>JAFBMS010000047.1:0-1200000 GCA_019788955.1 Albula glossodonta | reverse complement strand
AAATCATTAATTAGTATTAATTAACCTTTTTTGTAGTATTGGTGAGCTTGTAAACCCGTGGATGAATGCAGGCACTTGGTGTTGTAAGCTGCTCAGAGAAAGTGTTTCTGAAGAATGAATGTGTGAAGGTAGAGAATTGCGCTCAGCTATAGTTTACATATATGGATGGAATTCGAACTCACTGCATAGCAGTATGTATAAATCCAATAACTGGTATTAGAACCATGGTGTAAATGTTCATCCGGCCTTCCTCACGTCTCCTGATAACCTGAAGAGAAGTGGATCTATGCAGGTCTGGAACAATGATAATATGTGATAAATCTTCATCAGAATGGAAAAATACCTTTTAAATGGAAACATTTTTCGCATTCCCATCTGTATCAGATCTTGATGTGGTGTTCACATACATTCTATCCGAGGATCTCAGCCAACACTTTCCCTTCACCTTCAAAATACTCACGTGGCTCAACCATCATTTGACGTGACAGAAGGTTGCTAACCTTTTGTAGATTTATTACATTCTCGAGTCTATCCACTAATCAAGACGTGAAATTTAAACCTGAGTTCGGTCCCATCAAGGTGCTAACCTGTTAGCATTTTAGCGCCTGGAGCCTACGGAAAATGTAGGGGCATGCTGGGGACAGCCCATGGGGACCTCGTCCCCTGCGAAAGGATCCGGAGTGCTTCGATAACCCATGTCTCCATTCACAGCAAGTCATCCGGCAAAACGAAAGGAGAAAAGGTGACTTTCCTCGCCTCCTCAAAAGCCTGTGGCAGAAACCTTATATTGGTAATTAGACTATTCGCGGTATGCACATTCCTGCATAGTTCAGGAATTCTGGGTCACATTTAAGCTGCTAAGGAGATCTATTTCAGAGAGGTATTGATGGAACTTTTGGTTCAATAATGGCAGGAGTGTTAATTTGCAGTGTAAAATTTCATCTTCCCAGGACCCATGCACCTAAACTAAAACTGCGAGTTTTGTATTTTGCATATTGGTAGATGGGTAGAGAGAGGAAGTGGACAGTACCTCAGAAACTCAGTCGTTCATCTGGGAATTTTTTCTCTTCTGAACAGGCTGAAGTGCTGCTCACTTTGGAGCAGGCTTCTGAATCAGTCATGCTCGCGTGCTACTCTAAACAAGGCCGGGGACGGCTTCATACGCTACAAGAGCGATCGATTTGGATCGGGTGCAATACGGTAAACGATAGCCCCCCCCATGTGTCCGGCGCTAATTTCAATCCCAGCAGCACTGTATCTGTTAAACACAGCTCGAGGTTGGTTTTCTAATGCCCAACGAGGCACATGGTACGATGTACGGTTATGAACGCGTAACCACATGATGCGTCGGGGTTTGGAAAGCCTTTGGCCGCCTCGTTCATTTTCCGAACACAGCTCATCCCTCTTGATGATTTGGAGATCCCTGTGAAATGAGGACCGCTTTGCAGAAATGCAGCATGCAGGCCAACGCAAACCCACGGAAACCTGATCATTCAAATTAAAATCCACCAAGGGATCAACGTTCGGCTATCGATTAAAATTCTTGGGACGCTCTACCGCCAGATGAGCCCCAGGGACTGCTGGGAAACTCATCTCGCAGTTTGTTTGAGATCACGATGCTCCGTGACCTTTATCTAGTAGTGGGTGATGCAAAAACTCAATTTCCTGTTATTTCCCTAAATTTATAAAAAAAAATGTAGTTTAAATTTTAAAAAAAATGTATATGGTGAATAGTTTGCAATTTATAATACGGTTTTGCTACATGAGCATTACCCCTTGCTATGACTGCAATATTAAATGTTTTCTGTCCCTTTAAGAAACTCAAATCTTGAGGAGACTGTTGCTCTTGTCTGGGATGTAGACTTAATAATAACATCGTTTTCAAACTCATGTTCTATAATCGTCTCTTACATGAGTTCAGCCAAGGTGCTGTTTGGGATTTTTCAAGCGCTCTCTCTCCTGTCCCATCATCCCGATGGACTGTCTGCGAGGGGCTTTCGAGGAGCCTGGTTTGTTTTCCCTCGCCACGAGAGATGCTGTTTTCTGTCCAGCAACAAGCACAAACCAATCGACCGCTGTCTGCCTCGAAGCTCCCCGCGGATGTCCCTTTTAACGGCCCACAGAGCCCCGTGAATTTTTTTTGTGGGGGGGGGGGGAAGTCCTGCTGCGGAGCTTTGGCTCCCCCATGGGCCGCGCCATGAGGCCCCCCACCCGACACGGCGAAACCATCAGGAGAGGAATGCACAATGCACGGCTCGCTCATGTCACCCGCACCGCTGTCATGCCTGTCCTCCGATCAAAGCCTATAAGGAACAGGGGACTGTGATTTGTGGAAACGTCCCAAGATGCTGTGCGTTTCCTGTGGGCTTTCAGTGGCTTTCACCTGAAACCTCTATTTCCCTGCAACACTGAGCCAATTGTGGCGTGAGTGACATAAGTTTGATTGACAGCCTTAATTGAGTCCTGAATGGGTTTACAGGTAGTTACGGTTCAGAATTTTCGTTTTCCTTGAAATTCATTTTAAAAGTCACCTAGGGCTATTTTCTGAGAAGGTATCAGTATTTTTCCCCACTGTTATCCAGACCAGGGTACAATAAGTATTTGACACACTGTAACTGTAGATGCTGGTAAACTTTGAAAACACTTATTCTGATCCATGAGTTTTCAGTGAAACATGTTGCTAACCAAAACAGACAATCGTATGAACGAATTTTGTTCTGAATATTGAAAAATTATTGTTTTTCTTTTGCACTTTCCAGAATAGCATACACATTTTGGTGTCCAAAGGGTAAAGCATTCTAGAAAATTTGACTAATGTCTATCACAAGATTTGTTTATCACGAGATTTTTCTTTTATGTCAGTGTAAAGAATGACCAATGACACTAGGAATGAACATTGACACTAAACTGGGATTTTTTACCCTTTTTATTATGCAACTACATTTTTATGGGGGTTTATGTATTTGTTGTTGGCTAATTTTCCTTCTGCATTAAGACGGCTTCCTTCCCCATCTGACTCAGATAGTGGTTATCCAACTATGTTTGTTATTTGACACAAACCAAAATAGTGTGGAAGTGTTCACATTTGGATCCAATCTCCCTGTCACAAGCTCTCTGTTTACCCTCATAGAGAGCGCTGAATGTTTACCGAATGCGTCAAACCACTCAAGCTAAGGCCTGCTCCACTTACAAAGAATGCCAAAATTTCGGCGAGCGCATTAATCTACACCAGATGCCTTGCCTTCGGTAAAGTAAGGTCCCTTCACTGTCCTGTCTTAAACTGATGCGTTGAAGACTTTGAATTCATTATGTTCATCATTCATTTGTCTTGAGCCTAATTAAAAACTACAGGTCAGTTCAAGTTTCATTTTATGTAGTTATGGATTATTCATCGCCCTCCATTTCGAATAGTTTCTCTCACTTTACATTACGTTACGTTACATTACAGGCATTTAGTAGATGTTCTTATCCAGAGCAACTAACAACTCAAAGTTCATAAGTCAGGACAATAGTGCCAGCAGTCGTAGAAGGAAGTAAAGTCCCAAGTGCCAGATGTGACAATATAAGATTGGACCAGGACCTTGTAAGGAATCTGAAATAAACAACAGCAAGCCAAGCACAAATGACATCGTCATACTCGCTTTATTACTGTTACGATGATTAAGTCACGTAACGTTAGACCAAAGAAAATGAGGGACAGATGGATTTAGCTGCTGGATAAGCTGACCAATCTTGTTTATGCTCCTAAGTGTTACATGTGCAGGAAATATAAAAATAATATTCTCAATGGTGCTTCTACTATTCATGTCTTCAGATTTTATGTTAAGACATTCACAGTGTTTTTATGCTTTTCTGTTCTCCTCTGATGCTGTTAAGCGCTATAACTAAGCCATACAGTGTATGATTGACATTAGATTATTTGCACAGCTGTCAGTCTTTGCTTACATACCACATGAGGTATGACACTACGGATACCTCCTGACATCACATCACAGCTATTTAAGTTTCAAGGTACAGCTCCAGTTCCAAAATGTGGGAGAAACTGGTTTCCCTGTTAAATTAATGCATTGTGACTTGCTGTGGAGCATAAGCCAGTAGCCTGTTGCCAGAACTGCTTGTTTTGTTGCTCTAAGACTATATTCCACCTAATTAGGAAATGGTCTGCAGTCTCAAACTGCTTTTAAATCAACATCCTGGTATCTTCCAGGAGTCCCAAGATTTCCCTTGCTCCTGATCTTATTAGATTTTTACATGCTAGAAAAAAACATTAACAAATGGTATACATTCTGGAAACAAAGTGCTCTTGTCACTTAGCTGGCACAGATTGGATACAATGATAAAACTTGATCCTCTTGTATGGTAAGCGAATAGGGACAAAAGACATTCTTTGCATGGTGCATGGTGCCATCAGGTGCCCCTGGAGTGCCACTGCCACGTACAGTCCCCTCGTACTCTTCCTGCACACGGATCGACCCATTAACGGTCCACGCGCAGTCAGTCCAATAGCAATCTGTTTTAATAACATTAGTGAGCTACCCCTGCTGCTTCTGGAAAACACCTCTGCCAGGAGATTGTTATCGGCTCATGAGCTAGGCTCCAAGCTCCACATCGTGCTAACCAGTTGGTTACATTCGAGTCTCCTCACACACACTCACACATAGTTGTGTGTGGGGCAGTTGCAGGGCACTGAACAATCCTCATGCTGGAATTTAAACCAGTTCTGGTTGGCCGTATCGAGTTTCCTGCATGCCTTTGTCTCAGATTCTCCTTGTTACTGAAAAAGCATGAATGCGCTTGCTGGCTACAACAATGCGGGTTTGGCGAGGCTACTGGATTTTCCCTGAGGAGTGAGCAAAGACGGCTAGCTCAGACCTCCAAGTCCGAAATGAAACAAAATAGCCCCAAGAAATGTGATTAATTAAGTCTGGAAGTAAGCGCCGTGGGAATATAATCAAGCCAGTCATTTGATAGCAGCAGGTGGGGTCTGGGGGGTAGTTGTGAAAAAGTGAAAGTGAAGCATGCCGTGTTAGTTTACATCACCGTAAAATCAAAACAAACTCAATACTTCACATGTATATGTATTATATTTCTTTACCTTTGCATTTCAAACCCAGATTGTTTTGTAGTATTATTTATTATTAAATCATGCAGAGGGTAGACAAAATAATGGGAGACCCGCTAAATGATATGTAAGTATTTATTGACCAATAAGGAGTTGGCTGGGCCTTTGTCTTCAGAACACAATAAGTCCTCCTTAGAATGCTGTCACACAAGTTTTAACTGCTTCTAATAGGATATTTGAGCGTTCTTGATGAAGAAAAACTTCCAGTTCACCCAGACAGATGAATGAGGAAAAGTACCCCACACTCTGCATTCCAAAACTTCCCAGTAATGTTTAGATCATGTGATTGGAGTGATTTTGTTGTAATCCTGATTATCATGAAATCACTCTAGAATCAGTTTTTCAGGATATATTTGGGCATTATTGTCTCAGGAATATGGAAACATCTCGAGGAAACAATGTTTGTACCATAAGACACATCTGGTCACCCATTGAAACTCGTAAAATTCAGCTCATCAGACCGTATTACTGTCATCCACAGCTCATAATAAGAGAGTATGTAGTAATAATATTAGGTAGTATGTCCTGGACTTTGGCTTTGGTTACAAGCAGTATCTGAATTGGAGACCTACCATTGATGTCAACATCCTGCAGCTCAAATTGTACAGTTTCTTCTTTACTTGGGTATGAAACACAAAGTTGGATATTTACTTAAGTGGTAAATTTTGAAGGTGTTGTTCTGTGTTTTTTTTTTAATAACTATCCCATCATATGTTCATCTATTGCTGTCTGAGCTTTGACTTAAGATCTCCAATTGCTTTAGAAACTAATATATTAAATGCTGGTTTTAATTAATCTTTTATAGAAAGATCATATTGAAGATTGGTATTTATATTGTAACGAAAGATGTGAACACTCTTTTTTAGTTGCAGATTAGGTCATGGTAGAAGTTGTCTCTTATTTGATGATTCCATTGTTTGTTCTACAACCTGTATATAAGCAAATGCAAACACATTTTGAACACATTCTTTTGCTAAGTAAATCTTCACTGTAAACTGTACTGATCACATTGTTAATGTGAGCAGTCAATCCAATGATGCATCTGTTTGACGGAGCTGTCGCTCTTTGCGCAGGTAGACAGTTAGCAGCAGTTGTTTCCGTGGACTCTTTCGATCGCTTTGTAAAAACCCCGTGTTCGGAACGAGAGCGAGCAGTCGGCCAAGAAACCGTGAGACCGTGGCCAAAACCGCAGGGCCCCCACAAAGGAGTGCGCCCCTGAATACCGCTTGGCTCCGACTGTCAGCGTTCGCTTTGTCAGCCCTAGATCTGTCGCAACGAGGGACAAACAGACGGCTCTTTCTCTCTTTAACACTGAAAGGTTTCATGGGCCCGCATCTCAAGCCAAGACAGCTCTCCTGCATGCTGGCTTTTGTCATGTAAAACTTCTGCTGTCTCAATAACCCACAAGCGCTAGGAGCTCGTTTCGGGAACCGAGCTTCGTTTTAGAGATCTGCCCCAATACCCAGGTGCCAGGTATCCAGCTCATGCTCCATGTCGACCACAGAATATTTGACACTAAAAAAAAAAAAAAAAACGCACTTGCTCATTTTCAGCCTAACAGCGTTTGGTCAACGAGGACAAGCTTGACACAATTTCAACCAAGTGTGGGCTAAAAAAAAAAAAAAAGGCAGAAACGTGTCAGGATCTTCACATTTAAGGGTGCGTTTCTCTTTACAAAAGAGCTTTGTCTGGGTTTGGCCGTAAGCTGCCAGTGTTGGTGATGGTCCCGGAGCTGAGGACGTGAGAAGCGGTGTGCTGCGGGACATCGTTAGCATCGAGGTAAACAGAAAAGGGGGTCCAGGGATCATGTGCTCCGAGTTAAATATTTACTCCGCCTGTCTGGGTCAGAATGCTGCCTGGAAACAGCTGGCATTTCGAGGGTGTGTCAATGGCGCCCCTGTCTGTGGCAGAAGGCTTCAGCTTTGACCCTTGACCTTTGGGTCTTTTGACCCTCATTATACCATATTCTGGACCTCAATGTGGAGTTCGCAGGAAAAGTGAAGTCAGCTGTGTAATATGCTATTGTTTTTCCCTTCAGTCGGACACACCCTCTGAAGTACCTCAGCAATTATTCAATAGTAACTCTGGGTAATGTTTCATGTGGACGTGACCCTAGAAAAGCAAGGCTTCAAAACAAATTAGTACCATATAAATAATGCAATAATGTTCTTTGTTCACTTCCTTGGCTTTTCAAAAGGTCCAATTTGGAGTTTGTGGGGGACAATGAGAAGCAAGCTGTCGGAGGCACGGTGTTTTGAGGAAGTGGTGAATAGCAGACAGGAAGACAGTAATGTTGCCAGCTGGAGTTGAGGCGGCATGGCGCTAGACGTTACATGTTTGGAACCTCTGTTGCTTTCATGCACCTTTTCCCATAGGCAGCACACTATTGCTTAGTTATTACAGTGTATTTTTTAGAGTGTTATTCATCAGGTTACAGCTGGGTGCGCCATTTGGGGTGGCATTCATCCTCGATAAGAAAAATGCAGGCTATTGCCTATTCTCCATGTATTTCAGTAGCACTGTCCGTTACGTCATTGCTTTTATTTCTTTATTTAAAGGAATATGTGCCGTTACCATTACTATATTGTACAGTGCATAATCAACTCTTGCTTGTTTCGTAATATCCTTATATCCTTATCCTTATATACGCACCTTTAAAGTACCTCACACATCTCAGCCTTTACATACTTATCCACACGAAAACATACACTGTATGTGTACTCAAGCAGTTCAGAGTGCTAACCTTTCTGAAAGGATATCACAGCTATGCACGATGCAAGATTTGATGCTACGACTTTCTGGTTGCTCATCTCTCAGTCTATAAAGCTACCGCTGCCTCCTGGCTATGTGTGATGATTCTTCATAGGGCATAGAGGGGTTTATTGTCACATTGTCATTCCCTGGTATTTTTCCATTTACTTTTACCCTTTGGCGAGCATAGTGCACCAGTCATTGTGGAGGGGACCTTTTCTCTATTATTGGTGACTGGGAGACTCTGTCCGTGCTTGTAAACATCAGCTCCACTGCCCTATAATTTCCATTGAAAGGGGGCCTGTTCTTGGAAATTTGGCGCTAACGACCTTTTAATTAAAATCCCCAGCTGCATATCGTCGTTGTGCCGCACACACGCCAGAGGACAATCGTCGAGCTGGTTGATAAACGTCGTGGTCATACCATTTAATTATCCGCTGTGACCTTACAATGGACAATTTTATTGTGTGTTTTTTTTTTAATTAACGTGCTACTGCAGGCTTGTACCTGGAATTTCTTTTCCCAATTACAGTGTCCTATTACAGACAAAATGGCCCCCCTCCCCCTCCCTTATTTATTTGTAAATTTAAGTTAAAATGTCAGCTCAAATGTATGGACCCACAAAATGGTGTTTTGCCCAAATGGCATTTATAAACCATTACATGACACACTGACTGATTAAACTGTGTGACCTATTCTATGGAAGTGATTAGGTGCGATAGAAATTGCATGATATCTTTCCCCAGCTCAGGGAAATAGATGTGTCACTTGGAACGGCATGTCGTACACGGTTTTAAAGGGTTGGTAATGCTGGAGGGATAGCTCTCTGGCTAATTGCTGATGTAAAAGGATTGGATATTTGTAAAGACAAGTGATTCAGCTGGTCAGAATTACTGACCGGCTGAACTAATTGGGTAATTATTGCATTCAGTGGCCCTGGCAGAGTTTCAAGCGCTGTGAAGAAGAATAGGATTTGGGGAAAAAAAGGGAGCGACTATGTGGTAAAGAGCGCAGCTAATATCGCTAATGTAGCGATCAGTATTTACACCAGCGCTAACAGCTGCTGCTTCTGCTTCCAACAATTGTCACCATCTCCAGTCATGATAAAAATGAAATGACTAATGCAGTTCAGGGCCATGCAAGTATACAAGACTTTTTTGGTGTCCGCTGCAAGTTGGTCATTGATTGCTGAAAACAATTTAGCGTTGAAGTGAAGATTTAATTCAAGTTTGCATTAAAGGTTTTTATACCTTGATGGAGGCACTAAAAAAGAATGTGTTTGGTTGCGTGAATGTTCAGGTGTAGGGAATAACTCTCCTGGGCATGCACTACCGGAGTGGAAGGTGAAGACGCCAACTCTCCCAGAGGTTTGTGTGCACGTCCCTCCCAATTCAAACAAGGGAGATGGTAAACAGCAGACTAGATGATAGAGACTTAAATACAGACCGGATCTGTTCCAGGTCTCCTCCATTTACAGAGGATGGTGTGCAAATACACAGAAGGAAAAGGTTTACCCATCAGCTGTACTCATCCAGCTGGTTTTTCAGCTGATTTAAGGAGCGTTTCCTGGATGCCAGTGTCACACAAAGACATACGCTACCTAGAGGTTACATCACCTGATGTAAGATGTAAATATTATTGGACTATAAATATTACAACACAGTCATTTAGCTGATGCTTTTATCCCAGGTGACTTACAGTTGAGCAGGCTAACCAAGAAGCCCAGGGGGTAATCCTTGGGAGCAGTGGGAGGTTAGGGGCCTTTCTCAGGGGCCAAACACCAATGGTGTTCTTGCTGTGGCTGGAACCACCAACTTCAGTCCAGTCATGTACTTTAGCCACTAGACTATAGGTTGCCCCTTAGATGGTGCTATGGTGATGTCACCCTCTGGAGCTCAACGTGATGAGCATGAAAACGAGAATGAAAAGATGAAAATGATTTAATGCCTGCATATCAATATAACATATAGTTTGTTTTAGATTACATGGCTTTGCGTATCCTGTTCTATAGGGTTGCATTCTTTCAGGTTTCAGAATTACCTTAGAAATCATAACATTATTTACAATATGAATACAAACTGAGATGGGTTCCTTTTCACATAATGATTTATGAATGTTAAATAGTTTATGCTATATCAATAAGCAAAAATAAGTGGATCCAATGGCCTGAGTGGATCTAAATATCAACTAATATAAAAGTTCAAACTGGTCAGAACTGCAAACAAGATGTTTTATAAACCCCCTATCCTGATATAAATTATGAAAATCTGTTGTTTGATTTGGCACAACCCATACAAATGCTTATCCAGGACCAGCTCTGTCTCAATTGGGTTCTATCAAGCAATTCTTATTTAGACGATGCACTGATATGGCATTCAGCTTCCTGCTGCAGACAGAGTAATGCTTTTCATTACCATTCCCAAGTCTAAAGGTGATTAGGCGAGGGCGAATGAGATCTCCTCGTCTCCGGGCATTCTATAAACGTAGTCACAGGGTGCCATTTTCGCGGCCGGTTGGTGTACACAGGGGACACAAAAGGCACTTCAGTGCTTCATTAGGGGGTATCTTAAGAGGACGTGCTACGAATGCATTAAGCCACCGCGAGACTTCCAGCACTTGGGGTCGCGTTGCTTTCTTTGCAACTGCAAGAAACCGATGAATGCTGGTTGTGTAAAAAAAAAAAAAAAAAAAAAAAAAAAAACTGAATGCGGCGTTGCCCATGTCCCCTGCTTTGGATTAAATGTTCTCTCATTCCAGTGCAAACACACAATTAAATACACATTAGTCAAATTAGACAGAAGCTATATAATTACGCTGTCCAGGATGTGATTTGTTAATTACACAGTGGACCATATTATCAGGAAAAAGATATTATATATAAATATGATATACTTTTTTCTCAGTAGTGGTTGAGGATAGTCATGTGCTGCACGTGCGAGCGTTCTTCTCCAAGTTCACATCATCGAGCACAGCTTACCTGAACCCTGTGACGCGTATGTCCCCGGGAACGAACACCAAAGAGGCATCCTGAATAAAACATATGGCAATGAGCGGTGCGCGATTGTTTTCAATGATAACATTTTATTTTTATTTATTTTTTTTTTCTTCAGTTCAAGTGCGCTTGAGGAGTATCGTTTTTACGTGCCGTGCCAAAATAACTTCTCGGACACTATGAATCTAAAACAGCTAGAGAGCTGTTTTAGATTCATAGCGGCCTAGAAGTTGTTTTGTAATGGAAACCTGGCAGCAAACAGGAAGTGAATTAGACCTGATAAAATTATGCATTATACCACAAGAGATATGCAGTCACTTGGTGTAAGCAGCATCAGTGTTCCGTCGGGGGAAAAGACACATGGATTGTACCGCATGCATTAGGACAAATTACCACCTTCGATGCGCTGTAGAATGTTGTTACCGTTTGTCCACTCAAACCCAGCTCGCTGACTCCGGGTCAAACGGCGCTCTTGGCACAGTGGTAACACGCTGTGTCTGAGGCCTGCATATCAGAACGAATCCTCTGTGGAGTTCTTTCAGATATTCAAAATCAGATTAAATCTGTAATGTTGGGTCTGTCTTTATATATTAATGTTACGTTAAGCCTGTGCCAACAAGTGTCTGTTGGATTGTTTTAAGACAGGGAAAGGAGACTGGAATATATATAAATACATAAATGGGGAAATGGCTTTTCAGTTGTGGGGATGTTCTGGGAAAATAAATCATATCAGTTGAGTACATAATTAACCTGTGCATTTCCTGTGGTATTTTCCTTGCCCATAGTTAGCTGTCACTTTGCAGTCACTGTTGGGCGATGGTTCAAGTTCAAGTTCTTTTGTCATATGTAGGTTTACACAACGTTAACAGTACAATGAAATGTGTTGAATGAGAATCAGGCCAACTCGGCAATAAAAACATTTAAAGAGGAAAATATTTAGCAAAATATAAATTACAAATAATAGAATAAAAACAAAAAAAAAAAATATATATATATAAATAAAGTATGTGTATGATGCACATAAGTATAAGTTAGTATGGTTCCTGCTAACGTGCTATCGGTCACAGGGCTCAACTCAGGAAGTGCATGGCAGGGGTGCTTTTCTCGTTTGTTTAAAATGGCGAATTGATTCATGTGCTTCTCAGTCTTCCTTCTTGTTGTGTCCAGTTGCTGGGTAACAGTTTGCTGAAAGGTGAAGACCCCACAGAGTTGTGGAGGCGGGGAGGAAAACGCAGCTGCCGTTTTAGGGAAGAGAGTGTTAACCTGTGAATTTTTTACTGCGCCCTCGAAAACATTCCCCAAAACACTCAAATTCTTGCTCAGCACAGTCTTGCAAAACTGCCAAGGCTTCAGAACAGACTGAGGTCCTCAAAATCAGAGGCACACGCTACCAAGAGTCCAATCTCGGAGGGAGCTGGAAAAAAACACCGATCAACATGAGAGACCCTTCAACTTTTCCTCCAGCAAGTCTACAGTTGTGTAAAGGGAACATAGAACTGTAACACATTTAAAATACAGCGATGGTTATACCTGTCAATCCATGTGGTTTTGAATGTAGGTTATTAAAGAATATTATATTTGGTAAATGTTTTCAAGTTCTCAGGGAAATATCACCAGGGAAAACATTAGTCATTAGATGTCTAAGGCAAATAATGCAAGGCTGAGCGAATACAAGTATCCCACGTTTACACATTCCTTGAGATTTATCATTTATACTGCCACCTTGTACTATACCTTCTGTATGGTCAGAAACGGTTTTTCTTTCATGGTTAAGGTGAAGGGCAATCATTCATATGAATTCAATAAATAATAAAGCAAGGAGCTTCAGGGAATGTGAAGTGTGAAGTCTTGGAATGAAACAGTTTGATGCTTGTCTGAGGCCTTTGACAGGGTGGGTTTTTTTGTTTACCCACAATGCCTCATTACTGCTATGTCAGATCAATGGTCTTTAAATAGAGGTTGCTTATGTATGTTGTAAAATAAGATTCATTTTAGATGTCATTTTTTACCAGTGGCTTCAAAAACTGATTATGACTATGGTGATGGTTTTCAGTTCCAAGGAATAAAAAATAATAATGATAATAAAATATGATATATCATGAAACGGGCTGTAAATATGTTTTCTTACTGGGATGTATGGGCATACCTTTTCCCAAGCAGTAACCACCATATTTTTCCTATGGGGTTTTAAAGCTGAGAGCATTGAAAAGTGAAGCCAGAGGTCCAGCCAATTACAGTTTCTTTTATGTGGCTTTCCTGTACACTCTCTGCCACCAAAATCCTCCGCTTCTTTCTCCGTGACTGAGCTCCAAGTACCCCTGGAAAAAGCACTATAGCTGAAGGCAAAAGAAAGTATCTAAATTACCGAAATAGGAACTAATCCAGACCGAAAGCTCACCGGAGATAAATCCTCCAGGAGCGGAGTTTGGCGGAGTATCAAGGATGGGAGAGTGCTTTATGATGGTCCTTGATAGTCTGTGAGTACCTCCATCTGTCTGGGAGTGTATACCCGCGTGGGCCTCCTCAATCAGCCAGACAGCTCAGAGAGCAGGGCCAGGTCCTGGCTTCTGCCGAACACTGCTGAGCTAAATAGAACACTGCTGAATGTGACTGAAATCAGGACAACATTGCCGAATACTGTTGAAATCAGCAGAACGCTGCTGGACAGTATTGAAATCAGTGGGACATTGTTGGGCATTGTTGAAATCAGCAGGGCACTGCTGGACACTATTGAAATCAGCAGAACACTGCTGGATGCCATTGAAATCAGTGGAACTTTGTTGGGCACTGTTGAAGTCAACAGAACACTATTGAACAGCTCTGAGTGCAAGACACTGAGTGCACTGCAAGACACTGTGGAACACTACTGAACACTGAAGTCCTGGAACTTGGACCTGGTAACCAATGCATCATGGGTAAACATACCTACAGATCCTCTTGGAGTCAATCATTCAAAGTTTGTCCCCATCTGCATTTCATATAGACCTACAAACAATACACTTTGCTTTTAAATAATAGTCTTAGATAGTTTGTAAGTGTTACTAAGGTTGTACATGAATCAGAAGTAAACATGAATTGAGCAATATCAGTTTCAAGTTTGTGTTTCCCTCAAATTTTTTCCTTCCAAATCACTTACCTGAACAGGGTCAGTGGTGAGTTGTTAAAAATTAGCATGTCTGGCTTTTGCCAAAAAAATTGAAACCAAATAAAATAATGAATCTCGGCCCCCTCCAGCTTGGATAGTGAGACACGATTGACTGCATGTGGCCTTACAGTTCCAAATGTTCCAATTATAAATCTTAAAGTTCCAATTATTAACCTCAAAGGTTTGTGATTCTGCACAGTGCATGTGGTCCTGTCAGGCGTGGAAGCAGCAGGCACAAAATGGCTGCCTTATGGGAGAGACCGTTGAGATCCAACCTGCTACCCACACTCCCATTCCAACAGAGTCCCAGTTATGATTAAGTGATATCAGTCAGACTGAGCATGCCCTTGGATCCATAATGGATCATCTAAATTAACTGTGTGGCCAGCACAATAGTCAGGTGATTCAAATGCAGAATCCTGTCCCAAAACAAACCTTTTTTTTAACCTATAAATCTGAGACGAAATTGGACTTGCCACCAGCGCAATATGATAGGAGCAGCCTGACACGCTAGCCATAGCGCAAGCATTCGTTTTAACGTGCTAGTTCTGCGACAGGAAATGGGCTGACAGCTGGCCGAAAGGTCGCACAGACGTCTGGGAGACCAGCTCAGTCATGCAACTGTATAAAAAAAATCAACACTTGGGTTTGTGCAGTGAATTCCAGTGTGGTTTGGTGGTTTGCGATGAGGAGCGCTCTATACAAGGAACGGCTTCCCACAATCCAGTGTTCAAGCCTACAATTTCTCACAGAGGCTTTCTTTGAAGGTTTGCCGTCATGAAAGTTGACTTAAATGTGTTCTTTGTTGTCAAACATTTACCATTGGACAGGAGTATCTATAAAGCCCTATTGCTTACTGTGGACTTGTATATTATACACTGTAAAACGCCGGCTTTTCATTTGTTAATCCAAACAATTGAAGTACTTTAATGGAATATTTAGCTTAAATTGTTCACATTTTGGTGGAGCTTCAGCGACGATAGGTGAACTGGCTTTGGGAAATTGTCCAAAACATAGCTGTGCTATAGGAGCTTGAAACGGAGTCCACAATAGCACCATATCTTTTCCTTTTGGACAGCCCGAAGTGTTTGAAAGAGAGTCAGATTTGCTATTGTCCTCCTTCCGCTACAGATGTAACCATAACTAAATATGGATTCTCTCTTCCCTTTAACGTACAAATCTTACATAATTTGTTACTGTGCAGCCTCCCTGTCTCCCTTTTTTATGACATTTTTCCCCATGTAAAGGAGTGCGGATGCTGTAACCCCAAACATGTCTAGATAAGTGGAACATGGCTGGGAGGCTCCACCCCCCCAGTTCCTGTCATTGGGGGTTACTGCTCAGTTTATGTTCAAACAGGAAGTGGAAAGAATTGACTAATTCCTCCATCCCCTTATCCGGATGCAGTCGTCAAAGGTACTTGATTGCTGTTTGTCTACACTCAGGGTCCTGCTGAAATTTTAATAGCCTCTGCCAGATTTTTTGTAGTAATGGAATTGTTGTTTGGGTAGAAAAGTGTCATCTAAACATTTTCTGGTGGATTGTGCTTCGGGAGGGCTCAAAGTCTTCACAAACCCATTATCCACAAATTTTTGGGTTAAAAGAACAGAAAATGGCATCAAAAGAAACAACCAAAAACTAGGAAAACCAAACCAATAAACAAAATCCACTGTCTCAGAGGGAGGGAGCAATACAAGAAGAAAATGGCAAAAGGCTATGGTTGCGACTTGTAAAAACACCACATCGTGGCTTTGTCCAAGAACGTCTTTTTCTTGTGACTACAAACGAGTATTGTCTCTGCATGTGTCACCACCCAATCCTGATGATCACAGTGTTTTAAAGAGTTTTTAAAGACAACTCTTTCATCCCTCCTCTATTACAATTCTGTTTTCTGAATGTTATCAGGAGGTTCACCAGAACACTCAGTGTAAATCAATTTTAAAAAGCATTTAGATAAAATATTTGCCTACAACTAACTTGTCATTTCAAAATAAGATTTTTCCAGTATCATTGTCTGCAACATAGGAAAAATGGAAAGTCATACAGTGTATCTAGTTGTTTGATTTTTAAGATACAAAATTAATGTTAACATTTATAGACACTGTTTTTCATGGTGATGAGATCCCTGCTCAGGCCGTCCCTGGCTGTTGTATTAAAGTGTTAGTTTGAAAAGCCCAGAGGAAATTGGCTTAGCTGAAAGCCCCAAGTTTATGCCGTTATAAATGTAAAAAAAAAAATCCAACCCTTAAATGGACGAGAGCAGTTCTTTCACCCTTTCTTTGGATATTCACTTCAGCACATGCTTCCCAAATAAAACAATCTCCCAAAACAAACTTTCAAGGTATTGTGTTTTCTGGATTCGAGTTGACCGCAATCACAGCTGTTCGCCCTCACAGACACATCGTGAAAGACGAAACAAGTTCTATCTCCATATTCCATTTTGGCAATGATTAAAAACATGATTCCTTACTATGTGTGTTTTATGTATGGAGGTGAAAGAGTAGCTTTGTGCCAGAACCCAAAGTGCGTATGCTAGCCGCTGGTGTAAACCACACTGATAGAGGGTTACACTAAAGCCACGTATCTGGCAGTACCCACTATCTGGGTTGCAGTTTGAATTCCCTAAAAGGACATTTTTTAGCAATCGTGGCGTGTGTCAGGAGCCAGACTTTTAAACAGAAGGGTGAGGTGTGAATTCTCCCAGTGACATTGTGGTTGCACGTTGTTGACAGTTGCTGCTTCTGACTTAGTCGATAAAATTCCAGCGGTACGAATGAACGACATTCACTATAAAATGTAGCATGTGCTGTGTGAGTCACGAGACGTAAGGATGTCTACCATCCAGACCAATAATGAAGTGTAAAGTGTAAAATATTCATATTTTGTGAAATATTGCTGCCCTGTTAGACATCGCAGACCAATAGCTGCAAGGTGTTGTCTCTGCTCACCGAGATTGTACTCCTCAGAGAAGTTCACTCCCAAGGGGAACTCACCGGGAGGTTCGTTGTGAGAATTAAGCTTCTGTTCTCTATGACGTGAGCTTCAACGTGTGACAGTGTGAAGGAATCTGGAGTCACAAGAGAGCAGGAAAGTCCCTGCTAAAATGTGTCCTTGTTTCTTTGGAAGGCTGTCTTACTCATGTCCTGGGCGTGTTCACCTGTTTCTCCATGTTTTTCTTTTCTTTTTGCATTTTACTGTAAGGGACATTAAAAAGTGAGATCTGCACCTATCGTGCACCTGTGTCACTTATGGTATATTGCACTATTTTATCTTCACTATCTTTACACTTTTAAGAGCGTACCGTCATTATAATAACAAATATTACACACATGAGATTTCAATATTTCTGCCATTTATGAAGGAAACCTCAGGCAAAACAGACTGCATATTTCTTAAGAACTATAAAATAAATGAGAGAGCCTTACTTGTAAATTAAAGTGTGCAAAGTCTTCAGCTGGATATTTATATACCCTGTCCTTAAATTCTATTTTATGGCTCTTTCCACTTTAGACTTCGTTTTGTTTCCAGAAAATTCCTCAGGATAGAAACTGATGCATGGGTATGGGAAAACCCCATTGAAAGCTCATTTCCTGTTGGCCAGTTGCACCAACAGTGCTATTCGTGTTATTCCCACCAGCGCCTCCTACAGGCTGTGATGGGAATAACACGTTCTTAAGTAGTTCCGTCAGGTGTTCACGTTGTCTTGTAGAGGATAAGTGCATCTCACACATCCCATCCTATCAGAACATTGGTTGAATATAAAAATGGTTTAAATTCGTTCTTTTTTATTTCTGCAGAGTCTGGATGAGCTTGACGATGATGAAAGTGGGGAGAAGGAGAGGAAGAGGGAGGAGGAGATCACGCAACTCAACACGGTCCAGAATGAAGCCATGACTGCAGATCCTGCAGTGGCCTACTCCACACAGGTAGGGGGCACCAACATTCCCATCGCTTCAGAGGTTGGAACTTGAGCACACACACTGGAATGGGGCAAACCAAATTGGGAGAAAATGGGGGGGGAGTAAGGGAGGGATGAATTACTGCTCCCTCGGGCTGTTTACAGTGATGTATGGCACTCTGTCTTCTGAAGCACTGTTATTTTAAGTGGTCGGGGCTGGCGGTAAGTGAGCCGTTAGTCGGGGCGTAATTTGTAAATTGTGTAAACGGTGAGGCCTGCTACTCTAAATACACATCCCTTCACATCCGACTCTGGAACCAGTCATCGTCCTCCGACGGCGGGGGAAATTGGTAGATACACAACCACTACTTCACTGCTTTAGATCAGCTAGAAATATCATGGCTTTGCTATGGAGCCCAGAATCACTTCTGCTGACATTCCTAGCTAGTTTTAGGGATGAGCACATGTCATTCACTCAAGTATATAAGATGCCCACTAGTGATTCAACATAACCATGTGTTTATATGTTCAACAAGGTAAATTGTAATATGTACTGTGCATATATACATTGTATAAATAATATTTAAACAGATGGCCAAAGATGTACTGGTACTTGTGATGAAGATGAACATAAAAGACTGTGCAACTACTATACATTGTTTTATTCTCATATAATTAGCAAAAAGTTCATTGTATGTGTATGGCACTTTTGTTTATGGTGTATGGTACATTATAAATGATATGAGCTTATTGCCCTACCCTATCTAGACCCTCACAGGCTTTGAAAAACTGTTTTCAGGTTTGAAATGAAGTCATGTCCATATGACAGGTTAGAGGAAAAGGGAAATTCCGGACCACAGCACCCACAAAAAGGAGACTATCTCATTCTCAACGCCCTTTTGGTGTCACGATTCAGTCATCCTCCGTTATTAGGGCCGAGCAGCTTTCGTTAGCGTTACCGCGAAACTGATTGCGTCGCTGACATTTTATTTCAATTTCTCGGCATGAAGATTTCATTGACCTTCAGAGGGGTTCACAGTCCATCACCGTGATTCGATTTCGAGTGTTTATAACTCATAACACCCCTCTTCCAAACACGCTCCGGCCACATTTCAACCTCCGTTCAAACGCAACTTTGTAGAGCATGAAATTGATGAGTAATGTGCAATTAGAGTCAAAGTAATTAGGCCGACTGGTCAAGTATGTTTATTGGATGAGATGAAACTCAAGGCCACTTCATCTTACATACATTTGACATTAGGAATCCTCCTTGAACTACCGAGCTAACATTATTGAATTTATGAAACTATGGAGGTTCGCATGTAATTTCAGTGACTATTTACTACAAATAACATAATATGTTTATTTCTGAAGTTGGACACAAAAGACTGAGAAAAAAACACCCCTTGCGAATTATTTGATGAGGGTCATGCTGTTAAATATGATAATAAGGGTGCCAGTCATTGTAATAAACTTATGCATGAAATATTATGTTGTGTAATTGGTTCAACCTCCCCCACACACACACACTGTTCCGTGGCACAAAAAAGAAAATCGACTGCTGCTGATGGCTTCACGTCCCCATGGTAACGGTGACATTTTAATGATGTCTGCGAAAGTTGCGAGAGGAATTCACGCAACTATGCGACCCCCTGTGTCCTGCATCCCGCCCCCTCCCCCATGACAAACAAAGCAAACGGTGGATGCGTGACGCATCTCTGACGTCCGCTGGCACATGCCAAATCAGCAAAAACACATTCCAGTGTATTGAGACGGATAATGAACGCTCAGCCTTAAACTATATTGCATTGTCTGTCTGAACAGAGGATGTTCTTGTCACACTTGCATACATTTTGATTCTTACAATAAGCACCCAACTGCACAAATGAGTAATACAACTCATTTGTGCAGTTGTGTGCTTATTGCGACTGTCTATCGTGATGATCTCCTTAAGGGGCACAGCTCGAGGATTTGAACCAGCAACCTCTCTATTACCATACTGTTTTACCACTAAATTACATAGTGCACTGTTACCGTCCTGTGTATATTCAACAGCACTGCAGTGGGGAGCGTCAGATCTGTATATATTTGCTGTCTTTTGGAAATGCCAGTCCTTGATCAGCTCCTTCGGTTCAGTTTCTGCAGCTTTGTGGTTTGACCCAGTGAATTTACCCTTCAGATGGGCTGTTGAGTCTCGCGTCCGTGTGATCAGAGCCCAGAGCGGCGTCAGAGGGAATGTTTCCGAATCCGCGCAAGCAGCACCAGCTGACATCTTGAAATCTGCAGAAGATTTATCAGCAAGCGGAAAAAAAGGAGAGCCGTCAAAATCGCAGCTGCCGAAAAAGGCGCCCGCATCCAAAAAATGTGCAGCTCCGTCATCAAGTCGTGCATCACGCTGTCAGAAGCCCGTAAAGCTCGGATCTGATTTAAGGCCACGCGGCGTCAAGCGGTCCCAGGCCAAACCTTGCAGTTTCATGTCAGGCATCTCTCCATCAGCGAGAAGAATCAGAAACCGTTTTCACACCTCTCGGCTATGTCAACACATGAAGGATTTTCTTTCTCTGGTTCATCTTGAGTCGTGCATATCTTAAAACGTTATTATATTAAACTGTTCATGTCATTTAATGTGGCAAGGGGTGCAAAGGTATTTAACACTGATTTATGTTGTGTTGAATTCCAGTGAATAAGCGACTTGAGGCTGAAATAACATCAAAGACGAGAGGTGTTTACATAAACCGCATATTTTACTGTTATTACAAGCAGGGAATTTGAGAATATCGTTTTCAGGTGTTCCATAGGAACATCAAATGGAAGTATGTGTTACAGAACCTGCATCTGAATAATAAAACAAAAAGCCCCCCGCCCCCATCTGTTTTCACACCCCGACCCCCGTCTCAGTGGCAGGTGTTGGGGCCGTGGGGTGGGGGCGAGGCTCCAGCGATGTACACGGCCATCACAGACGACAGCACGCGGTCGGACGCCGTGCTTGCGGTCAGCGGGTCACCCCTCTCTCAGTCCCTCTCCCCGCAGTGCCAGCTGACTAAGCAGACGTTGTGCCAGGACACAGCTGTGCCCCTCAAACCCAAAAACACCACATGCATCTGTACGCACACACAATGGCCTGACAAAGACCAGCACCGCTAGCCGGAAAACACACTTACCTCTACGCAACATTTCAGCTATGTTCATAAAGCGGTTCTAGCTTGAAACGTGTCTCATCTCACACTATTTCCCAATTTCTCAGTCCTATGTACTGAATACCTTTTCTACACTTATCTTGCTTTCTCTTCCATTTATTTTCTTTATTTCTTTTCTTTTCCTGTCTTTGGCTCGCCCTGTGTACTTTTGTGTTGGTACGTTTTGTTGTTTTAGGCCTTGCATGACTTGGTTCAATGTGTATATATCTTGGTTTGCACTTCTTCTAATGCTATATTAAGTAAAGAAATAAAGGGATTGTATTTAACCAGGGTCTAAGAGTCTCTCTCTCCCCCTTCTCGCTCTCTGTCTCTTTCTTTCTCTGTCTCTCTCTCTTCCTCTCTCTGCCCACAGCGATGTTCTGCTTTCCTCTTTTAATAAAGCCAGCCTCCACCAGCCCCTCATCTCTCCCCTCCATCAAGTGCAGAGGAAAGAAGCTTTTCTCCGCCATTCTTCACCCATGTGTTCCTGGTTATCAGGCTTTGCTCTCTCAACGTTTCAATTTTCCCTGTCCCGGAGCCATTTTAAAAATAGTGTAGAACATTCCGGTCCCTCATCTGTATCTTGTGTGGTACCTGGCACAACCCTGTCTCGGTAGTTACATTTCTGTTCTTTGCACCAGTGTTTGAAAATGTTGTTTGTGAGCATACTTTGTTTTAATTATAGGCAGAGTTAAGGCAAGGACTAGGTTGTGACATTATAGTGTATGACTGATATCAACATATTGTTCTTCTACCATCATCTAACACTTTAAAAGGGAAGAAAAAAAATATTACTTGCTATAACTGTAACATTTTACTAGAAACAGACTAATTTGAATTTATATCTGCCGTTTTGCCTTCTAGTAATAGACATTGATTTATAAAAAGCATAGAAATGCATAGTAGATTAATTGGTCATTACTGAAGATGTGTTAGGAATAAAATGAAATGAAAACGATATAATTTAGGACAGCCATTGTCCAGGGTTCAGGTAGTGCTACCTTTGGGAATGCTCTGAGTTTCCTAAAACTTAATAAAACAAAACAGTGGCTTGAGCTATTCAAGGAAAATGACTCTTGGAAAATGAATCTTGGACACTTTCTAAAGTTTTTATTTTTTTTTCCGTTAGGTCAATTTAATTTTTTTGTCAAAGAAACTGATCATTTGTAAGAAAATGAGGAAGTCCAGCATTACAAAATTGCACATTTTCTGAAATTGTAACGTTTTTGAGGAGAAAAAGCTTAGAAATATGTAAACTTTAGCGATTGCCGCTCTGCTGGCAACCATAGCATTGGACAGGGTTGGGTTATCGCACGCACCTGTTTGAAAGCGGAGCTGGCGGCGGAGCAGATAGCACGCGCCCCCTTTAAGAGGACACCGAAACGGTGATGTGAAATGGGTCATTCGCTTTCTCCGTGCCCCGGCCCGCGAGGCCTGCAGAGCATCACCCGTTTAGCTGCCTTAATATAAAAACGGATATCTGAACTGGAGCCAGGCTGAATGCAGCCAGCGAGATTTTGTGATCCTAATCTGGGCCTTCTCGGCGGGGAGAGATACAAGGTGGGGGCCTTATTAGGAACACACTGGAATGCTAAATAGTCCCTGTTGAGCTGTAAGCTTTTTTAGCATCCCTTCTTAGGTAGCCGGGATATTTATTTATTATTGGCTGTCAATTTGCAATGGGTTATAAACTCTTAGGAAGAAATGCAGGATATTCTTGAAGCTTTATATTCTTGATAAGCAGTTTTGCAGAATATCTCAATTGTAGTGTTGACCTCTTCTATTTACCTAAACTCTGTGTGTGTGTGTGTGTGTGTGGGTGTGTGTGTCCTTGTCGCTAGTTAACTTTAATACCACCTATTCATTGTGTGAACCCTAGTATCCACTGTTCCACATTTACAATGAAGGCATATCTAATGGATTATTTCACAGACAATCTTTTAGTGCTTGGATTTGCTCTAGCTATGGTCTCTGCACAGACAGATACTTTAACTCAGGTCCAGTTTCGTTGACAAAGTTAAATTCTCCCACATCTGCAGTGATGCTCCCCATATACTTACCCATGTGTGCTTTATTTCTAACCAATAGTGACTGAGTCATCTCCCAACCCCAAATGTTGATTGGTTAAGATGAAAAAGACTGTATCGCGAACTTGTGAAAATTGTATGAAAGATTATTCTCCTTTGCTGTAAGGATTTTATATTCAGTAAAGTGTACCTCATCTCAATTTAGGAATTTAGCAGACTTTCTTACCCAGAATGGCTTACACAGTTTCACATTTGTTTATACTATTATTTATGAGCTGGATATTTACTGAAGTAATTTGTCTTAAGTTCCATGCTCAAGGGTGCAACAGCAAGGCCCCACCTGAGAATTGAACCCACCACCTTTCAGATGGAGGACAGGCTCCTTAACCATTATGCTGTACTGCTGCCCCATTGCCAATGGAAGTGGGGTCAATGTTTGAGCATAGCTTTGACCGACAAAATGCAAACGTGAGACCAGCATTTTTTTATCCATGTTCTCCCAGCTGCCAGCAAGGCCAAGGTGTGCCGCAATGACATCAGCAGGCGACGCTTTTCAGCACATTCGGAAGGGAGAAACGTTCCAAGCTGGGCCTTCGGACAGATTGGCAAACGGTCTGAACTGGGCCTCATTCAAAGCCTTTTCTGTAAACACTGCCTTAGTTTGCTTATCTTACAGAGGCACTGCACAAACAGGATGTGCAGAACTCCGGCGTGGCACGCTCTGGTGTGGCCGCCATGCCGGGTGATGACTGGAGAAAGGGAGGCGGCAAGTTGGGCCCGCGCCCGATTTTCTGCTATAATGGCAAAACACACTCAAAAAAAAAAAAAAAACACCCATAGTGTATACACATACACAGACGGTGTAGCTCCCACAGAGTTAAACGGCAGAAAGTGTCCATGAAATTCTTCAGTTTAAATTCAGGCCTTCAATACCATTCTATGCAGGTTTATACTTCTCATAGCTGACTCACTGTGGCCTGATAGTTAAGAGAAGTGAGTTTTGCATCCCGCTGTGTGCATTTTGACCAGTGCCATCACTTCACTGCTATTATCGTCTCTCGGACAATAACGACATTCACGCCACCGTGCCACTTATGCGTGTGACCCCCCGACCCCCATCCTCCGTCCTAAGTGAGTTACTCCCTGGCAGAAGGCTTATGTTTGAATTCAAGTTGATTCGCTTTTATCATCTCCTCGAGGTCCGTATACTCTGTAGTAATGGTGGTTCTGGAGCTTAGACGTTCTGGAGGTTAGCCTGTTACCTGAGTTGTCAGTGCTGCTGAGGCGTGATAAATCACATGCGTGGACCCGTGCCGCGCCGCCATGATGCGCTCTCTCGCTCTCTAAATCACATTAGACCTCTCTCACCGGGCCACGGGCGGGCCGCTAAACAAACGCCTCCACGCGTGCAAGAGGAGGGGAAGCGCGCTGCAGCCGTAATTAACTTCGACGCGGAGGACATTTTAAAAAGGGGGTACTTTCGAAAACACAGAATGCACCGTGCAAGGTGGTCCTGATGCTACCGTGAACGCGTCTCTGGGCATTACAGCTAAGCCGCTGAGTTTTTTTTGACATTGTCGCTTCTCATATATTCTTTGAGGTTGTCTTATTGAGAGTTTGTGCTTTGTGAGAAGTAGCGGACCTCAATTTGTTCTTGTGATCCTGCTGCGCTTTTCACCTTTTTAAATCTTTTTATTACCTATTATCAGTTCCCAGTTGTGCTCCTTAAATTATTGCCATGCTAACCCTCACATAAAATTAGCTTCAGTCTTTTAACTGATACAGTTGTAGAGGTTTACAGACATTTTCAAATTTTGCTTCATCATTCATTAATTCACCCAAAATATGTTTGTTGTGCAAAAAAAGCAAATGGGTAGCAGTGGAGTATGTCAGTTCTTCAAAACCAACACAATGTTGGCATCGAAAGAAGCCTAAGGAGATTGAGAAAATGCAATCTGACACAGAGTGATGACCACGAGACGCAGCATTCGCAGAAAAGCGTTTTTGTAAGACGAAAAGGCCAACTCCAAACCTACCATATATGGTGTAAAGTTAAGTTTCCCTTTATGGTAGCAAAAGCAGTTTTGCACTCCCTAATGAACCACAGTTGCCATACTCCGTAAGAAAATAGCCAGAGAGGATTCAAGCTGGCAGACCCCAATTTAGACAATTGGTCTGAACTGTGAGCAGAAATGTTAAACAACAGCTACTTCAGCTGGCAGAAGATGTGCACCACCAGGCATTCAACTTAACACACCACATGACTGCATTAGCTATTTAAATCTACTTAAATTCGAAGCTTCGGATAAATTAGCTTCCCTTTAGTTTCCACAAAGTGCTTTAGTCTACATATAAAATATAAAATACAATGAGCAAAATGGTTATTTAAGACATACTGTATAACTGGACATTTTCAATGACAGAAAAGCTTGTTTAAGGCATATTGTATGAAATAACAGTTGACTTTATTACGACTACACATTTCATTTACTGCACTTCATAAGAGATGGATTGGTATTATATATATGCTAAGCTTGTCAGGCCAGCCGTTGACAAATTACAGGCCTTACACATTGTACAATTTATACATTAGATACTGTTTTTCAGCTTCCATTTTTGGCCAGCTATTTTCTATGCCCTGTGCCGCTGCTCAAAGTATAATATTCCAATTAGCCTTGTGTGCTGCAGTCCTATGATTTATACACAGTGATGGACGAAGTACTGTATTTGAGTGAAAGTAGAGGTACCCTTAGTAGTACCCTGTAGTATCAAAAATACTGTGGGTTTTTTAAGTCAGCGCTAACTAACCCACAGCACCTGCGGTCCTGCAGGTGTCCGTCAACGTGCTAAGTGCCCACGCTAATGGAGTAAACTTCTCCGCTCTGATGCAAACCAGGCGTTCTCGATGGCTCCTTGCCCTGACCCACTGGCAGAAATTCCTGTGCAGATCCTTCACAAACCATTTTAGGAGTTCATGTGCTGTCTCTATCAGAGCCAGGTTCTGGCGTTTGTTTTGGGGTCAAGGACGAATCTGAGTCATGCGATTGGCCAGGGCAGAAGGAGAAGCTGGTAAAATTGAGCCAATCGGAGGCGGAGAGTGACGACCTCACAAATGCTTCCTTTCAGTTATGGAATGAAAATTCGCTCACGAATACAGCTGGATGTTTTACAAGACTATTAAACCATTTTCCCATTAATCTTAAGCACTTGGGTTATACACTGATAAGGGAAAACCTTTTTACACCCTTTACGGTGTGATTCTCACCCATGCATGATAGTTATTGGCCATGCATGGTAGTCTTTCCTGTGAATAGTTCATTTTATTTTTGGAAAATCTCAGGCTATAGTACACATCAGAGGGAATTCATACATGCGTTGTATAATTAAAACCATCAGTGCTCTTAAGGGAATTTGGACAAGCACTGTGCCAGTACTCCAGATAGAATTACACACTACGGAGCTGATGGGTCTACTCGTGAATGAATTCACAATTGATGCCGAGGCCGTCTTGCTATTTGGAGATGCCGTACAGGTTCTGTTTTGAGTTTTCTTAATGCGAGCAAGACGCGAAGGGATACTCCCCTCGCGTGTGTCCTTACCCAAGGCAGATCGTTCTGGAAGCAAATGAAAAAAATTGGATTTGGTCTCTGGCTCTAAAGTGCTTTCCTCCGAGACTGGAAAGGCAAACTTGTTTTTGTGAACTCTCGGGGCATTGAAATTAGAGGCGATTTTCAATCCATCAATCAACCGCACAACATGGCTCTGATACTTGCTGTATCCTTGAGGAACGCCTCACGAGGTACAGTTCCTCCATTCATCTACAATTATCACTGAAGCATTGTATTTTAATTTGTATAATTGAAAGTATAATGGAACAGATGTTATCTGAGTCGTACTGGAATTGTGTATGTACCATTAGGGAATACCGTTTGTTACCAGGATACTGCAGGTTCAAATCCAGTGTGAGTGAGACAATTATATTATTATAGACCAATGTGCTTTAATCTCATTGCCTATATGAATGTGAGGAGAAATGAAAAAAACAGTTTGGCAGGTAATGATAGCTTCTAATACATTTTAATAATATCAATTCTACACACAATTTCTTTGTTTTATTATGTTCCTGTTTATATTCTGTGTGTAATTGTGTACGTATAATTGTATATTTATAATAATTGTAACAGATTTAAGGATAATCTCTCTTTTCAGTATTTAGGTTACAATGCAGAACAAGTATTATTGAGGTGGCCATATATCTAAAATCATAGTACTTTCCCTGATATCTCATTACTGATTGCTTAAAACCACATTCAGAACCGTTCTGTTCAGAGGTTAATTTTTACCAGGCTGAAGGTGCAGTGCTTTTTAAGGTCCAGCTAAAGCTACATCTCGTTCTTTATAAGGCACCAGCCACTGACCCGGCGTAATTGCTGTTCCCCTGTTGAAGACAGACACCAGTAGTAATGAAGCCCTTCACAGATGGCTTTCCTCTCTGAGTGGCCTGTGGAATAGATGACTGGACTTTGTGAGATCCGTAGCCCGGGAGGGAAGGGAATTATGTCCATTCTCTCCCCAGCACCCCCCCCCCCCCTCCATTGAGTCCACTGTGTCCTGTGATGGAGCCTCTGTAATAGAATGGAGTTGCGTTCTTTACATCGGGGGGGTGCTGCAATTTCCCCTCACTGTTGAAATGAAATCTGGGTGGATTCGCTTTTCATTGCTGCTCTGAGGAGCTGTGTGTGTCTCTGTCTCTCCCTGGTCCTTATCAGGTGCTTTCTTTTCTTTTGTGTTTTTCAGGAGACACCAAGAGCAGCAGCAGGTCGATACAAAAGGTAAGAGTCGCACAATGGTGCATACATGTTTTCACCAGGGTTTTATGTTAAGCATATGGAACCCGTAGAATGAATTCAACTGGATGTGGCTGTTGTTTGTACTTATGTCTTGTAGGACCCATTCACTTGGTACGTAATTGGCCCATTGATAAACTCGTCCTGGGTTGATTTTCAAAAGCCCGCTTTCTTCCAGGAAACTTCTAGAGAAAGAATTAATTTCAAGCTCTGGTTAATTTGTCTTTCCAAGAAAATTTGGTTGAGTACATACCGGCCTTCAATTTTAAAATGGAACTGAATTGGGTTTTAAAAAACAGACTTCCTTTTGCTTGATTGTGTTATGCAGTCTTTTTGAAAATTCCCCAAGCGTGACATCAAGTAAAGTCCAGCTGGCTTTGAAAACTTCCAATATTTCCTGAGCTTCAGTTTAGCATTTGTGTGGCGAAACCTAATGACATTTTTACATTTTTTTTTGATAAAATGAATTCATTTCCACTCCGATTGCAGCACAGCAGTTTGTGGCACAAAAAAGCCTGTGCTATTCGATTTTTTTGCCAAGAGATTAATTTCATGCAAAGTTGGTTACAAGAGTGTCTAGCATTGTTTCAAGCTATTTCATCCTCTCCACTGATGTCCACAGCAACAATGTAGCATGGACAGTCTGTGAGGTCTGGAAGTGCCTAGCCACAATAAGAGGTTCTGTGTTACATTTGTATAATGTAACAATTGGTGATAGATCATGAGAAAGCCTGGATCAAGTACAGAGGTAAAATCTCCACTAACTCATCTGAGTTTTTTTTCATAGTTTTTATTTCCTATAAAAGTCCTTAGTGCGCCTACATTTTTTTTTGTTTTCGAGAAGCTTCTGATATTTTACCAGATAAGTATTGTTTAAAGTCTGAATGGATATTGGATCCAGTGGAAAGTTTTCTGGAAACAGTGGCCTAGACTGGCCAAGAGATATTTCATTGGGACTTGAGCTACACGTCAAAATTGCCTGCCTCCAAGTCTAAGCCTTGATCTGTCCAATCATACACTTTAATATGTCTTTTTCTGTCAGAGGCAAAGATTCCATTAGAATTCGTTCTAATTTTAATATGAATTGTAATATGTAGATGAGCGCTACACAGGTCCAGGTCCTGAGGGCTGCACTTAAATACTCCAGCCACACACCTCACCAGCTAAGTTTGCTAATTAAATTTACATCGTTGGTCCAGGTGGTGAGCTAATTAGTGAGATCAGGTGAGGTCACGTGGACCACAGCTGATTCACTGTGGTCCTCTGGACCTAGATTCTCAATTTCATGTATTACGTACCAGATGGAAATCGTGAAAATGTTGACTTAAAAATGGTAAAATTTAAGAGCTGACTGTTAAAATTTGACTGTTCAAGTTAATACAAAATACATGGCCTAAATGTTTTGTCACTTTGATGCCATAATACCCCAGTTTTCTGCATTCTGCATTACCAGCATTCTGGTTCGACACTCGGTTTTTTGAGCTTGAAATTGAAAAGGCAAAGTTAGAATGATACTTCTAGGTTTTGGAATATTTGTTTGTATAGTACCGTTAATACAGGTCAGTGTAACACAAAGAATGAATTGAAGGGGGAAGAAGAGGGAAGAAAAAACATTTGAAAAGAAATAAATCATGGCATAACAAGTACTTAAAAGAAAAAGGAGTCAGTTACAGTGAGAAGTGAGAATGTAATGGCAAGCATGCAAGCAAGAACACAATGCATAAAACAAAAAGTATCAAAACCTAAATAAAATCTGTAAAATCACACAGACATTGGTTAGTACAGACAAAAGCTATACTAAAAAGGTATATCTTAAATTCCATCTTAAAATCTATCCAAGGATTGAAAATAACCCCCAGGCCCTCTGGCAGACCAGACCAGGCTAGGATCATAAACACTGAAAGATGACCACTCAATGTCTAGGTCTAGACAGCAGGTTCCTACCAGAGGAATCAATGGCCCCACATACCGTACAATGTAGTCAGAAGTGGATGCATATTCTTTTATCATTGAAATCTAGGTTTTGAGGAGGCTCAAACTCAAGTCCCTAATGTCTGTTATTCCCTGCTGTAGAAAACATACTGTGGAATAAATGGCCTTGTGCTCTAGTCATCAACTGAGATGTCTTATAAGAAGTTGTCTGTGAAAGCACGGTACTTAACTGTTATGTTGAAAAAAAAAAAGAGAAAAAAAATCTGAAAAGTAAAAAAGAAAGTGAACACTTAATTCATGGGATATGGTAGATGGGAGATAAGAGTGTAATATATGGGTAGTAAACACCAGTCGTTCCCTAAAGTAAGAATGAAACACATTTCATCTTGGTAAAGGGAAGTTTTCTGAACTGCACCTGAGGGACATGCAAGTATATTGAGCTGAGATGTGTGAATGGAAAATGTCAAAAATCTCTGCACTGTCAGAGCTAGTAAAAATAAATTTTGGGGTTACACTTAAAATAGGAACCTTTTTTTAGTGGTAGGACATATATATATATATATATATATATATATATATATATATATATTACTTGTTTGGCTTTTACATAGGTGGGAGGCAGTAAATTATGTTATAACCAAAAAATTTGCAAACTTGAGAGTTTACCAGGAGGTGATTAAAATTGTGCTCTTTAAACTGGGAATTTTCATTCAAAATGTTCTTCAAAAGAATAAATTTGTACATGTGAAGATGCATAACAGAGTGCAGGATCTGAATTTAAATCTGTTTTGAATTAAATAGAAGTCGTATTTCAGTCATCTACTGAAATACTTAATATTTATTGCCTGGACACACTTTAAAAATAAACTATATTATAAAGTGGAAACTCAAAAGAAAGATTTAGGACAGAGATGTAAATTGAAAAAAAAAATTGAATTCCTCATTATTTTGTTGGAAAGAATAATTATTTAGTAAAGAGAGAATGTGCTGCATATTTTTCCTCTCAGCTGAATACTTTTATATTTCTTCTATGTTAGAAGCAGTGAATTAAATCCACTCTTCACTAGTTATAAAAGGCTGATGGAGCGAGGGATCGTAAAATTAAGGGAAAATTTACTCTACACTGTGTGTATGCCCAAGTCTATTCCATAGTGTTTCTTAGGTTTACACCACTTATACCATACTTACTTTCAAAAAGTAAATTATGCAATGTGAATGTAAAAGACTGCATTATTAAGTAATAAATTAACACATTTTGGTATGTGGTGTGTTTGGTTTCGTATGTCCATTGAGAAATATTGTTTCTCATTTGCCAAGATGTAGGAAGAGACTGAGCTGTAGCCAACATAACTAGCATGGAAGGGGCTGACAAAGACCAGTGTTAAAACAGAAGAAAATAAAAACAGGAGAATATTGGTGCTGGAGACTAAAAAATGTTAATGTTTGTTGTCAAGACCATTGAATGATAGCCTAAAAAAACTACCTTGAGGTTAGTATGGCTAGAGGAAGGAAACAAGGAGAATAAAAAATAGCTAAAGTAGCTTAGCATCACTCAGCTAGCTGCAGTAGACTGGTTAAGTGCATTTCACCAACTGTACTTACAGCTAGCTAGTTTAGTCAATATACCTAACATATGTAATACGATCTGGTTATCTGAGTGGATGGCACACCTACCAGTAGTTGGGGAGGAAGAAGTTAGATGAGGAGGTTGTGCTAGGCTACTGGGGAGATAGTGGGCCCTCTTAGCACTTGCTAACTTTCTGTAGTAGTTGTAGAAGGATCGCATCCTTACCGAAACTGGGAAATTTCACTTACAGCATGGCTACATCATAATAGCTCAGTAGGTAGTACAATTGAACACACCATATAATATAAAACCGAAATTTGGAGATAATATACACACAGTGAAATAAATAATCTACTCACCTATGCATTTATCTATCCATTTTAAATCATAAGGAAAGTAGATATAAAACAGTGCTTAGACCTACTTCATGAGCACAGGTTTTCAGGTTCCCTGTTTGTAAGCGGTGAACACAAAATATCTGGCAGGCTAGCTAAATAAATTAGCCTGCCAGTTCTAGCTAAAAATGTTAACAGCCACCGTTTCATCATTTTTAAATGAGAAACCACACTACCCAAATTGCTGGCAGTCAGTGTTGTGCCAGTCATTAAAAAAAGACAGACGTTGGAGGACTTTGCTGGCCTAAGGTTGCTTAATTTAGGTACATTTCTGGCTAAACTGAATGACGATTCCACACCTGAGGTTTGTTCAGATTTTCAATTATAATTGTTAATTTGAAAGGCAGAACTTTAGAGTTGGCTTCCAAGCAAGTTAGTTAAGTTGGTTATAGTTCTTGGTAAGGTACATGACCATTCCAATTGGCTGTGTATTGTTTTTGTGTCCCAGCGTTGCTACATCTTCTGTGAGTTTAGAACATTAGCCGCTATTACACTTTATCTAGAGTATTTTTCCACCTGCCCCCTCATTTCAATCTTTGGTCCACTAGCTGAGCTGTGCCACACTCTTCTGATTCTCTTCCAGATAGGGCTATGATTCCCCTTTTTGTTTAGTTAAAAAAATGAAAATGACATTCTCCAATAATCAAAGCCCAGCACTGAACATCTCATCATGAATTGAGCCCTGTTGCTCTCTATATAATTTCATTCCTGGACGGCGTTATCGATTGGAACACTGTGTGCAGGAGTATAATAACACTGGGAGGCAAATTTCCAAGTCATTCTGTAGCGGTAATCATCAAAATAAAGCCGTTCCACATGAACATTTCTCCAGACCTCCCTAGTACTTCGCATAGGAGAGATAAGGTGTGTGTTCACACAAGCCGTATATTAAAATTCTGTGTCCCTCTATTCATGAACAGAAAAGGAGGTTGCGGCTTTGAAAGCTTCTGAAAGAAACTGCATTATCTCTGACTATTGTTCGTAGACTGTATATTGGGGTTGAATAGTATGCTCAACAGATATTGAAGGGTATTGTGCCTTGTGGTAAGTACAGTGTTTGCTTTAAATACCAATTTTTTAAACTATAATAGTGATGTTTTGTAAGGTGATGTGACAGCTTATTAAATCCAGATTTACATTAATTCTATTCCATTCCACTGTAATCGTTCTGTACTTTATTTCTGAGAATTTCTTCTGATTGGTGGGTACATATAGTGAATTAATTAACAATGAACAATAAATTGGTACGTGGAAACTGCATGAAAAGCCATTTCTTAGTGTGCCGCTTTTAATATTTTCATTGCTAAGTTAATTATGTGATGGAAGATAATGATTCCTGCATTGTGCTCTTTCTGAGATTGTTCTAGAAAATGTAGAAAATTAGTAGGTAGGGTTGTGAATATCTAGAGTCTTGTTTTGCTCCGGGCAGTGCGACGGGTCCAGGGTCTGAGGAGGAGGCAGGTGGCAACAGCAGGCTTCGCCAGGGTTACGGCCGACCTGGCAGGGAGGCCAGCACCACGGCAACCTGCGGGCTGGAGAGGAGGATCGAGGAGCTGGAAAAGGTACACGTCTATGAGCAAGGAGGGCTGGATTTATTGCAAGGACAGGCTGCTTGTTCCACTGCCGCCGCGGGTTTATAGAGAATTTACAAATTACACATTATGTGAGCCGTTCAGGTCTGGGCCTGTAGCTTTATCACACAACCCAGTCCTTAAGCACCCTCCCGCAAATTACAAGCCACACTCGGGAGTGCAAAATAACACGCAAGCCGGGACAGGTTTAACACTGCAGACAATTGCATGCATCAGTTTTTGCTCAGTTATATTATCCTATAAAAAATGTATAAATGGTTTAAAAAATACCAGCTGTGGGGCTGCTGGGTGGATCACCCTGTTAAGGCACTGTTCCACTGTGTGAATGGGCAGCTGTGTAGTACAGTGGTCTGATAATACACTATACCATTTAAATTGCCATGATTAAACAGTATAGCATAATAGTCAATAGCTTTTGTGGGATCGGATTTGAGATAAAGCACTGCTGTTGTACCCTTGGTAAGGTATTTATCCTAAATTGCGTGAAAATGTAAAGTGAACAAGTCGCCGGGGATATGAATGTCTGCTAAAGGCCTAAATGTAAACGGACTTCATGGTCGGGTCTGGAATTCAGTTGGCGGAGGTGACCATGATGCACTGCTCATGTTGCAGAAACCGATTGACTGTTTGGTGCAGGTAGACTGCTTGCACGAAACTGCACCCGAGGCAACCTCCTCTGATTCACATCTGTGCAAACTCAGCATGCGAACTGAGGTGTGAAAAAATGCAGCAGCTGACAGCACATGTTTCAGACGGGAACGCATGCCAGTCTGTTTACCTGAATCGACAGTGGAGGCTACGGTGACAAAGACAACTTGTGAACATGATTGGGCTTTCCAAACTGTGAGAAAAACATTAAAACAGCCTTATATTTCTGTCAGCGCCTCCCTGGGCCATCCCTAACTGGCATTGGACTGGAGTTTGCTTCTATAGTGAGTTAGTTCTGTAGTAACATCGGTTGAAGTATCACCAGTCCATCTGCATACATTTCTGTAGTGCTTGGCACCAAGGACGAGAAATAGCAATCAGGAATCCCGAGAAACAGAGCGCTATTGCTCTTAGAATACCTTGCTAAACATGTCGTATGTGATAGTTATGTTTTGTAGTCCTGTGACAAAAAATTTTTGCTTAGAACCTCTCACCCTATGCCTTCCTGTGTGCTTTTGTTGAGTCCGCGCTGACTTCACAGAGCTCTTTGTGTTTTCCAGGAGCTTGCCAGAGAGAGACAGGAAAGCTCACGGCTACTCAAGTCTCACCAAGACAAAGACGACCTGATCATCAAGCTGAAGGAAGAGATCGACTTGCTGAACAGAGTGAGTGCGGCATGACCATATACACCAGCACATGACGGGGGAAACTGGGCGGGATGGCTTCACGGTGTCGGCTTCATGCTACCCAGCATTTTTCATGAGAAGCATTCCTCGAGGAAAAAAATTTATATGCATCGGATAGGCTATTTGCGATGGAAAATGTTCTGTAAAACTGTGTCCTATCTTTTCACTAAATCTTGACTGTAGTTTTGCAAGGAATTTTTATATGCTAATCTCAGAAATTGACTTCCTTGTAATTTTTTGCAGATGTACAGTGCACTTTGTGTTTTTTTTCACATATGCCAGAAAAAAGGTACTCTCAGTGCTTTTATGTTTACCAGTGAATTTGAAACAGTAGACCATGTTTTTTTTATATCTTTTGATCTTTGCTTGATAGATATTTGGAAATATCTATGCCGCAATCCCAAACTCTGAATCTACCATAATGCTGTACACCACTTCTTTTATTGAGTTTTGCAACCTCTTCTAGCCCTGATGAGTAGCAAGCTTAGCACTACTAATGTGGTAATAACTAGTTAAAGTGCAGAATCTACTAGAACTCACTGCCATTGGACCCTTTAAAAAGGTGTTTCAAGTCATTGAATTACTTGAGGAAATTTCTTATTATGTAAGTAGATATGTGAAACATGATGTAAATGGCCCTTGTAAAAGCGGTTTGCTTAGTGTACCTGAATGACATTGCGATCGTGTACCTACACAACAGAACCTGAGTATTATTTTTGTGGCCATTGAGACATACAGTTTGCAATGCAGAAATAAATTTATTTATGGGTTTGGTCAAAATGTAGGTATACTTATTGAACGCAGCCCCTTCCACAGTGTAGATTTGTATTTTCACCACTGTTCCCACAGAGCCATCAAGATGAAAAGCACCGTTCTCATGCTTCACCACATTGTGCCCTCTGACACATTCTGAAAGTCCGTCACCGCATTAAAAACAACAGCGGGCGCGGACCTCTGCCACCAGGGTGACTGCGTTCTGTGCAACATCTGTCCTTTTTACGGAATGTTTTCTGTCAGCTATCAGCTACCATCCTAAGGCAATATCAAGCCTCTCTTGCTGCTTGCTAGTCTTAAGTATAAAAAGCCACCACAGCCAGGCCAATCACAGTATCTGTGCAGCGAGGGAGAACTCAGTGTTGTTGTACTCCATGATCTTTCATAGGTCCGGCTTTTGCTGTGCTGCAAGATCTTTCGCAATCCATAATTGTCATGCTTATCAAACCACAGCTTTTCATCACGCAGAAATTAAAGGGGAATCAGACCTCTGTTTTGTGATTGCTTTTGAATGTTTCCATATGTATAAAGGAAGAAAAAAACTGTAGACTTGAAGAAAAAAAGACTCCAGACATAATAATATATTGTATAGTAAACAGGATTATTTATAAGGCCTGTTGTTTTTTATCTTGTATTTCAATCCACGTTAACATTTTTACATTTGGCAAAAATTCTGAATTAGATTACTTGTAACTCACACTAAGACAAACTGCCCAGTCTGACCCATACAAGAAGTATTTAATCTCTAGCAAAGAAATATTGAAACATTAGGCCCTCCGTTTTCTAAAACGCCTTACATTTTTATTACACACTGTGCATATTTATTTCACAGCAGTGAAGTGTACATGTATTTGTCAGTATATGCACTTTATGAAGGGTCAGACATTCATTTTTCATCACTGTTCTTCAACGTGAAAATACGAAACCTCAGTCCACTTTTCAAAGATGGAGTTTGCATGCCGGTTCCTTGTGTCTATAATTAGCTTCCTCACTCCCAAATGCTTCAGAAATTCCGCGTTCAGATAAGTCGGTTAAAGCCCCTGATAAGGCAATCTTGCCGGTGAAACTCGGCCAAGAAGAGGGTCCTGGTGCCAGGAAGCCTGCTGCCGCCAGACCGGCAACCTCTGCTCCGAACGGCGGGGCTCAACAGTTTGATTGTGCAATAACGCGTTTCGGAGCACGCCACACTCTGCTAAAAGTCCCAAGCCCCATTTTTGACTCTCCACAGGGTTCATTATTCAGGACGTTTTCCAGGCAGACTTGAGATTGTTTGTAGCTCTAGTAGGATGTACAGCAGACTATGCATATTGTTTGATAGAGAGTTTCCCATTGAGTGGCTTGGAGCGGTGGTATTCACTTTTGCTCTTGGATAACTGCACAGCCTGATACATTGTTTTTGGCTTCACCTTAAAATCAGCGACAAATTGAGGCCCAAGGAACTAGGAGAGGTTGAACTAACATTGTAAGCCACAGTTTTTACGATTAACTTCAGAGGTTGGTAGCAAAACTAGCCATCTCATTCGGCTCTGTAAGGGGAAGAAGTGAATACCAATGACTCCAAAGTTGTGTGAAAAGTTTGTAACTTTTTGACCTTACCAGCCACAAGGCTGCTTTATGCAAGTATGGAATTGAACTGGGAAGGTCTTAAGTGTGGCCTTAAGCTCTGGTTATCGCGCCATTGTATGTATCTGCCTTTTACAATTGAGATGCCTTACAAGCTTATAGGCTTACAGAGTTATGGTAGCTTCATTTTTCTGTGGTGCTTCTGAGGGACTTCCTACTACTTATTACAGAAATGAAATATGATGTTGTTCTCTGGATGACCTGAGAACAAGCTTTCAGGAATGCCACTGACGCCAGCTTTATTTTGCTCTAGATATATTGCCTCAAGCGCCAAGAGAATCTGTTAATTCTGTATAAATATTTTTATAATAAATAGAAATACTGCCATCCCGGTCAAAAAGAAAAGATCCCATAATCTCAACACAGGACAAAACGCCCCGGACAATTCGTGTCGCCCTGGGACCGGAGATAACATTCTAGTTCTCTATCTTCTCTCCGTCGCCTCCTCATAAAATGCCAGCAACGCCTCTCTCACTTTTTTCGCTGGACGGTTTGCTCGATGAGACCTGTTCTGTTTTCAGTACGGCAAAAGATGGGTATATCACAAGCTCCCGGTTCTCCGGTTCAAAGGAAATCCTAGCAGCCTGTTCCCTCCCTGTTTTTTTATTTATTTTTTTTTAAGTTTCCTCCCGAACGATTACAAACGCCCACCATTCCGGTCTCTGGAGTTTTACAGTAGGCAGGGACGTCGGGGATTCTCGCCGAGATCAAAACACAGGGGCACATTCGGTAGTCTCCCCTCGCCCCGAGACCGTAAACAAACCTGGCCACCGTCTGAACCCCCTCGCTCCTATGACCTGGGTCAGCTGATGTTGGCGGTGATAATGGGAGAGGCGTGTTTGCTTTTGGCATTTTGAGTGTAGGGAACCCAGCTGGGTGGGGAATGCGCCGGAGTCTTTCATGATGAGAAAAATGTCCATCCCGCCTGGAAGGGGATTCCAAGCCAAGCAAGTTATTATTTTCAAAATCCCGTCTCTTCCCAGAACCTACATGAACTCTCAAATACCAGTGAAGACAGACCTTCTTTCTCATACACAAAAGTATATCTATACACATACATGCTGAATATGGATCTGGTAAACATGTTCTATTGGTGCACCGATATGGGTGCACCATGTGCCCATATTAGTTGATGGGAATTCCTTCTGATTGTTGGTACCTATGAAATTAAAATAGCCTATTTAAAAATTTAAATTGAAATTTGAATCAATAAAGCATGCAAATTTAAGTTGTATACATTTTGACATTATTTATGAGGTCCTCGTATCTCTGGGGCTCTTTTGTGTGTGTGTGTGTGTGTGTGTGTGTGTGTGTGTGTGTGTGTGTGTGTGTGTGTGTATGTGTATGTGTGTGTGTTTGTCTGTAAGCATGTACATGGATACATGGATTATTCTGCAAAGATGGTTCTGGAACAAACGGCATCACACTAAGGAACAGTTGGTCATTATGGATGGCTTGGACTCACATGGCCAAAAAGCACTCCATGATGATGGGAACACTCAGTGACAGAGAAACTGAGACAGACATTGCTGCAGGGCATGATGGGATACAACAGATCCCATACATCCAATCTGGCCCTCCAGCTATATGTGAAATTGATTTAGCTTTCTCTGTTCTTAAGTTCATGTTGAAAGTGGCTTTGCTTCAAGCACACTTCTGACTTTGGGAGCAGATCTCTTTGGACACACTAACTTGTGGATACAGAGCAAGCACAGAATGTAGAAATTGTTTTTGGCTGGCTTTGTTCAAATTCAAAGCTCCCATGTGAATGTGGGCTTTCCATGAAACTTTCGCATTATAATTTTTAGATGAATTAATAATTTATGTAGTGCACAGATGCACTATGAGAAATGATCTGTTCTGTAATGTCATAATTAATATTCTTAATTATTGAATTAGTCCAGATATTTATACTTTTCATTACATAACTGTTCCTCTGTGCAAACTATTCCCCTTCCCTGCAATGCTCTGTTTGTACAAAATGTTCCAGTACACAAACAGCCACAGTTGTACAACCTGTTTGTCTTGTCTACAGCTATCCCTTGTACAAAATGTTCTCATGTATGAACCTGTATGGGAAGTTTGGATATCCCAGCTCGTCTCTGATGGACACAGATATAAATGAGAAGTGTCATATTTTTTCATTAACATTCTGATTAGACTCACTGGGCAGCGGGGATCCTCATTTGCAGCTAATTGAAGCTGTTAATGTTCAATTTGTTCATTCACGAAAGCAGATCCACCGAAGGCCAAACCTGAGAGTCCAGCCACATCTCTGACTCATTGTTTTACGCTCAAACACAATGAGCTGTGAGATTCTTCCATAGTATAACGACTGATAATTAGTTATTAAAAAAGTCTCTTTAGAGAACCAATTTCAGCAGTCAGTTATAAAAATAACTGAAAATCTGTTGTTCGTTATCTAAGTCGTGTAAATGTGTAGCTGTGTTAGACTGGTGTATTCGGGTTATATATCTGTCTAGTCTTACTCTCTCTCCCAGTCTGAACCACTCATCATTGTTAAATCTGTACCAAAATCTGGGTGTTATAGTGAAATGTTCATATTCGACTGGACAAGTAATGACAGAAATTAACTTCTAATTAGAAGGTTGCAGGTTTCAATCTGATGTGAAGGACACTTCCTAATGCAAGACTTTAACATGAGCATGTTCATTAACCGTATAACTACGTTGTTCCACCAGTATTATTATGGGTAGGTGAAACCACCTATACATTGCTATGACAGTGTCAAAGTCATACTGGAGCACAACCCAACATCTTTCTTTCTCTTTTTCTGTAGGACCTTGATGACATCGAGGATGAGAACGAGCAGCTGAAGCAGGAGAACAAGACCCTCCTCAAAGTGGTCGGCCAGCTGACCAGGTAGAACCACACCCCGGAAGAGGTCCGAAAACCCAGTGGGTGTGACCCAGGAGGGATCCCAAGGAGACCTTCAAAGGATCTTCACACCCCCATCCCGTCTCTTCATCTGTCTCTGTCTGTCTGTCTGTCCTTTAGAGAACGTGTAGTGTATTGAGGTGTTTCGGGAGGTTCTTGAGGCCTTAATCTTGAGGACACTAAGCTTAGCCGTTGAAGGAGAGTTTTCTTTGTGTTTTTTTTTAAAAGGGAATCCCCTTTTAAAAATGAAGATGAAAGTGTGGTATTGTCATAGAGTACGAAACCTGGTTTAATTTATGTGTTGGGTGGTTTGTTCAGTGTAAATGTCTTGTATATAGGCTGCTTGTATTGTTTTTTGAAAAACTTTTAAAAAAGAAAAATGTAATGAATGTATGTGGTACACCACCAAAAATGAGGCATTTGTACTGCACATTTTTTGCCCTGATGATAAACAGGATTTTTATCAATGGGTTTTCATCATTGAGTTTCCATCTTTAGCTAGCACAAATCCAGGCTATTATGTAATATTATTCTGACCCTGTGTCTTATGCTACGGGACGTTTTGACATTGCAGCGTCATAATCTGATGATATTTTTCATTGTTTTGCTCTTCTCCTTTGTGTTATCTACATTTAAAGGTAAATCTACATTATGCTTCATTATAACTCAAAATGTGGCTTGTTTCCTGTAGACCACATTTTTAAGACTGCTTCACATTCCACTAGCCAAAGTGCAAATAGTGCCTTGTGTGGAAAGTGTATCAGATTAAAACAAGAGATCTGTTTTGTCGAGGAGAGAAAAAAAGCCTGGTGCTTTTTTGATAAAATAACACCTAGTGTTACTTTCATTGATGTTCAGATTTGTACATTTTGAAACTTAAATGGAGGGAACTAGCTAGCGGGCGACTAAAATGAAATATTTAGGCCTTTTCTATGTGTTTTAAGCATAAGTAAATTTATAGTCGAAAATGTCTTTTATAATCTTAGTTAGTAATGGTGAGGAACACAAGGGCTACAAACAGCAGACATATTATCACATTGAATTTATGTTAATGCAATCAGTTTATGCTAATAAGCCAAGCATTTACCTTATTAGGTCATTATTATTAGGTCTAGCTGTATGCTAGATGTATGATTCATAGAGCTAGCTACTGCAAAACTTTATCAGTGGAAAGGAATATTGTGGCTTTCTTGAACGCCTTTCTGATGGCATCTAATTGCTTCCATTCAAAGCTGTAGTAGTATACGGCAGGTGTATTATTTAAACCAACTGCATCGTTATGCCTGATTTAGCCTTTGTTATCCTTTATTAGAGTGCGTTTTGTACTCGAGCAGATCATTAAGTTGTCATAACATCCAAACGCGAAAATCGTATTGTCCCTTTCAATCCTTGTGAAACAGCAACAGTGTGTATATTTAGTATTAGACTGTAATGGCGATATCAGAATGACCCTCCTCTGGTATTTTTGCATGTACAGAAGAAGTCCTTTAATAAATAAGATGATCTTTTGGATTCTCTGTTGGCTCATTTTTGCTTGCTGAGGTTTAGTAGGTGTGAAGATTCTGTACCATCAGAGTGGTGATGTCATGACACCTTATTTTTCACATAGCTTTGCATGGGCATCGCAGCATTCCCAACATCTATGTTAAGGGCATGGGTTATTCACACTTGTGAACCTGTGAACTCAAAAATAACCTGTCATCATGTGAGCCATCACCGTTTTTATGCTTGTATAATAACTAAATCCACACCATACAGATTGAGCATCCCAAATCCGAAAATCAGAAATGCTCCAAAATCAGAAACTTGCCGCTACTGGAAAATTCCACACCTGACGTTTGCGACTTACGACCATCTGTACTGTGACACAGTGGCAGGTGAGGCCACCGTGCCGGGTGGTGAGTGGAAGGAAAAACACAACAAAAAGTTCAACAAAAAGGGCTGCAGGCCTTTCATTAGCCCATTTTGGGGGGAAAGGAAACGCATCAAATGGGCTTATCAAAAAATAGGGCAAAAACAGAAAACTAGCACAGCCATTAACGCACCAAAACACTGAACCCAAAAAGACACCTTGCAGCCTCTCAGGCTGTGGTTAAATAGAAGGCCTAATTGAAGGTGAGTGCTCACAGCTGAGTTGATTAGGAATCACTCTCAAGTGAGCCTGCCTGTTTGTGAGGACTCTGCTGTTGCAGCTCTCGTGTAACGTCAAAAAATAGAATTTTTTGGAGTATGGCTGACTACGGATCGTTTCATGTCAAAAAATAGAATTTTTTGGAGTCAACCCATTTTTCCTCATTTTGGAGATAAGGCTATAGTCTTACGTCTTTTCTCGATTTTTACTATGACACATATGTCCCATTTACTTACATTCAAATCATCCCTGACAATTTTTTCTTGCACGGATGGATAGTACAGCTTATTACGGATTGTTTAACGTCAAAAAATGGAATTTTTGGGTGTCAACCCATTTTTCCTAATTTTGGAGATAAGGCTATAGTCTTATGTCTTTTCTCGATTTTTAATATGACACATATGTCCCATTTATTTCCATTCAAATAATCCCTGACAGTTTTTTCGGGGCGGTGGAGAGGCTAGGCTTTTGAGCCGGCCCGCTGGGTCGGCGGGCGACGGGGCGTAGGACAGACTCACGGGCAGGCCCACAGGGTCAGCGGGCGGCGATGAGCAGTCCAGGCCCGCCCGGTTGGCGAGCAACAGAGAGTTGGCAGGGCCTTCTAACAGGCCGTCTGGGTTGGCGAATAGACAAGGGCTGGACAGGCTCCCTGGCAGGCCTGCTGTGTCAGCAGGCAGAGAGCAGGCCAGGCTCTCAAGCAGGCCCACTGGGTCGGCAGGTGGAGTAGAGCAGGCCCAGCTCTCGAGCAGGTCCGCTGGGTTGGTGCACGGCAGAGAGCAGGCCCACTGGTTTGGTGTGCGGCAGAGAGCAGACCAGGCTTTCTAGAAGGCCTCCTGGGTCAGCAAGCAGAGAGTAGGCCAAACTTTCGGGCAGGCCCACAGGGTCAGCCAGCAGTGAAGAGCAGGGCAGGCCGGCCGGGTTGGTGAGCAACAGCGAGCAGGCAGGGAACTCTACCAGGCCCACTGGATCAACAGGAAGAGGAGAGCAGGCCACGATCCCTGGAAGGCCTGCTGGTTCAGCAGGCGGAGAGCAGGTCCCACTCTCAAGCAAGCCCACAGGGTCAGCGGGCAGTGAAGAGTAGGGCCAGCCCACCGGATTGGTGAGCAACGGTGGGCAGGCAGGGCCCTCTAGCAGGCCCACTGGGTCAGTGGGCAGAGGAGAGCCAGCCAGGATCCCTGGAAGGCCTGCTGGGTCAGCAGGCAACGGAGAGCAGGCCCCTCTCTCAAGCAGGCCCGCTGGGTTGGCGCATGGCAGCAGCTCTCAAGCAGGCCCGCTGGATCAGCAGGCAGAGGAGAGCAGGCCACGATCCCTGGAAGGCCTGCTGGGTCAGCAGGCGGAGAGCAGGCCCAGCTCACGGGCAGGCCCACAGGGTCAGCCGGCGGCGAAGAGCAGGGCAGGCCCGCCAGGTTGGCAAGCAAAAGCGAGCAGGCAGGGCCCTCTAGCAGGCCCCCTGGATCAATGGGCAGAGGAGAGCAGGCCAGGATCCCTGGAAGGCCTGCTGGTTCAGCAGGTGGAGAGCAGGTCCAGCTCTCAAGCAGGCCCACTGGATCAGCAGGCAGAGGAGAGCAGGCCAGGCTCTCAGGAAGGCTTGCTGGGTCACTGGTTGGCGGAGAGCAGTCCGGGCTCTCTGGCAGGCCAGCTGGGTTAGTGGGTGGTAAAGTACAGGCAGGGCCCTCTGGGAGGGTTGCTAGGTCAGCAGGTGGTGGAGAGGCTTGGCTCTCGAGCTGGCCCGCTGGGTCAGCGGGCGGCGAAGAGCAGGGCAGGCCTGCCGGGTAACAGAGAGCAGGCAGGGCCCTCTAGCTGGCCTACTGGGTCGGCGGGCAGAGGAGAGCCGGCCAGTCTCCCTGGAATGCCTGCTGGTTCAGCAGGCGGAGAGCAGGCCCTACTCTCACGCAGGCTCGCTGGGTCAGCAGGCAGCAAAGTGCAGGCCCAGCTCTTGAGCAGGTCTGCTGGGTTGGCGAATGGTGGAGAGCAGGCCCACTGGGTTGGTGGGCGGCTGAGAGTAGGCCAAGCCCTCTGGAAGGCCTGCTGGGTCAGCAGGCCGAGAGCAGGCCAGGCTCTCAAGCAGGCCCACTGGGTTGGCAGGTGGCATATGCATGCCCAGCTCTCGAGCAGACTCACTGGGTTGGTGGGCGGCGGAGAGCAGGCCAGGCCTGCTGGGTCAGCAGGCGGATAGCAGGCCAGGCTGTCAAGCAGGCCTACTGGGTTGGCGGGTGGCAGAAAAGCTAGGCTCTCAAGCAGGCCCACTGGGTAATCAGGCGACAGAGAGCAGGCAGAGCCCTTTAGCAGGCATGCTGGGTCAGCAGACGAAGCACAGGCCGGACTCTCAGGCAGGCTCACTGGGTCAGTGTGTGGCGGTGGGCAGGAAAGTCTCTCGGGCAGCTGTGGTGACTGGGCAGGGATCGATGGTGGCTGGGCAGCCTGGGTCAGTGGGTACCCCTGGAAGGGCATGAGTACCCTCCTGTCCTCCTCAGTAAGACAGAGGAGGAAATTGTGTTCGTCCACGTTCTCAGGGTCAGGGCACTCACACCAGAGATGGTCCTCAAACTGGGTGCAGCTCCAACAAAAGCCTGACCCCGGCTCAGGACACACCGACCAATGGTGGGCATCCCCACACCAGTCGCACCATGGAAAGGACCACAGCCGCCCTCTCCCAGGATCCACCTCGGGGCCTGGTGAAGGGCTATGCTCCTCTCCTGGGCCAGACCTGGCCTCCGCTTCAAAGGGCCCCCCCATGCTAATCAGTGGGCCCAAGAGCACGGCCCCCCCCAGCTGCGAGACAGAGCAAGTCCCCAAGGAGGTCTGGGGGACAAGCCTCCACATCCTCCCAGGTCACCCCAAAAATGGGATGGCATTGTGCTTTTTATTTTTTTACTTTCTTTTTTTTTTGTTGAAAGAAAAAGAAAAAAAAACCCAAAACTGGGGAGAAAAAAAATAAAACTGCCTCCCACTCATGCACTGGGGCCTGGTGCCCGCATTCTCCACCAATGTGACACATCGGCAGGTGTGGCCACTGTGCCGGGTGGTAAGTGGAAGGAAAACACAAAAAGTTCAACAAAAAGGGCTGAAGGCCATTTATTAGCCCCTTTAAGGGGAAAAGGAAACACAACAAATAGGGCAAAAACAGAAAACTAGCACAGCCATCTAACGCGCCAAAACACTGAACCCAAAAAGACCCCTTGCAGCCTCTCAGGCTGTGCTTAAATAAATAAACTCAACATGTATTCATCTTAGATATTCTCGTAGTTACAGAATGAAGAGCAAAATGTTCACTAAATCTACACCATATTCACCTTAGATATTCTCATATTTATAAAATGAAGAGCAACATGTACCAGACCTGCTAATAGAAAGATGATTGCATCCTTTTCCAAACGGAATCCAGACTGTCTGTAATTCACTTAATTTACATTTTAATCAAGGTGCAGAAATGTGGATGTGTGGAGGAATGAATATTGATAAAACTTTCTGTGTGTATTTGTCCTTGCATGTACCTCTTCGGTATACTCAACTTGTGTCTAGTTCTCCACCTCCCTCTACTTGTACCCTCTTTGCTAAAAATCTTTGGTGTCATGTCTCCGATGTCACAGATTTGTGTGGTAATATGAGTTTAGGGTGATATCTATGTAGACTGATTAATGTCTGGGTGTTGACTTCCAGGAGCTCTTTTAGGTTGCTGTGTTAAATCATTCCAAGAATGCCCCCCAACCCCCACCCCCCACTCCATTCAGAATGGCAAATTGTTCTCCTTATGGCCCTGCCTTTGGAATTTTCTGTGCTTTTACCTGTCTACCAATAAAGGCAAAGATGAAATTGTGGAGAAGTGATAAAGTTAAGGTCAATGTTTGTAATTAATAAGCAATGAAGCAAAAAAGGATTGATGGGAGTGCCTAAGGAAGACATCAAAAAATGCCTTCACATCCTTAATGAGCTTCACCATTCAGCCCTGTGAGACTTTTGTGATTTTTGCATAATTCCGGCGATGATCTTTCAGATCTTCAGCCAAAACACAACACAATACTGACAAAAAGGGAACCAGAATAAACAAATGAAATAAAAATATTTTACTGAAATGAAAATCAAACCCTATACACTACTGCTACAGATGGGCATGATGTATCTGAACAAATTCAATGTGAAAAATGAGCAAAACTCTACAAATACTTTTTTATGACACATTCAATATTTAAGCTTCTGCAAGGTGTGCCTGTATGGTTAGGTTCAATAATAATCAACAGGATTGTCGGTAAGGGCTTGGCAGTAACAGGAAAATTCCATATTTCTTACCCTGAATGGCTGTGTGCATCCATCAATGATAGGTGCTTCAAGGAAATGATGAGCAAGTAAATGGTCTGGAATGAGCAGACCCTTGTATACTACAATGCAAGAGATCTGTAGGAGCAGATAGCCTGTTAAAATGGACCTTATCTTGTCCTTGAAGGATCCCAGCATTTTCCTATCAGCCTTTTCATGCATTGTGTGCTGAGCTGCTATCACCTCCAGCTCCCCTCCTGGACTCATGGTGCAAGAAAACAGATTTTTTGGTTTAGGAAATTGGATTCATTTTCCCTGCTTAAGAGAAAATTTGCTGAAAATACAGTCCTTTGCTTTGATCCTCTGGTTTTTAACAACCTTTCAATTGAATTATACAGGAACTTCCCTGTTCCCTTGATTCCCTCTTGATTTTAATGGCTTTTGAAGGGAGGATACCAAAATTCAAACTTGCATTACATACATTGTTACATGAAATTTGTCACAACAGATTTCCTTTTTTATGTCTAGGAATTTTAATGAGAGCATGATTTTAACAAGAGATGAATCTTCTTTCAGAAGATTAATGGATTACTCCCATTCTCTGTTTTAGCTCCAAATGTTCTTCTGTTTTCACTCTATGAAGAAAGGATCACAAGACAATCCCTTGTCAGATTGCCAGAGGGACTGATGGGAGATGGAGTCCAGAACCTGCTTTAACCGTTCAGTCACTATTGGCTTATTTTGAAGGACATAGCCCATCAAGGTCAAAGAAAGATCTGACAGTCCTTTGTTTTTGTTATGAACATAACCTTTCCTGAGCACAATACAATACAAGCAATACACCACTGCTTATAACTTATGTTGATATGGGAATTGTGATTGCACTTTACTGACTGTACCCCCTTGTGAAGCTTTAGTGTACTACATCTGCAAAGAATAGTTTCACCGTACTTCAAACTAAAAAATATTGGTTTTGCATCATCCAATATATAAAGAGGACTAATTCATAGCATTAGAAGGAAACCAAAAGAAAACACATTAGTCAAAACTGGGAAAGTAAGTCATGAAATCATGGTGTGGTATATTTCATATGATTTTATAAAATGTTTCAATTTTATTTTATCCTTGATGTGTAAAATTTTGTCATATTCTCAGGCTGGCTAAATAACCTTCTGTAAGGTCTCAGTCTATCATACCTACAGACCTACTTAAACAAGTTCCCATTCAGGTTTTCTGTTTTCTTAGGCTTTAACATTTCAACAGTAGCTTAAAATCTTTTATTCCAGTCTATACACACAAAAACACTCACACACACACACACACACACACACACGTTCCAGAAGAATGCACTCGTTCATGCTTGTCCTGTGCTGTTGGTGGTGTTTTTGCCCAACAGGCAGAGAAAATGAAACTAATCTCCATTTTTTTTCTTTTTACCAGAACTGCTAAACTCAAGAGCAAATAATTATATACATGTCCCTTGACAGTGAAGACAGAGGGCTCACATGGGACTGATGCATGATGGGTTGTTGTCCTCAGAGTGAGGTGGAGAAAAAGCAGTTTTAACATCTGTCATCGCATTGTCATCACTCAAACAATATACTAGACATCATATGTGATCACAAGACAAGGACCCCTACACCTCCACGCAAAAGAGGTACAATTAACAAGGTCTGGAATCCCCCCTCCTCCCCAACACCCCCCACACCCTCATCCCAAGTCCGCAGACAGAAAAACAGATCTCAGCTTTCCACATCACAGCTTTGATTTTTTGGGGGTTGGCAACAAACAAATACATGGGGATGTTTTGGGAGCTTTGCGGCCTCATGCAGGAAACCGCACAGCACTGCAGATGAAGTAAAGAAAACATAAAAAAGTTTAGTAAGTCATGAATGCATAAAATATTAAGTTACTTTATCATTTAATACCACAAGTATATGCGATTTTTGCACATCGCAGGGGGTCTGAGCCCTCTAACCCCTGTGATGTGGGAGGGTCAACATTACATGACATTTTTATGGGTAAATAAATTCTCTGAAATTTGGTCCAATGCAACCAGGGATTACTTGCCACACCCAGATTGTCCTCTAGGGAGCGATAGACCGTCCTCATCTCCAGAAGACCTTTTTCATGCCCTGCTCCCCCTCCAATCTTCACTGCTAATAGCCTGATGCCAGTGACATGGGGAAAAATAAGCTGGAATTTCCGCCAATCGCCCGCAGACAGATTTCGCTGGTGTTCACAGGCCTCACTGAAGCTGACAGAAAATGGGAAAGCAGCAAACGGATCAATACGTTGGTGGAGTGCTTGCCTTTTAGATAAAGCCTTTAGCTTTGGCAGTGATGGATGTGACATGAAAGTGGTTGACAGAGTGTTTAGATTTATAAGGTGTGGGGAACCTTCTAGATACTGAGCTACAGTCAACACCATAACTGTAGGACTCTAGAAACTTTGAATATTGATGGCGTCCTCAGTTCCTTACATATGGTTGGCCACCTATTCGACTATCTCTGAAGGCCCCTCACACATTTAAAAACCTCTTTGACCCACGAACTGACAGAACAAGTAAAAAATGACAGAAAAGGGAATGATCGTTTGATTTTAAATCCAGCTATTTTAAATCCAGCTGAAGTTCCTCCCAAGGCAGTCATACACAAATGAAAGAGCTTCAATAAAAAAAGATAGCGTTTCAATAAAATTAGAGATAGCCGAAATATTACCAGGGCCGTTTCCATTTAACAGAATATGTTATGGTAACATGGCTCCTGTCATTTAGATTTTGCAATAAATGAAAAAAAACATGATTCTTCAATCACATGGAAAATTTATCATATAGTTATAGGGTACAGTCTGGGCTGCGTTCTGAACAAGCTGATCAAGATGTGACCCTGAAAAGGATGCCAATAGCACTGAGAGCAATATAGCATGATGAGGGAACTACATACCAGTTATGGTTATTTTAAAAACTACTTCAGTTGTTTCTCCTGGCCTCACAGTCCCTGAGAAATGGAACAAAACAATGACAGAATGTGACATCTGTCATCTTCTGCATTGAGTTTCAAAGCTTTTCCCAGCTTTCTGACAAATCTTTTTTTTTAAGTCTTCTGGCAGTTCAGAAAAGGACCTGAGCATTTAAACTCTGTATCTGAGTGCAGAGAAAAATGTTATTGTTATATGCCATTACCGCCCCAAACTGACTCAGTGTCAAGGTGGATTTCAAGTCTGATATGCGTGCAGTCATTGGCTCTTTCCCAATACCCCGTGACAGAAAACACACAGGCAAGCAAGGGAACAACTAACTCAGATTCAGAGAAAGGATCTCAATTGTAAACATCCTCCACAAAAGAGGTATGACAAGCTGCTCTTTGATGACCAGAGGTACACATATTTTTTTTGGACTGACCGCAAGCAGGTACCCTTGAAGATTTTATTAGGTTCATCAACAAAATATTATCCAGTGGATGAACCGTTCAGTCCATGCAATGTATGTTGGACATAAAGCACAGCAGAAATACAGAACTCAGTGAAATGAAAAAAATGGTCAATGCTTTTTAATACACAGTTTTAGGATACTGCCCTCCTCAGCTTCATACTCACTGAAGATTTTCTTGTGTAATAGCTTTAGGTTTCTCTGAAATATGTACATCTCCATTTTATCCATTTCAACTTATAAGGGTTAGCCTATCAGCTCATCTTTTGCGACTGTACAAACTATTTTTAATATATAAATTTTTTCAGAACCTTTCACTGTTTTACTTTTCAGCTAGCACTTGTGCATACATATTGTGGGTTGGGTGTTGTGTGTGTGCTGGAGATTCCACTGCTGTATGGTTGGATTTTGGTTCATTTAAATAGATGGTGTTTACAATTATTTATTTTTTTTACTATTATACCACCATTAAATCAACAGTGATAGAGCATTGTGTTTCCTGATGAGGAAAGGATGAGACAATTTCCACTGCCTGACTCCCTCAAAAGCAGTCTCTATGAGCTATTTTCAGTCAAAGAATTATGCCTGATCTGGAACAAAAAGCTTTTCCACTGAGGTACTCTATCAGCACAACTAGCAGCAATAAAGGGCACAAAAAAGGTCCATCATTAACACTAGCTGGCAACAAAGCTAAAATGAAATGACAACAAGCCAATGGCTGGTGCCAACAGCAGTTAATATTAATAGTGACCATGCTTAATCAAGTGTGAACATCAGAATTGCATTCACACATTGAAAGAACTGCCTCTAGTGAAATACCTCAAAACTAACCCTGAGTTGGCTGTGTTTATCAATAGAGTTAACTGTCATCGACAAACTATAGCTACTTAGCTTGGCTTTCATATTAGCTAGCTAGCATTTTATACTTGTTTCAGTAAGGACAGCAAAGTTGTTGCTGGTTAGCCAGGTAGTGTATACTGCACTGTGTTTTCACCCTCAACTCCAGTAAAACTCTATGGGAACTGTGACGCAGAACGGGGAGGATCAGCAAGGTGGGGCGGCACAATGAGGCAAAAGCACTAGAGCGTTTAGTTCATCAGGCATGAAGCCTGCTTTAATAATGAAAAAAGAGTAGTACAGCCAGCAGCGAAGCACAACCGCTACGAAAAAACTCAACTTAAACAGATAAATCAGGCAGTTCAAACAGAGTCAGGAACGATGAGGTGGGCGGCAGGCAATCTCCTCTGCTCCACTCGTCCTCGTTTTAGCTAGCTGTAGTCTGTGGAAAAGATAACAAAGCCTGTTAGTAAGCCCCGAGAGCCTGCAAATCTCCCCGAGCCTGGGTCCGTGGCGACTTTTGTTGTCCTTCAATCACCCTGGAGTAGCGGCAGCCGGGCTGATTGTGGATGTGCTGCAGGTGTGCCTTGTTGGTAGTTGTCTGCAGCCCGGCACCGCTCTCCAGGGTTATGATGCTCTGGCTGCATGCCCATTGCTGTCCCGTGTGCTGACTGTGCTTTCCCAAAATGGTCAGGGTTGGGACGACTGTTGCAGGCGGAGCAGCACCGGGAGGGGGCAACTCCTCTTGCCCTGCCACACTCCCCCCCCTTAGCTCACCACCACTGGAGCAGGACGCGGTGGCCCAGAGGGCATGCAGCTGTGGCCGCGGCCACTCCCTTACCGCCTTCACCTTTCATTCCTGGGGCTTGAGCAGACCCCGCTTGATGTTGTACCTGAGGTATTGTGTTTCACTCTGCCCTACGCAGAACTTGGCGGGGTTAGCCGTCAGACCTGCAAGATGAAGGGCCCCCAACACCGCACTGACCTGGGAGAGATGCTCAGACCAGGAGCAGGAGTGGATGACCACATTGTAGACGGCTGTGTAGCTCTGGTGAGGCTGGAGTATCACATCCATTAGGCACTGGAACGTAGCGGGAGCCCCATGAAGCCCAAATGGAAGTACCCGGTACTGGTACTGTCCAATAGGACTAGCAAATGCCGTCTTCTCATGGTCTGTGGGAGCCAGGGGAACCTGCCAGCAACCCTTGGTTAGATCAAGCATGGTTATAAACTTTGACTCACCAGCCATTCGATCAGTTCATCCGCTTGGGGCATGAGGTAGGCGTCGAATTCCGACACTGCGTTCAGCCGCCTGAAGCCGTTGTGGAACCGAAGGGAGCCATCAGGTTTCGGCACCAGCACAATGGGGCTTGACCAGGGGCTGCTTGCTTCCTCGATGACTCCCGCCTGCTTCATCCACTTAATCTCCTCCACAATAGCCGCCTTTCACGCCTCAGGTATACGGTAAGGCCGCACATTCACCACAGTGTTCCCCGGGGTCCGAATGTGGTGCTCGATCACATTGGTGCGGCCTGGGGAGGCAGAGAACACCTGGCAATATTGGTCAATGAGTTCTCTTACCTCCCACCGTTGGTGGGGGCTCAGGTCAGCACCTATATGCACCAGATCCCTCAGGGTCGGGCTGACTTCTGTGGTAAACGGGGCAGCCCCCGTCTCCGCCTCCGTCGGACCTCCCACCCACCTCTTAAGCACGTTGATGTGGTACACCTCCTGCGGTTTTCTTCGGCTGGGCTGGTCGACGCGGTAGTCGACCGGCCCTACGCACTCTCGGATGGTGTAGGGCCTCTGCCAGGTGGCCAGGAACCTGTTCTCAAGAGTGGGGATGAGGACTAGGACCCGCACACCTGGCTGGAACTCTCGGGACTGCGTGGGCCGGTTGTATGCTCGCTGCTGGGCACGCTGGGCCTCCGCCATGTGCTCTCGTACCAGGGGCATGATGTGGGCGATGCACTCCCGCATGGCTTCCACGTGCTCCACCAGGCTGCGATGTGGGGAGGGCTGCTCTTCTCAGGTTTCTCATGCGATGTCAAGCAGGCCTCGGGGTCTTTGCCCATACAGCAGCTCGAAGGGGGAGAAACCTGTGGAAGCCTGCGGGACCTCATGAATGGCAAAGAGCACATAAGGGAGTATTTGTCCCAGTCTGTGCTGTCCGCCGCCATGACCTTCCGGATCATCCGCTTTAAGGTCTGATTGAAGCGCTCAACCACCCCATCAGTCTGAGGATGGCACACCGATGTTCTGATCTGGGAAACACGCAGCAGGCGACACAGATCCGCCATTACCTTGGACATGAAGGGGGTCCCCTGGTCCGTAAGGATTTCCTTAGGGATCCCCACCCGGCTGAACAGGTGCACCAGCTCCCGAGTGATCTTGTTGGAGGTGTCTGTCTGCAGGGGCACCGCCTCCGGGTAGCGGGTGGCGTAATCCAGGATGACCAGGATGTAATGATGCCCATGTGCTGACTTGGGTAGGAGCCCCACCAGGTCCATGCCCAGGTGCTCAAAGGGGGTCTCTATAACAGGGAGAGGGATTAAGGGTGCAGGGGGTGGCCGACAGGGTGATGTTACCTGGCAGTTGGCGCGTGCCCGGCAGTAGTCCCTGTACATCCCCGGCCAGTGGATCCAGTCTCTGATCCTCTCCCAGGTCTTTCCAAATGCCAGGTGGGCTCCTAATAGGTGAGTGTGGGCCAGGTGGAGTATGGTGGAGATGCGGTCACGGGGGACCACCAGGAGCTCCCGCATCTCCCCTCGCAGACGCATGTTGAAGTAGAGGAGCCCACCTCAAATGGAGAAGTAGCGGTCCACTGGCCCTCTCCCTCTGTCTTCCCCTCAATCACCCGGACCTGGGCCCAGGTGTGGCGCAGCTGGTCATCCTGGAGCTGGGCTGTGCCAAACTGGTTCTGGTGAGCCACCTGTTGGAGGAAATCAGACTACGTTAAGGGTGCTTCATGCTCACCTTCCACGTCAGCCTCCACTTCTTCCCCCGGGCAACGGCTGATCCAGGCATCGTAGGGGTTAGTGGCCAGGCGCCTTCCGTCTTCCCGCCGGGGTCTCGATCCTTTGTCATTTCCTCCATGTCACAGCGACTTAAGCTACAAACAGAAAGTGTTAGGGGATATAACAAAAAAAGATTAGCTCAAACGGTAGGGTGCTCTTGGGGCTTCCCATAGGGATCGGGTAATTCACCGTAGGGATCGGGTTACAAAATGAAAACTCGCTCTCTCTCCTGCACCGAACTTTGGCACTGATCAAAGTTCGGCAGGGTCGTGCTTTTGATCTAGCTCACTGTGCTGCCTGCATTCTCCACCACTGTGACGCCGAACGGGGAGGATCAGCAAGGTGGGACGGCACAATGAGGCAAAAGCACTAGAGTGTTTAGTTCGTCAGACACAAAGCCTGCTTTAATAATGAAAAAAAGAGTAGTACAGCCAGCAGCGAAGCACAGCGGCTACGAACAAACTCAAACAGATAAATCAGGCAGTTCAATTAGAGTCAGGAACGATGAGGTGGGCGGCAGGCAATCTCCTCTGCTCCACTCGTCCTCATTTTAGCTAGCCATAGTCTGTGGAAAAGATAACAAAGCCTGTTAGTACACCCCGAGAGCGGAGACAGGAAATCTCCCTGAGCCTGGGTTCGCGGCAACTTTTGTTGTCCTTGAATCATCCTGGAATAGCGGCAGCTGTGCTGATTGCGGATGTGCTGCAGGTGTGCCTTGTCTGCAGCCCAGAACCGCTCTCCAGGGTTCTGATGCTCTGGCTGCATGCCCGTCGCTGTCCTGTGTTCTGACCATGCTTTCCCAATGGCAGTTTGGGACGACTGTTGCAGGCGGAGCGGCAATGGGTGGGGGCAACTCCTCTTGCCCCTCCACAGAACTAACCAGTTAACCTTGGTGGCTAGGCTGTTAGGGAGAGTCTGAAGTTATGTAGTCTGTAAATATGTTTGGATTATCAGTTTCTTGGGCATTCAAGAAGTTCTGATTTACTCTAAGTTGCCACCAAATAAACGTTTACTTAAAAATAATAAGATCTTTAAAATAAGTATTTTAATTTTACTTTCAGACATAACTGGCTCATGTACTTGTACACAAACACAATGTCATGGGTCATGCTTCAATATCCACTCATGTCTGTATGTCAAGGGTCGGTCAATCTGAGATTATAATTGAAATGGAATTCTATAATGTAATCAAGGAGTCAGTAAACTGCATTGGCATAATCCATTTGGTTCATCAGGTGATTGTTGATTAATAATTGTATTCTAAGCCTCCAGTATCTATCAGACACATAAGCTCTTTATATTTTGTGTCTTCCTCAGTATTAATTCCGATTTAAAAACATCATTGCAATAAAAAGTTACACTTTATGTAGTAGTAGTTTTGAGTACTCCTGTATAATCTTCTACACCTCTCTGTAAACATTCTCTGCAGAGGCAGCCATTTTGTTTTGCAGGAGGGGATGTCAGCTAGCCCCTTTCAGCTCAACATCATAAACTGAAAAGCAAATGTCTGCGAGTCACAAGAGTGACATATTCTGCCCGGTGACACAAACGAAAGTCTTAAATCAGGCCATCTATATATGTTTGTTACTTCTTACCTTGTTTCAACCACTGCAGACTATTTGGAGTGCTCTGAATGTTAAACATTAGTTTCTGACCTACCTTACCTGTCCTCACACTAACCCAGAGTATATCCTCCTCTAACTCAAATTTAATTTGACCCTACTCTTACCTGAGGGCTCGGTGTGGCATTTGTATGTATAGAAGTACCAGTGCAGCGACTTTACTTGCAGACAGGCAAAGCTCTGTGACCCCAATGTCACAGACCACACACAAATCTTTATTCAGAATTGAGATTTTAAAAAAAAAAAAAAAATGTGTTTCATAAAGAATTTAAAATAGTCCTCCGCCTTAATTTCAAACATATGGGTTAGTTGTGTAATTAATTATTTTGATATTTTGCTGGTGGATATCATGTAGGTCTACATTATACTATAGTTTTTCTATAAAGAGCAGTGACACTTGAAACGTAACATGTGGACTATGAAAGAAGTCAGCTTTCAATCAAGGGGTATTATAAAGAGGGTACGATTATTTTTTTAGAAAAACATTTAAAAGAATGTACTTTAGCTAGATGTGATAACACCGTACAGACAGAGGACTGTGAAACAGAACCATATCCATGGCCCAGAGTACAGAAGTGTGACAATGTATTTATGCAGACGATGCAAATATCTATAAACCAAAATATCTATACCTACAAACCAAACCCAACGTCCTCCCAAACATTTAACACAGCTACTAAGTCTTTCTGTGTGTGACGTGTACACAAGAGTCACACAATACATGATTCCCAAAACAGGATTCTCACTTGCATGAACGGTATAATTACGATGGCGAGTAGTCTATTTCATGCCTGCTGCTGGGTGATGCCATTTCAGCACAAGTGTGAATGATATCTTTATTAGCATTTTTCAGTGTTCACAGCTGTGTGTGTAATTCAGAACAGACACATGAAACCGGTGCTCAACATTGAAAAAATGTACGCAACGACAAAAAATAATTGCTCTATTGTCTAGTCAAAGTCGCAGTTTGGCACCCTTGCCTCATGGGACACAATATAACTGATGCACCCAAATTTTGTGTTTGTAATCGAAATAAAACACTGAAAATGCCCTGATACGTCACCATAGTGCAGTGTAAATAGCGATTCATGTTTGAGAGACAATGGAACACAAGATGTTTCACACACTAATTTATTGAGCATATTTTTTATACTGATGAAGGATTCAACATTTTAAAAGCCAGAGTCAATCTGAATGAATTTTCATGGGGCGGTACCTATGCAATACGAGGAAGCAAAGCGCAAAACAAGAAAGCACATGAAAAAGTTCTGTATCAACCGGAAATAAACCCTTTTTATTGAACATCTGTGTATATGAAGTTATATAACAACAATCAGAAAACTCCACAGAGTGAATCACTACACAAAGTGAAACCAAATCGTAAAACACCCTGCCAAAAAAAATAAATAAAATAAAATTTAAAAAATGAAGGTATACACAGCAATATAATCGTCTGGCTCGCCGTCGTCACGAGCGATATGGCAAGAAAAAACACCCCAAACATTTTCTACAGGATTACAGAGAAAGTTTCCACACACAAAAGTACTCAAGCAGGCAGTTGATATACACAAAGGCAACTAGGATCTTCCTACAGCATCAGATTCTAATACGTTACACAGCTTTTGTCTGAAAGGTAAGTGTGGCTTCAGTTGTTTGTTGAGGAAACGAATATTCTCGGTCACACAGCACGGTTGGGGGTTTTCTCGAAAAGCGTGTCGAGGGGGGGGAGGGGGGTTTACTTGCACACTTTGGTGGTGAAGGTAAAAGTAGCATTGCGTTGCAGTGCAGGTAATGGCTTTTCACAATCTACTTTACACACCTCACGATCTGCTCATGCAAACCTCAATGCAGTCTTTTACAGTTTGACCTGATGCATTTTAACTCTTTCTTTTTATTTTTGATGACTTTACTTTTGTTTTTCTACACCACTACGGAATCTCAGGATACATTTTTTTTATCCCTTGGAATTTTTTTCACACTTCCATTTTACTTTTTTATCCTTGAGTTTTGTTTAAAACAAGCAGTTCTGGAATATTCAGTATTCATAAAGAAATATAGAACTATTAGATCCCTTATTTCAAAACATAGCCAATTTTGTCTGACATTATGTCATATAGAAGACATATCTACATGTCTTAAAACTGTATTTATAGTTCCATAGTACAGGCTATCTATGGTCTGCCCCTATTGGACTGGGTGAATAAAAAATATAGTTAAATAAATAATATTTATTGCAACAATTAAAAAAGTGCTAGCTACATCTGGTCCCACGATAAAAGTTAAAACCAAAAACAAAGAAAAACAAAACACAGTCCAATACATTCAGGTGCACTTACATTTCACTATAAACGGATAGGTGAGAGGATCCAAAAATAATAACATGATAACATAATATTAAAAATTAATGATATCATCAGTCATTACAACAGTACAACGGGTGTTCATAAAAGCAATAAATATTTTATACCGTTATGGTTTACAATAATTTCAGTAAGCATAACAATAATAATAATAATAATAATAATAGTGTTGATTATAATGACAATAAATCTAATCATATCTGGACAAATATAAAAATATATACACTTCTCAAGGGTTCTTTTTTATGTTTTGGTATTCCCAATATATTTCCTGATATTCCTAATGTTGGATCGGTGTGAGAGAAGATTGAAAGGAATGGAGGAAAAGGAGGAGGAACTTTCAACACAGGGATTAAAGACAAGGAATGTGTTTAGGTCTAACCTACATAGACTCTACGTGTGCTGTGTCCTAACCAATGTTTGGAAAGGTATATATCCGGTATAACAGGAATTGTCTCAATCGGGCGACGCCATACCCACATAACACTATGGGATGAACATACAATATTGCACAGTGCTCAACAAAATGCTGTGTGAATCCACCTGCTCATGTTCGAAACTCTCTCTTTTCCCCGCCTCATGTGCGTAGCCCGTCAGTTCCTGATTGGTCCACAGTTGCTGGAATCGGCGACGCTACGCAAGCGCTCAGCAGTGCAGTAGAAGGGAATGGCAGTATTACTACAATATCACTACAGAATAAGCTGGTCGCTATCTACTGAGAAATCTACATCTCTATGCACGCACGGTAGTCACAGTGATACACAAAGCAGTCTTAATACAGACTCTTATGGAATGACAAATAGCTTTATAATAGTGCTATTAACTACATAATAACATTGAAAACACTTAGAAACTCCCCCTGACACTAGCATCTAGTACACACAAGAGGTTCCTCAAAGATGAGAGAAATGTTTTAATTGACTAAAACTCACTTACGCCTCTTGTATAAACCCGTAGTAAAGGACACATGGACTAATGCTTTTAATCGTCTAAGACCATTAACTTGTACGGTTTCTGTTGTATAGGTTATCTTTTTGTAGTTCTGTGGTTTTTTGTGGATCTAGAAAACCGGCTATCTAGCTACCAATGACTGGACTGGACAGAACAGCCGTCATTGCTGCTTACATAGACCTCCCACAAAAAAGTCGTATTTGCAGCTGAGTTTCATATAGTCGGTGACTCAGCGTAGTCGCGATTCCATCTTCATAGGTAGCTGGAACCGCAACTACTGGCGATTTTAATTCAGCAAAATTACAGTGCAAAAAAGCAGCCATAAGAAAGAAATTAAATTGGCAGTATAACACGGCTAGCTCTATTGTCACTGTGAGAAGGCAATACAAAGCAACGTCTGCTATTCAGGGCACCGGTACGACTGAAGACATTGTTCCCAGTAACGAAAATAAAAGACGCGCTAACTAAGGATCTGGTTTTGCATTTGATACAACCCTGAAGATGGCAGTGTGTCAACTCATGTCTCCCTTCTCTTCGAAACATATTACTAACTGCTTTACCTAATTAACTACTTCCATTAATACGCCAGATAACTGTATAGTAGCCTATACATTTTTCTCAATTTCTATTGGTTGAAGGCAAGGGGGTCCTTTTTGAGACCCCCAATGTAAGTTTAACTCCTTCTATCCCAGCCTTTAGATAAGATTATAAAAAAACATGCAGTTACTAAAAGATATATATATTCAGATACTGACATCACCTAAAAATATTCATTTTAAAGCTAGTTGCAACCTTTTTCCCCTTTGTTGAACCCCGATAAATTAAGTACCCAACAACAAGGCTATTGGAAGTAAGTGATTAACAAAATAATGTCAATCAAGTTTAAAGGGCACTATGGCTACTTTGTTTTTGTATCGGAGGGTTCGTTTTTTGATTCTTGGAGGAGGAGAGGGGAATGTACAGACTATTTGAGGACCAGCTTCTTTAAATGAAATGAAGAGCATTTAAGGAAACAACACCCTTAAAATGAGGACCTGTTCCACATAAAAGTAACACACTGCATCAGAAGAGAAGCCTAGCCTTAAACCATAAGAAAAAAGGCGGAATTGGTTTTTACACCGTTTTAGAAATTCTTCGAAAGTCAAGTTTCAGAGCTAAAGTCATAGGTCCTCAAAAAAATCAGTATAAAAAGTTATAAGAAACCATGTGCTTATATATGTTCCAGCAGCATATATTTTTCCATGTAACCATATTAGTTAATGGCCTTGTATTTCTACCATTTTTTGTATCTATTTTATTTGTTTATGGTTTAGTAGGTAAACATACAGGCTAACGCCGTCCTTTACAATGTGAGTATACCTCCACTAGCATCTTGCAGGTTGGATTTTTTTTTCTGGAATGCAATAAGATAGATTTTTGAATCCTGTAATAGATAATATCAGCTTTCCTATATCTCCATTTACATCTTTTAAAATAGAACATCTTATTAAAAACATCTAGATATACACAGATTAGGAAATGCTAAACAACATACAAACACATAAACTAGAAATCATTTTTTTGTCTGCATACCGATATATACAACTGTGTTGATACAATAAATCAGTTCAGTCATGCGCTATCTACACAGATCATATTGCTTAAAAGAAGGGGGGAGGGGTGGCATTTGAGGGCGGGGGGGGACTTCGGGGGAATCACAGAGGAGTAAATGGAGCAGGGACTTAAACAGGGCCTCTACACCTGAAACGTTAATGTGAATCTGAAGAAGGGATGGGACGTACCATTAGTGTTTGTAAAACGGGGGGTTTTTTGGGTGAAAGTGGGGAGGGAGAAGGTGTAGGGGATGTATAGGAGGAAATGAATGGACCCATATATCACTGAGGTATTTACACATACTGGCTAAAGAGCACTACACGGGCAAGTATTGAAAGGCATCCCCCTATTTCTTGGTGCTGAGCTGGGCGTCCACCTCCTCCTCGGGTTTCAGAACGTGCCACTGGGCGATGGGTCTCCGCGGATTGGCCAGCATGTCCGACCAATGCCGTAGCTCCGTGCCCGAGCTGTTGAGGCCAACAAACACCTTGCCGATGGCATCGTTTTTGCCGATCTTATCATAGTCCAGAACAGTCACAACCACTTGCACTTTCTGTGAGGGATGAGAAGAGTGGAAAGAAACTATTAGATTCATCAGATAAACCTGCCGAGACCATTAAGTGAATGATAGCTTCCATTTTTTGCCATTTCTAATAAATTAGTCTGGAGTGTCTCACAAATGCACAAGTGCTTTTACCCACTCTTCCCCTGGACGGAACACCAAATGCAAAAAGATTGCCATAATGATAATCATCTCAATTTAATACTCTTCAGAAACTTTAAACAACCTTTGTGAGCCAAACAGGTTTAATGAAACCAAAACCACTTCAGAGTCCACGTTTGAATGTTTCATAGCCTCGGGAAACAACTTCAGATTAGTCACCTTCACACATAAAAACAGTTCACTGAGCTTTACCTCTAAGAAAACAAATAAAGCGAGCTTTGGAAGCGCTTTTGCCTTGATGGATAGTTTGATATTTTGGCAGGTTAGCCCTTTTGGCTACTTACTGAAGAGTACAGTGTCTAATTTCTGTGCCCGTGCTAAGAATACATCCCCATACCCAATTTACAGCACCACACTTTACGCGAGTACGGTGGCTAGAAGTATACGGAAAGTTCCAGGAACACAAACGTAGCTCTAGGCCAAAGGTGGGATAATACACCCTCTAGCTACTCCAGCCATGGGTGCTCCTAAGGGGTAAAAGCTCTGAATGATTCAAGGGGCCCAGAATCATATCTGAGCGGCAGTATCATATCTTTTTTTGGAGTGCAGGATTTCTCGCAGCACACTGACTCCAAAGAAAGGAAATGAAAACAAAAATTAAAGTTGTTTTAGAAAAAATTATTTTCATAGCCATTTTGGATTAAAAATGCATTCCATTCATACACTGGGGACAGTGATATTAGCTGTGTACAGCCTCTATAGCACAATGACAGTGGGCCAAAAGAACTTCCTGATAGAGTTTCCTTCCCTATTGATTTGCAGTGTTTGGTCATGTGATACAAAAGAGCATTTCCTCACTTTTGATTGGAGCTAGGTAGAGTTTCTGGAACTTCCCACAGACATTGGTCTGAAGTCATTGTGCTCACGGTACTTGTGGTGTGGGGAATTTGTTCAAGAAATATCTTTCTAGTGCAAGCACAGAAATTAAACTGGTTGCTCTACTCTTAGTAGACCAAAGGACATCATTGGCTAAATTTTGTAGTATCCAAAAATTCCACCTCTTTCTCCAAGAGAATACAATATAGTCAAAAATTGCTTGAATATTGCTTGACATTTAATTTCTCCCTCAGGAAAGTGTCATGTGACATCAGTGCTTGAGAAAAGATCAGAACCTTCTCTGAACTCTGAAAATGCCATGTGCATCATTACCAATAATGACAGTACATGCACCCTTATACCCCAAAACCACAGCTAGAAGGTGAGGAAAACTTTCCATGTAATTACAGTTGTTCACAGTGAATGGCACTGACAGAGATGCAAAACAGGAAATGTTTGAATGAGGAAAAGCTGGTGAACTCAAGAGTCCTATGATTTTCTCTTGATGTATTCTGATTCAAAACATTTTCCCAAAGGCCTAAAAAAGCCTGCAAAGCACAGAAGCTTTGATTATGTTTCCTCCATTGGCAAGGGGTCAACCTCTTTTTCTTTCAGTACCGACCATGTGTAATTGTTTTCAGTTAGCGAGCCCGATCAGCCACAAAACGAATTATTGAACGAACTAGAAAAAAAGAGACCGTCGAGGTGATCTGGGTTTCAAAAAGAAACGACTGCAGCGGAGGCAAGTCCTCTGTGTGCTTTAATTTAATGCTTTGTTTGGATTCTTTTCCCTGGTATAAGCTGATATGAATAGCTCTGATTAGCAGACGCACCTAGCAGCGGGGAGCTAGCCACTGAATGTGACTGGAAATTGAATGCCGAGACTCACGGAACAAATTGGCGGTTTAGAGCTGTGAAGGGCTTAATACATTTAGAGCAATTACCGATACGTTTAGCGCTGTGCATTCGTGCTCTTCACAGATATTCCCTGTTGCTCCATTTTGAGTCTAATTTACCATCCGCTTTAATTTAAAAAGGTAATAATTTGAAATGGTTTTCATAATGGTCTTAATCTCCATGTCATGGATAACGGCATGGATAAGTTGGGCAGAATGCAAGAACTCAACGTACATGAATGGTAATCGAATAGTAATATTCGTTTGCTGCGGGATAAATACCAAAGCATTTGGTGTCTAACTTAGTTTGGAGCTTGGGCCTTTTGCACAACATATTTTGTGTGGCTATGAGGATTGTGGGATTGGTCCTTGTTTATTATGTCATTGGTGATAAGACTCACATCTCTGCGATTGTCTCCTATTGGAAGGAATTGCTAGATTTATAAAAGGCTCATTTCTCTACGTCGGTATATTATTACCAGGATATGTAAATGAACTCATACAGATTCTCATACAGAGTACATATACTCATACAGATAAATGTAGAGTTCATTTACATATCCTGGTAATAATACAACGATAATAAAATAATTTCCTGGTAATGATATACCTTTAACATTTTCTGTTCGTTTTTACATTATTAAGAATGCATTGCCATTTTAATTTGCCTGTAATGACTTGCCAAACACCAAAAGAGATGAATCAAGAGGTTTGAAATGAGTTTCATATTACCAGGACAACTGTTTGAAGTCCACTGTGGGTTGAGTCACAGTATGCCACACTCAGTAACTCATTTGAATGGACTGAAAGAATGTGCACTCTGCAGCAGAAAATTAAAATTCATTCAAAGCAGAATTACTCATATACAAATAACAAATAACCAGCTTCCCTATACGACGAGGAAGTGTTCAACCATTACCTGGATTTGCTCGAATGGCACTTCAAAACTGAACGACTCATTGTAGTAAGGGTTGAGCGTGTTCTTCTTGATTGTCGTCTTCTTCTTCTTCAGCCGCTTCCCGTTTTGCATCAGGTGGATTTTAACATAAGGATCTGAGAAGGAGACAATACAATTACTTCGATTTTCTCTTTAAGATGAGGCTGGATGACTTCCCTGGTAACATGGAGGACCGGGGGGAGGGGGTATAAATGCTCTTGGCTATGTGTAAGATTTTTGCATTTCTGTCCAATAATCTCCCAATTCTTTAATATCCAAAACTGTGCCCTATTTCAATTTCCTGGCACCTAGATATTACTTATTTTAGTTATCATTTTCTTCTTTAATGGTCTATATACTTTTGTTAAAATAAGAGTTTGTGTCCAGTATGTGAATTACAGAATATTAGGGTGTCAATATTATTTGTCAACGCTGTTGTAAAATAACTTCATAGACTGTGCCAGGTCCAGCTCTCGGTTTTGGGGTCGAAGACACAGGATGGAGATCGAAGTGTGAGGACCGCTTCCCTCCACCCTGAACATGTGACGATAATCACCCCAACATCGTCTACTGAAACTTTATCCCACATAGGTGGTAATGTCGTAGTTAGGAAATTGGCTTCAAACGGAGAGGTTATAGGTTCAATTCTCACCTAGGGCATTTAATTTGAATTGCTTCATTGGCTAGCCAACTGTACAGATGGTACATTGTGTGTAAAACAAAGTCGCTCTAGATTACAACATCTGTTGAATACACACATTTAAAGTCATTATGTCATTGCAGAATGTAGGGTATTGCTCCTTGACTCTTTTTTCTTTTTTAAAAAGAACCTACATGAAAATTGTTTTGTCCTTCACCAATTGTTGATCACCTTCAGCCTCTCAAAGGCAGCCAGCCAGCTAGCTTCTTAGAGGCAGGTCCAATGCTCATTCAAAACAGTCAGGTAATCAACGGACGAGCAAGCGCTCCTCGGTGACCTAATCAGGTTGATCAGCGTTGCGAGCTCATCATTAGCAATCAACATATCCATGTGGCAGTCACCGTTCATATGCGCTCTCGAATGCAAATCGCACAGCCGAAAAAAGGGGGAAGGTAGAGCAAAGAGTTTCTGGAGTGCAAAGGAAGGGTTTGGTAATATGGCTCTATCAAAGTCCTGCTTAACAAGTAGAAGCTGTATAATTTGTCTCCCTGAGACAGGCTAATGTGAGCTCATTTGGGGAAAGAAAATGCAAGAGCAAGGGATTGAGGCTGAGCGACTGAACAGCAAGTGGGTGCACTCAACATGATAATCTCAGTTTAAAAAAAAAACACTCACTGAAATATTAATACAGCGTGTTTCTGACTCCTCATTTTTCGCGAGCGGTGAAAATCCCGCTAAATTTATTTGCAGAATCTGGAAATGAGTCCCGTGAATCATATTTTATTACAGACTAATGTATTGGACAATGCTGGAGAGGTGCGTTTTGACTGTGGACATATGCGGGCAGCAGATATTAGCATAGTTTATTTCCTCCGTAATCTTTTATCCCATTCAGATGGACGAGGGTTAGCAGCAAAATACACAGGGTCACTTCCATCTTCTCCTTTTTGTCAGGGACAAAAAATAGTATTTTCAGCATGAGGGGGTGATTTGGGGTGGGGCGATACATACATTGTTATTGCCGTTAGGCCTGCATCTTTGTGATGGAAGGTTCTAGGGAGATAAAAAGAAAAGAAAAAACGGCAGATGCGACATGCATGAATGGGTGCCTCGCTATCTAAATTAGAATCCTCTCTAGTGTCAGGGGCTGCTTCGGCCCGCGTCGGTCTGTCACGTGAACGCTTTATCGTTTATTCTCATCTACCGATGCCACTGCCTAAGTATTCTGTATTTTTCTTACAGTCTCAAATACGCTTTCTTACCTTCGTTTGTATATTTCTGTTAAAAACGCAGTTTAGAGTGTTTTGGCTCAGAGCCCATTGAGTGTTTTGGCTCAAGTGTGTATTGGGAAAACATAGTGTTTTGTCGGACACCTTCTGCTATTTTTTTCTTATGCTTGTGTTTCTTTCATCAGGTTGGAACTACGGCACAGAGCCGTAGGGCTAGTGTATATGAACAGGGGCCTGTCCTCGTCAGAAATGGAAACCGAATCTTTTAAACCTTAAATTACGAGTTCGTGAATTTAAAATCAAAGTGAACTATGGCTCCCAAGGCGGCCTTATCTGAGAGTGAGCTGAAGCTTAGGTACTGTCATGTTGAAATAATGAATCTGGCAGGCTGGCAGGATTCGGCTCACGTTCCCATAGTTTCCGAGGACGTTGAGAAGCTGTGCTCGTCAGAGAGATGAGGGTGTAGCTGAGAGCTGGGCGTAGGCTGGGACAGCCAGAGGTTTGTCAGAATGGTAAATTCTACCAGCATGAAACATGTTATCACACTGACAAGAACATAAAAACATGATTAAAAACGAGAACAAGTCATTGAGCCCAACTAGGCTCACCATTCCCCTCCAGTCTACAGAGTATCCAGTAGTTCAATCCTTGACTTGAACATGCAAAGGGTCAACCTCAACATGACCTAGCAACGTATTGCAGGTATTGACATTTCATTGTGTACAATAAGAACGTTAGAACTTGAAGACATTGATGCAATATGAAGATTAGTTCTCCTCACCACTGTTTTACATTCATACCCATAAACCTTGTTACAAATGGGCTTACTGATCTCTGATCCAGTACTCAAACATTACACACATACATATTTAAACTACAGCCACACAGCAGGGCTTGTCTCTGTCAACCACATTCAAAGAAGGTCTACATCTGATATCTACCTGCATGAAGAAGACTGAACTTCAGAAAGCTGATTCTAGAACAGGGTTGGGTTTGTTGAAGCCAAAAGTCAACTAAAGCACAGAAGCTTAACTGACTGCAGAAGAAGACATGCTGTTTTTCAAGTCTAGACCGCTTTTAATCTCTTGCTTTTACTTTTCACCTGATTAAGAAGAGACTGTGTTCACAATCCGTAGTCCGCAAGCTGTTACAGTTGGACTGAAGGTGCCTATGCAATCCACCAGAGGAGACACTAATACACAATACACTGCTGACTAAAATCCCTCTGATATAACTGGTCAGTTGCCAGAACGTGTCAGTAACAAAGACCTGATAGATTTGAAAATGTGGTGTTCCAGAGATCGTTTGCTTTGTTATGCTCCAATAATTATAAATGCGATGCCCTTTCCAGTCAGACAAAGGAGAGGCAGCACTTTCATGTGAAAGCCAGCTCTGTGAACATCCAGTCTGGATGTGCACAACTGGCTCAGACTGTCTCCCTTAATGGCTAATTAGCACAAATGTCTTAGATCAATATGCCAGGACGATGGCGAGGAGGAGCGGGCGACCCTCGAGGTGTGGAGGCCTAAAAGAACGGGCTGATTTCTTGGTCGGCAGAAACGTAAGGGGGCAACTTGGTCTGTGACCCTCAAAAAATGACTCTCGAAAATGACCCTCAAAAATGAGGTTATATTTTAAATGAAACCATGAGGAAAAATCTTCCAAACCTTTTCCTTGTCACACATCAGTAGAGATCAAGTCCATAAAATGACGATAACATTCAGTTTAATGACTCATTAGATTAGCTTTGTTATTCAGCTAGCTTTTGTGTGGTGCAGGAATTTCTGGCAAACAGATGTGGGTTTCTTGGCATTTATGAGTTCCTTCTAATTGGACATTACATAACGCAACACTCTTAGCGCTGGCCTTTTGGTTAATACCACCGTTTAAAGCGAATCTCGATAGCTCTAATGAGGGCAGCCTCTCTCCGCTGCTGCAGGTTCGCAGCGCCACCCAGTGACCGCCATCAACACTGCAAAGGAAGCGAGCCAAGTATGTATGAATGCGAACTTGAACAAACACTGCATAATATCACAGGTATTTCTACTCCTATAAAAGTGCCTTATGTTCGCAAATAAGGACGTGAGCTTAGCCTTGTTAGTGTTACATACACAAATCATAATATGTAACCCTGAATGACTTCCAGCCTGTTGCTCTTTTCATAGCAAGCCCTATACATATTACAAACTGAATTATTGATGTGTACATATTTAATATAGTGCTTAATATTTGATGGTCTTGCTTGCCAGACTACAAAGAGAAGCTACCCCACAAGCTCATATAGGTACTCTTGGTCCTCTGTGATAAGGGGATAAAGGAATGGGTTTTTTTCCTCTTTCACAGGGACATTGTTCCAGTGCCAGAAGTAGGTACTGACTGGAGAGAGGTTAACAGCTCTCTACTGTGAATCTCTCATGATACAAGGCCAGGATAGCATCCAGCGACAAACTACAACTCCCAAAACTACCGCTGTCAATGCATCACACACACACACACACACACACACAGCTACATCTCCCACTGTCCCACGCACACATACGCACACACCCAGACAGCTACATCGCTCAGTCTCTTTCTCTCTCTCTCTCACACACACACACACACACACACACACACTCTCATCAAACTACATCTCTTACTGTCTCACGCACACATACACACACACCCAGACAGGTACATCTCTCTCAACCTCTTTCTCTCACACACACACCCATAAACACATGCACACTTCCATGGCATTTCTCAGTACCTCACATATACACACACACACACACACACAGCTACATCTCCCACTGTCCCACGCACACATACGCACACACCCAGACAGCTACATCGCTCAGTCTCTTTCTCTCACGCGCACACCCATACACACACAAAGGACTTCCAGCCCTCTTTTGCACACATACAATATGTGAACGCTCTGTCTCTCTTTCACAGTCTCACACACACAGTGCTTCTCACAGCCTGTCATATGGAACTAATCAAGAGGTCCAGGTGGGCACTGAGGTTTGTTCCATATTTTCTGATTACACAACTGAAAACACCATGGAGGAAGGAGCCAATCAGAATTTGAACTGCATAAGCATTTCGGGGCACCTCATCTGCAGTTTGATTGGTAACCCTCCTTCTTGCACCAGCTTGCATTAGCTTTTTCCAAATAATGGAAGGGAAGGTAAACTGACCCTAGATCAGTTTTATACTAGGCTTTTCAAAGACACAGGTCAGGAGCCAGAACTCGGTCACCATCTCTAAATTGCTGATCCTGGATCAGTTTTGTGTCGAAAAAAAATCTCAGAATAGAGTGAAAGAACCCAAGAAGAAAGTGAGAAATAAATAAATCATGGAGGCACTGACTGATGTCAAAGACAAATGGTTTATAAAGGAAAAGTAAAGCAGTATAGAAATATACTGGGCTTCTTAAAGACATGGGTTGGGACCTAGAACTAGGTCACCAACTGTAAATTACAATTAGGTCCTGAGATTTAAAATCGAGAAAATCGAGGCAAAGCCACAATCAGTTTTGAGCAGAAGAAAATACCTGAGTAGGATCACAGGCTGTGACACACAGCAGGTCTGAGAACCAGTGACAACTTTAGAAAGCCTGTGACAGCGAGAGACAGCGCAACCCCTCCTTCCTTCGAAAAGCACAGAAGAATGTGCAAAGCCTTCATCCACAGTCCATCCTTACAATCTGTTCTGAAAGGCCAACCCTCATAAATAAACACAAATGACCCTATGAGATAAAAGCCAGACGCTCGCACTCTAAACAGCGAGCCGTACGAGATGATACTCTATCGTATTAAACACCTTTCATGGGAAAAAATAAGCCTGGCTCTCGGTATCTCCACACCAGACTGTATGCGCCCTCTTTATTGAGTTCAGTGGCCTCCTCTCCGCCACCGCGATCTGTCTCATTTCGCCGTGTCTTCCTCGGCGCCCGTAATCTTTCCTATTTTCCGGATGATCGGACGCGGAGCCGGGCGGATGCACGCGTCGCGGACGGCCTGCCGCGTACCTGTGCGCACGGGTGGGCGACCCCACGGTCCTCGGCGGTGCGTTGGAGTGCGGGGGCCATTAGATGAAAGAAACCCCCCTCCCCCTCCCCGTTTGTTCCCCGGGACAGGAGTAATGAGCAGATATATGGGGTCTGGATGGAGTCCATGAAAAAGATGAGGTGGGTGTTTTGGCTGGATCAGAGGAACGGGAAATATTTAACTCTGGAAGTGCTGCTCAATTCTGCATCTCTCAGAAGGTCCAAAAATGTTGTACAGTTGGATACTGACTTTTAAGTTTCACAACTATTAAAAAACACACATACATTAGATCCAAGGGATTGTGATGAGAAATTCTAGCAAATGTGACCATTGATTGCAAAAGTAAAACTATTTTTTGAGTAATTCTTCCTCTTTACAGTTTTAGGACTAGAATTCACATTCAATTATACACTACTTGACCCCTATCTAGGGACATTGTACATCTTCACTACTCCCAGAGTTCCATGTATTTGAATTGTAGAGAGCTTTTTTCCAAAGAGTTTTTCACCAACCGAACAGATAGATGTAAAACTCTATATAACATTGGGTATATATGTGCTGTATGTGTTTGATTCGAGAGAGTACAGTATTTCTACCGGTACTGCTACAGGTAGGACCCTGTTATGCAGAGTCCATGTGAAAATTAATATTTAATATCAGGGTTATTAAATGTCTCTGAATCAGACAGCTAGGGGCACTGGTCAACCTTTCATTTGATCTCCTCCATTAAGTCATCAAATCATTTTTCGCCCTTTTTGCACTTCTGCTTCAGCCCATCTTTTCGAACAAGCGCTGCTTTGATTAACAAAATGGAGGGACAGGGGAATGTCAATAAGCTATTAGCAGCTGGCTAATGACGACACTCCTACGAGGAATGCAAAGGAAAACGGATGGATGAGATGATCCTGAGGTGTTTCAAACGGATAAATCCTACGTGCTGGACCTTCACTCTGGAGGTTCAAAAATGTTTGAAAACCATTCGTGATTCAACCTATCATAGCCCTGACAGAACCTTGAAGGATCTTGCTTCTCTTCCTAGTTCTGAACATTTTAAAAGGTTTAGAGTACTTAAGAGGCACACTGTGCTGTATCTAAGCTCTTGAGGGTCAAGAGCTAAGCCCGCCGGCCCTACATGGGTCGATCTAATTGCAATTGGGATATAGGCCCACTAAACTAATCAACTCCACTTCAAAGGCCGTTGAGGCTTTTTTTTCCCCAAATAACCCCCACCTGACCTCTGGATGGCTATGCATGTAAGGATCAGAAGACAGATAAGAATACATAATATCTCCCAAAACATCCACATCTACATGCCCGTTTTTGGCCCTGAAAAAATTTGGGGATTAAAGACAGAATTATGAGTCCAAGTCCGTTTTAGTAAAATCCTATTTGTTTTATTAGCGTCTGCCAGCAGGGCTCCAAATAAGGCCTGACACTGGTTTGGTCACATCAGGGAAAGGCTAAGCCTATACTGAATATTTAAACATGTAATATTGGTTTAACACTTCCTGTTATTACTCAAGCATTTTAGGATTACATTCCTAACTGGAAGAAAAATTGGAATATGAAAATTTACACATATAGCTAAATAACTGTGAGCTGAGATAGTAATAACTTTCCAGAAAAATACATCATTAACATCAAAACATTATTTTAATGTGTCAGGCTGTGGCATCGGCTGCATATTTGTTTTGGTTCTTTACTGTATGATGGTTTTTAAATCCATATATATAAGCTGGTTTTTAAATCCACTGGTTTTTAAGTCCAGTGAGGCCATTTTTTCTCATAACCTTGAACTAATACTCATCTAATTCACATGGTAATCCAAAGGCTGTGCGAAGATTAAGTTGAGGGCAGAAATATGTACGACTGAAATGATTGTGACCTGTGCGTTTGGTATCACTCATCGTATTTCTCCCGCCTTCTGGTTTGATAGTGGTAGAGATCAGATCGATATGGTCTTTCCAAGGGATACATCAAATCAGCAGGCTGGGGAATGGTCACCATGGGAACCAGAGGCAATAATGGCTATTCAGGACTGCCGAGGGTGAATGAATGAAATGGCATGTGAACCATGTAGTTGAGTCACATACCTCGAGTCCAAGTCAAGTCTCAAGTCTCCACTGCTCGAGTCTGAGTCCGAGTCCAAAAATGTATTTCGAGTCCGAGTCAAGTCTGTGTCCTGGACTCAAGTACTAAAACACTGAGCTCTGATTTTGGGCCTGCTATGAATTTTCTACTTTAATGCTGAGGTGACTTTGCCTGGTAATTCCTGGAATACAAAGATGTTAGTATGACATAGTGGCTGGAAGGATTAACATAAAAACTGGAAACTGTCTCTCTGTTGGGTTACTTTTGCTGTACCCCTTAAAATCAGGCACAATGTATTTGTAAATGTAAAGTAAATGGGTAAAGATTTTGCATTATAAGCTCTACTAAGCAAACAAATGCAATGTTTTCAATGAAAAGTAATTTTGATAGTCCCACATGCTGAGCTATAGAGTTTCACTGTAGAGTAATTTTTTTTAAAACACTCGTACTTCAATTTGTGTTTTCTGTTGTTATCCACGGGGCACTGAATATGGTAGTACCACAAACAAATGAAAAGGTAGATTTGTCTTTAGACACAGTGGGAGGTTTCTGTGATAGTTCAGAGCAGAGGTTTTCTAAACTCTGAGAAGAAGTAAACATCGCCGGATCCTGTGGAGAGTGGAGATTGAACGGGCACAGTTGAGTGTACACCAGCACATGAAAAGAGGAGGAAAACAGACCCAGCGCTAAAACGAGTCAATTTGCCTCAGTGTTAGCCTCTGAGAGCAGAATGAGGCGTGACCAAGTTCTCATGAACAAAATGTCATTTTGAAATGATTTAAAATCACAACCTCGTTGATTCTTGAATCTATCTTCTTTTTAACTGCATTGCATGTCCATCTTTATGGAAGGCCCGCAGAGACAATAAATTGATTTCTCTAACAAACACCTCGAAACAATAAAGCGAGACAATCTCCTGGTTTTATATACGGAATTTAGAAAATAAAATTGTACTGTTAAGTGTCTCGATGTGAACTTTTACAGCTCAGCTCTTGCGGTTGCCTCTTGTTTTCTAGATCCGCATCAGAGAGCATGCTTCGGAATTGCGGGGCGCTCAATCTTCGATAATTAGAGGAGAGGAGGGGTGGGGGATGAGAGCGGAAACGTCGGCTGAGTCACGTCTATGGCTCCGTTGACACTGAGGGACACCCGGGGCGCTGGCTCGGGCCTGCCGCTGAGCAGACGGGCTTTATGTGCGGAAAATAAAACTCCGACCCGATCGAAAGCCCGACCGTACCTGAGCAAGGACAAGCAGCGTCACTTCATTAATAATGGAGACCCGCTCGCTAAACCACCAGCTGGCCGCAAACAGACAAGCCGTTACGCACGGAAAGCAAAACAAATAACCCCGGACCAATCAAAAAGCCTGACGTGTCCGCTGTAGTCTGAACAACTAAAGGCGGTGTTGGTTCATTAATAATGGAAATCTGTGCCCTATGACAACTACCAGAGAGGGGTCCATTAGTCAACCAACAAAAGAGCTCATTACCTCACAGGCCTTAATACTGGAGAGAGCTGCGGTCTATGGTGCTTGTGCAGACGAAATTTCGGCCCCTCTCATCAATCTCAATGTCCTCTTTCCCTGCGGAATGTCACTGAGGGACAGAGAGAAGTCGGACCACACCACTGTGCGTCTGCCACCTCCCTCTAAACAAGACTTTACAGAACTACAGCCACACACACTTGTAGAAAAGTCCTCTTCGGAAGTTTGACACCCTCTCGTTTTTGAGCTTAGCATTGTTTCTCCATTAGCATTGCGATTTCCGTTCCCTTGACTTCCTCTGTCCCCGACAGCTGTCCTATATAACCTGAAGCAGACACAATACAGCATCAGTTCCCAAACTACTCTGGCTCCTGAGGTGTGCTTTAGCATGTCCTGTGTAGAAGAGCACTGAGTCTATAATAAAAAAAATACTGTCTACCATTGTTTTTTTTTTTTTTTTTTTTTTTACAGTACAGTAGGGTCCAAAACTCTTCAATAAAAACTTTTGATCACAAAAGTCACATTCACTTCAATGGGAAAGTGGTCTCAGATTTTTGGACCCTACTGTACATCATCTAGAAATCGTAATCTCAGCTGGTGCTCAGTTGGGAACTGTACATGTGTTTTATTAAGCAGTAGCTAAAAAAAGTCAAGAAGCTATGGATTTCATCTTACTTGGTAGGCTGTCCTGTCTTTTTGTGGTGCACGTATCTGTCTTGGTTCTACCTTTCTCACATGCTGTATCGTTATAACAGTAAAAATTTGGAACTCCATATTATAGTGTTACAAAGACTGTCATGAATTGGAACTTTCCAGACTGCTTAATCATTATTACACAATAATACAGATTACCACAAAATACCAAAATGACATTCTTAGTAACGAAAAAATGTCACTCACAGTTTTATTATAAAATAATAATTAGTGGTTGTAAAAGCTTTGTAACTTTGTAAACGTATTTTCCATTTCAAAATATGACATGAACAAAATACTAGACACAAGCAAGGTAAAAAATTAAACTAGTTAATTTTTTTATTCCTACGACAGGCTACTGCAAACATGTGATGGCTTCCTTCAACTAAATTGAGTACTTTTTTGAATACATTTTTTAATTTGACTTGTTCAGTATATCCCCCTGAAGACACTATTGTCTGGCAATTGTTTGTCAGGCTTATTGTGACTGGTTGTATCCCAACATTAAATCTAAAACCATAACTGTAGGAAGCTGATGTATTTGGGTGATGTTAAAATAATCGAAAAATAATAACAACGAAAAATAATTTGATCATATCTTTAAGATCTTTGTATGAATAACAATATACGCTCTGTTTAAAGACAGCACTGAACGCAAGCTGGACATGTATCCACTTGTCACAATGGACTAAGCTGTTGCCTGTTGTCGATGGGCTGCCGTATTTGATATAGACAAACATACTGTGAAGCAGTAAATCATAGAAAAAAAAATCATTGTGTCTTATACTGCCCTCAGTTTCAAAGAGATAAAGTTCAAATAACTATGGTTAGCATCAGAGAAAAGAATGTGGTTCTATGAAAATATTGATAAGTGAGGCCTGTTGCTTGTAAGAGCTTGTTGCTATTAATCAATTTGGCCACAATTTATTTTTCCCACTTCAAAATTCGGGTTCTGTGAAAAAGATGAAAAGCTAAGTCCATGCTGGGTTTTGTCACAGTGAAACTCAGCAGATATGGAAACATTAAAAATGCTCATTTCAACAAGCTTCACTGCCTGAGGGGGTGGTCATAAACAGCCTTTTGTCCTTGAGGATTGAGTCACTTTTGCCTTACATTCCTTGCCAAATTTTGTGTGTGTGCGTGTGTGTGTGTGTGTGTGTGTAAGTGAGTGCTTTTATCACTGAGCTATTGCTTTCATGCACTCAACCCATTTCAGCCAATTTGTAAGTCATAGCAGAGGTGTTGTACAAGAAACACACTGAGTGTGTTTGCATTTAGTTTAATTGAACCCTTTTTTGTGCAACAAACAGGCTGACGGTCTATGGCATGACACAAGGTAGATGTATTTACTAATTAAAACACCATTTTAGATTTCTTTATGACTGCTTAAAGAACAATATGCTTACTGAATTATCCTGTTTTTTTTTTACCAGCAGTTACTGGGGAACAGTTGCTCAAAATAATTCATGCCTAATCAAAGTTACTCATTATTTTTCATAAATTATTAAGTAGCCAATAAATTTAATTAAAATATCCACGGGTAGCAACCACCTGCCTAATTGGTTCTGGATAAACAGGACTTTGTAATAGCAAGTGTAGATACGGGCATAAAAATTGCACTCATTCAATTATCCCTACTTCTTAAATTCAGTCACAACAGTCGCACTCGTTAATCATTGTTATTATACGTGTTGCTGCCTCCTGTTTTTTTGCCCATCTTTCAGATGTCTGAAGGCTCATCAAAGCCCCTTTGAGGAGAGTGGTGATGTTAGGCTTTTGATTCGGCAGTTTTTGAGACAATGCAAGTGTAAGTGAGTGAGACAAATAGCCAAAGCAATCTCTTTGATGTTTTTTTTTTTTTCTTCTAGCCTTAAGGCATCAAAGCGAATTTTCTTTATGCGGCAGAAACACTCATTTCGAGCCTGGAGGCGATACGATATACATAACGTGGACATATTGTTTTCCTCAAAAGAAGCAACGACAAAATTCAACAAAGGGTTTAGACACAACGCAGTGTCTCCCACTCCCAAATGAAATGACTTCAAACCAAAAATACTTTAAACAAAAACAGACACATTTGGTCTTTTCCCTCCTTCTAAGAATGAAAGAGTACACATAACTCTGCATACTTCAGAAAGTTATGCGAGAACCAGAGAATCTTTTTGAGAACCCACTTTAAGAGAAGCAGACACTTTTTTGAAGTTTGATATGGATTATCTCCACTTCCTCCTCTCCTTCCTCTTTTCAATGTTCCGGGGTTGGAGGGAGGGAGGCGACAAGTTGGTAGCGAGGGACACATTTATGATTTCTGATTGGTCTACTTCTCAACACTGGATGTGGAGTTTGACGACAGAGGAGCAGATAAGACGTCCCAATTGTCTGCATGTCTCATCTCTCTCTTCTCTTCTCCACTCATATACATATCGCCCTCTTTCCTTCCCATGCTTCGTGGTAGGAGATGGTGGTAGACGAGGAGTGGAGGAAATGAGTGGTACCTGGATACGCTCCTGCAGTGCTTTCTCTCGGTGGCTTGCGAGTTAGTCTCAGTCCGAAGCCCTTTGGAAGCGCAGAACTAATGATGTCGCCCTGTAATCCTGCCTTTACTGAAACAACATTTCCTGAGAGATTCTCCTGTCTTTCACCTGTTTCTTCTCCTTGCTATTTCCCCCCCCACACACTCCTTCTTTACATAAACATAAATCCAGTTATCCAATTCTCCCTGGATGTTTTCAATACTCTACCGACCATGTTTTCATGCTCTCAATATCTTGTGTTCATAAATTATTTTTGCTTTACATCGCAACAGACCATAATTTTAATGAATGCACGAATCCAATGAGTAGATATTCATCAATAACCTAAAACACATTAGTACACAAATGCATATGGGTTTATTCAATGAGAAATTCCTTGGGGGCGAAGGAGAGCTTGGAACATCTCCATGCAGCGATTAGACTCATTGCATACCATAATACAATAATGAAAATGACTTCACGTACAAAAAACTATTAATATGTAAATTACATATACAACATGACATCTGCATTCAAAGCAAATTAAAAATCTGTCTTTTCTGTCTATTACTATGGAAATCATCTACATTGTCTTTTCCAGGGAAATGACAGTCCAACTGCATTGCTCTAGGAACATTTGCTGCTCATATCAATAGATGTATACATATACATCAAGGAAAGTATATTTTCATTGTGATTCCAATCACGTTTTTCACCAGCTGGTGTATGTCAACATCCTACAGCTTGTCACGGGCTAGCAGAATCACATGTCACCTGTTGCTGCGGCGCTCGCGTTCCCGGGTGTGACGGACAGCTACGTGAGCTGACGAGCCCCACTTCCTGCCAGCGCGGCTGAGCGGGAGATGCGGAGAGCCGAGACAGCTCTCCTGCGCGTTATCAGAGGAATACGGCACCAGGAGAGGGACGCTTGCTAATTGCTACTTCATCCACCCTGACAGATGATAGCCGCAGTTAATGTGCTGCAGGTGGGCGCAGGTTTCTGTGGGTCTCCTTGGGCAGTTGGTTGTGGGGGACAATGGCGCAGGTGTGTGCTAATTTCCGCGGGGCGAGGTGTATGTCCCTAGAGCCAGGGAAGCCGAATTGGCAGTGGTCGTGATTATTTGGTTTGAGGTGGAGATTCACGCCAGGTGGAGATTGTTATTACTATTAGTTTTTATTTTATTCAATTACCAATTTACATGACATACTAGTTTAATGTTGGGGGGCGTGGCCTACACAGGAAGTGCCTCTGAAGATTTCAAGGTAACATGTATGAACTTTGACCTTGGTGAGGTCACCTAAAAAGCACATCACATGGTCCTGATTGTACAAGCACTCACTCCTTGTGTATAATAGATGTGTACGATCACCACTCCTGTGCCATTATTCACACTCCCACACACAACAGAAGGTTTAGATCGTGTTAGAGGAGTATTTCACCACCTACATGGGATCCCTTGAGACACTGGAGCTTAAAACTGGATGACTTTGGCAAATCCTGTCAGCTTGGTTCGAAATTATGTAAAAAAAAAAAAAAAAAAAAAAAAGATAGTTACAGAGCACACTTTTGCCTTTCGAAGTAGCTGTAGTTTCTAATCATTTATTTGCGGCACTAGAACTTTCTGTTTGAGAGCCTTGGTTTTCAGACAATGGCTAGGCCAACGTAATTGCTGTTGTCGAGCTTTTGAAACCAAGATTAAGCTGGTGTCACGATGAAAACAAGCGAGCAACACTTCAGCAAAGTACAACTCTTTGGACAGGCACCAATTTCCATTCTCCTTGAGCGTAAGTGCCTATTCTCCACTGTTTTCTGTGGCCCAGATGTGAAATGGAGTGGCATAAGATTATGTCAAATCTGACTGGGGGACCATTACGAGCGACGGGAAGATGGTGGAGAGCAGTGGGAATGCACGATTATATTTTCCACCCCCATTGCACAGCAGATCCTGACCTTCTGCTATTCCCGTCAAAAACGAGCCCCCTTCTAACTGGGATTCCTGAAATGCAGTGGTCTGTGGTCTTATCTCAGTGTGCCATTCGAGACCGGATCACAGAGCTGCTAGTTTTCCCATACCCAATCGACCGATTGGCTGGATGGCTTCACGCCGAAGGCCCTCGCTATCATCATCGCTCACCTGATAATCCTCCCACGTCCATCTTCTTCAGGTTCTTCGCCTCCAGAATGACCACGGTCAGCTTGCCAGCGGTCGGCACGTATCGCAGAGAGAAGCAGATGTCTCCGAGTTTTTCTTGCTGCAAAAGCAAAGCGGGAAAGAGGGAGTTACGACAACAGAGATATGATATACCCCATACGTCATGCAGTGGCAGCATCATAAATTTATATTGCCGCTTATGGAAAAATGATAACAACTTAGTTCACTGAGTACCAACACTTACGAGAGACAGGTTTCTCTACTGTAATATAATGTTACACACACTATGACAGCTATTGTTCTACATCATCATGTAACAGCTAGTGTAGCGAAAATGAAATATAGTTAAAACATATGCATTCATATAAGTATATAACTTATCTGAGCTGCAATAATAATGAACGTCGTACCAAATTTAAAATATTTTAACTCAATATTTTAAAACATTGAGTTTAAATTTTAGTGTTCCCGATATTTACTCTTCTGGCAAACGGTATGTTGTGGTGGCTTTTCATTCAGTCTTTTCAAAATATGTTGTTGCTGTTTTTTATGAAGGAAAACATCCAGGATGTATTTCTGTCCCAAAAGATTTGTGTGTGGTGAGGGTTTTCTTTTGATCATGTACGACTGATAGCCAACTCACATTTCCCTGGCATTGATTCCGGTTTCATAGATGAGTCAAAGGATACTAACACTTCAATTTCTTTGGCACTCGTATCATCTGAATTAAAATGTACACTCCGGTATGCTCTTGGTTGGACGTTTGTGGACAGGAAACTGGAATGCTCATATATCTCTCTATGGTTTTTTTTGGATCAATGAGTAACTTCATTGAGTTCTGACTGGTTGGCTAACATAAGGGCGGATCTGGCAGCAAAGGATAAGTACACTGTTTTTCCAGCAGGTTTAATCCTAAAAATTCATAATAAAAACCTATAAATAAGACCATATCTTGTCATGTTATTTATGGTCATTCTTAAGGTATGCACCCACATAAATCTACAATGGGCGGACTGTCCTGCATATAATTCAATAGGATTATCCTGACACACCCCCACAGATGAATAACGTAAATTCCAACATTGTTGCATTTTCCTATTATATCCAATATTCGCACTGTAAATCCAAATGCATAAGTTCTGAACACAAGATAAATAATTTTCTATGACACGCACTGTTTAGAATTTCAATGAAGACGTGTCACTCTGTTTAGAATTTCAATTACAACAAGTCTGGATGTTTTAATTGTAAACATGTAAATCATGTTTATTTGCACGGTGACACCTTTTGAGGCGTTTACCCTCATCAGGGTGTCTGGGTTTTAAACGCTGGCGTTTTAATTGTAAGCATGTCACATGTTCAGTTGTTTTACACCGCAGCTCTACAGGGATTGGCTGGCTTCGTTTTAAATCTGGCGGCATCTGAGGCAACGTAGAGGGGTTTTGCTGCTGCATATCTTTTGATCAAATGCCCCAACAAAAAAATCTGTTTATAAAACACCATACATGCATGTACTTTAATGTGCACACAATCTATAACTAGTACATTAAGTACATTTACGCTAAAATCAGACATGCTAATTGCTAGCCGGTTGAACATACATTTAGCTTTCACTCCTGCTGGAGATGTCAGATGCTTGTTGGGAGATCATTAAGTTTAGCTTGTTTAGTTCAGTTGCGTTGGGGAAAAAGATCAAATTTGGGGGCAGGGGGGTGTTGGACCGAAGTCCTGACTGGTTGTTTTAATTAAACATCCTCGTCATTGTAAAGATTAGGGACAGGAACTCCCATGTCATGCAAACAAATCCCTCCAAAAGACTGACTAGACTGATAAACTTCTCCTGACCTCATCAACATAAGAGTGAAGTGTTCTAAGCTGAACTTCCTGGCAATAAAAAAGGTTATGAATTCATAATTCTAATAATACATAGGACAGACTGACCTTGAATTCTATCCTGCATACATTGGAGAAGACAGTTAATCAGAGGTTAAAGCCAATTCCATTTTCCTGCCTCACTGCCATCAAGAGATTATTGTCAATGTAACTATCTATGCAGTCAGGTGTCACAGGAAGTGAAAAGTAGGCAGCAGGTATCAAATCTTCCATGTGCAACTGTCACTGTCCAGATTTTCAATCTGTTTGATAAGGGAGACTATTTCAGGCATCACATATTCAGAAGAATACTGCTTGGCCAAACAAATCAAGAAATACAAAAATGAACCATCAAAAGAACCCACACCGTTAATCTTGTTTATACCGACTCCAAAACTAGGCTATATTTATTGAAGTGAATCGGTTTATTAACCATGACCAGACTTTTGTGTTTCGTATTGGCTCACGGTTACCTAAAATACATTATGATATCATACCTATCACAAAATATTTCATATGCTTTAATTGTTATGTATGGCGGGTCGGGAAGCTCCACAGCTTTCTGATTGTACTGATTAAAAACAAACAATGGCAACGTTTTCCTATTAACGGATTGATTCAAGGGATATACTATTTCAAATATGGAATAACTGTTGTTGTATTGTTTGAGAACTTATTTAAATCATCGCATTTTCAGCTTGTTCACCTGTAGACTGCAAATTTTGTAACTCATGCCATTGATAAGTATCGCTTAAATGTAGCAAGGTCTTTTCCTCAAAATCAATGAAACAAAGGCAACGTAATTTATTTTTCTTTGAATCTTCTGTCACTGCAAGTCAGAGATGCTAGGAGCACTAATTATAAGCTCCTAGAGCGAGCCAAAGCAGCAGATGTTGAATAAGGGATCGCGTTGATCCAGTAAACATTTTGTTCTGAGTGCCGCATGCCAGCCCGTTCCCATCTCTCTGTTTTCTCCCCGCCTCCGGCCGTCATCTTCCCTCTGTGCTTTCCGTGATCGAGAGCACAGGATTCCATCCTTTGAAGGCAACCAATATGCAGCAAGACTTAAATACACTCCTCGGTGAAAGATTGAACACTGAGTAGACCCTGGCTATTTCTGTACAAAAGCAGCGTTGATGTTCCTTATACTAAACGATAATACTGGACAACACAGAGTGAATCATAGTCTATCATGGCTCTATTCAAAGTGAATACTTACAACCATGATAATTGTTATAATACATGTTTTTAAACTATTTCGTATGGCTGTGTGGTACAGAGACTACAATACAGAGAGACATCACTGACTTTGCACTAACGTGCTTCGGTTAAGCATGGATGACCAGGTCCTCTTTAGCTTTTAAACCTTGTTATTCTGGTAGATAAATATCCACACAGACTGAGGTATAGTAGACAAACACCAAAAAAGGAATGAGAGTCCACATGAAAGATTTTGGGTGTCTGCGGGATCATGTGCACAAAATGAGAAAGGAAGACGACTGTAGATTTGGGATAGCACCCTATTTTAGGGTGAATGTTTATTGCAAAATAGCAGTTGTATTTTTGTAGAAAAAGTATATAGTAAAATATATACCATCATGTTATTATTCCATAAAAGGGGCATTAGGAATGTTGGAATGTTGTTGATGAGGTTTAGTAGCATAGTTTTAGTGTTTGTATAATTGAGGATTGAGAATAATTCTGTAATTTTGTGTAAATGAATCTATTGGAAACTGGCTCATTTACAAAAGCTTGGCAGGAGCAAACAAGCATTTTCCCATGGGTCTTTGCTGTCATAGAACTACCCTCGCTGTCTTTGAAAACTAAATCCAACACATATTTGTCATAAAGCTAACATTTATCCAGTGATCATTCAATTGATTCTTGTACATAGGAAATTGTTCTGTCGGTTTGACCGAAACACTGGTCTTTACTGTACGTGTAATCGCTTCTTTTATAACAGTGACTGTTTGAAACAAAAACTAATGACACAGACTGGCAGCGCGCAGCTGGCTGTCATTGTTGCTCTCCCAGGCCTGTGATTGGTTACAGTGGAAGTACGGGTGCTAAAACGATTCAGCGGAGTCAAAGGAAGCGTGACACAACCCTGTAAGTGACTGCGCTACGCCGTTAGAGTGCCGGAAAGCCCCTGCCTGCTACTTTTGAGATAATGGAAGACATTCAATGACCCATTCACTGTCGAGGGTGTCACAGTCCTGTCAACGTAACTCTCACGCAGTGGATCGGGTTGATATGGGCACCACATAGTATGTGTGTATATGCATTCGCACAGACACACACACACACACACATATATATGGTATTTATTTCCATGACTGAATAAACCCAATCATGACAGTGCACAGTATTTCTGAGAAATGAGATAGGCTATATTTTTAATAACTCAATGAGCATATCAATGGTCTCGATCTCTCTTTCAATATGGTGCTGTAGGTGTAGTACTGTCATTATACTTATAATATTTATAATGTGACTGAAAAACAATATCTGTCAGGCTGTAATGTTCCCAAAGCCTAATATAGTTTTATTTAAAAAATCTTAAGTAACACTTAACAATGTTACGATGTAACACTGTAAAACAGTGTCTAAAATGTTAGCCCTTGAATTTCTCTTTACCAGAGACAGACTTCACTCTCCAATGGATACAGATGCAAGGCCCTCAACTCTCCTGAGCCATATCGTATCCGCCAAACTTTGTAATTAACCTTTACGTTAACCGGCTATAGCTAAAAAGAACGTTTCCGTGGCAACCTGTGTCAAAGTCCTCTGCGCCATGGCATTTTCCCGCAAAATTGAATCGCGGCTCAGGAAGTCACAGTTTGATTAATGGCACATAGCGGAAAAACACAGTGTGCTTCTGAAAGCCGTTGGAATGTGACATTCATATGGGGAGGTGGGTGGGGGGGGTCATTGTGGATCATACTCCAGCTCTGGAGATTCTGACATCTTTTTTATTAAAAGGAATTCATGTGTGATAATGGAATAGCGGTATAATGAAACCCGACTCTAATACGAGCAATCGCTCCCATCAGATTTGAGGTCACTGGGACTGTTGTTGTCATTCTCATAGTTGTAAAAGCAAGTACATGAAGTAGACGCCAATAAATGCTTTGAAAATTCAAACCAATACATGCAACCTGTTAATAGCTATGAACACCACTATGGAGAGTTTGATTATTTGCATGTCCCAGGTATATCCCCCTCAGCCACAAGCCCTCACCTCCTCCTTCTCGGCGCTCTGTAGGTCCCTCCACTCCTCGGTCACGTGACTGAAGTCCACCTTGTTCATGGGCATCTTTACGTCCCCAATGGCGTCGTGCTTGGAGAATCGGTCGAAGTCGTACACCGTCATGACCAGCGTTTTGCCGCCCAGCTCAGTATAGGGCACCTGAGAACAGATTTATAAATGTTAGGTTGTTTGCAGTGATCCGGTTTTCAGATCCCCATGTAATCTGGCATATTAAGCAAAGCATTTATATTCAGGTATTCTTTTCAGTCTTATCCAAACTAGTAAATGCTCTAAGAAGATCTGGACCCACTAGTTAACAAAAGCATACAAAACTGGAAGTGGAATTCGGATTATGGCTTATCAATTTCGAACACTGATGCAAAAGGCCAGACCAGAGATCAAACCACTATCACACCTTCCATTGGTAAAGAAGGGAATATAATCATAAATAGATACGTCATGGACATGTTATGGAACAATAATACTTTTTGGGAAAATCAGCTAGCTGGATAGCACAACCTAGTTCAGCAGAAGACCTGAGAGTTAATTAGCAAAATGAATAACCCACATTAAAACAGATATTAGCACTTTATATTATGCTGGTAAGTCACCTCACCTGGTTTCTTGGGACTGAACTTGCTGTGGAATTTCAGGTGTAAGCAAAAAAAACCAGCAAACATACGTGGCTCTCAAGAACCTGGCATGTAGACCACTGATCTAGAACTAACCTCAGTCCCAAGGGGTTCAGATCTCTGAGGTTCCATTCTGAGGTATTTGTATACCTTTGAAAGAAACTGAGGGGAAGAGGGGCTGGTCTACAGCATCACAAATCAATAATTCCCAGACATGAAGAAAAGACAGACAAGCAGGGGCCGTATCTACCATAAATTCATAAAAATCCTGAGGTGTGTTTATTATTATGTGAATGGAGATATGGGGCCTAGAATTTGATTCCTTGTTCCCACCCTAAAGTCATTTTCGCTGCAAAGATTCATTAAAAAAAATGGAAGACTGGAGCTTGTTACAACAAGCTGCTTGATTGGCTACAGGCGAGATAAGACTGGGTATTGCCATTTTGTCCTTGACGTTATCATTTTCATGTTATTATGTAGCTACTTCATTTCAATAATGGAGGCCTTCTATAATCAGATGGCGGCATTGCTGCTACACAGTGTGGGCTTATTGAGGGCGTATGAGCTGCACAGCCTCTGTGTTCAGAGGAAAATGGGCGAATTTCTGCCGTGCCAGGAAAAGCTGCAGTCGAGCATCTCTTATTGGTTATTAATAATAAGCCGCTGAAGGGTGCCACTTGCACTCTGTCGACAGTACCGTTCCCTGGCTGTTCACCGGATTACTTATTAGTTTAGAATTATACATGTAACGCACATGCGGTATTCAGTCATTTCGAGGGCAACGTGTTGCCTTTGTTCACTGATGCATCTGTCAGCTTAGCGCAGAGCAGAGCGTATGTCAAGCAGGCAATTGGTCAGGAGCTTATCGATGTCCCAGCTGGTGAGTGTCACACGGAGAAAAAACCCCATATGACAGACTCACAAACATCTGTGGATCCGTAACATTCTGTTAATGAGCCATTCTGAAAAGCAAACAAATACACCTCGGAAACAACATACACACACACGCACGCACAACTGTCTCTAAGCTGAGGAGTAAAAATCATTCAGAGGACAGCAGATGGTTCTTCTGCAGAGAGCCCACATCCATCACCTACAATGGAGTGCTGGAAAAATGTAGGAGATTTTATGGGAGGACCGTACCTTGAAAGTGAACTGCTCATTGAAGGTGGGGTTCAGGGTCTTCCTGTGCACCTTGGTCTCAAACTTTTTCTTCTTGTCAGGCAGCAGGTACACCTTCACGTAAGGGTCCGAGGTACCCCCCATGTCCATGGCGGGCAGCTCCGCCGCTTGGATGATCCCCACGAGCAGCTGGCGTGGTAAGAGGAAACAGAGGGCAGGGTTTCAGTTCCAAAAACTGGGCTCTACATGCCACCAGAGGCCTCTGCCCCCACCGCCATCCTGAGGATAACCCCTTTGAAACTTTGACAGAATCACAACGCTGGCATAATTCTGGATTCATTGTTTTTCCCCCTGGGGAAATCCTTAATGGTTCTTCTTAGATGCTGCTCTCTTTAAAGAATTCTATGTAGAACCTTATTCTGAGGGTGCAACAAGGAACCCTTAAGAGATATCAGCATCTATGAAACACCTTTAAGAGTTTTCAAACCTTTCAAACCTTTTTTCAAATAGTGTTGGTTTGTTTTTACAATTACAAATGATTCTCACGGTCTACTGATAAACTTAACAATCTAAATGAAGGCCTTAATAAGGTAAGGTGCCAAATCTGTTCTGAGTAGTTCTGCCAGGGTTATTTTCTTAAATATTAATTGAATTTTAAATGACCAAACTTCTATTTTAGCATGATAATCCCTAGTTATAGCTTGCATTACTGGCGGTACAACATTTCATGCTGTAAGGAGAAAAGGAGGTCATGACTTCTGAGCCACAAAGTCAACGGCTCCCTGGCCATTCCTTGCGTCACTCGGATAATTGATGACCCACACTGCAAGGCCCGGGAGGCTGATTGACCTGCCAATCAGAACAGCTTGTGCTCAGCGTCAGGGGACCCTCAGTCAGTGAACGAGCCAGCCAATCAGACAGCTATCAAGGGGCAATCTGGGGGTTACCATGGCATTCATCTGGAGGACCTCCAGCTGACCTGACTTCTTGGCAGTGTTGTACGGAGGCATGTCGGCACAATCTATTATTTCCGAACCAAAAGATAAAGCCTAAAGCCAATGGCGGTGGGGGTGCCTCTAACTGGGAAAGAGTTCCATTGAATGATGGGAAAAGTTGGGTTGGCAGGTGATGGCAATCGATACGAACACCAGATCAACCACAGCACCACACACGTTTACCCACAAGAAGACCGCACAGGAGGAACCATGGTAGAAAAGCATGGAAGAAGATGAAGAGGATGAACCTGTTCTCAACACCCAGTTGCTGTTATGTCACTTCCTGACAACTACTCCTCTACTGCCATAATGAACATGGCCTGTCAAAAAATTCTGTATTCCCTAATGAGCACTACTTGGAAACACTATGAGCTAAAGATCAATTTCTTTACAGCCTAGTATTTAGTGATAATTGTGGTTGAGATATAATATATTAACAAGAACATTTTTCTCCCTGCGTTCAGAATGACCAAAACAGCAATTATCCTTGTCCAAATGACCATGTCATTCTGTCATCAAGCTGTTTAATAAAATCAAGATTTATCTGTCACACAAAGATTATTCATACTACCAATTAGACACAACCCCCTGTGGTTATAAAAAAGTATTTACAACAATTACTGCCAGCTTCATTTTCAAATGTTGAAGTATGTCTACCGTAATTACTGTAAATGACATTTAAAGAGTTACCATACTCACAGAGCCTTTAGAAATTAAACATTACATGAACAAAAATTGATCAATCCTGATGTTTTGAATTGATCAATTCAGATCAAACCACTGATGTCGTACCTTGAGAGAGCAATATTAAAATGAACGAAACAATGCAAGCCTCTGGCGCAGCTACCTTTATAAGCTATATGTGTCATGCTTCTGAATGGGTATTTCCACACAGTAAACTGGTTGTAGGCAAAGTTGTAGAGCAGGGCCTAGGTGCACTATGTATACCTAAACCTCAGTATTATGAGACACCGGTAAGAGAGGAGAGGGGGCCAGTAGTAGGTCTGTGACATGACGGAATTACTCAGTAACTACTGAAGGTAATTTCCCACAATGCACTGGTTTCATTCCGCAAGTCAAAAAAACAGTGCGCCCTTCAAAAGAGCAATAGCCCTCGTGGATATGTGTGCCGTCAAACTCTCTCTGTGTCTGCCTGATGGTCAACTCCACACCGTGGCTGCAAAGAGGGGGGTATACAAATCCTGTTAGGAACTTAGCTAGTGAATAGCATTTGTTGATTTGAAACTAAGATTCAAAGTCCAATAATAAGTCTCCCTAAGTATTCCTTATGAAACATGGGAAAATATTTGCATATTCCACTTATATACACTATAGTGGCCACCCTCCAAATCCACTTAGAAAACCTTTAGTTGCAAATGCAAAAAATGACTCATAGCCTTTTTTCCTTTCATACTACACACCACATTCAGTCTCCTACGCAAAGCATTGATAATGAATCTGCTCAGAATGGTGGCCATGACTGGAATCTAGAGGCGGGTCCCCTTTTAGCCGGTGCCTGACAGACCCGGATTTTCAGAGTGCTCTGCGCCATGCCTCTCCACCTCCCAAAGGTTTAAAAAACGCACAGAAACGACCTCTCTTTATTTCTTCCTCTATCCTGACTGCTTCGCTCTGCTGGGCTGGAAAAGGGCAGATTACCTTTAAACAAAGTAAGGGCTTAGTCACCTCCGCCACTCCAAATCCCATAAGAAAAAGGGCAAGAGTCGGCCGAACAATCACCTGTGCCACGCCATTTAAAGTGGCCCTCCAAGGCCACACCTGAAGACGGAGGAGCTCGGCCGGGCATTTCTGACTCCTCCACACTTGTTATTTCGGCACAAGCAGGTCTGCCTGATTTTGGTTTTCTTTGAGCTCTTATTCACTATGTAGTTTTCTCTGAAAAAGCACTCCTGCCATCCTACAAATCCCAGCAGGTCTAGCAAATAGCAAAAATGGCCTGCCAAGTAATGCAGTTTCAGGTTTCTGTATGCACAATTTTGTATGCTACGACTAAATGCAACAAATGGTATTTCCTCCCCACCTTTTATAAATATTATAACTTTTTTTAACTAGAAGAAATCAGCTGATTAGCTGGGATTGAGTAGCCAGTCAGAGCCTATTAAATGGTATCCATTTAATACAGTCAGAAAATCCTCTGGCGGATTTACTTTCTTGGCTTGGAGGATTTGGAAATCACTCTTCTCCATGCATACTTGATATTTATAAATATTAAGGTATATAATACACATGTAAGATTTTAGCATGCTCACAGCATCACAAATCCAGGGGGTTCTTGTTTCTTTAAAAGTTCGTATTTCTGAAAGCTGTACTCATCCGGGTGGGAGTGACAGTTGCAGTCTGATAATCGCTGCCTGTCGCCTTTGTTTATAGCGGTGGGCTAGCGGCAGCCATAGTGGTACCAAACTGGTTTCAGACGCTGCTTCTATTATCTGTCAGGGAACATCTGCCATCTGGAATCTTATCAGCTTCTCGACTCATTCTGCTTTAAAATCCAACCGCTGTGAAAGAGAGCAGACGGATTTTCATGCTACGTCGTTTTATTGCTGCGTATGATTTGTCCTGAATTTTTCTTTTTTAAAAAATGCATGCTCTCCACCACAGGGGGAAGACACAAATCTCTGGTGTTCTAAATATCCCAAAGGCAGTGGCTTGGAAAATATCAGAGAGAGAGAGATGCTTCTCACACGAAACCAGCTCCCACATACAGCTCTGTCTTTCGTAACTACTACCAGCTGACATATCTCCGCAACTTATTGCTCTTATGAAATGCTGCATAAATCTGTTGAAATCTAATATGGATGCTGAAGTCAGCCAAATGCAACAGTACCACCTGGGCTACACTGTGGGTCCAGCAGAAACAGACATATGGAGCAATGGGAGATGGTGGAAATGGATGACTATACTTACACAAGGGGACTGTATTTTTGCAAACGACACACAGAGGAACAGATCACAGGCAACCCCTCTTACCTGGTTCTCGGTGAAATTGTAATCCAAGGAGAACTGTAATTTGCCCAGTTTCTCTTGTTCCTTGGGCTCTGCCTCTTTCTCGCCATCGGTCAGCCCTGTCTCAGCATCATCATCATCATCCTTCAAAGCCTGAAGGAGACACCCACCAACAGTAAGTGGTCGTCCCGTCGCCGGCGCCGGCCAGTTGGCCCCGCCCCGAGCCCGCTCCTGAAACGCTGTCGCTACCAGGGAGCAAGCGCTTACGGACACCGCCGCGGTTAACATCCTGACATCATGCGGAGGCACTAGCCTGAGGGGTGGTGGGGGTGGGGGGGGGGGGGGGGGGTCCTGACCCTTTCTCATTCTACCTACCAGACACATTTAGTCTACAACAATGACAAACATAAATAAAAACAAACAAGGGCAAGCAGTTGGGAAAAGAAATCAATGATACAAAACAATATAAAAAACAAAAGAGTTAAAAAATTAATAAACAAAAAATATAATAAGTGCTACCTATTCTATCTAGCATATCGCTTGAAAAGTCAACTAATAAATGAATAAATACATAACTAAATGAACTAATAACTTCTCAGTTTCTGGCTAACTCTCTTGGTCTAGGGGCAGGGGGGCGGGGAATATGGTGGGGGTGGGGGGAGGAGGCAGTTTGTTATTGGTCAGCATGCGACTGAAGAGGCAATCTCTTTTTTGTTTCACCCTCCCCCACCCTTTCTCATTCAGTGCGAAGTTGCCTTTCAAAATGTCATCAAGCATGCAGGGCATTCTCGTACTATGGACCAGTGCTCTGTGTGAGTCTCCCCGTCTCAATCACGCCCACCCCCCCCACCCCCCCTCTCAGATGGGAGTCAGAGAACAGTCGCATCGTCATGAACCTCAGCTGCATGTGTTATCGCGCCCATGGAAGCCGTAAGCATCATGCCAGCAGAAGGTGTGGGGTAAGTGGGTCAAAATGTACATGAGCTTCTCCTTTCCCATTAGTCTTCTGGGTTGCTGGTGTGGAAGCAAACAGGCTGAACCAACTTGATTCTTTTTTCTGATCCCTTTTTAACTGCCCAACTGAACACATAGCAGTCTGTGTCCTCTATGTGAAATCATAAAGTGCAAAGACTGTACACACGTGTGCACGATATCGGGTATCCGCACACGGTGAATGTGCCAATTAATAGTGTAGGAAACCATGATGCCAATTATTGTTTTAAAAAACAACTGATCCACAAAGAGGAACAGAAAATATAGATAAAAATGATTAAGACCAGCTGCTAAATAATACTTTCCTTCATTTTTAAGGTTTTTAAGGTTTAGGGTGTTACTTAGCAATTGTGTTTCATTTTACGTTAAATACACTTGCTTACAGCCATGGGTGATGTTGGCCAGCGACAGTATTAACAAGCATGACGACTGTGGCTGGCCAGATCCCTTGGTGTCTTTGTAAATGAAAGGCGAAGCTTATTTGGTGTATATTCAATGCTACACCCGTTTGCTCCTATGCCTTGACCTAATGCAACAGGTGTGGTGACGCACACATAATGCAATTACTGTCTAGTTTTTGTTTTACAAAATACCCAAATCTTTTAGTATCTCATTTTCCAAGAGACTGTGGAGTGATTGAAGTAACCGGTAGCTTAATCATTGTGTGCTCTGCTCAAGGGCACTTTAGAAAAACAAATATGCAAATGAAAGTTTTTGAGCACCTGGAAAAAAAAATGTACAGAAGAAAAATCAATTTAGTTCAACCTTGTTGGAAGCGAACCACACTGTCATATGTGCATACGCAGATATACACATATATTTATCATATGTGGATATGCAAGTACTGTATGCATGATTACTTTCTGTCTACAGGAGAAAGATGTTGTCAAGAGGCTAAGGTCAGAGCAGCAGGCTTAAGGAAAATAGATCCAACAGCAATTAGGGACCTACCGCCAGCGATAGTTCCGCACAGTCATCAGACACAACACACATAAGGAGGACATAGAAGGAAGAAACACAAATTAAAACAACCACAACACAAGTGCTCCCACAAAATTCTGGGCATACCAGGAGAAATGACTACTGTCCATACCCTTCGCTTGACTGGTGCCGTTGGCAAATGATATGTGTGTTCATGGGCTTTTTACTGTGTGCCCAGAACTGTGTGATGGGTTATAATTACAGTGTGATTTATAGTGTCTTTATCACAGATTTGTGGTACGAGGTAGAGACTAAATTTTATTCGTGTGACATATCAAAGGTCAAACAAGTGCATAAGTAGAAGAGTATATTTTGTCTGGGTCCGGTTGTTTACTTTAATTGTCTGTGTTTTTGCATATGTGCATGAAACAGGAATTAAACACAGGGCTTGCTGTATATACAATACTTGGACAAAATAAAAACAAATTTGGAGGGTTGCTTTATATAGAATAAATGCATACCTGACACAAATTTCTTCCTGATACATTGATATGGCAGCAAGATTCGAGCAGCAACATAAGATTCATTACAACGCATGTTTGATCAGATTTTGACTGGTGACAGATATCACCACAGTTATGTGGTTGGCTTTGTTCGTCTTTGCTCTGTACTAGTTCAGGCCATTTATATGGTGATTTAAAGACATTTCATTTTGCAATTACGTAAAATATAAAATATTTGACATTGAACTCCAGGGGAAATGCTTAGTTGGACAGGCCAAGCACATGCCATACCAGGATGAATCATCATTTAGAAACGCTTGTCACCTCCAACCAAATATTCTCCCTGGGTTTTATTTGATTACAGAACGTGCTGCATAGTACATAAAACAGCTGTTTGAAACCCCTTCATGAATGTTGGCCATGGTCTTTGATTGAGCACGGAGTAACATGGCCGCCATGGCCCCAAACCCTGTATTAAATGGGTTTCCGCCAATTAATCCGTCAGAGTCATAGCTCCGCAAGCCCTGTTAATGCAATTAGTATGCAAACGCAGGTTAGAGTGTGTGTGTGTTCCGTGTCATGTCTGTATGCTATCTGAAGGGGCGGCTAATGTAATGCACTCCCATTAAAGTTATTAGCTATCGCCATTTCTCTGGGTTAATACCGATTTCATTATGCAGTATACCACAGTCAATACTGAAACAGATCAGCCATTTGTTAAAAATACATTGTTTGTTTTTTTTTTTGTTTTTTTTTTTTACAAAACTGAAAAAGCAGGTAAAGGCAGCACTTTGGCGACGATTACATGCCATTCCCTCTCGCAACAGCCCTGGAAAAATACAATTTTGCACTTAAACACACGGGTTAAGTCCATTAACAAGGGGAAAAATCAACGAACAAGCGTGTGACAAACGTTTCCCAGGTGCTTTGAGGCACTTATTTTCCACTGCAATTAAATTCAAGGGTAAAGGCAACTGTGATATCCGAAAATCTTCTCCCTGCTCAGACGTTGTGGGGCGGTAAGCAGCTGGGCCAGGAAAAGGCTAAAGGGAGGCTAAGATATCTAATGCTACATTGCAGAAGCTTCAGCAATTCTCATTGCTGCTGTATAAATATACAATGCTAAATGCAGCTTCAGCCATCCTTATTGTTAATTCATATTGTACAAGGAGGCTACCGAATAAGAAAGGCAAAATCTGTTGTTTCAAATACTGAAATATACCTTAGAATATACTTGGAGGAGGAGCACATTTTGGGCTTTTAAGACCTTCATAGTGAATACTACACAGTTGATTTCTGCTTCTTACAATCAAATTGTCTATGTGTAATCAGTCGATGTGCGTTAAAATAATTAACACACCAAAATACACAGACTACAAATCTGGAAAAATATCAATACATGCATACTCTAAACAATTAATTCTAACAAGTGAGTGCACATTTGACAGCTCACAAATACAGACTTGTTCTAAAGAGAATTGTCATTCAATAGGTAGTTCATCTTAACACTGGTTCAATGCTTTGTACTTTAGGTAAACAAAGGCTAACATATTATGCTATACATGCTAATTAAATTATGAGAGCCCAGAGCTTGGGACAAAAGCCTCTTTACCTCCATTTTCCCTCCATCTTTGACATCCTTCATGTTGATGGCGTTCTTCCCGCCCTTGTCCTTGCCCTTCTTCTTGTTCTTCTTCTTGAAGATGCACTTCTTGCAGATGCAGAAGCAGCAGGTGAGGATGAGGAGGACGGCGACGAAGGCAATGGCAATGATGGCCCATGATGGCACTGAGAAAGAGTGAGCATGATCCCTCAGTTAGAATCGAAACATCTTACAAGAAACCAGCAAGACGTCATTGATCGATTGCTGTAATATGATGAACTGCAATTGGGGAAGAGACACCATCATGTTTTTCATTATGCTTCTTTGTCCTGAGCTTTGAAATGTTTTTTTAGGTTGAAATTAGATTCTTCATTGATAGATAATGATGTTGACTTGCATTCACTCACTGACTCAGCAGCTATTTTACCACTAGAGGCACTGTAGGGCAGACAGTACAGCCTCTCACCGACTTATGACCTATGCGACTTACGACCATCTTTACATACGATCGAAAAAATAAAAAATTAAATAATGACACATGAACTAAAGAATCTTAAATACAAGGTAAATAAACTACAGAATCATATAAGATGTAAATTATTAAAGCTGCTTAATTGAAAACAAGGTAATCGTGATAGAAATTGAGTAGGATAAAAGAATGCAATACAGGTATACGACTTCTACATGCCATGCTAACATACGTCCGACTTACATCCATTTCGAGATACGACCAATCAGTCAGAACGGAACTCAGATGTATGTCAGGGAATGGCTGTACAGTACAGTACCTTACTTAAATATTAGAGAGTGGCTGTTGTTTATTTACAAAAAGTGTAGTGGCACCTGTCTTTGAGCTTAATGACTTGTGAATCATTCAGTGAAATAATACTAAAAACCAGGTACATGTACATGCTTTGTTATATGCTCGAAGCTGCAGAGAAATGTTGTTGCTTCCTCTGTACATTATTTTAACCAAATGGAGCATCCTGTTCAAAAGACAAATCCCAACAATGTATCATTTCAAATACCGTAAAGTATCAGCTGCCAGCGAGTTTCTCTGCAATGGTTAGGTGATTATCCCAAGATGGAAGATCATCAAGTGCCAACGAGTTTATGTAAAAAGGACAATGATGGTGTTGAGGACTGAGTCCTCTATCATTCATAACTGCAAGCTAAGCCACCTCCAAAGGCCTAGATACAGTCAACTTTCATCTATAACTTTGACTTATATTTACATTCATGTCTTACTTTTTTTGTTAAAACTTGTTGAAACTGAGTTTGTGAAGAAAAACAGACACATACATTTAAGTGTGAATTAAGGACCAAATATCGACTGAAGCTAGGCGATAATGGAAGCTTTCGCTCACAGAACATGTCCGAGCCAATGTTCTCCTCTCGCGTCCTTCAGTCCCCAGCTTGTTTCAGAAGTGTGGCACTTTCCAGCAAGATGGCAGCAAACACAGGATCACACACTAGCAGGCTGGCATGAGGCTTTGATCAATGGAAAAACTGACTTATCTGCTGTACGGACACGGAAGCTTAACGATTTCCCTCAAACGGGGACACTTAGAACATCCATCTGAGGGATGGGAACATCTTCGGCCAATTTGGCAAAGGAAAGACAGATGCCGACCTTTTTAACCTCGCCCGGTTTAACAGCGATTTCAAAACACCTGGCACCTTTTTAAATCCAGCCCACTGCACAAAACACAGCTAAATTCATGAACACAACGGGATTTCAGATAGAGACACAGAATGCATCTCGACAGTGGCACTCAACACATTGATTCACAGATACCCACCTGTGCAGTGTTCCTGTTCTGACAGCTCTAACCTGTACTTCCCATGCCATATGTACTACAGGAGACTGCACTTCCCAGCACTGGGTAAAGTAGTGATGGTACAATGGCAAAAATACGGTAATGTCGGAATGTTAGTCTGTAATCACCTGAACATCCCTTGGTCTGAGCGACATGAAAATGACAATGATGGCTGTATCTGTGAGACATTCAATTTAGTCAGGCTACACACAGACTCACATTTGCTGACTTTTTGTGTAATATTTCCAATTCTATAATAAATATAAATGTGAATGCACCATCAATGGCAAGGGCAAGTAACCCTCGCTCTGAAGGGCTGGAGATTCTGCCCTTTCTTCCATCCGTACTTTGTTCCTGTTTGAGCTACTGTTCAGTGCCTGAGTCTGAATACTCAAGAGTTAGAGTGGTGCAACCCTTCCTCCATCTGCAGCACAGGGTCACCTTTCTTCGCTGAATGTGAATATGTAGTTACGGGTTTGTATAGATCAGAAGTCTGAAACAGCTGGGGTACTTCACAACCCAGCTTGCCTGGAGTGCCCACATTGTAGAGATTATTCTCAATGACGGTTCCAACACCTCAACCATTTCACTCAGCAAGTACACTGCACTTCGCTTTAAATGAAAGAGCTTATAACCTACAATAAAATTCAGCTAAACTCTTATAATGATAGGGTTAAATGCACTCATGCAGGAGGGGAAAAGCAGCTGTGGCTTTCATTTTCCTATAAGAAATTGCTAAGTCAAGTTTCAGTTGGTGAAACAAAAAGAAAGGTCAGTCAGAGTCAAGATTACCGGGAGGGAAACAGGAAGTTACTTACAATAAATGAAAGAGATGACAGGGTCCAATCAAAATCTCCAAAAAAAAAAAAACCCAAAAAAACCAAACCCAAAATCTTATGACTGCACCGAATCGGAGATGTCTGCATTAATTTTCTGCTGATTATACAGTCAATCTTGAGCTTGACATACCTAGGATTGGATGGGTTTCATATTGCTTTGATGATTGCTTTGGATACTATAAATCTGTACAGCCCTAAAAGGAAAACAGGTACACTCCCTATTTTGGCAGCATGGTTCTCTCTCAGTGTCCTATATTATTATAGCCACATTCAGGGATAAGGGAAAAATCAATCAGCTGTTGGCTAAATCGATAAGCACTCGTCCCTGGGAACTGAGAGATGCTCTGAAATAGCTTTAAGGTGCCTCACCTCTGCTATGGATTGGGGATGGGTAGGGTGAGAAGAAGGGCAGGAAGTGGAAACAACAAATGGCTTTTATCCACCTTAACTATAGACTACTGGTTAATCATCCATGAGGCAGGCTCGGTGTTCAGCATTGCATATAGTGTACCCAAACATTTGTTTCACTGTTTCACTATAACTCCAATGACATTCTGTTGTTTGGTAGACACCCATGTTTAGGGACACTCAGAACGTAAGAGAGCAAGTACATCCACATCAATTAAAATCATCCATGTTACAAATGATGCTGTAGGAAAATAACTCTCCTATCTCGAATTTCGATTAGCAGAGGCAAATGTATGTGTTTATGCTCATTACACTAACCCCCTTCAGTCAATTTGTTGAGTCTTATGAAACATGTAAGTTGGTGCTTCAGTCAAACAGGCTAGCAGTAATACCAATACGTAATTAATCATGTGTGTTTGTATTCATTGCTGTCTCTTTATTCGTCAGACCCTTTGGGGCTTATTGAATAGCATGGTTTCACAATGGCATTGCAGTAATACAAATATGGCACTCTCAAAGTCAGGCAAACATTTCCTTAGCATAACAGTAACGTAAAAAAAAGAGTGATTCACATTAGTCCACAAAGCAGACTTTGTGCTCAGACTCCAGTTAATTCGACTTGTTTTTGCAGAAGGACCACTGCATCTCGAATTTATTTCCATTTCCTCGGAAACACAGCTAGCCAATAGACTCATTTATCTGGGTGGGAAAATGCCACATCTTTCAGAGAGATAAAAGAAGAGTAATACAGAATTGTGAATGCCCTCTACCAGGAGAAGTGGACACCTATCAATATTCCCAGCCTCGATCTCGATTAGGGGGATGAAATTATAATCGATGAGGGGGGGGGAATGGAATCAAAACGGAGGGCTGCAAGAGGGAATGTCCTTCATCTTTGTTAAAGGAGTGCATTCTCTAGCTGAGAGGCACAATCAATACACATCCATATAAATTCAAGTGAGTAAGAGTGTGTGTTTGAATGTGTGACTCCTCTATAAACAGGATCGGTCTGTGTTAACTGGCAACCAGGCAGAGTAGGGAGTAGTGAAAACAGTTTTGATTTCAAGGCAAATTACCTTAGTTCTCGGCCTCTGGGTGAATGATGCAGTCATACATTAGTTTGGGAAGACATTTGACTGAGTGTTCGAGTCCCAAGCAAGCTATTGCTGGGTATGACTGCAAATGGGCCGCATTGACCCAGGGATAGGGACTAATCTAGTTAAGATTGTTGGTCTGATCAGTCTCAAGTGGCCACCGCATCTGCAGTGTGGAAAAAAAACTAGGGCTTGTCGTCATGTGAACTGGAGAAGTCACGTGTCCATGACTACCTCCTACTGAGTTGACGTGAGAGGATTGCTGTGGGGGGCTAACATATAAGGCTGAGTTTGGGGTGGGAAAAATCATGGAGGTTTAAGATTTTGCTGTCTGGAGTAGAAGGTGCTGCAAAACACAGCAAGTGCAATGGCTGGGGAATCAACACATTAGCAATAGAGTTGATGCAGTGAATGTTCCCTGAATCTAGTTTAGGGAAAGAGACTCGAGAATGACAAGATCAATGGAACTTAGCGCGCTTACCCGCTATCATTCACGGGTCAGGGTGGGCCAACTGTTGCCTTGCAAATGAGGACCTCCAACCACAGCTGTAAATGGTGTGGCGGGCACGTGAACCTCCGATGGCAGGACTCATGGCAGCATTTTTACATCTCGAGCCACCCAGAAGCCCTGATGCAGTACACTGCTCACACCATGCTGTCAATCAACCAGCAGCCTAGGTGGAACACACAGAACCGCAGATCCCTGATCCTCGCCTCAAACTCCCCTTCTGTTAAATACCCACAAGCCCATCTCTCCCTTCATGCCTCAGTAGCCTTAGGCTATGGATTTGTGATGCAAAAAAAAAAACAAACACCTTTGAGCTCATCAACTTGGACCAAACTGGATCGGAGGTGTGGGACCGAAATCACATGAAATCAGGAGAGGAGGGCGTGACAGAGTTCGATGGGCCGTTTATCCTGAAAGATACTCTAAGAACACTATACAGATATGCGCCGCATAATGTCCGTTCGGGTATTGTCTGACCACATATACATCCATGGTCCCATAAGTTTATAATAGACTTCACAGATCCTGATCTGAGACCGGGATGTAGCAGACGTAACCTATTTAACCCACATATATTACCTTGCCAGATACATTAGCTGGAATACAGCACTGTATGTGTACAGCATTTTGGCTATTTAGTCAAAACAGGTACACTATACAATATCCCATATAGCTTTGCTAAGTACGTATACAATATGGTGTTTGCACAACGTTCAAATCACATGACATCCTGTTTCTCAGAACATATCGTGGACGTTAAGCGATGCATACCTTTATTTTAACATGAGCGCCTGGGATTTGCCTGAGTTTAATAGCTGGGAAGCAGCACTTAGATATAACACCCAGACCGCATGTTACTGCAATCTCTTTTAATGGAAGTGAGGGTAAAAAATGATCTACTTAACACTGCAGGAGTCCACACAAATGGATTCACATGATGGCTGTATTTACAATTTTTTTTTTTTTTTTTAGAAAAATCTAGACTTTATTGCAAATCCAACAACACTCGGCATCCCATAATGTCATTGTTCTTAATACATATTCATTTAGAATCATTATCATTTATAAACAATAAAAAGTAATGTCTTTAAAGAGACATCTCCACAAATGAGTGTTTTACAAAACATTTGCATTCTGCCTAAATGGTGTTGCATTTGTACCAATCACTTCTAGTACTCTTAAAAACATTTATTTTCTGCTCTTTTTTGTTTTACTGATTCACTGACATCACTGTATTTGTTTTTGTTAATATTGTAAAACAATCGCGATTAAAATCAGTGTCCGTGCAACAAACAAAACCTATTTGTCCCTAATGCTTAGCCACTTGGCTAGCTGAGAGGCCAGCTCTCTACACAATCAATCAAATGTCACTATATCATAGCGGTTGCTTGTTACATTTTAATTTACGACCATGAGTGTTGCAGTCACATTATGGTCATTAACAGAAGTAAGCGTAATGACTCAGATTTATATTTTTTTATATTTGGTGACTCAACCTTCTCTGAAGAGCAGCGTAAATAAATGTATTACACTTTTTCATGCCTTTTGGTGTTTGTTGTAAAACAACTAAAGACACTGTGCAGGGACAAGTTTAAAATGAGCACAATGTACACATGAGAACATAATAATATGATATGATGAAACCAGGCCCTTTGGCCCAACTAAGGTCACCATTTCAACTAATGGATACCTTCAACACAGCAAGGGTCTCTGCCTCAATGACGTGACCTAGCAGCCTATTCCATGTATTGATACCCCAGTTCTGGGATGCAATCTATCTGTCCTCTGAGAGTTATGACAAAACCTTCGTCTGCAGTTAAAGTACTTATGTGGTGAACACAGCATCCGACAACCTGCAGCAGAAGAGACCGCAGCCTCTCAGACCTGCCTACAGGCAAATCACTTCACTGTTACCAATCTAGTCACACTATACTGTATATCCAAGCTATGAAAATGGGCCTTCCTGGGCTATCAGGGAGTTTTAACCTCTGGTTATAGGGAGATGTATTTTGTCCCACTGAGGAAAAAAAACTACAGACAGAGAAAATCTTTTATCTCCACCATGACACCCTTTCTGAAAAGCATTTGGAGCTGAAGGGCTTTGTGGCCACAGATGTATGTCCACTGATATCATAATTCCACCGAGTACTGTGTAGTTGCTCTGTGTCTTTAAAAGGTTTATGTGATTGCACAATGTTTTATGCACGAGTACTAAGGCCTAAATGTATGTCACAGCACTCTTGGGTATATATGCTGTTTAAGTCTTGGGGACTGAAGTTGGCTGGATTGTATGTGCTCCTCATGTACTGTGAAATAAAATAAAAATAGTTATTGACAGGCTATGAAACATTGACAAGACACATATGGAGCTTGGAAATCTATTAAGAAACAGAGGCGACTGATTTGCATTGTTTAGGGTTCATTTGAATTTTTCTGGATAACGGGCAGAGAGTTCGGGAGATAGATTGAGGGGTGTTAGAGGAAGGATAATGATTCTCTTGAGGCTTCGGGGGGCGGGGTAGGGAAATGGGGGGGAGGGGGGTGCTCTTGGATCATTATCAGTCTCTCTGTATTCCTCGCAGGAGCTTTGAGGGTCCCCTGATGCCTCAATCGCCAGGAATTAGGATTTGAATGATGAACCACGGTGCGCGGAAAGGAGAGGAACAGGGACGCGTCGGCGTGCCGCGCTCTCCACGCGAGACGCGGGCTAACGAGTTGTGACAAGCACTCCGTGGGCGAATTAACCTCGGCAATACGCGTTGCTCTTTCTCAAACTCGGAGAATAGAGTTTCCATCTTGGCCTCATTTCCTTTACAAACGGACTTGCTCTTATTCAATTACACTCCATTCCAGCAACTAAACATCTGTGATTCTAATATGCATATGAACCAGGACAAAAAGCATGTAGTGGTCATTTACACTAGATAAATCAGCCATATCTATACTTACATATTAATTGTATGTGCATGCATGAATAAAAAATAATAAAAATGACAAGATATCTTTATTACAGTGAATAATCGTGCAGGGCAGGGGTGGCACCAGGCCCTATTTACTGGGGAACTTGCCCCAGTAAAATTAATGAAAATAAGTAATACGTAGTTTTTTGCTTTATCATAAATTGCAAGTGTGAGGATGTGAGTGCTGGGGGCTTGTGCCCCAGTAGTGCCTGAAGTCTGGCAAAATCCCTGGTGTAGGAAATGGCCACCAAGAACTCTGGGTCTTGGCTGCCATCTTTCCCTGTACCTCTTTCAGCTTTAAGCAGTGATGAGACATCAGGTCTAAGTGTGGGCCAAAAGACTGGGGCTGAGATTCAATCAACATTTGTCCTTAACATTGCCTCATAATTAAATGCAAGTCTTCATTTTTATCTTCACCGACACAGTTGGGCAAGCTCAGCAATCATGACAATTAACTCGCCAGTGAAAAAGCATAACATGCTTATTCAGGTGTGAGCCAACAACTTATGATGAATTCTGGCCTGGAATTCGTCTGTTTAATTTTCCACTTAAGGCAAATGGAAAATGGTTAGGATGCACATGGCAAGGGAAGAACATTGGGGGGCTCCCAACATCCGCACTCCTATCGGGATTGTGGGACCCATCTGTCAGCCTCAGGCTCTGGAATCCTTTCCCAGCATGCAACTCAGAGGGAACAGCCTTTTACAGGCTCTTCATATCAAGGTTACTCCTGCTTTCGCCTCTGCAAAAAGCAAAGAATTCTGGGATACTGTGGGAGTTCCCATTGGAAAAAAGCAATGTGCTTTAAGAAAAAAAAAAAAACAACTATATGAAGATACGTGAAACAAACCTCCAAGACGTTTAAAATACCATGTACAAGAAAGACATACATGAATTTGGTCCAAAGCAGCAGTCTGCAAAATAAGATTGATCCACCATTCTGCTTAGTGAATTAGGTGCTATAATCCATCATTCATACCTCCAACAATTATTACTAAATTAAAACAATTCAAACCATTTTGGATTAGTGAGTTGTTTTAGAATTTGATGGTACTTGTGTTCAGGACTCGGAGCACCAGCTGTTAAACAAACAGGCATTAATTCCAAATGCAACTGGATTCAGTCATTACTTTCATTAAATTCTCACTTCCACGACATGAGCTACAAACCGTTCTATTGGGACTCTACAGAGAAATGAATGACACTTCCTTTATACACTACTGAACAGGTTAAATGGGTTTTAACATAAAGCAACCCCTGATAGTTTTCAATAAATAATTCAATTCAATTCAGTTACTTACAGGTCAATGACAGGGCACTAGGGTGCTGTCCGCATGCTAACTAGCAAATGCATTATAAATAAGGTGTTGTGATAGGAGTGGATCCAGCCATTATTGCCACAGATTTCTCCAGTGATTATATCAAATGATTTCAGATAAACTTTAGTTACCACTTTAAGGATTACTCCGGCAAACTACATTGTCCTTGGCAGAATACTACCGTTATCTGAAAAATAAGTGTAAAAATATATACTTTAATCCTGCCAGGCTGAAATACGATTACCAAATTTTTGCACTTTATAGTTTGTCTATGATATATTAGAAATGCTTCCCATAAGAGATATTTTGTTTCTGAAAAGACATAATGAAATAGACCACTCATAATTTTCAGTCAGTATCTAACATGTTAATAAATACAGCCTGTATTGTTTATTTTATGTGCCATGTCATGTGGTAAAACCTTTAGATCATGGCTAAAGAATTTAGCTTCTGGAATGGCTCAATTATAATGCAACAATCTAAGATGCTCACAAGTATCACAGCATGTTGTTCTTGCTTGTTAATGAACAGTAAAGAATGAGGCTAAAGCTAACAACACAAAATTAACTTTTTGATCTCTGGGAAAATGCTTGGTTAAAAAAAATCAAAAACCTGTGCTCACACAGATGAAAGCAGCGTTTGTGAATGACCCAGAATGCCTTCATTAATTTGAACCAGCTGAGCGCTGCTAGGCTAATAACAGTTGTTTATTTAGAGAGGTCAATTGTCCCTGAGAATAGAACCAACGCTGGGATGTTCACTGAAACACAGCGGCGGTAGGGGACCTTCCCGATGGGGCGCCCGAAGACACGTAGCTATAGGTGGAGCGTTTCTCGCAGGGCGGACATCTGGGCTGAGCCCATCTCGGATCACTTGACACACGGTACTGCTGGAGAGCGACCGTGTGACCGTAAAAGGCCCACGTTCGGCGGGTGGGTGATCTTTTTCATTAGCTGCACGTCGTGGTGGCCCCATGGAGCTACAGTGACCTCTGCACACTGCAATCACATTTTAATTGTGTTGACACAACATCCAGTCCCCAGGAGGGACTGCCACCCCCTAGATATCTAAACTGTAACACCTGCTATCATGCCTCAATATGACAGATATAACTAGAGGCAGTACTGCTACATTCGCCCCTACTGTTATCAATAATAAAATTATAATTATATTTCATCTCTTTCAGCCAAGGACAGAGGTGTGGTGCAGTGGTTAGGGCAGATCAACTGGACATGATCATGGTTTCAAGTACAAGATATTCCCTGCTGTTATTGCACCTGCAAGCGGCTCACCTCAGTTATGCTGGTCAGATGGAACTATAGATCTTTGCATGTAAAGATAGCAGAATGGTCCTCTGGGTGGCTAATGCAGTAAGATGTTTGTATGGGCCCTGCTCCTGGGAATTCAAGTCCCAGCTGCACCATTACCAGCTATGGCCCGAGGTCTGAATTAGTGGAGGAACAATTAGCCTAGCCTCACTGGTGGAAGACAGATGTCAAGCCAGTTATGCTTTGTTAGTCTCATTCGTTTGGCGCGGAGGTGTGAAACTCCAGTCCTGGAGGGCCACAGTGTTTGCAGGTTTTTGTTGTTTCCTTTAATCAACAGCCATTCTAGGCCTTGGAATCCAGGTGTGCGGACACTTAAACCAATCAGTGATTTAAAATAATCAGATAGACGTGTTGAAGCACAGCAAAAAACCAGCATAAACTGTGGCCCTCCAGAACCAGAGTTTGACACCTCTGGTCTAGCAGCTGTTCCTGGTAAGCTGGGAGCCTGTCGAAGTAAAAACTAAATATATGCTGACTTTGTCATCCTCCAGCTACATGGGCAACTTTTAATTGTTGAACATTTGCAGTGAGGAAAAAATATCTAGCTTCATGTGAATCGAAGGAGTCATATTTTTATTTTTTCTTCCTCCTGAAATCGGCAGGAAGCTGGCCAGGGTGGGAAAAGTACAAAAGATGGCAGACTATAAAATACGTTAAATCTGGATGTTTGATCATGCAATGCATATTGATTATATTTGTCTTATTCACACCCCAGTTCATCTCATTTACTGCATATTGCTTGGGAATAATCCATGTACCGGTTCAACAATAGCCCTGTACCCTGCCTCTTTCAGTCAAACCGCATGGATCAAGCTTCGTTGCTCACTCCTGCTTTATAAGTCCCAGAACACTAATGACATATAATGATGGAGGGGTACTGATGTGAAGACATGATATGTCATAAATCCCCATGGTACTCCATTATATGAAAGACTGAAGACTAATAGCAGAGCTGTCTTGAATTAAGCCATCCTACAGCCCGACAGCAATGAGGAGCTACACAAGTACAGCTTCCTCCCGGTTCTGGAGAACCTGAATATCTGCAAGACTACTCAACCTTGTCTCATGAGAGTAAGAGGGTCTTAAGTGTTTAAAGATCACAATTAATCCTATTGGGCTGTAGCCTTCCTGGATGGAGGCTAACATGTCCTGATGTAGCTGAAGCAGGTTAGCGATCTTGCCATGGGTATGTAATCGGAATAGTTTTTAATCTGCCTAACCCCTCAGTAGCAAATCGGCATTCAGACTGCATACCAAATGGACGCTGGGCTTTAGACTTATCCCATTCTAGAAACTGTGGTTCATACGCTTGCCTCATTTGCTATCTGTTTGCTGGAAATCCTCTGTACAACATGCCCATGTGTTGAGGGCGGTTAAATTTTGTCTTCATGAGGACTGTCCATTCTAATATCTGTAAGCCCCGAAAACATGTCCACTCTGTAAGGTAAAGCATCCATTTTGTACATCCTTAATTTTCTTATGAAGCACAAGAGCACAATTGATTACAACAAATTGTACGATTGATTGAATTCATTTTTTTTTGAGTTGATTGCTGTGTGTATGACATAAGATGAAGAAGAAAATACCACATAAGGCAAGTGGAGGGTGTAAGGCAGAAGAGCACTTAACAGGATGACTGATAAAAACTACAAGCAAACAGCATCAAAAATGGCCCCAGAATTAAATCTACACCGTAATGACCCATAAAAAAAAGCTGTACATTGTGGCTTTTAAAATGCTGATATTAAAGTAACCAAAGCTACCATGCAACAAGTATATCCTCATGTAATGAGCAGTGGAAGAAAGTAAAATGTTCTTGTGAGTGATCTTTCATTCTTTTTTCAGCATCTGAAAGGGTTTGTGTTTGGATAAACCCAAATGAAGCATTCAACCCATCGTTCCTGTTCTCAATCGCTTCAAATAGCGGTGGCAATCTCAGGTAAGTCATTTGGTCTAATAAATACTCAGCATGGGAGAAATTCAAATAAGGAGTGCAAAATCATTTCAGGAGATCAGGGGACCCCAAGGCACAAATACTGTTTCCTTAAGATGGCCTCATATTTCAAATCAATAATACCCCCATACGCACAATTTAAAAGGATTCAAGAGTCATTTTGTGAACAGCGATTAAGCCAAATTCTTTCCATGGATATGAACATCATTGAACCCATAGAGGAAGTTTAATTTCCATCATCTCTGAAATAACTGGAAACTTTCCTTGGTGATGGATTGTTGATATTATGGGATTGTTTTGCTGTCACTGGTCTTGGGGCCCTTATCAAGATCAATGGCTTCATGAATTCTACTAAGTTCCAGACATTCTGGCCAAAATCAAGGCTGCTTTTTTCAGGAGGCTAAGTCCTGGCCAAGGGGTTACTTTACAGAAAGACAATGAACCTAAATACGCCTCATAATCAACAAAGAAATGGCTGAATGAAAACTAGTGCACTGCTTAGAGGAAAACCGATAATAAGACACTGTAATCTGGTTGCATATTCCTTATTAATTTGCCATCTCGGTCTTACGAGGAAGTATTGACATTTTAAGAGACAAATATTCCCAGATGTGCACAGAAGCGTTTGTCAGCTTGGCAGTCTACTTTACAGAGACGCTCGTTTGACTGATGCCCAGAGAATAAACAGAAATTCAAACCCACGGTAAAGAGGCCTGCTTTCTCGAGCTGCGTGCGGACTGCGTCTTAGCCCAGAAGGTACATAGCAACCCCCTTGATTAGCAGTTGTACAGTGAGCGGCGGGCTAATCAGTCACGAGCTGGCACCTCATAAAAGCCTAATGAGTCACCTGAGCCAAAGTGCCTCCAAATATAGCATTTAAAAAGGGCGATTTAAAACGCACTTTGACGAGAAAGAGAAACTAAGGGTTTCAAATCGATGCACTGAGCATTTGTAATTTTCCATAATTATAGGCTTTATGTAATGTGCACTGTTGCAAGATTATGTACAATGAATAAACAGGCCATCCACTTTAAAAATTATTGTAATTTTTGATTAATTCCCATTAATTTTCAACTGTTATGTAAACTCTAATTGGATATAATTGCTATAATGATCATAAAGAGTTTGAAATGGTCAAAACTTTTTAAACACTTTTTTAAGCATTAAAGGGAAAAATAACCTAAGTAGTACTGATTGGCCTTCCAAAATGAGGGTCTGTCCCTCCAGACTACAGGACAACTGAGTTACCCTTCCAGTTACCCTGAGTTACCCTGCCAGTGGCGCCGTGATGGCCAGCCTGTTTCTGCACACTAATTTCATTCTGACACAAAATGGCTTCCTTGCCCACTTTTCAGAACAGATTGGCATTCATAATGAAATCAGAAGGACTTCTGGACACCTGTCAAGAAGGCCAAAACCTCCAGGCCTCCATCAGGTGAAGTGTAGCTGCCACTCGGTACAATACACTGATTCTCCAATATGGCTCCAAATTACAGCGCAAAAATGAAAGAATGGTATTTGTTATGGCAACATAGCTCATCAGAGTCATCACTCCATCGATCTACATAGAGAAACCACGACCAAGAGGCAAAGATCATGTTAATCACAGGAACTGGTGATATTTTTGCATTAGCAAATATACCTCTGTCAGGGTGAAGAATGTCTACTGAATTTGACATGTGTACTCAGTAAGGAGATAGGGCTAAAATTAAATCAGCCAGCCCACACACCTGCCCTTCCTTCCTTTTGTCGTTCATATTCACAACAGAAAGGCAGTGACAGACCTCGGAGACAATACAAACTAAAGATAAATAGCAATCGGCAGCAACAAACGGCTACAGTGCTCTGGTCGTTGAACTGAAGTTGAGGACTTAAGTAATCACTGGAAGTGGATATATAATTATACATGACCGGAAAAGAGACCTTGACCACTCAGATTTGGCTGAACAGTCCATAATAAATGTAAACAGGGGTGAACTGGACATATCCGGTGCCATGAAAAAGTCTATGCTTCTGTAAAAAGCAGATTATTTAATTATATGGTTTTAGTACATGTTCAGTAAGTGGTTAACCTGTGCAGGAGGTCTACAAAGGGGTAAATGTATGAGCCTCTTAATGGAAAGGTACTTTTCCCTCTAGTTATTACATATTACACTTACAGCCCGTTAAAGAAGACAGTGGCTATTCTCAACAGTCTAGAAGGAATCCAGCTACAAGCTAAGTCATGGGTGGATGCCATTTGGATACAGAGACCCAACATGTTTGTGCAGTTTGACTGTCCTTATCCCCAATTCCAACACCATTGTCTGAAGGATTAACCAATAGCGGATAAAGCCAGAGCAGCTCGCTCAAACGCACCTCCACAGGTGCCATAGAACATTGCAAAACTCACGTGGGATCTTGTTGAGCTCATTCATGAACTTGTTCTTCAGCTTGGAGAAGGCCTCATCCTTGGGCTCGGTTCCCCCTGTGCCGGTGGCCTCGGTGACGTTGGGGGCGAAGGTGGGCATGATCGTGGGGGACGGGGGCGCCACCAAGGCCTCCCTTTTCCTCTCGGTCATGGTAGGGGTGTCAGGCAGCCGGACAGAAGCTGGTGAGAAGGAGAGAGGGAGAGAGAGAGAAACGTCAGCAACCAGATTGCTTGCAGCCCAAAAGAGAACATTTTGGCGCAAATCGGGTCCCCTGCTAGGTATATGTGTGCACACCTGGTAGCTTAGCCTGAACAAACAGTTCTCTATAATAGTCTGACTTCAGGACACACACAGGTGTGTTTGTGTGTGTGTGCGTGCGCCAGAGGGGCCGGCAGCCCACAGCACAACTTGTTAGCGCCCGTTGATTTGAGCCAGAGTCCTCGTCGCCATGGTGACGTGGGATCATTAGCTGGCCGCAGAAGTGGTGTGGTTACTGCCGAATCACCACCTGCCAGGAATATTCCTTCATAGTGACATCAAGTTACTGGCTTTTAGTGCTATCTCCTCCATTTTACTCAGACTGTGTCCGAGACATCAAACTAACTGAACTTAAGGGCAACAGAGTGTATAGTACAGACGGCACAAATGCCGGCTGTCAGTTTTGGTTTGCAAGAAGGGTCGGTTGGTATACCATTACAAAACTGCAATATCCAAATAACAGAATTGCAGTGTGAGGTGTCATACAAAGTCTGATAACATGTACACAATAATAACATGTACACAAAGCAGTTTATTAAATTTTATACTTTATAAATTTTGATCAAGTGCTTTGTAAAAAAAATTTTTACCCAGTTTTCTACCATGCTTAGAGGTCTTGAAGCCCTCTGTCAAAGTAAATGCACATACAAACAGACACTCTCCCCTTCTCTCTCTCTCTCCCTCTATCTCTCTCTCCCTCTTTCATGCCTCTCCCTTCAGCAGATGCTCTGGTCCTCGGCACTTTGAATACAACTCTCTGTGCTCCCCACTTCTAGAACAAGCAGCACCTCGAGTCACTGGACTGAATCCAGAGGGCTTTGAAACGAAACACGCCGCCTGTCCAAACGAGACAGAAACTGATGATGCAAAAAAAAAAAAACAAAAACAGCGGAGACACACTCCTGCACACGCTCAGCGCAGATCACCTGGGTGCATGAAGAATTATTACTCCTGTTTATTATTTATGTTTGTTTATTACTACACCCAAAGCACCATATAAATTAAATATTCATGTTCAGATTAGATATTGTTGTTATGAATATTCTGATGGACGATTTACATAATTGCATATCCGGTGAATAACTTTAAAGAAAATTCTCAGAGATTTCTGTTGATGAAGTGTCATTAAAGTATACTTCAAGTTTCTGGTTCTGTTGTTCTCGTGATAGGAGGCTCATATTGATGCAATGTATTTCTCTGTCTGTTCCATTTTCTGTGAGGCTCTGACTTGGAAATGAATCACACTTCGAACACCAATGCGTCTTGGTGGGTACAAAGTATCTGGATCGCTGTGGTACAAAATTCAGCACAGAACAAGTGATCTGTGTATTTTTTCACAGAAAAATCTTATTTGTCGCACAGCATTTTCAGATGTACGGCTGACTAGCTCGTGTTAAATAATTCAGAGTCCTGTCCTTCCCTTGCCGTAAACCCAGCAGCTGTCTCTCTCACAGAAAACAGCTGTTTGATGCAGCCATAAAACGCCAACCCCTATACCTCTGAGCCTGTCCCCTATGGCACTGGCCATGACGGACTCGTGCAGCACAATGCAATGACTTTCAGTTTCATCCTCCATATTTATGTTGCAAACGGCAAATGACCTGTTTTTTTTTTTCCCCCCGTTCTGCTTATTTGTCACCTTAGGCTCATCTTAGGCCTTTTTCAGTCACACCTTGTTTTTGTCAGAATTTGCTTTCGTAGAGAAGGCATTGGCTAGAGCTAATTTTATCAACCAATCAGCACTGGGGTTAACATGCAGGCAGGTTTTTTTCTGTCTGTGCTCATCAGTGTTTTCTTTCCAGCGCTTGGTGGATAATCAATTGCGTGTGAACCAGTGGACTTCATGTCCGTAGTGCTCTGAGTTTTTACGTTGGGAATGTCTAGTTGTCCCTTTTTGCTTTTTTATATCTGTGTACTCATCTGTTCAGTCTTGATATCTGTATCGCTTTCTGGAGAATAAGCTTTCTTTACCAAGTCAGTAGCGAGAGGGTCAGTTTTTTCTACACAAAATCGTGCTGTTGAAACATGGGGGAAGGAGTAGGATGAGTTCACAACACAAGAAATTGTAAATAAATAAATAAATAAATGAAGTGCACAAGCACACAGCCACTTAGTGAATAGATTACGTGGGCAGCAGAAACCCTGGAGGAGAGAGAGAGAGGCCAGTTTGATGTTTTGATGCTTTTCAACTTCTGTCTAAGCGGCGCTAATGCACACCTGCCATGTTTCCTCGCTCTGCACTTCAACCTACAGCAGTGAGTCACAAGTTTAGACAAAAGGCGAGGACAAAAGGTAGTAATTACATGTAAAAGGACCATGAAGAAAGCAGGCCATTTGGAGTGCATTAGCATCACAGGGGCAAACTGAAACCTCTCTCCAGTTACTCTCTGATTCAAACTGCATGCCTGGCACTGTCATCTCAAAACACTGTGAAACTTTAAATGAATCTTTCAGCCCTGAAACCAAACTAAAACAGAATGACAGACACACACACACACAAACATATGTACATGCACATACACACATACAGACATTAATCTTTCCAGTGGAGGATGACTAACATCTGAAATATAAATCTATAAGTCTGTCTGCTCGCATCATGTGTGGAATTTTTTCTGCATGGTTGTGTGTCCTAAAATGATCGGATCTATCCAAAGAATCCATAGAGCTATCCACAGAGTTATTCATGGAAGTGACTAAAAGATAGCAGGGGGAGCTCCAAGGTTGCGCCTAGCAATGGGATTATGAGGGTTCTTAAAAACAAAAATGGATGAATAAAATTATGCAAATTACTGACCTGTCTGAACCAATCAAAAGGCTTTGCCTTTCACAACAAAATACAATGACTCATTTGACTCAGTGAGTTCCCGGTAACTCCACCCACTTTTGACATCACAAAACCTTATTTATCCTTTCTGATTGCTCATACCCCCTTGTGGCTACACAAATATGCATTTGAGATAATACATATTTAATGAAATGAAGATTCGACAGAATGCCAGGACTTTAATGCAGTGGAACCGAAAGGGATAAGGGTTCCCGAATGACAGTAAAACTTCTGAAATACTCCTCTTATTTCCTCAAGCCCAGTGAATCTTCACCACTTCAGTTGTGTGCCAAAAAGGGTGCTAGTTTTAGCCAGTAACAGATGAGGACATCCTGTAATATGTTGCAACAAGACCATGATCATTAAATAAAGTTTCTGTCTAACTCTGCTTACCCTTTCATCAATGGGCAAGTCTCCTCCAAGAACTATGTACCAAATAGAACTCTGCCCTCTATACCACAATACATCCTGTGTGCTAAGGCAAAATGACATAGCACTTTGTGATGACACAGTCTCGGTATAAATATGCATAAATGTTGGCATACTTACTGTAAATCATTACAGTGAAGTCTAATGTTCCCATGATAAAAAAGGCAATACAAATTCATACAGAGAAATCTCTTGAAAGCGAGAGACTTGTATTTCTTTAATGCCCTATTGATGACCAGTGATGAAATTCAAAGACACTTAATCACTTCACAGAATTACTTTCATAAATTATTCATAAACCCACTGCTGTCCTTCGTTTAGGTCGATACATGTATGAAAACAGAGAGGATTAAACAAAACCCTGAGACAGCAAACTGGCTCACGTTGACAGGCACTGGTGCTACTTTTAAATGACAAATAGAAAACAGAAAAGACTGCAAACTTGATATACAGCTTGCTATCTCCGCCTCTAACCATGTTAAAGGGTTTAAATGTATGTTACATGTTTTGGCCAAATATTCCCCATAAGTTGCAAGTCAGGGCAGATTTAAAGCCCTACCCAATTACTGGGGTTCCAGATGGCTCTGACCGGCTCCCATAGTTCTTTCGTTTGGCGTTGCTTACTTCCTGCTTTCCACCTCGCTCCCCCGCGAACTGGGTCACGGTCCCGTCCCCCCCATCATCTCCCTTCTCAATTTCCACCCTGCCCTTCCTCCGCCCGTTCCTCTCCGCAGGGGTGGCAAATGACTCCCGCGGACACTTCATCAAGCCGCCCGTTTGAGAAAATAAGCAGAATGAAGTTTTCCCCGGACCAATTTGTTCACGTTGCATGTGCCGTTTGTTTAATTTGGAAATTCTGCACCCTGCTGGTTCTGCTATATCACTTTTAAACCCATGGGTCCCATATTTATATTTAGGTGGGCTGGGCACTTCTGATCTCTTGAGTAGTGACAAAGCCAGGGACCGACATGACATACTTCACAAACAGTCAGAAAAGTTGTGGTGGAACAACACCCCTGTTCTATGATAAATCATACCATAACCTTTATGTGGGTTATCCAAAAAAAATCCAACTTAAACAGAGAATTTACCCATTTCAATTCCCCAAAAGGAGATCCATCTGTCAGTTAACCAACCATGTAACAACTAAATACAAACATATAGCAATGGTTGAATCAGATTTAACACGCAAAATGTGCCACAACAACATGTCAATCAGAGAGGATAACTAAACACCATTACGTGTCACAATAGCATGTCAGTCAGAGAGGATAACTAAACAACATTACGTGTCACAATAGCAAGTCAGTCAGAGAGGATAACTAAACACCATTACGTGTCACAATAGCATGTCAGTCAGAGAGGATAACTAAACACCATTACGTGTCACAATAGCATGTCAGTCAGAGAGGATAACTAAACACCATTACGTGTCACAACAGCAAGTCAGTCAGAGAGGATAACTAAACACCATTACGTGTCACAATAGCAAGTCAGTCAGAGAGGATAACTAAACACCATTACATGTCACAATAGCAAGTCAGTCAGAGAGGATAACTAAACACCATTACATGTCACAATAGCATGTCAGTCAGAGAGGATAACAAAACACCATTACGTGTCACAATAGCATGTCAATCAGAGAGGATAACTAAATACCATTATATGTTACAAGAGCATGTCAGTCAGAGAGGATAACAAAACACCATTACGTGTCACAATAGCGTGTCAATCACAGAGGATAGCTGAACACCATTACGTGTCACAATAGCATGTCAATCAGAGAGGATAACTAAACACCATTACGTGTAACAATAGCATGTCAGTCAGAGAGGACAACTAAACACTATTACTGACACACACCATTATATTACCACAGCATTATTTTTGGCCAGGATGGCAATGCAGGACACAGTCTGTATTAAATCTGCAGATAACTAACACTGTAGACAAAACAGTGTTAGTTTTTTATTGGAACATTTAGGAAGTGACGTTTAGTGAATCCTCAGGTAAGTCTCCAGCACAACTACCATCCATTAACATGCATGGAGAATACAGCAAGAAGATACAGATAATGAAATAAAAACTCTGCAAAAAAGGATCAGTTCATTTCTGATTAAAATAAAGCTGCATTCAAAAGCTATTAATGCTAAAAGAGTAAAATTGCTCCTCTACTTTAAAAGAAAGAGACTTTTATCTCTGAAGGACTGTTAACATAATAACTTCAGACAGATGGGATGAACAAAGAACTTCTAAAAGATTGGGGTATTCATCAACCATTTATTTAAGAATAAAGGGAAAGTAGAACCTCAGAGAAATGGACCTTAGAAATGTGAAGACACTGGTCAACCAAATTGTAAAAACTGGAAGTTTTGCATTCTGGTTATGCTCCATCAATTTCAAACACTGTTACAAAAAGGCCAGCATTAAACTAAACCCAGTATTACATCCTTTATTGACTGAAAATGCAAAATACTGCCATACCTTGACAAAAGGACATGATTTAGCCCTGTCTATAGAACAGCATTTTTGGAACAGTGACAAGCTGCCAAACAGTCATAACAGATTTGGTGGTTACACAAACCTAGAATTTGGTGGATGTAAAAATCCAATCTGAGGCAAACAATTCTGGAGCCAGCTACATGACAACATATCTGTATAGCTTAATATTATCTTTAATATCATATCATTACAAAAAGTAAAAAAAAAAAAAAAAACTGAAACTAACCATACTTTGATAATAGAAGTTTGAAGTAAACATCCCCTACCATAATTCACATAGAGGTATAGATATCCACTGAAACAACACTGTTCACCGAGTTGTGTAAATGACATGTACTTTTACTATGTTGTTTGTCCAATCAGAAGCCACCCTATTGCTGATTGGCTGCTGCTTTCCATTAAAGGATTCATGCAAGCCTCCCTGCTTTACCCCTGTATCCTTCTATCTCATACTCATTTTGATTGGTAACACGTGTCATCTCCTTTTTTCCATTCACAGTTCTATATATTTGGTTTCTGAGAGTGAAATTTGGGCAGTTATCTATGTGCCTAGGTTAGCGAACCTGGAAATTTGCTGGTTTCATTGTTATTAGCAAGTATCATACAATGTAAGGTGACAATTATTTGAGTTACAATTTCAATTGATGAAAGATTCATATTCTTTTTCAGAGTTACGTACCTTTCAGAATTATGAACCAAACCCCATTCCCAATGTGTTTGTATTTTTTGAGGTTGTGTTGTGCTTGTGTTTATATTTCTCATATTCTTTCTATTATTAGACCCACAGCAACAGCAGTATTATCAGATATAAATCTGATAAACCTTTCAGAATTATGAACCAAACCCCATTCCCAATGTGTTTGTATTTTTTGAGGTTGTGTTGTGCTTGTGTTTATATTTCTCATATTCTTTCTATTATTAGACCCACAGCAACAGCAGTATTATCAGATATAAATCTAAAGATCAAAAGCCTTTGACGGGTCTTAATAATCAGTTGTAAACAGGTGTGAAAAGGTTTTGATTTAAACCTAGTCTTGATCGCAGTTGAAAGCTGCGCCATTTGCAGCATTTAAGATAATCCCTGCGACGACAATTCTTACTTCGCAGAGTGGAAAAAATTAATAACTATAGCAGGGACACTTGTTTTGATCTTAAGGGAATGCTAACAACATAATTACACTTAAACAATAGAATAAACTTTCAGCAAATGAAAGGCTTCATTTATTAAAGCCATTATAGGCTTTATTTATGCATATTAATCAGCAGCTCCACACTGTGAAAAACAATTAACACCACTCTATTGAATGGCTAGATACCAATCAAGGACAAAAATTAAGAACCTGAAACTATTTTGTTAATTTTCTGAAATCATTTGCGATTTCATTTAGTATCATGAAACAATCATTATCGCAAAAGAAGCAGAGGAAACTTTAATGGAATATTTAGTGTGTTCTCAAATCAGTTTTATTATAGTCTGACAGTGAAGCACAAAACTTTTCTCATTCAGTTTTAGATTGAAGCCCGGTTAGAATGAGTCAGTGTTATGGTTCATCTGAGGTTTTTGCTATATTACAGCTGATTATATTTTTTTCTTCCCACTTTTACTTCAGAACTTCATCAGTTGCAATACTTTCTCAGCCAAGGAGCTACAGATTCAAATATTTGATTGTGACATGGTAAGGGAGCTGAAATTCCTTCAGGGTGACATTAACCTGGAGTTCTCATTGCAGTTGAAGCTTAAAGATCAAGTTGTTGAAGAAATGAATTGGAAATGACACGTTGACCCTGGGAGTGCAGTGTGAACTTTGAAGCTATGCGGTTTATTTTTGGAAAGACACAAGGGACGATGAAGCTGAACTCTCACAAAGCCAGACCATTTGACATTAATCACCAGCTAGCTATACGTACGACTGTGTTACTGAGGCTATCTGTTACTTTTTCTAGTACACACACACACACACACGGATACATACAAACAAAGATACCTGCTCTGACGAGAGCAGAGTATATTCTCTGTATGAACAGAGTGAAGCTCTGGAAACCAAAGCGTCTTGACGGAATGAAAGCAGACAGATCGAGGGAAGGGAGGACTTGGGGGCTTCCTCTTCCTGGTCCGCTGTGGGTCTTTTACTCACCTGCAGGCAATCTCAAGGGGTAATGGAACTGGAAAAAGTCATTAACCCAGCTTTTCAGCAAGGCCAGGACAGGTCTATTAACCCAACGCGCACGGAATCCCGTTTTCAATTACCGTCCGCGCGGCACAGAGGAGGGGAATAAACGCCGCGGCTTCGACGGTCATAAAAGCACTGTGATCAAGTTAGCCGCCGCAAATCCCAATGCATTGCATTCCAATTGGACGGGCTCCGCGGCTTTAAGTACTTCCCCCACGATCATTTGGAGGGTGATTCAGCTTCCTTACATTGCAAAAGCTTTGCCTGCATCTCTGAAGACAGAAGTTGTTCCCGGTGGATTTTGGACAGGGGACCCTCAGTGCCTTCTTGGGGAACAGCAGATCTGTTTAGGATGAGTAAGGGATTTAGCATATAAAAATAAAAAATTTCCCTTTTGGCCGAGTATTATTATGAGGAAGAAACATGGAACTTCGGCCATTTTGTTTCACAATACAGTGCTGCCTCCAGGTGTTAGCAGACTCTTTTTGGATGGGTGCATTTACAATGCCTGAGGGTAGAGCGGCAGGTGGAAAGGCTATTTGAATGGTAATAGCCGGACTGATAACAGCACGGCTCACGGTGGTATTCTCCCTGGGCTAAACTACACGAAGACGCATGAGGCAGAATGGTCCTGTAAAGAGCTTCCACACTTCAAAAACTCAGATGTCTTCATTTCTCCCTGAGATGCGGTCAGAATTTTTCAGTGAGAACCGTTAACCATACGTAACTATAAAGTACAATCAATCCACCGTTTTCATTGGGGTATGAGTTTGAGGTATATCCCAGGTTTAAATCGTGAAGTCTATTTATAAGTAGGCTTCATTCGTGAAAAAAGGTCAGGCCAGTGTTTCCTAATAAGACATGGGTTATAGGCTTATTTAGCCTATTATACACACATACAATTATGCTGTTGAGGCTAGATGCTACAGTGTCTTGCTAGTGATGCCTATTCAAGTCACTGAAGTGTAAAGAGCTCTCAGAGAAAACACAGATATGAGATTTGAGATATGTGTTAATTTATACATGAAGTCAACGGATCGTTGAACAGCTGGACCCAGTTTCAATATGTGTGGCATGATTTTCTTATGCTCCAATTATTCCAGTCACGCTTGACCCACAGTCATGGGAGCTGCTGAATGGATGTTTTCCGGAGCGGTATACGCTCTATGTTCTCAACAGGACGTGCGTTTTCACAACGACCAGGTTAGTGGTTTATCCCGCTTTCCTCAGACACCTCACTGTTCTTCATAAATTGTGAGAATTCCCACAGCTTCATCACCGAACAGGACAAAGATGTTGGTGAACCACAAGGAATTAGGGCAAAACTATGAGAATTTTACTGTAAATGACGAGAAAAAAAACACACTACGCAGATTTGGGATATCATAAAGAAAAAGGAGGAGGGTGAGCTGGTTTTTCGCTCCACGTTTAGATGATGGTCCTTCGTGGCCTCCACCACCCATCCTACTACTTGTTTGATCTCCCGCTAATAAAACTGACGATCCCCTGTTATGCATACAAAATAAGATGGACCACACGGTGTCATGATCCTGACTGAGGGCAGGCTGGTTCCATACCTGCCTGTATCCCTTTCACGTTTTAACGACAGAACTGATGGATCAGTCGTCTCTGAGATCCACAGGTCATGGTATTTTCTTCATGACCAACCAGGGCCTATGTGAACTCCCTACAGTATTACATCATTTCTGCTCCCCTTCAGATAACTTACAAGAAACTTTAGACCTTTCTACCTTCCCGGAGAGTTCAAGTAAATTATGCAAATCAGCGTTTACATCCCACCGCAGGTGAAAGGTCAAGTAGCAGCCAGTGAATTAGCACAACACATTTCATCGGTGAGTAGCTCTAACCTTGATCCCACTATCATAAAAACGTGTTGGTTTTACCACACCGATCCGTCCTACGAAATCAACTCTAAACTCCAAACAGCATGCGAAATGCACCAGCAGAGAAGACAAAACACTGGATCTCTGTTATAGATCAATCAATAGGGCTTAATGAGAGTCTGGTCTTCAGAGAGCCACACACAGCTGCTGTGGAAAAAGAAGAACTCTGCTTACATCCGCGGCGATAGAGAACTGCATAAATCAGCAAAAGATAAACTCCGCTCAGCAACAAGGAAAGCCAAGTCAAACTACACAATGAAATCTGAGCTGCAATTCACAGGCAATTAGGCCGGATCAGATTGGAAAACGCAAAAGGTGATGACTATGCCTGTAACTGCAAAACTAAATCACTACCGTGTATCTTCAAAAAATCCCCTCCATCAGAGGATGACACTGATACTCTGGATGAGCTAAATCGGTTTTGAAAATTGTAACACTGTCACCCTTCCTCCTCCTCCTCCTCCCTCCCTACGGTCACCATTCCCAATCCAAGAGGGTGAGGTGCGAATGAGCTTGTTTATTTTCAGAAGGAGAGCAGCAGGACCGGACCTTGCTCGGGCCATGCTGTTCACAGGCCCTCGTTTTCACCGGCATCTTCAACACCTCCACGCGTCTCCATGTAAACTCCCACAGCGCTTCAAAGAATCGACCTTTGCCCCTGTGGCTAAAGTCCTCCAAATGTCCCGTCACGCATCGACGGCTTAAGACCCTTCCACCCCCTCACAGCCGTGGCCATGAAAGCATCCAAGTGCCTGATTTTTACAGACTCAAATCCTTGTACTTCTTTATTGATGGACCCGTTCCAGTTTACCTACTGAGTCAACCAGTCTGTTAAAAATGTTGTCAACCTAACAACCCCATCGCATACTGTGACACCTGTAGTCACCCAGCAACTACGCCCACATCCTGTTCAGCTCTGCCAAGTGACACTTCATATAGGTTGTCCAAAGGAATTGACGGCAAACAGTGAAGGTGAACAAAAGGGGTGAAACTATACATGAACTACGCATCAAGAGGCCTGCATAACGCAATCGTAAGAATGACATAGCCAGCATCCACATACAGAGGAAAGCTATGAACCATAATCACTGATTTTTTCGAATCCCTTGGAGCTCGCATCAAAAGCTCAATAAAACGGAAACATCGACCTTGCCATACCATCTGCACAGGCTAGAAAAGATCGTATTCACTCAGAAAGTAAACGAAATACCGGATCAAACAACATATCCAGCTTAAATTCTATACATCCATCACTGAAAGCATCCTTAGTACATTCATTACTGTCGAGTGCAGGAGCAAGGACAGTCGCACAAAGAAACTGCAAGCCTCGAAGATGGCAGGCAATGACCTTCCCAGAAATGGTTCTATATACATTCGGCATCAACTCCAAGGGCTGAAAACAAGATCACTTAAAACTCCTCCCTTCTATCCTCTTATAGCTCCTTCCCTCTAGGGGGCGCTGCAGGTCATTGTCCACTGGAAACTGTGTGCAACAAGAACAGCTTCTTTCACACTCTGATTGGCACAATGAACTCCTTCATCTAGTCCCCTCTCCCATTGCTACCCCAGGAACTATATTGCAATGAGTCTATTAGCATACAATTCCCACCATACATTTTTTCTTGTACATTAATTGGTTTTTGTACTGTGTTTATGTGATTCTGTGTATCTATTGTGGGAGATTTTGATTTGAGATATTGATAGCTGATATCTTGTATGTATGAGTTGTTATTCTGTGCTTCACTATAAGCATTTATAAGCTGGCCTGGCTGTTGGACAATAAAGAAAATTTTATGTATATTGTGTAAATGCAGAAATAGGTGGGAATTTACTTCCTGGGGAGACTAGTCCCTGGAAGGGGGACATATCCTCACCCCTGGAGAGGCGGGGGAGGTAGTTTGGGATCTGGTGACAGACAACTGATCCACAGAGTCAAAGGGCGTTCTGCTCTACCTGTTGTTGAGAATGACCCACTAGGGGTTTCCCAGTGATAGGGATAAACAGGAAGTGACAGGGAAGAGAAAGGCCAGTTTGATTGACAGGAAGTTAATGGCAGGAGAGCATATGAAAAGACTTCCCCCACAGGGACATCAATGGTCTGTCCCCTTCTATTATGAGAGGGAAATGGGCGGTTGGTCTCCAAGGAAATGGGGGAGACCTGCCATACTTAGGTAGGCAACCGATCAGAGAGAGGAAAAGGAAAATGAATAACGGAAACCATGACATTGCAACAATCTGTATTTAAAATGCATCTATAGTGGTTCAATATTAAAAAAATAAAGCGAGGGAAAGCATTTGCTTGGACGTGGGTGGCATTTAACAGATGTTAATCTCCTTAAGGAAGATAAACAGAACGATATATGGACTGGCAACTGTATCTTGTAAACAATCAACGAAAATAGTAAACTGAATATTCTTCATAATTATGTATACCACACTATCTCATACTTCCCTGTCAAATATGTAATTTCTCCTGTCTGCTAAGATTGGTTAAGCACAAACATTCACGATTGTAATGTTCTTGTCATCATTCTTCCAGGTTATCAAGAAAAAAAAAATCCATGAGATGAAAATAGATGCCAGGGCTGTAGCAAGTCACCTCTCTGCATCGTGCTTTTGCTTTTTTTATTTTTTTAAGTAATGTTAGTTTATTATTCTATACTGACAATGCAGAAGTAATGTAATGATTGCCAAAAAAAGCACATACACAAAAAGCAGCATAAATGCATATGAACCAGCATGCATGTATATATGCTTTCATACGTGCGCACACACACACACACACACACACACACACACACACACACAGCCAAAAATCCTCAGGGCAGGCGTAGCGGTGGTGAGAGAGGCAAACAGAGAAATCCGATGTGACAGGGTCCCGCAATGCATGATGGGAGCTTCCTCTGACTGTACATTAATAACAAGGAACACGTTACATAACCTAGGTTTGTACAAATGACAAGCGTAAAGAAGCATCATATCTCTAACCAACAGACAGAACGCTCTGACAACTTAATTCACACTAATGCACTGGGATACCATTACATTCACAATATAAAAGCAAATAAACAGCTTCCTGCCACAAATGCACTTAATTGGAGCTCTGATTCTCTGCAAACAGGTTATTACACCCTCCAGGCATGATACATTGAGTAAAAGCTGACCCCATATCTCATATAATGCCAGTTCAAAAAGCTCACTGTGAACAGTGATCCCGTTAATAATCAAGCAAACTGACCTTTGCTTGCATAACTGTTCACCTAGAGACCGTCAAAAAAGTTCCACTCAAAACCAATCTATACTTTCTTATATTACAGAGTGAACATGAGTCAGGAACCTAATTTCCTACAACTGCTGCCACAAGCTTAAAACACGGTAAACGGTATACTTCAAGTACAGTCAACAGCATACTTCTCGCACTGTAAACAGTACTCTCCCGACACAGTCAACAACATGCTGGTACAAATCTATACAATCAATCACCTGGACTCACTGAATTGGCTCAGTATCGTTAGTTAAACTCAATGAACAACTTTTTTTCAGCTCAGAGCAGAGAAAAGAAAAATCATTTTCTCTTTAGGCTTTTAATTATTATATCATTCCATTCTGGCCTACAATGCTGAAGTCAGTCTGGCACAGTATACTGGTTACAGTCAATGGTCACAGTTATCACAGTTACAGTCCATGTCAGAACTGAGGCAGCTTAACTGAAACGCAGTACATTGCTGCATATAGCTATGTGTGAACATGTGCAGGATGTGGGTCAAACTCAAGCTACAAAGATGCTGCAAGTTGTGGTCATGCATTTAGACTAAGTCAACAAGACCGGCGTACTGTGCGATGATGATAAATCAGTCCAAATATCAACATAGTTCTTACAAAGTGTATAAACAAATTGTGGCTTTAAATTGGTTTGACGGGCAGAGGTGGAAAAGCTTAAGCTCACCCACTGAGCGCAACTCTTGAGCAAGTTATGTGAGCTAGTTCAGATATGGGTGGACCAAATACATGGTCGTATTCCTAACTTCTGAAGTCAGGTTCTTCCACCTCTGTTGACGTGGCTGCACAATACTATCAATTTACCCGACCTATTATTTGTGCAGCTCAGTCATCGCACACATCATACACAGGCAACGCAACAACAAACGCTGGAATTATATTTATCGTTGTAAAGCGCCAACATCCACTGGTAGCATGAGAGCGGTCTTCTGTAAATCCAGACTTCCTTTCACCCGCATTCCCCATATCCGAGCCCTATAGAGGAGGCCTTTTTAGCTTGGAGGCGGAAGGTGCTAAGAGATTTACACCTAAAGTGCATAATCCTGATGAAAAGTAGGGCGATGTCCATTTTAATCACTTTTTCAGGATAAATTCCCATGGCAACGGCGTCAGTATTCCATTTGTTAGTTCCTTGTGGAAATGGTGGCCAAAGAGGTTGCAAACAGTCGCTGTACTAAGCTTATTTCACCAATGCAAGTATATATGTTATCCCTCAAATTCAAAGAAACGACTGTGTCAGCTGCCATGCTTTCTTGTGTCATATGTCAGTCTATGTGAAGGGCTTGGAACCTTGTTTTTCCTCCCCCCAAACCCTTCTTCCCGGGTATCTACTTGACGGTCATACAGTAGGACTGTGTTCCTATCCGATGTTGTCATCAGGTTTCTTCTGTGTTATTTGTCAGACATGTCACATGGCAGGAGTAAAGTGGTTCACCTGTTGTTCTGATAACCACAAACACATCCCATGATGAGCTGAGAGGTCTTAAAGTAATGCAGGGGCGGATTAAACAGGGGAGCAAATCATACGTGCTTATCCTGGCTGGCTCTGCGGGTTCCCGTGGTGAGCCTGGTTTTCCTGCGGTGGAAGGGCAAGTGCATTGGTATTCCCCTCACGGTCCTTGTCTCGCTCTGAGGTCACCCTTCTCCAGCTACGCTCGGGACTTTTTTTAACGGCCGGGTGTCAAGAATGATGCAGTGCGTGAGGGCAGATTGGCTTAAACGTGCGTGTGGAGGCTAGTGGGTTGGGGGGCGGGGTGTGGGGGCTGGGTGTTTCCTCTCTCTGCTCTTGGCTGTCATCGGCGGAGCGAGCTTGTGCCTGGTGATTTAGGACACCTCTTCAGGCAAGCCTCACGAGCAAACCAAAATCTGAACCATGGAGAAATGAAACGGAGGACGAAAAAGAGGGTCCAGCTAAGGTTTTCCCTCACACGATCGCTCCACAGCACTACAGTCTTCTCAGCCACGACTCTGATGTGTGAACGCTACCTGTACCTTCATCTGTACCTGCACCTTTTCGGCTATTCCTGGCTTAAATACCTTGCTCAAGGGTACAACCTGGGAATTCAACTTGTTGCCTTCAGTTTACACGCCCAGCTCCCAAACCTTTACTTGACCTTAAAGTATAATCCACCCTTCTCAAGGACCCCTCCTGTTTACTTACCATTTGTCTGTATTCATAGGATTTTTCCATTTGTGAACCAGAGTCGTCCATGTTGACAATCTCAAGTGGTGTGACAAATCTGTGCCACCAGCAGGGACTTGCGTCAATGATAAACCAATGGCCATTTGCTTTTTTATGCATCACAATCTTGTGTAGGTGGAACACCAATTGGAAGTCATGGTTCAAGCCAACTCAATGACCTGTCTCATTACAGAGCCTAAAATTTATGAGAACCAATCACAAAGCAGGAAATCATACCCAGAAACCTCCTTTCCTCTAGAGAGGTGGCAGAGACTATGCGACAACCAAAAACACACCCAACACTAGAGATTATTCAGTCATGGGTTCCTTTTATTCTTCTGCATTTATTCAATATAGACTTTGTTTTGTTATCAAAGCATGACGTATTTAGCCCTGTCACAAGGGCTCTGGTTTCAGAAACAAACGTGTGTTAGCACAGATGCCAGTGCCAGGTTTCCAAAAGCCAACATCGTTAACGGTGTCATGAACCTCGGCAAAAGGCAGAAGAGATGAAACACACCATGTGATTATAAACTTGAAGAGAATACATTTCAAAAGCAGCGATTATATTCCAATCAAAGTTCTGTGTGATTTGTCATCAGGAGTGCAACTTTACATTCTACAAGTGCACAGCGCTACAGAGCAGACAGGGTTATATCATTTTGAATCGGCAAGCGGGGAAAATCAACAAAAACAAAAAAGGCTTTCGGAATACATTGCCTACCAGTGGGAGCGTCTGACACTCCAGTCATTCGTGTTTTGATTTTCTCATCGGGGAAAGGTACTGTATTTTCATTTTCAAGGGAGATGCTGTTATGACTGTGCCCTGAGGTTAGAAGAATCTCCAATGAGCAAAGAGAAGAAAATGACATACAAGGCATTGTCACTCACTGTCTCAGCCTCCTTCAGAGAAAACTTTTTGACGTTTTTCTCCAAACTCATGATTAAACTTGTATTCCAGATGCTACTAATGCAACGGTGGAAATTTAGGTTCGGATCGGCAGATGGCGATACGTGTAGTCCGCGCAAAACGAATGGATATTTTCTAAAACTTTTAAGTCGACTGCTGAGATACGGGAATATGAAGGTTTAGCTGACTCAACCAAACAGAAAATGCACCATGCAGACTTTCAGACAAAGGAAATCTATTCAATTGTAAATCGGAGATAGCCCGGGTTGACAAATTTTGAACCGGAGTCGCAGGCTGAATCTTGAGTCTGATGGACGTCGAGTCGGTCATGCTGACCTGTGTGTCTTGGGGAGTGGGGGTCGGTGGCGTACTGCATCGGCGTTCTCAGCCATCTGACACGGTCATTCTTCTTTGCTCTGAGCTGACAGCGAAAAAATCATGCTGAAAGATGCCACCACTTGCAAGTTTGAACAAGCTATAACCACCCCCCCCGTGGTCTCATCTGTCTCTCTCCCAAACCACCCTGCCCCCCCCCCCCCAATGACAGACACACTCGTACGGAAAAGAACACTCGCTGACAAGTACTCCCAGAATTAATCAACGCGACCCAAGCTCCTCATGAGCACTCTGAGTAAATCACATCAAACCTCAGATAGACTCGCAAGCGCTTTCAGAACGCCTCAATTGGCTCCGACGGCACATTTATTAATTTTTTGTCAGAAACATAATCGCGATTGCATTAGTGTCAGGCCATGGAAAAGAGAAAAGGCACTAGATTCAGACAGCTGTTTCTTCTACGCTTCCTCACAAGACAACATGTTATTATGCCATTGATACCATTATGTTACCAGCAATGACAACACAATGTATGACTCTAACATAGAGCTAAATTTGTTGAGATGTCTGCATTAGGCAGATTACATAATGTTGTTGGTAGCAGCACATACATTCTCAAACACTGAGTTCAGGCTTGTAATGAATTTAAAAAAGTAGCTGACTCAAGTATATCATGTCTACTCCTGTCCACTAGAGATTACCAGATGGCCGAGTAGGTCGGATAAATCAAAAATTATTCTTTAATTACCTTGACATACAAATAATTACATTCTCGTAAGAGAAAATACGTTTGTAGCTTTGTATGACATACAGAAGAAAGCTCCACCAGGCTAAATCAGAGTCCTCTTTTGTGGAACTATGTGTGCCTGTTTTCATTCCAACTGAGGTCAATTAATCAACTTTAATTAAGATGTCACTTGAATACTGATCAAGATTTTATATCTCACCACTGCTATCTACTTTAAATGCCCAGTAAAATTGGAATGTAAATTTAGAGATTATTTTGGTCATTTTCTAGTCTAACAACCTGATGATAAACGACATATTAAATTCAAAGCAATATTGTTCAATTTATTAATTAGTGAAGGGTGGAGAATGACTGTGTCAGTTTAGTCCACCGAATCAACTGCCCGTGGTGCGTGTGTAGAGAAATATAATTTATATACGAAGTCCTCCTTTAATTTTGACCTTTTTAGAAGCAAAAGAACTATAACAACACATTCATCTTACAATATACTACTTTTCTGTCAAATAACTAATCAAGCGATTTAACATCTAGATGACTAAACAATTTCCCAGCCTTTGCCAATAAAAATTAATTTAGCTTAATTGGAAAACCAAAGTTCACCAGACGAAAGGAAAAGACAGAGACACACATTTTTCATACATTATGTCCTGGATTCTAAAAAAACAAGTTGCATTTGGGTGCTGTTTGGTGATAGCAACTGAGTGCAACAATTCTATACAATGCCTTGAATAATGGCATCTGCCAAATTCCTACAACGGCAGCCAGCAGCGACAACAAACACAACAACAACAGCAAACAATGCACTTCAGTTCCTCAGTTCTACAGGCATTGTGGAGCTGAGAGACATGGAAGGACCTTTCGAAGCGATGACAGTGTGGGACCTCTTTCAAACTGGCCTGACAAGTGACAGAGTGACCAGGTTTGAGTGTGACAGAGAGAGAGAGAGAGAGAGAGAGGGAGAGACCGAGAGAGAGGAAGGGAGGGAGGGAGGTGGTTATTTCATTGCTGTGAACTAGCTGGCAATATGGAGCTGCGCGCGTAATCTGTAGCGGGGTGGAACGCTGCCCCGTGGAGCTGGGTGTCCGGCTGCCGAATCTGCTACCTCGTCCATGTGCCTGACCGACAGGCTGTGACAGCCAAGGGCCCGAAAAGCGCTGAGTTGGCCATGATGCTGAAAATGGCAGGCGAGTTCCTCCAGCTTGAAAGACATACCGATGCTTTCGCATTTAGTCTCTACATCTCAGGTACAAATGCCATTATAAACCCCTTCCTTAAAAACATTTTAGTTCAAAAAGACTAAATTAAGTGACAAATCAGGTACAAGGTGATCAAGGCACAGCATTTGTCCATATTTGGGATTATTTATTCATGTATAAATCATAATATTTAAAATCGGGGGGAATAATAAATAGAAAGATGAACTGCTGAAATGAACCTGAATAGCTTGTGATGGATAGCTGGATAAAACCAGACCAAAGGCCGTTTCAGTTGAGGAGAAGCAATATATGGACCCCACGAGTTGTTATTGCGTCATCAAATATGAAAGGCGGTTCATATTGTTTTAGTACCTGAGAAGCTCAAACTATTGACTCAGACAAACATGTCTGGGTTGGCTTCAATTACCCCTGCTTAGAATGGAAGCAGCAATGTAATTCATATTGATTCAAGTCGCATTTAGCAGCAGAAAGACTGAGATCTCAGACTGGAAAAGAAAACTGTGACCATAATAGAAGCCGAGAACGGAAATCTGAGAGCGTATCCAAATAAACCGAAAGTACCAATGCCCTGAAAGCTCACCTTTTCACTGTGAAAATGCTTCTGCTACATCAAACACATGATATCGTGCCAGGAAATCTCTACTGTATTAAGCCGTACCTTTGGAGACACTCAACATCAGCGATGAAACCAGAATAGGCATCTCTCTTTACCCTCACCACCATTACACAATAATGCACCAATCTAATGCATCGATATTACTTCACTAAAAGTTTCCTTTATGATGTCATAATCACCCATAATTTATTTAGTTGTGGTCTAGAATTGATTCATTTATTCGCATCAGCTAATCACATACCCTTATCGAGGGTAACCTGAATAGCTTGTGATGGATAGCTGGATATTTACTAATGCAATTCAGCTCCTGTTGGAGTGCTTTGCCATAATGCTACAACAATTGTGTACATACAACAACATAATAATGAAGTTCTCAAATGTAACAAGTGATAGCTGAAATCAGGTTTCATAAGCCATGTGGAAGCACATTCAGCTGAATCCATCAGAAATGTTGTACCTCCAAATTATTTGGTCACTAATACAATGATAATTCCTCCAATTTTTTGTTCATTAAAAACATGATCCCCATCACTACATTTCACGAAATCATACAAAATGATATCATTTTGTGCATGATATTATTATGCATGGTATTATTTTGTGCCAAAGTTCTTCACACATATTGCAAAAAATAAAGTGTACTCACCACTAAAATACATATCAAATCTCTCACAAAGTGAAACAAGCTATGTGAGATATGGAAATGCAAGACTAAACAGTCTTTGAAATATTGTACAAATCTGAAAACCTGCAATTGGATGATTTCTGGCATGCTTACTGGTGAGGCAAAGAGCTCGGTTCTGGGAGTCTTGTTTCGAGTCAGAAAGACAGAGTGAGATTTCCTCAGGGCCCCACAGCTGACACTTAGAACCAGTTTGGAGCTGAGGTCCATCCGTGTGTCGCACAGTAGAAATGGGACGGTCACAAGGCCTTCATTAGCATTAGCGATAGAGCGGAATGGGAACCCCACATGTTCTCATTATGTTTGAGGCTGCGTCCCCATGCACCCCTAATCTGTGGGGCTTGGTTACTGCCCCAATGCCAGCACAGACTGTATCTGATGGTTTCACCTGGGGGGTGACTTAAAAAAGACTGGTTGTCATCTTTTTACTGAGCTCTGAAGGGTTTATCAATGTATTTATAGCTTTTGAAACATGGAAAGATATATATATATCTCAGTGCACACATGGTAAGTAAGCCTGGATAAAAGTATCTTATAAGCAGTCGATAAGTCACCAGAGAGGGTCTTTTTATTTTCAAATGCATTTTCTCCAATCTCTCATTTTCTGAAATACCGCACAGTGTGAGTTAAAAAGGAGCTTTGTAATTAATTACGCATACCAAAATGCCATTTGGTCATTTCAATTTAGCGGTCATGGCAATGTGAGTCTGGGTGGACCGCTACGATAACAGGCGGTGGTGTAGACGCCCGAGGGAACAGCTGAGAGAGAGTTCCATTATCGCCCTGGGGCTTCACTGTGGACGGCCATTTCGGCTCTAATGAATCCCGGTTTGTCTTACCTTAGGCGCAGATTGAAAGCGTGTTCCTCACAGGTGCTCCCGCCTGATTAAAATAAAAAAGCAGCATGCTGCTTACAAACACATATAACAAACCCATTCTCTTGACAGCCGGCGTCCTACAAACAGACAGAGAATAATCGATAGGAGCAGACTCAAGCAGGAGGGAGACACACACTTCCCTCTGTGAGAAGATAAAGTGGTAACTCTTGGCAGTGTGCAGCTTCCTAACTTTGAAAAAGGTAGGAGCGGTTTTCTTCCAACTGTTAAATTACACAGAATATTGTTAACTTAATACAGCCAATCAACGATACTGGTTTGGCCAGTCATAGATTTTCAAGGAGAATTCACAAAGCACCTGCCATATATGTAGCACTTAGGGATGAGGTGAAAAATTATTTCACACCTCTGTATGTTTTTGACATATTGTGGAAGTGACAACGAAGCTGACTTGACTTGCAGGTCCTCTCAAACTTAGCCCCGACTGTGACTTTGGACTAAACAGCTTCTGTGGAGTCTGTTGCATCTGGGAATCCAAAAGGTAAGGATAAAAACAGGTAAGTGCCATAATCTATGAATGGCTCATAAGCAGTAAATCTGCTATGAAGCTGCCTTGTCTGAGACTTACATTTCCAGTTAATTAGTATAACCACATGAATGCAAAGACTCGCCGTTTGCTGTGAACAAAACAGGAATCGATCTATTTCGCAAGCCAGGGTGTGAAGGAACAAAAAGGCACAGCAGGTAGCCATGGCTTTTCAGTTCCTTTGTTTGCATTTCATTCCCATATTTCCACAGCCAACGTATGCACCCAACCAATTCTAAATCATTACTTTATACCTCTTTAAACGAGCTGACTTCCCATTGCATGCCCTGAAATTATTAATAGTATCATGCTGAAATACTAACTAAAACTAAAATGTGAGATGCACGGAAGTATATTTGCAGCTAAGGAGTTGGAAAAGCACATCAAGTCTCAAGTAAGACACCGCTGTTATTCCCTTGAGAAAGGTAACTATATTACTCTGCATAAATCATATGCATATTACTATGTAAAAATATAAGCTGCTTTTACCCTGCATCTACTCAATGTCAGGCTCTGTTGAAATTTAAATTTTGTGTTTCAGCAGACATGAGCCAACGGTACTTTGATAATTTGTATCTATTCAAATGGCAAACCTCTGTTTCCACAGAAACGGCAATGATTGCCTCAACGGGAGGAATGTGCTTTTTATATTCGTGATATTCAAAAGTAACTGCATGCAGGTTTTTGGTGTGCTCACTTCTTGCTTAGATGCTGAATTTAATGTTAAAATACTTTAAAAATCTGAATACACTTTAATGACCTTAATCAAATTGTCCGTTTATAGCAAACTCAACTGCTGTAAAATCACACACTGCATAAAGCAAACAATAAAAATATGGATGGTTTCATTAACTACTGATCATCTTTTTATGATGGAACAGGACTAATACACCTCTTACCAAGCAAAGGACTGTTCTCAGTACAAATCATTATATGATGTAATATTGGTTTATTTATATATGCCTCCGTAAATGAGTGCTCTGTTTTACAAATTGTCTTGTTTTTATGGTAATAATTTGGTTCTTAGTTACCTATGTAACTATTAATTGTTTATTATAATTAATTGACTGGTAATCCATGAAAGGTAGATACGTGTAAATTATATTTTTTAAATTAATGTTGAAATCATCTAGCATCTTCCGTAAGAAAATGAGCTTGCTCTGAAGCATTTTCAAGACCATGGACTCAAGCCACTCGTTAGCTGCCTGTTTCCTGCTAGCTTCCGGGTGAAAGGTTTGTGACGAGGGGCTACCTTTTCACTGCAGATGGTGTGGTAATTATAGTTGTTTTGATCTTGTAAAGATAATAATAGAAAAACATAGAGACAACTGTAATGGACACTTTCTAAAAAAAAAAAATGAAAGAGAGAGAGAAAAACCTTGAAATATGTATTGACTCGTATTACAAAACCACAGGGAGTAACAGGCCAGATGGCAAGCCTTCTAAACAACATTTGTCCTGACTTGACGATTAGTAACAAGTGTTAGTTTTCTCTTCAAAAAACCCAGTTCAATGAGTTCAGCAATCACCCAAAAAATGTGTTTGTTTTGAAAAAAATTACACTTACACTGATTTGTGAGTCAAAGAAGGATTGTTGATTGAATTCCGGAGATAAGAGATTTATGCTTAAAGTTAACTACAGTCCCATCACTGGACAAAATGGGAAACGGTCTCACAGTCTTTTGATCAGGGGTCACACTAAGCAAAACTGTAGTGCACTGTGGAACTGCAAAGCAGGTATCTAAGGAAGAGTGCTTCTCATGGATACAGATGACAAATTTTTCTCTTACCAGGATACAATCTTTCTCATCATTGATTGTTTTTTTTTTTGTAATGAGATCATTGCTGCAGCTGAAGTATACCCTCGGCTGCGAGCACAACAGAAAACAGAAGCAAGAGAATCACATCAGAAGCTGAAAATATCAGTTGAATTATCCTCAACCACAGTGCACACACCTGAGTGCTTGCACAGACCAATGTTGCAGAGTGTCTGTGATTGTTGTGACTTGTTGACTCCTCTATACGCAGTCCCCTACTTCTGTGCAGTCTCAAAAAAAGTCAATAAGTGTTTGCCTGTTGCGATTCAGAGGTTTCAGCTCTCTCTTTTTGATGTTTACTCTTCCTTCTGAGCTCCTTTCATCCTCTAGTCAGCTGTGATTTTCCTCCATCTTCTGTAAACAAGACCGTGACAGAGGGAGAGCTCTGTGATTGGTCGGGCTGCCGCAGCAGCAGGCCAGGGTCGCCATTATGGTGACTCTCATCGCCTCTGTGGTTTTAACACCAGGTGCTTCTTTCACAGGTGCAATTTCGCTCCTGGCGATTGCTTTCCCTAGGACACGACGCTGGCGTCACCATTTCATACGGTCTCAGCTCATAATGTTGGGTGAAATTAGAGAGCTGAAGTGCTGCACTCTTGTATGCATTTTCTTATTCATGACTTGCCCTCACATTTTCACTCAGTCTTCCAAGATGCACAGTTCTTATTTATCTAAGTGCTTCGTCTCTGGGTTAAACAAAAAAAGGCTGTCAGCCAGAATATTATCCAGTCTAGGCTAAAATGGCTTTTAGTGTCAGAAAGAGGGGCAAAATTTAAGGCACTTCATTAAATTAAACCAGCAATTTAGACACGCCCCTGTAAGGGACTGGCCAACTGAAGAGGGGTAAACTACAAACATCTTATTTGTTGATCAGGTCCAATGCAATTTACACTTGGATAATTATTGAGGGTTACAACGCCCCACATAGGTGTACCAAAACAAACTGACAAGAGTAAAACAGGCAGCAAAGACAATTCTGAAAGAAATAAGCGTTTTTATGCATGTACAGTGGCCCGAGAAGTGTCGTATTATTGTGAGATTGCTTGTGATGTGTCTGGGAGCACCCCTGCTGTATTTGATCGTGTTTATTACTTCCAGCCATTTGCATCTGATAACCCTCCATGGCACAGGCTGTGGGGGGGTGGAGGGTGCGGGGGGGACAGTGGAGAGGCAGCCCTGCTTGAGAATCGCTTTTTTTTTTTTTTTTAACTCATCTTGATCAAAATGGGTTTCTCTGTTGCATTCAAATAACCGTGCATTCACTTCAAAATAACTGCTAAATGGTGTGTCGCACATGTGGAAAAAAGGCAGAGGCGAAGTACAGTGGAACGTAGGAGATGTAATTATTAGCGATGACAGACCGAGACGCCAACAGCCGCGTAACGTGTCACCACAGGTGCCAAAAATAGCTCTCGCTTTAACGCGTCCTCGAGGTTGACAATATCGTTTACTGCGGTATGTTTAACTTCCGACGACAAAAATCTGTACGGTGTCATCGCAGACCTGAGCTTGTTTGCCACAGAACAGATCCGTTTTCTCTAAAATGTTGTGCTTGCCTCCATGTGTGGAGAAAGACTAAGCCAGTTTGAGAAAGCACAGATCCACATAGGCACAGTATTTGGAATCCCTTTTTACATGTGTGGAAAAAGCACCTTAGCTGTATGCCCATGGAACACAGTCCAACCTTTACAAATTATCCATCAATCCCTCCAGTTTGAGTCGATGCAGTACAGCTAGTGCCTCAAAACATTATCACCACTTCATCAACACTGTATCTATGTCAACCCACTGCAACTAAATTATTGAAACATTACAGGACCAACAGCTATCGAGGAACTACTTCAGGTGTGCCAGTGCTTATCTCATTCTCCCGAAAAATGTCCTGAAAGTAAAGTCAACCCGAAACTGACAAAATCAATTTGGCGGCAACAGAGGTGCTATCAGGAGAAGAGGTTTGTTTTTTTTTGGGAATCTACATGCAAATGGGCATAGAGAGCCCAGAGGCAAGCACGCTTAGCAAAGAGAGAAACAGTGCAGGAGCAGTGAGTGCCTCTTTCCTGCCTCATTGATATCAGATTTATTTAAATGGGATCTAGACCAAGACCCTGGGAAGACCACTGGAGTTGGAGGACATGTACTGAATACCAACCAGCTCTGGCTAATTCCCCCTGAACTGCCAGAAGAAGGGGGAAAAAAAACAACACAGTGCTGGCCTAAATTAGGAGCACGAAAATCACCAGCCAGATGGCTGCAGCACTGGGACTGTACTTTGGTTGGACTGCAGGTCTAAGCTTGGGTCGAGGCACTGCAAATAGCAGAAGGGCATGTACAGGCTCACTGGACGAGTTAGCGAGAAAACTTGCCATTTGCTTTTCATTACAAAAGAAAACAAGAGACAGCCTTGTATTAGAAGCAAATATTGAAAAACTTGATGGCTGAAATCTCGTGGCTGAATGTGATCTTTGGTAGGGAGTTCTCCTTTTCAGCACACCGAACGAAAGGAGAAATTTGATGGCAAAATCATGATCGTTGCTCACCCTTGCTCTTATAGTTCCATAAAACTATATGAGCAAGAGCTCTTGGGTCATTCAGAGTAGGTTCTTCCCCAGCCCTGTATGAGGTTAACCTCGGGATCATGCACCTGTCTGACGGTCCGCCGCCCTCCGTACCTCCGATCGCTCCGCGGCAGATGTTAGCCTTTCTTCCGTAAATCTACTCCGCCGAACACCCTCATAACTCACTCAGCATGCGCTCCAACCTTCCTGTCACCTTAGCGGTTCGGCGCTAAAGCTTTTCCAGACTCTGCACTCACAGGATAAAACACTGCTGGGTGGATATTCGCCGTTGACAGGTAACATAAAACCGAGCCGAAAAGCTATCAAAACCTAAAGCACAGAGCCGTGCCCTGAAGCTTAAAAATGAGTCGCAGAGTGTGTCATCGTTGTGATGCCCAAGATAAACACACTGGTAGGAAAGGGTAGCAGAACTTCGAGAACTCCTATCAGTTTAAGTCCACTGCTGAATTAGAACTGTGTGACCTTCTGATTTTTCTCGGCAGACTGATGTTACTTTCCCAGAAGAGAAATGGAGTGAGAACTCGGAGGATAAAATTGAGGTTTTGATATTTGATACTAAGCCCAAAGGGGTCACAGATACTAATTGTCTGTGGCTGTAAGGCACAAAAGTGCAGGAGGTAAGGTTTTTCTGTCAGTAAAATGTGGCTAATTGCTCATGAAATATCAGTGGTGATATGAGACAGTGAGAGAATATGAGCACTTCCAACCTTTTTGTATTTCCTCCTCTAAATTTGTATTCTAAAAGCAAAGTGGCTCATCGGTTACCAACTTCCAAACCCCTGGCAATGTAAACAGTCAGTGACAGGTTTTACGTAACTGAAAGAAGAACGGTAGCTTCCTGAAACTGGGGATGAACATTCCAGAAGGTTTCAATACTTATAAAACTTAGCTCTGGCAGACACAGAGAAGTGACACGCTTCCTTTCCGTTAGCATTTCTGTCTTCCTCAGTCTCTATGACTAATTAAAAGACAGGCTTAGCTGCTCATATGGAAAGCGAGGTGACAAATAAAGCTTGAGGACTGCTGAGAGTGAAGAATGAAGTGGCTTTCCTGAGGTGACGATGATGAGAACTGAATGAACTACGCATTGAGAAGTGGCCGGCTCAAGGGTCCCTCTGCAACCTAGAGGACGACAGCAGCTAGGAGCTACGGAGGTCACGCTGTGTAAACTTAACTTTCGTCTTCTTGCAGGTGAGCAAAAAAAGTCAAATTAAAACATTTCCTGAATGTAATAAATACATAGATTCCATTGTCATGTTTACATGCTTTTTATCTTCATACATGATTTAGTTATTGCAAACATTGACACGTGGCTAATTTGTTGTGGTGAAGCCGCTTGTTCAGTTAACAAGTTGGCTAACTCTGTTGGTGTAAAAAAAACATTTTCTCTAACCTGAAAGCAATACAGCTTATCATCAGTTTGTACATCCCTGGAATAACTACATATTAGCGGCACATTTTTTAATGAATATAAGATGTACAAATATCATCGGTGATTGTGCAGTTTGTAAACCTTGCTATAGCTAACTAGGGACTAGCAAGGTCACATAAAGGTCAAGCGTAAGCTGATACTCTGTCATATAGATGATAGCTTCAAATCCCCTCAACTCCAAACTTGAGGTTCAAGTGTAACATATTTCCTGTGCCTGCTTTGCTTTACCAGTAACATCTACATGGAGACAGGAAGGATACCATGGCATGTGATTTCATTTTGAAATATATTTATTTCACATCTAATGGGATACATGCACATTAAAGCTTCATTCATCCTTTGTAAATCTATTATACCTTATTAAACAGCACTTCACACACACCATAATCAAATTAACATCCCATTTTTCTCAATAATAGGACATTTTTCCGATGTCTTAGGTATTGTCCTTTTTCACTAATTAAACAACATCAATCTAGACTTTGAAAGCACCACAGAGGTCAGAGGAGGGAAATTTTAAGTACGTTTTTCTAAGACTCCTCTTAAATTCTAAGAACCATAGTTAACGTCTGCAAACATCAATCTCCCAGATTATCCCTTTACTGCCATTAACGAAGCTGTACTCTCACCGCCCAAATCTCCAACATCTACCATGGAAAAAACTGCCAAATTTACATCTTAGCACCAAGGCTTGCAATTGCATTCCCTATTAAAGCCACAGAAATAAATAAATCGCTCTCAGTCTTGTTAATCCTATAATTATGCATACGGCCACTAATTTCCCACCAGGGAGAACACACTGAGCCAAGTCCAGCTTTATCATTCTGTGCCGTGTCTGCAGATGAATACCGCTAGGCCCCATTAATAGTCAGTGAACACCCCGCACTCCAGGTTTCATTCACCCCTATTATGTCTAGCGACATTAGCCTGAGCAGTTCTCTCTTCAGAAACGAGCTGAGCTAGTTGTCCGCCATTGTTTTCACAGCTCTTACTACTAATAAAAAAGCAGCATCAAATGTAATCAGGTAATTTCTCTCTGAGGAAGCTTAGCAGAGTGATTTCTGTGAATTAGCATTCATTGACTTTTATTGGGATATAAAAGCACATGAGCTTTAAAGGGATCAAGAGTTTTAATACTGTAGATGTAAAGGTAATGCTTTAAATTCATGCTAAATGCTTATGGGCAAAGTCAAGTGGCGGTCCAAGGACTTACCCTTGAGGGACTGTACTTATTTTCCCTGCTTTCATAGCAGGCAGAAAATACCACACACAGGTGAAATCTGGTATCTTACCCATCTTAATATTGGACTTTTTAAAGTTTATCAGTGTGGTTAATTATTTTAAAAATGCTAATAATAATATGTTATATTTGTTAGCATCTTTGCATGAATGCTGATTATTTCAGAGCACAGTCCTCTCTCCCCCACCGGGAAAGAGCTGCTGACAATCTTTTGTAGGCCACTTCAGAGATAACGTCGCTTTGTCTCTCCCCGCTATTGATAATCTAAATGCGTATTTGATGGCAAGCCAGCGAATGTGCATATTTCAGCAGAAGTGACAGGTCTGTATATTCCGGGGGTAGGTATTCTCCGTTCCTGACAAAATCCTATTTTGAACGGCTCTTTGCGGTAATAAGGTCATTTGTCTTACGCCGGGGGAAGATCTATGTGTCACACGGGGCTGAAGATGGATACGAGGCACAATGGCCTATGCTTTGCTGAAACATTTCCGAGAGGAAAAGCGTCCTCTTTTCCTTTTAACCAATCAGGGTGATTTAGGGCTGTTGAAAGGCTATTGAAAAGCCAATAATGGCAACACATACCCTGAAAACCTAGAGCAAAGCCAAGCTGAGATAGATGATAGGAACCTCAACAGCAAAAAAAAAAAACAAAAAAAAAAACAGTAAGTATAGTGTTCATTGCCAGTGGGCATTATAAAGCACTATTGCTCAATATCCTTCAAGGACTCATTTACATAAGATCTATGATAAACTAGCTTTGAAAATCTTCAGTTTTATGTCTCCAAAACAATACAATATATACATATGTTTCTGATGGTGCAGTTGTGCCTCCAAGTAACAGCTGTGTTTGCATGAAGTCATAGTTTAGCATGGCTGTCTCAGCCACAATCAACATTGCATTTGCAGCTCAAAAGAACAAAATGATCCTTTCGTCCAGGCATATTTTTTAGACGTACATGACGAGCAACAATCACATCACATCCCTTCTCCATGTCTTAACAATGTCAAACAGGGATGCTTTATATTTTGAAAACAGTATTGCAATTGATGGTCTATTGTACGTGACTGAAATAGTCTGCTTCTGCAGGAACTGCTGCTGCTCAATATTAGATTAAATACCTTCTGGCTTTTTTCAAACAAGACATTATCTAATTCACTCTGAGAGGATACAATTTCTTAAAGGCATAGAAACAATTTGTCCTGTATGCTAAGGCTATGGTCTAACCCACTGGCACCTTACATTATATTAATATCAAAGCACAGAAAAGAAAATGACTAATGTGCTAGTTATTTGGTGCCCCACATTTCCTTTCTATGGTTTTGGTTTGATACCACCAAATGTCAGTCAAGTGTGGTGTGTTGGTGGGCAATATGGGAAACTGTAAGAACAAAGTAGATGATGCTTTGCTTGAAAAAATATTCATATTTAATGAATGTACTGTATGTGTGTGTCCACGACAGTTATGTATATATCAGGCGATGATGCACAAAATCGATTGATTGTGCTCATGTGTGAGTTTTCCTTTCATTTTAAGGATATGGGAGGGAAAGACCTTGTGATGAAAACATTATAATTCAGAGGATCAACAGGAGAAACTGGAATGGCCACATTTTCACGGCTTTACTGGGAACCCGATTATCACGAGGAGATAGCGGTTGTCATGGCAACTAAGGATCTTACATTGTGTAAAGACAACCCCCCCCCCCGTGCTCGACGTCCTTCCGCGTTCGACGATATGGGAAAAAAATAAGATCAGAGTACAATTCAAGAGAGTATGACTATATTATCAATAATCAAAGTGTTTTTGCTAATACAGTGGTCATACTCAGCCGTCATGAAGACAAACTACTTTTGAAACAGTGATGCGTTAAACACTAGCACGCTCTATTTATATGTGATCTGTGGATCGGGGCTAAGCAAGTGCACTGTTGAGAGCCAAAAGGCTTCTTTTCATCACCCTCCCACTAATCTTCAATGCCACTTGACTACTTATTTCACTTGCATGACATACGGGAATCCAGATGTAAATATACTGCTCATTGATTGTCATGAGTTTAGTGCTGCCACACAGTCCCGGCATGGCATACCCATCCCGCTAACACAGTGCTGCCGTTAGTATCTGTGTTGCTCAGAGGTCTTGGATTGGCTGTGGATTATGCAAATCAGGCTGCCCTTTAGTGTCAAGTCATGACTTTGCTGCGGGAAAAATACAGATCACAAATCATCATGATCGCTGGCAGGAGCGGTGGCGTTGAAGCTCCGGAGCTGCTCCGCCATTGCCGTGGTTCCTGGCTGTGACCCGCGCTCCAGCACCTCCGTCAGCTCGGCCAGGCCAGACGCCTGAGTCACTCATGTGTCACCTCTCCCGTGGAGCATGGTGGGACCAATCCTCCGTACATATGTACTTGCGCGCGCGCACGCACGCACGCACACACACACACACACAGGTTTGTGCAAACACTCTCTCTCCCTCATCGACCAAGCTGGATTTCACACTCCACTCTCTGTATTTTTGGGGCATATTTTTGTCACCCCGTACATTATTAAACTGAAACAGTTTCACGTGGTGCAATAACTATTTTGCATTAATTATGCAAAAATATAAATAAATTTACCAAAACCAATTTCAAAGTCTACAAACACTGTTGTACAGAGAAACTGAGATTTAAAAAAAGGATAAAAGGGGTGATTATATCTGATGAAGAATGACTGAGCTCTTCTCATGGCTGGGCAATGTTTCCGGATCTAGGAAATGGATCTTGACACTTGTTTGTCTCTTGTAGCACAATGCAATAACTTTCACAAGGAACACTCTATATTTGAGCTCAGCAACAAAACACAAAAGTTCCTGGGCTCTAATGATCTTCAAATGAGAGCATCGCTGTTTTTTGTGTTTCAGCAAAGGCTTGTGGGATCACCAAATGTGTCCCTCTCTCTCAATTCCGCTCTACAAGAAGCCCTCAACTCACATTATACCATCACAGCCACGCCCCGAATCCTCAATCCTCAGAAAAATGGTATTCTTTTTCTCTTTTAAAGCCATACGATGATATGATTATGAATGAGGGGTTTGGAGTAGACGAGGTGTCAACGAAACAACGCTAGGGGAATCCACGTCAGGGAAACACGCGATGCTAAATGACACGCGCTCTACGACAGCAGCGGAAGGTCCCGAGAAGTAGATAAAGTCACAACACATTCACGGTTTTCTTCTCCATGCCTTGGGCTCGTCTTACACAAAGACATCACAGTCACAGTGTGATAGACTATTTCCTTTATTGGAAATGATTACTCCGTATTATTGAAAATAGAAGATGGCAGTGCACTGTATTTAATACGCTTGCATGAGAGAAAGACGTGTTGGGTATTGTAATCCAATTGTGCAGTTCAAGTGCGGGAACAGATTTCACAGCTCTTCTGGCTGATGCAAATATTCACAGAATGTTTCTAGAACATCAAAGGTACATTGCTTGGACTTACATAAATGTTTTTTTTTATGTGTAAAAGTACTGGATGTCAAGTTTTACTGTGGTCTCAGAGAGACCTTGAGGATGGAAGTGAAAAGGAATGAATGGCTTTCTTCTCTTTTTTTTCTGCTGTCATTCTACGTGTATTCCAATGTTCCCGGTCGGTTCCTCGGTCACGTGCAAAGGAACGTGACTCAGGGTCACTGTCCCAGCCTGCGTATGGCTCCCATAAGCCCCCGAGCTAGCAGCAATTCCGCACGCTCCAACCAACACACAATCGCACAACAGTCAGCCCACGCATACTGTGGGGAGACACGCACATACATTGTGAATATGCTTGCATGTTACATTCCAGACAAGCCATGTCCATACCACAGATTCAAAGCACACACAAACCCACACATTAATTCATACACATTAAAAAGTATAAACTATATGAATACTGAAATTAGATGACATTAATGATTGCCCCAGATAATGCCTTTTACCTCTGCCTAAGCACAAGTCACCGTTATGTAACACTGCGTTAGCAAAGGCAGTTGATGTCTATTACATTCTCAAACACAAGGCAACCCCTTTTAGAAAAACAGGATGTAATGTCATTGGGACCATGAGTTCTGCTGTACATGCACACTGTACTTTGAGTGTGCTTATAAAGAAGCTCCATGGTGTCTCCATGGAGAAGTCGTCCTGCTATTTCCTGTGGCAGTCTGAGGGCTCAGTGTATGGTGGTGAGGGGCGTGCCTACGTGAGCCATCCCACATGCTTGCTTGTGGCTATCCGCCCTCAGCCAGTGGACACTCATCCCTGGACACTGCACATTATTTACATGCTTTGCTGATCTTCTGCTCATGTGGATAGTCTGATATAGCATGAAGGTTAATAGGAGGGGTCCTGCCAGGTGATATGGGTATCAGTGAATGTGGGCAGCACTTGAGCACACTGATGCACTGAGGTTGACATCCTTGCTCTTGGCTAGGCGCGCGTGCTGTTATTTTGGGAGCTGTCCATGGTGCTAGCTTCAATGTAGAACTGGGATTTAAGCAGGAGGGCTTATACCACAAAGCAGATTCACTGTTTAACTGCTATGATTGGTAATATTATAAAGACAAATAGGCTTTTGTGTTAATGAAACTAGCTCTAACTCAATTTAATGAATTCAAAATATACAATACAATGGGTAATAACTGTCAGTGACCTAAAACAGTTGCTGAAATATTTTGTTTTGCAAAGTTATCCAGCTAACTTGGTCAGCCAGTTTTGTGATACACCTCTCTAGACTCCTGTTCTCATTCGATCACTCTTACTGGCTTCAGAGCCTCACCCAGACACATACTCCTTCAAGCAAGTAATACAAGAGGGCTTTGAGCAGTGAATGTATAAATAAAAACAGGTACATACATTACAAACTAAGATATGTATTATGGTTATGATTTATATTCCCCCTCCCCAACCGTTTTCCCATTCAAGTGGACTCATCAGGCCACTGCAGTGACCCCCTCCTACCAACTCAGGAAGAGGAAGCCGTGACCACATGACACACCTGATTCACGTGACGACCGGCCCTCACATTTCACCATTCAATACTATGGATGCATTACCCTTCACATGAAGCTAATTTATACTATTGCTGCTAACCCTAACCCTAACCTTAACCCAGCCAGCCAATAGTAGCCACTAGATAACGATGTACCTAAAAGGCTATGCTGATTGTTCCCCTTGCCAATGCGGACCTGCAGCCATAACCACAAGCACGACTGAAACACCCAGTCACATGGCTCGCAGCCGCATCTCAAACACCTGCTTTTACTGCGTGAGGCATATTCTCATTACATTATCATCACATTACCATTTACCGTATAGCTTTATCAAGCACAACTACCAGGGCTGCTTGCCACGTCTTATTATATGTGTACCAGTTCAGCTGCCTATAAATTTCACAAATGGTATTTACCTCATGTGTGCTTGGCAGTCATCATTAACACAGATGGATTGTGGGTAATAGCCCTGAGAGAGACTGCCATGCTTTTGAGGGGATACATTTCTACAGGACTACCTTTCCTGGTTTCGAACATAACGGGCATAAAAATGTGCAAATGCAATGATGTGTTCTTGTTCAGGCGGGAGGCGGAAATGGAAAGGCACATGTCTGACGTACTAATGAGCTTAAATCTCCCGTCGTTATGTTTATTTGTAGCGTTCGTTACGGGAATGACAAGCTGTATGTGTGATTGCCACATATCAAAAGTGCACAGTCTCCCTGTAAAAAACATACTGCCCAGTGCTGCTCACACTGTGATTCTGAGAGCCTGTTTAAGGATAGTTCAATTTTCAATAAATGGCATGAGGACATGTGGTACATTCCAATATCTCTTACTGCAATGACCTCTGGGCATTGTAGTTCTCCCAGAGGTCTATTTTATTAGGAGTCAATAAGGTTATTTATACCGCCAGATACGCTTGGGCGAGAGGAAGAGCTCCCTGTAGATGGAGGAAGGTCTGTGTGTCTTCCAGAGCTCCGGGGGAGGGTTCCTATCCTCCAACGGCAATATTCAATTTCTGACCTCATTTATGTCTTCCTCGCTGCTTTAAGTCTTATCTGTATGCAAACAGCCTTGGGTGAGCACCGGCTTATAGAACAGAAACGCGCATCGTGGCAGAGGTGCAGCAGAGTGTGAGGAATAAACCGGTGCATTCCCGGGCCAGAGCTGATTTTTATCAGGACGTTAATTTAGCTTCAGTTTTTGGGGGGGACAATGCATTCAAAACTGGCCTCCGTTTAGCTGAGCTAAGGGAGAGGGGAAATGAATAATTCATGGGGTTTATCTTCCCCGTACGCGCATTCAGCTTCTAATCATCTCGCGATCACCTCCACACTCTACCAGGGGGAGGGCTCAAAAGAAGAGGCGGAGTATTCTTGCCGACTCCGTCCCGCGGAATCACCGTGCTTCGAGGATGGGTCGCTTCGGCTCATTTTGGAAGTTTTCCACGACCTGAATTCAGAACTTCTTCTAAAGTGAAGCGCGGGTGGTTCAGCTTGGATTTTCGTCAACCCCAAGCACACCCCCTCCCCCCCAAACCCAACGAACCCTTTGAGACATCTCAAAGACTTCTCAAATCTTGCTGCCAGACTGCGCACCAGGGTGCAAAAATTTGCATTTCACAGGCTTGGAATGTCAAACCGAAATAAAAACGCTGTGTTTCCTATATGTTTCTTTCCCGCTCCGTGTCTCTTACTCAGCATTGAAGAGCAGATTCGAGAAAAGATTGTATTCATCTTTAAGCCCACAAAGGCCTTGACAGCCACATAAATATATAATCTGAGCTGAATCAGCAATAGATGATGCGCTTAACAATTCACGCATTGTAAAATAAATGTCACTTGCCGAATCTGACAGAATCTTGAAGAGAGGGCCTGGGAGATCGAGGGGCGGATAAGATATCACAAAAGGATGCCTCGGAGAAGCAATTACTCACAGGTATGTAATCTCCCAATATTCCACTGTTGCAAAAGCTACAAACAAACAACAGATGGAAACAGCTTTCCATCAAGATGAGAGTGGCTCTTGAGATACGATACCAAATTTCAAAGGTCCAAATATCATGTGTTTATGTCATGCTTACACCAATTTCACAGAAGTAAACATACATTTCAAATTGATATAACATTTACTTTGTCCTAGAGCAGATATGAGATAAATCTGGATTTTCAAATAATTGATAACTAATATAACATGGTAGTTACCTGATCCATCGCTTATTAAACACAATATGGCACTTTATACCAATGTAACACAAGTGTTGACCCTCAAAATTAGGGGGGGGTTGTATAATAACCTACTGGTTACAAGGCAACTTCCCAATCTGCTCTGAACTCCGAACTCCACTATCTCGATATCAGCTGGGTGTTGATCCTTCTGAGCTATTAGCACCACTGTTTCAAGCAGCACCAGTCTTTGACCATAAGGATCAGACAGAGGGAGGCTAATGAATCCTGACTGCATTCAGTGAAGAGCCCTCCTGCTCCAATTTGGCTCGGCCTTGATCTACAAGTGGTCTTACTGGGACCAGGAAAAAAAAAAAAAAAAAACCTGTTCTTTTCACTGACCACCTGCTAGTTTCCATAATGTATGCTCACCACAGCTGGGGTATGCAAACACTGCAGAGCTCCTGCAGCCCAGGTCACTGTTTGGGTTTTGCTCACTGCGTTGGCCCCCTCTCCAGGTCCCTGGCGCCTGGATTTTAACATGGCGGGGTAAAAAGCAATTAGCAGGGGGAGCGATCAGGCCGGCTGGGGTCCTGGCACAACCAAGCGAAAGCGAACAGACAGGAACGTCATATGGGTAGAGGAGAACGATCCCTCTCACCCCCCCCCCCCACCCATCCCTTCCTGGCTGGGTCCAATGGGGACAGGGCTGGGGGAGGGGGCGGGGAAAAACGGAAGAACGCGATTGGAGGAATCCAAGCCACGTCAAAACGGCAGTAAATTCCACACGTGAGCATCTGCGCAGGAAGACATTATTTACAGGCCGCCGGTGCACGGCTTACTCGTGCCTTCTCAATCATGCCAACCCCTGCGGAAATCGCCTTCCCTCGGCTGTGTCGGACCGTCACAGTTAGGTGGATATGTGACCGGGGGGAGCTCTCGGCTCATTGTTCCCTTTTTCCGCAGAAAAAAAGGGGCTCTGGAGGGATTTATGTGAGTCACTCCCCAAAAGTCACGGGTCACGTCCAGCGTGGAGCCCTGCCAGCGTGCCTAACATTATAAGTGATGGTTGGGCTCTGGTAAACGCTGCAGGGGGTGGCCCACGCCTGGCGTAAATGCTAGGCAAATGTGCCAAGAGAGACTCAGCCCTTAGTCATCAATTCAGAAAATCAATAGCCTGGGCTTGTGTTCCTGTGTGTGTGGTGTGTGTGTGTGTGTGTCCGTGTGCATGCTTATGTTTTGGTCTACGATATGAAATATTTTAATGATGCACCATTGCCTCTACAACTTTAATTCAAATTTTGTTGCCAAGACTTCAATTTATATGATATGAAAATATATACATACACATATGATTTTAAAAAGTATATATATTATTGTATCACTATCCCTGACAGAAACAGAATATACTGTATTATATTGTAAATGTATTGCCATTATAGCATATTGCATTACCATTAGAGATCATTTCCACCCTCCTGTGAAGTGCATAAGTTCCATACGATGTTTCCAGTGTTAAAAACATGATGTGGAAAGTGTACAGTAACGGACATGTGTGCGTGAGTCCGTTTGAGCATGTGTATCCGTGCATTTGCATGCATGCTCTGTTGCCTTTTCCCCAGTTGAGCCTTTGAACCTCCGAACACCGTGAGTGTGCAGCACAGCTGCTATCTGCAATTATCTGGAGCGAGCGTGGCTTCACAGACAAGAGCAGCGATGCTTATTTTTCCCCGACCAGATTAAAGAGTCTTTCATCTGCCATGGGCAAAAATACAAATAATCAAACGCATAATGTGTGTGTATCGTTTCCCTTTTTTTTTTCCTTTGTTGCATTGATTCTTTTTGTTCTACGTCGAAGAAGTTAAAACGTACCGTTTTTGCTTACTAATTCATTGACCTGGTTGATATCAGAGAGGTGCGGTTAAGATGAAACTGGATGAAAAAGACTATCATTGTTTGGCAACCATACATTGCAATGGTTCCACAGGTCTATAGCACTTGTGGATACCATGATATTCAACGGACCCTGTGCCTTATACTTGAAGGGCATAATCATGAATGGTAACTAATGCTGTGCATTGACTGTCTTCAAATGGGGAATACATTAAATCTCATAGCTATCAACTAAGATTAATTACAGTGAAGCAAAACACGAAATATGGACCGATGTCACCTGGGAAACCGTGTCATCTCAGGTCAGCTTTAAATGCTGTTTCCCATAATACATCACACTACATACACACAGCTAACTTAACTCTATATGGACCGTATCATCCATAAGCATGGCTTACACATATCACACACAGCAAGTGTGACTTTGGTGTCTGAGACCTTCTTAACATGAGCAACAACTCCGTGTGTCAACAGCCAGCGAAGCACATCGCAGAGTATCTGATACAATCACGTATTACAGCATGTAATCTTTTGGCCAAACATCATGCGGTTTGAACCTATTACATAATGTTTGACTGGCCTCTTACCACAGTTTACTGTAGTGCACATATCCTGCCAATAAAATGAGAAACTACACAATTCATAGTGTCCATAACCTACATGATGGGAATAAAAAAACCCAGAGGTGAGACCCCTAGAAGCCTCCAAATCGATAAAAACCTGCAGGTCAGAGATGTTTCTATCTGATTAGAGTATGAGTTCACCTCTCCTAGCCTTAGTTTGAAAATGCCAGGCTGAAGAGATACTGGACATGAAAAAATACCTTAAGAATTCCGGTTTTTCTTATCAGTAAAAAAGGACTAGGTGTAATATTCTGGTTTGCGGATAACCTTTTGGACAAAGACCCAGCTTGTATAAAATGTCTCCCGGTGCACTCCTGTAGCTTTTATTCTCAAATTCTATCTGAGGATCTGTTTACACCTGCTGACCCTACACCTACGGTTTATTACTTTTCTGGGTAGTTCTGCTGAAAAAACTGATCCAGGATCATTTCATGCACCGGTTCATTCATACCTCACACATTTGTGCGAAAGGACACTGTTCTAGGGGGCACTTCCACTCACAGCCAGGCAGCGGGGTGGCAGACACCGTGATTGTGGCCAGGGGGAGAGAGAAGAGATATCTCACACCAATTAAAGTAGCCGATACTGTCCAGAGGGAGGGGGGAAGAGGAGGGGGGCGGTGGAGGGTGAATTGTCTGGCACTTTCCAGCAGAGCGGGTTTCGGGAAGGTCTTGAATCTGGCCGAGCAAGGCAAGCCTCATCTAGCCGGGGTGGCGGTTAAAAACAGTTACTCGTCCTGCCAACGTGATTGAAACCGTCCAAGATGGAGGTATGATGATGATGATGATGATGATAATGAAGGCCCCGGTCTCTAGTCCAAACCCTGGCGGCGCTGTCCAGGGGACAGGGGGTGCTGAAGGGGGGGGGGGGTGCAAGCTCTGCTCTCAGATGTGTCCGTGCTATGCAAATGAGCACTGGCACTTCCCTGCCTTGTTTGCTCTGGAGCTGTCATACGTGACAGCCTCATTCGTGGCGAAGGCAATCACAGAATATGTGCCAGGGTGAGGTAAACACGATCGGACAAGGACTCACAGAACAAGCAATGCAAATGAACCTCCATTCTGTATACCTTATAAATTGTATCAATTGACAGTGATGCTAAGACAACCTTGGCATACACTGACATTGAATTAAACAATGAGTAAATGCTAATGTGTAGAGGAAGTTTAAAGCAATTGCATCAAATTCAATTATTCATGCTGTGGTAGTTTCTATTCATATTCGGGCGTGAATAAACAGTGAATACAAACAGCGAAGGACGGGCTCTGAAGGAACCGAGGTCACATGATTCCCGCAGTCCTCAGTCCATATTCCGACTGAAAAGAAAGACGTTGAGAGACTGCAGCTTTCAGTCACGACTCAACTCAAAAGCAGATTAAAGTAGACCTTGTCCTCATAGTGAAGACAAAGGTGCAGGAACTGAGCACATTTTAGCATGGGCTCAAATCACCTGAACCAGGATCAGTTCTCAATCCTGCTGTACTTCTCAACTTTTAGTCAAAACAGTGGGCACAGATCTCAAATCAGGGTGCGAAGGGACCATCAACCAAAATACACTCATAGTAGTTTTTCTCCTTCCCAAGGATTGGAAATACAGATACATTCACTCTACAGTTAAAATAAACTAAATATGAACTGAGACTCAAATGGTTTAAAAAAAACACAGAAGAATCAGATAGGGTACCTCAAATATATTGTATCTAGTGGTTACAATGCCACAGCTTTTAATGCTGAGCAATATATGAAATACACAGAACAGGAAGTAAACACTGTGTAGAGTGACATCCTATAGCCCTACACAGTGTGTTCACTTCCTGTTGTATTCACATAGACTGTTTGCATATGTGCAGAACAGCAGTTTGCATCAATGGAGTTGTATGATGTTGCCAGTCATTACGTATTTATGCACTGGGAGGTTCTGCTTGCTTCAACTCTGCGACGACAGCTGGGTGTAAACACTGCTGCCCTGAAAAAGCGGCTCTCTCCTCAACGCTCAATCCATCTACCTGGGCTTGTAGAACGCGCGACTCTGCGATTGTGAGTCCCGCCCTCGCTTACAGCATCAAACGTTTGTCAAGCAAGGGAAAACTTTTAGTCATCTTTGAATTATGTGCTTGATTTCAATAGGTTTCAACATCTCCTCTTAACTTATAATCCTGAATATGCAACAGTTACTTTTTTTTGTTACGGATCACCTCTGACACAGTGGAGTACAAATGCGATTTTCAAAAGCAGTGCACGGTACGTTGGGTCCAAAGAATGAAACGCTGAAGCTTTCTAAGTTGAAAAGAGGAACGTGTCCTTCAAGAAAAAGGTCTGGCAAAATACAGAAATGCAGTGGAAGACTAATTAATTTATGAGGAAAAGACTGACCCCTGTCTTTTCTCTCAAGGATTCTTTGTTGGGGATAGGACAATTAAATGGAGAAGGACAATGAAGCTTGGCAAGAGACTAGCCTTTCTCTATTCTGAGTCCCTATATAGAGAGTCAACAATGAATGTTAACTAGAATCATTCTTCAGATGGGGTAAATTGCCATAATGTAAAAACAAACTTGGCATTGAATAGAGAAACAGATGAGAGGACTTTGCCTAGTCTGATATTTTATGCAAAGCATGGGATTTGTGGCGCAGCGGGAAAAACAAGGTTTCTTTCCTAACCTCGTTTCTGATGGACGGGGTTAAGACTCTTCGGCTCAGGCTAAAAACGGCTAGAGTGCCCCGTGATTTGATTACTCTGTGGCGAAGTCACAGCTAATCAGCTGGGCTCATGGCAGTCTGCTTCCTACCGATGCTGAGTTACAGGGAGGGGAGAGGACTGGAGTGGGCGGCGGCCAAAGCTCGGATGGAACACACCATCCGATGGGTCGGTAAACAAACCGGGCTTCCAATCCAATGCATTTTTGACAGGGCTAATCCTGGAGTTTGGGCAGAGTTAAGAATCTTTCACAAACCGCCACAGGACCGGAATCATTGCTTCTAGTCTCTCTTTTCATTCTACCACTCATCTCCTCCCCTCCTCCTTATTTCTGACACGTGTCACCATTGTGGGCGCTGTCCACTTTGAACTCAGTTCAGTCTCTGCTACATTCTCGCTGCTCTTGTGCTCCAACGGATCCGGGTTGATTTTGACACATCCAAACGATTAAAAAGAAAAACTAAAAAAACTTGGATTCAGCTTCATCTCCCACAATCAAGAGGAAAGAGTGCTACCATCACTCCCTCTCCTAGAGGGAATCAGAAGGAAACGAGAGATCCTTCCATCTCATCCAGAGACAGCCCCCCCACCCACACCCACCCACACACACACACACACACACACACACACCCCCACCCAGAGCTGATCTAAAGAATATCTGACAAGGCCTTGTTGCCTTAGTGCAAATATAGCACCGCATGCCAGATACATTCAATGAATACTCGGCTACTGTTTTAATTCCTTGAACTACAGACCATGTTTTTCGATGCAGATGGGAGATGAGCAACAGAGATCTGAACTGCACTTCTGTTTGTCTGCGCTTCTCAAAAGTTGTTTTTCTCACTTCGCCGATGTCAGAGAGAGGAACTGGCGGCCGGACGGCTGACAGGGGACACGGTGTCCCCTGGTGAGTACCATTAAGGAAGTGCCACAGTCGAAACAGGCTGACTTTTCCCATTAGACTCAATTGCTATGTGAAGCATGCTTTTCCCACACACACACACACACACACACACACCCTCCACACATCTACCACCCACGCACAGAATAATCATCGCTTTCCACTGTATGTCAACCGCACGTCTATTTTAAGGCGATCCAGTTGCGAAAGGAAAAAAATAAAAAAAAGCAAGCTTGTAATGAAATCGACCCTACATCGGGAGCTTGTGAACAGTCACGCTCACCCATCTGGAGTTTCTGCAGGCGTGTCTTTGTACAGAAAATCACGGCTCCTACCTGGCAGCACGCGGAACCCCGCCGTCCTGGTTCACGGCTCCGCGGTGGTGGGGGAGGGGGCGGGGGTTTGAGGGGCGGTTGGACGGGAGTTGCGGACGGCGAGGAACGGGAAGCCCGATCGCAGAGTGAGGGGCGAGACGCGGAACGCGGTCGGGGGTTTTTTCCTCGCGGCTGCTCGGGAGCGTGAGTGCTGGGCTCTCGCAGGCAGAGCTGGATCCCTCTCTCAGAGACACGCCTCCTCTTCTCTCCTCCCTCCCTCCCTCCCTCCCTCCCTCCCTCACACACACACACACACTCTCTCTCTCTCTCTCTCTCTCTCATACACATTCTCTCCCTCACCCACACACACCCTCATTTTCCTCTTCACACGTTCCCTCTCTCTTTTCCAACATATACACTTTAGACCTCTCATAAACATGCATCTCTGGACTGGACTGCCTTAGACTCACATACAACCACCTTCTTGTTCTCTTTCTAAGACATTTAAACATACTCTTCCTCTGTTACAAATGAAAATTTTTATATAAAACCTCCCACCAAAAAGCCTCCCCTCCCCTCTCCCATACATGGAAATACACCCACCCCATTCTGAGGACCTGTATTTTGATAAACAAAAGGAGGTACATATATGTAAATGTAAACAATAACACAATGTATTATTCACTACACAGCCTCTCTCAGATTATGCAAGGCAGAGATGAACTAAGATGCCTCCTTTATTGCCAGCCTCACCAAAAACATCAATATTTTTCGTGATTCTTGTAGGTCCTTAGAATCTAATTTGGTCATCAAATTTGGGGAAATGGTTTTTCTGTGAAGACGGTGCTCTCCGTTTATCTCTCTCACTGTCACGCTCTCTCTTTCTCTCACACACAGACAAGTCATCGCTTCCTCGTCCCTCCTTCAAAAATGACAATTTTCCATCAACAAGCTCCTATTCTGTCTCTCTCATGCACACAAAAGTTTGACACAATCCTTTTTCGCAATTTCAAGAATAATCACTGATACTTATTCCTTTTAAAAAAATCGCTTCTGCCTCCCTGTAGTTGTGACATTTTGTGATGAAGCGTGGCTGTGTGACTCTGTGTAAGATGAGCACTTGCTGTTCTCTCTGGGTTGCCAGTTCCAGCTTGTCTCCTTGTACCCTGTCAAAGCCTTTCTTAATATTTTATCAGTCGCTGTGGTCAAGTTTTATGGCACGATGTAATCTATTTTTAGAGCCCCACAGAGTATGGTTTTGTTTGTGGTTGTGAATTCACGTCCAAACAGGTCATGCGTTTTTTTTTTTTTTTCATAGCGATGCAATTTTGTTGGTATTAATGACATCTGTTTAAACCTTTCAGAGACTGCTTAAAGTAGTAAAGGCTTGGTTCAGTGAGCCTAAGAACTTGGTGGTTATAGGAAATTATTCCAACAGTCCATGGTATTTAGGGCCTAAACTTTGCAAGTGCTGCAATTTTTAAGTGTTTTGAACATTTAATTTCCTCCTTTTCACATTTTAATTAGCAATGGTAACTGACCTCTTGACCTCTTTTGCTTCTGTTCCTGCAAGATATTTGTAGCAAGCTGTTTATTCAGGGGTATTATAGTGTGTTTGTTCCAAAAATCTAATTTCGTAAGTCGACCCCATAAGTCACTGTCATATAAGGCGATTGGCTCAGTTATGGTTTTCTACATTTTGAGTCAAACTTTAATTAGTGTTTCAGTATGAATGGATTTTTCCCTTCATGGCATAAAAACCCCAGCACACTCTCTCTCTCTCTTAATCACTGAGATTATTTTTGGAAAATCATTATTTTGGTCTTTTTCTTGTTCATTGCCAGGGCCACTGTCTGACAGTAATGCTCTAGCAGTGCCAAGCTTTGCTTTGGCCCCTGTTCTGTGGGTGACAGCAGAATCAAGTCATCCGTAAGAGGTAGTTTGAGGAGGACATTTCATTTTCTTATCATGAGGGCCCAAAGCTGGACTGAAGATTGCTTCAATAATGTGGCTAAACCCTACTTCTACAGAAGACGTTGAACAGACTGCAGCCCTACCTTATGTCACACCATATTGCCAAGTGAGATTAAGCATTTATTTCCGGAGCCTACTGTGCGTTGTTTTAAATAAAATGTAAGCGCAAACCTCTATTGCATGTCTCACTCAGTAAGCTTGCACAAAAAATACCCTGGCTTAAAAGGCAATGAAATGCTTTTGGGAAACTGAAAAATAGAAAGTCTTTAAAAAAATAGATCATGATTTGTTATATTGTTCTGTTTGAGTTTATGGGGAATAAATATGGCTATTTATGCTGTCATACGGTAAACAGCCCATGCGACTTCCATGAAGGACATTTTCATCATGCATGTCTAGTCATCCTAGATTTTTTGGTAATTGCTAGGCCCACTTTTGCCAAGATAATGAGGATTTCTTAGTCCTTGATTACAGATCTATGTGTGTGTGAGAGTGTGTGTGTAAGAGAGTGTATAATAAATTCCTAAAATGTGCAAATATAATGTAGCTATCACTCTTAAACATTTAGGGAAAGCCTATTTAAATACGGTCTAACTGTATTTCATGAACTACATCATTTTTTTGTTTTTTTTTGGATCAACGAAACACCAATAAAATTGTGTTTTTTTTTCACTCCACAGGTATTGTGACATGATCATTAGTGGAGACTTGAGAGGACCTACAATATGGAAGCTACTCCCATTTTTAGCTCAGTGGAACCTTCATCTCCCATCACTAATTTGAGGTAAAAAAAAAAAAAATAGGGTCTGATATTAGGTTTCCAAATCCAAACAGACCTTTGAAAGAAAGGTACCCCTGGAAATTCCACCGTTATTCATATAGAATACGTCTGGGAGAAAATATTTACCAAGCATCAAGGTGGGCATCCTTCCATCCTATCTCTCCTCTTACCCCTTTATATTCCTTTAGCCTCCATTCCCCTCTTCTCATCCCTTCGCTCTCTCTCTCTGTTCCTCTCCATTCTCCTCCCGTCTCTCCCCACCCACTTCCCTGTCTCTCTCGCTCTCTCTCTCTAATTTCTCCATTCTCTCCCTCCCCGCTGTGTGGTTTTTATATCCTTCTCCATAATGCAGCTCACGTCCATTCCTCTCCAGTCAGCTACTCCAGCACATTCAAGGGCATTCCCAGAGTAACTGTATGCTAATTCCGGTCCCCCCCGGAGGAGCCGTTTCACCACCAGCGGCTTCCAGATGTACCGTCCGAAGGAGGGCTCACGCTGAGAGACATTTACTATATATAGGTGTGGGGGGGAGACATTTATCACATAAATAATTTACGCTTTTAGCGCTCTCTCCATAAATATCATGTTCATATTCAGTGGCGCTCGTCGGAACGTAGGACCGGCTTCGTTGCGATTTGCAAGCCACGTTCCTAAAATAGAACATTCTTTCCTCTCGATCAAAGCACGGTATGGATTTTCTTGGCATTCGGTGCCAGTGCTGCTTTTTGGATTGATTTGTCCTGAACTCAAGGTTGCCTGATTTATGGCACATGTCCAGAATCTAGGGATGATGTCTGATTGGTTGGGCCGAGAAGACGTCAAGCCAAGGGCGGAATATGGCAGACTGAAATTCCCTTTGGGGTTAATGGTCTTGCCAGCTATTTCACTGGGTTCCATTAGCTTTAAGAGAGCGATCTTATCACCCGCTGGAATTCTGCTTTGCGCTCGTACCGTTGACCTCTTTGTGACTGATCACCCTCTGATGGGCCCTCCAGATGAAGATGGGATGATGGGATATATATTCTGGATATTAGGGGAAGGGGGTGGGGGATGAACATTTCCGACCAATCACATCCCAGAAGGGAATGACAAACAGGGTCATCCCTCCATCCTTCCCGGCCCTGGTCACCTCTTGTCAGCCTGCTCTCTAACCTCAGCTAGCTCTCCAACCCCAATTTCACTATTTCACAGTGAGTAATCAAGGACCTGCAGAGGTATCATGTAGGCTATGAGCTCTAATCCCAACATGGTCCCTTCGACTGTAAGAGCAAGGTAATATATCCTAAACACAGCACAATGCCTGTCACACAATGTATAATAACTAAATGTTAACATCTATGTCCTTATCCACGGTGTCGAAATTATAAATAATGCAATGAACTCCAATGACACATACTGGTATGACAGTTAAGTGTTTGGACATGTATATTGCACATAAATGGAACAGTCCAGGTACAGCAGTAAGCAACAATGATTCAATCATTTGATATACAGAAATACAATGAAAACTGGTTATAATAACTTATCCTGTAACCATAAGGTCACACCTCCAGGGTTTGAAATTGCTCTTGGAGGCTTATGCCTGAAACATTGCCTGGAACATGTTTATAATGATGCTACCCAACCAGGTGATAAGAACATGGCTCCTGTCCTTTCAGATGCTTCCTGACAAAGCTTAAACCAAATAAGAGGAAAAAATGACCATGGGGCCTGCTTAATGACCCATTGTGAAGCACGTACCAGACAAAAGGCAAACAAGCTGTCCCTGTTAATGATTAACTCGGCAGAAGCGTCTAACCCGCGACAGGTGCGGTTGTTTTTCTGGCAGAGAAATGTTGTCACTGGTCTCTGTCACGCTATGGAAAAGAATCATTACAAAAGAGGCCTGCGCGATGGGTGCTGGGCCAGCACGTGTGTGTGTGTGTGTGTGACCGCAGGGTTATCGATCGGCTCACTTTCCCACACTACAGATCCAGACAAGAGGCGGCCAGACGAATCACACTTCTGTCAGGATCACACTCCAATGACAATGTGATTGGCTATTTCTCTGAGAATCACACCCGGAGGTGACAAACACACACACAAGCGGTACCCTCTCCCAATCAAAGCACTGAAAAGTGTGATTCAGATCACAGCCCTGCACCTGCAAACCACCATTACCAGGCTGTCACTAAATTAGACTCCTTTCACAGCCACCACCAGAAGATACAGAGATGCAAGAAAGGGAACATCACACCATGAGAGGTAAATAAAGGGAGCTACCTGGTGATGACTGCCCCCTGGGGAGTGGAGGAGGGAAATTCCCTTTGTTGGAATGCTTGACTTCCAGTTTAGCATTTTTTTTTTCATAGTTAATTTCTTAGAACATATATCATTTCAGCACACATGGGTCTCACTTTATAGTGGGCCTTTCTACAATAAAGCATAAGTACACATTTTAGGGAAATATTAAAAGTAAAGACCCTTATTAGTCATGACTTTTTTTGTAATTGCCTGACAAAAAAAGACCAGCAAAAATGAGCCTCTAAAACAAAACGATTCAGATTTGACTGTCCACCTCTTGTTAAATGGTAAGCTATATTTCTACATAATGTAAAATTTGTTAAAGTATTAAACATCATTAAAATATTAATTACCCCCTTTAAGTTGCAATGGTTGCTCACTTGCTAACTACAAAGCATACCATAGCCACTAATGTATTTCCTATGGTTAAATGTCTGTTAAATAAAGCTGCGTGATACTCGAACGCATCTCTTCATTAGTGCATAAATAAATAAACAAACAAATAAATAAATAAGGGCGGGTCCCCTTGCTGCAGAGAAGGGTAATAAAGACAAATTTCTACGAGACCAGCCATGGAGATCTGACTTGGTATTTTCTAGATTTTCTTTTCAGTTATCTGTCATCACGACACGGAGAGTCAGCAGGCTTTGTTCTGGTAGGTTCTTTGAGCGGAGAGTCACATCGGCATGGGTAAAATACAGTTGCCAGAACGGAGAGGAGACCGAAGTCACGAGCCAAAAACCGGATAAAGATTTCGCTGAACATTGGACTCGCTGCTGCCTGGCGATCAGAGGAAGCCAGCTCGTTTAATATGAATAAGGCGCGAACAATCGAGGCACTCAGATGCCAGTTTGCAGAAGAAAATGTATAATTCCTCCCATCTCTGAAAACTTTGCCAGTTTTAGGTGGGTCTTAGCAAATGGATTCAGACTGGCTTGCTCGGGCCATTATGACCACCTTGCATTACAGCTTTATATTGCAATTAAGAAACAAGACGAAAGAGCAACATCTGAAAATGAAACATAAGCAAAGCATTTAGCAGGACCAACTGTTGGGCACACTGCAGCTTTCACACATTAATTTTGTTTTATTTTATGGGTGTTTCTGTCATTTTTGGAGCCAGCCTCCCTTTCTGTCTTTACTTTCAAATACATCCAGGTGTATATACTTGATGAAACTGACACATTTTCCTGAAACAAAACAACAGCATGGGCACACATTGAATAGAGTAAAAGTTACCATTTTGTGGATGTGAAACACCTACCTAGACAAGAAAAAGAGCACTTCTGGTAACTGAGTTTCTTGGTAATATTCCCAGTAGTTTTTAATCTTACAAGTGATGTGAGATGTTTGAAATATTTTGACTACTGGTCAAACATGCCTTTGGTGTCATTGTCAGAACAGAGAATAAGCATCACTGTGACTCTATACGCAGGCAAAACCGGGGCGCTGTCCACCCTCATCAGCTCCAGTGACCCAGAAACACAGAGAAAGAGGGGCGCTATCTTTCGACAATCAGACATGCCCGTGCCACGCTGAAGATCGCTTGATGGTGACAAGAGGCTGGGCACGACGCGCGACAGCGCAATCATTTCTGAAATTGCTGACAGCTGTTGAGATCGCGGCGATTTGCTGACAGGCCGGTGTTAGCGGGGAGAAGTTATTGTTCCCCTGAAGGACATCGCCAGGTGACAGAGCCTCGCTGCTCCATTTCGGCTTTTATTTCCTCTCCCCTGCTTCCTCCTCGCCCCATCCCCACTCTGCAAAGCCAGTCATGGGGCCTTTCCCCTCAAACGAGCCCCCATCTCTTTCAAAGAAACAAACCACTTGGTCTGTCAGTCTTATTGTTCATAATAATTAGGCAAAAGTTAAGCCGGTTAATTTCAGTACTCTTCTTGCTCTCTAGCGGCCACTCCTGGCCAGCCAGGCATCTGTAAAGATGCCATACCTATGTGATCATTGCTGTCACTTCATCATCATCTTACGACATTGCTGCCGTATCTGCAAATGATTAAGGGAGCGAGCGGTCGTCGCCACGAGAACCGGAGTAGTCACGTGCTGACGCTTGTCTTCTCCGTAGTCGGTGGAAGAGGGTTGCTGTGGGAAGCTAACCAGGTTGGGACGGGGGAATTTGGAGGAAAAACAAAAATGTGTTCATATCCCTGTTCAGACTGGAAGTCACATTAAACAACAGGAAGTGATGTCAAGCTACAGACCTTTAGTCCTGCTTGACCTAATCTGTAGGAAGCTGACAGGCATGAGACAGCGCTGCTATTACCAGTCTGCCAACACCCTGTACTTTACCCATCCATCTAATGTTTAGAAGTAACATGAGAAAAAAAAAAAAAAAAAAACTTTTCCCAATTAGCGCTGGTGGCTTAATTACCCTTGCGATGGTGCTCGGTGTTGGGGGAAGCTGGCAGCCCTTCGGGGAATTGCTGTCTTTCCCTGCTCCCACACCGGAGAGATGATTTCAGCGCGCTTGATTGGCTGTTTCATGGTGCCCAGGTGTTCCTTTCATTTCGAGCTCCATCTCTGTCACCTCCTCCTCTTCTCCCACATCCGGAGGTGGGCGGGGGGGCAGAGGACAGCTGCAGGAGCTATTTCATGTGCCAGTGCCATTTTCGTGAGAACTTCAAATCAGTTTTATTTATTTATTTTTTTCCCCATACGCAAACGGTAATTGGAAGATGAGACCATTAGAAATGCATTTGATTGGACGTACTGAATAGCAAGAGGGAGAGAGAGAGAGCAAGAGATGGAAAAGTACACTGGTCTTGGGGCTGAATTGTTTCCAGGTTTCCGCCGGGTCCCTCAGTCTAGGAGCTACGCCTGCATTTCCATCAGTCCTGCTCCACATCGCTTACTTTGAATAACTGCTCTGCCGTTGCTATGCGATATAACTGAAGTTCACAGAGTTGTATAATTGAGTAGGTCTGATGTATTACAGCTAATCTACTGAGTAATGTGGGCACTGCTGGCAAGGTTATTCCGCTTTGCCATATGCCAAATGACGGTTTATTACAAAGGAGGTGCAGAGAAATGGAAGCGAACATCAGGGAAGGAACAGAAATGTCCTGTGCTGTAGAATTAGGCTGTTAGCTATTGTGGTGTTGATGACAGCTGTCTTTCTGTTTCCTCCTCTGGCTCTTTCACACGCATCTCTCTCTCTCTCTCTCTCTATCTGTCTGTCTCTGGACAGGAGGAGATGATTCTCATTGGGATCACTTTGATCCCTGCATCCTGCTTTTGCTGAACGGATAAGAGTCTTCTCACTGGGGCTTGCGAATGTGACATCGTGATGTGGAGACTGGCTTTGTCTGCTTGACAGGGAACTCCTGGTGAACAACCTCCACCCACGTGTGTACACACAGACAAGCACAAACACACACATACACACGGAACAAAGAAACACATTCAAACTAAAGTATACAAACACACGCACTTGGAGCAGAGGAAGCCATGCAGTTGCAAACTGTGATACACACACATGCATGCACGCACGCACGCACGCACACACACACACACAGAACACACTCGCTAATGTACTGTTCCGGATCTTGTAGTCACTGACAGAGGTAAGTCTCCGGTCACGGGGCCCGTGTTCTTGTTTGGCCCCGTCTATCTGCGGGGGTGTGGGGGCGGAGAGTGCTACTTCCTCCCCAGACCGGGTGCATGCACTGCTCTGTGGATTTGGACAGGGATTAGCAAGGATTTGGAGAACAATCGTTACCCTTTCTTGCGGAGGGACGCAGTAATTAAATTACCTGACAAAAGCGACCGCTGCCTCCGAAACAGAAGGTGGCGGCCAGAAAGTATTACAGCAGATACCCTTGCCTCTTTCAGAAGAAAAGACCTCTTTATATGGTCTGTTATAAAAAATAAATACATAACATCACCATTTCTCCAAGCAATGCAATAGGTTGTGCTATACAAATAGCCTTCTTTCAAAATTTTGAAATATTTGAAGTAGCCACTGTAATCAACAAACTATTCAAACTGGGTGAAAGGCTTTAAGATTCAGTGGAATTTCAATGTCCTGTTAAATGAGCCGTTGACTGTACAGCTGACCACAGTCAGATTAGTGTTGTTTGTCCACAGATGCAGATACGAGACTGTTCAGGTCTTAAGATAGTATATGGTTGAGAGGTGGCAGAAAGAGTTGCTACTTGGAACGAGAGCAGTGTCTTACAAATTGTATTTTATTTTATTTAACCAGGGTAGTCACACTGAGATTCTCACATCTTTTTCAGCTGAGCCCTGACCAAAAAAAGCAGCAAACAATAATTTAAAATACTGGACAAAGAAATGACGGAAACATTAAAACGCAATGCCACGTTTCAAAGGCAGGTGCAAAGTGCAAAGGCAGCTTGAGATACACGATTTGCATTAACGATTCACGAAATCAGTGATGGAAATGGATTTTTGTCATTGTAAAAGCTTCTGCGTTGCATTCAAAATACTCCTGCCACTCCTTTAAGACACATATGCGCACACACACACACATACAGAGTGCAGCAACGTCTGACTAAGATATGAGTTCTGCTTAACATAAGGAGTTTGCTGAAGTGACTTCACTGATTCACCTCTCCCCACCAAAACCTCACAAACTAAACCGAACCTCTTGACTTACTCTACAGATCATTGGGTGTTGAGGCCTTTTGAGAAAATCAAAACCTTTTTGAATGTACCAAGCACACAGAAACTATTTTAGACAGCTGATTTACAAATACCAGGTACAGCTAATGAAGCACTTTCCCTGGGTTTTGTTTTTTCACCTTTGAAACTGGGGGCCCGAGACCATCTTGTCACAGTTTGTTCTTTCCCTTTGATAGAGAAATTCCAAGTGCAAATAAAACCGTTACCTTTTTCTGTGAAATTAACACCAATTCAAAAGCCAATGGGTGCTGACAAGGACAAAGCGCTACAAAAGTTCATCGTGTTTAAAAGTGTTAACAACTTTTGTTGCAAGATGAGTGAAGCCCTGTGTGTATTGAACTTGGGCATTGCTTGGTTCAATAGATTTTAAGAAATTAAATAAGCTGAACTTCTGGGCTTCTCAGTGTCACGTCTCTTAACACGGGTTAAATCGACAGCTCACACCCACAGACATCCGCTATTACGAAAGCAAACATAAATCCAAGTTGAGAAGACGAAGGAAAAAGAAAAATCTTGATGAGTAATCAAAAGGTGATCCCGTCCGCTTTTGAGCGGGGTTGCCGAAATCATTAAAATTGATCTCATTGACCTCCGCTTGTCTCTGAACATGTCCTCTACAAGGGAGTGAATTACACACACAATCAATCAAAAAGAATACGCCGCACAGAGCCCGTGTCGCTCATTAACCTTCTCGATCCGAACAGTCAGGCCCGAGTGTCGCCCGCGTTTGCATCCGTTTCCATTAGCAGGATCGAGTCCACCATAAATAAATTTGTTTCTTCAAAGAGTGCGAAAGTAGCTGCAAAACGCATCCGCCATTTTCACAGATGCCTATGGAGTGTGGAAAGCTTGGATTTAAAGCTGCTTTAGCATAAAACGTGACGACTCTATTTCGGTATAATCAGCCTTCCGGCATGAAGGCTGATGGTATTAGAATCTCTGAAATTTCTAGCGATGACAGAGACTCTTTCATGCTAATCTCGTCCATAATTACCTGTCTCTCTATGACAATTAGAGGTAATTACTACAAACCCTTTAAAAGCTGTGGACCATGTATATTAATGAATTATTTTCAGGTTGGAGCAACGCAGTACTGACAAGATTTGACACACCCTGTTATAGTTTCCCAGGTGGAGACGAATGATAGCTCAGGGGAGAATATATATTTATTTAAGAAAGTTCCTCACGATCTGCTTCAACAGTTAATGCATAGTGATTTGTAAACTGATCTTGTTAACAAAATCAAGGTTCACTTTACTGTCATTAAGTGATCCACACTCCCCCAACAGTGCTGACTATGTTCAAACTTTAAGCAAGGTTGGTATATGTTCGATTTAGATCTGTAAGCCAGACAACAAAGAAACTGGGAAATATAGTAATGTTGTTCCTCTCAGTCTAACAAGTGTGCAGTCCTAGCATAGTATATAGGATTCACAGTGCAGTGTTCCAGAACAGTCCTCTGTGATCTTCACTTTTTACCATCTGCATTGTGGTAAGAGGGAATAATGACACCACGAACATTGCAGAAACGTTTTCATGATGTTTCCTGTCACTTTGGCTGGCAGACAATTTGCCTACAGTAAACCATCACGGAAGGCTGACTTGCTTAGCGCAAACTATAAGGGAACCATTTTGAATTTGTACAGGTCTTAGTCTCTTTGTACATTTGTACTCAGTGTCTTTGTCCATGTTTCTGTCTGTCTGTCTGTCTCTCTCTGTCCGTCTGTCAGTAGGTCTCTTTCTCTCTTCATATCCCATGAAGCATTGAGAAAACGCATCATCATGACGCTGTTTCATTAGCAAAGTGCCTCCCTTGACATTAAGAGGACTGAGTCGAGTTTTCTGGTCCCAGACAGATGACTCAGCACAGAGACCACCTGGCTGAGTCCTGCACACCTTTTCGGAGCATCCTTAACAGACGTTCTGTTGGGTGGCTAAGCGTGATTGATGCCCTGATCCACAGCTGCAGAGCGGTAATCATGCGATCGTTGCTGGTGGTTTGGGCGACAGAGCGCAGTGAGCTACGATCACAGCTGCCCCCCAACATATCGCATTTTCACAAAAGGATTACTGAAGGGCACTGTCCCACTCTCACTACTGATAGCAAGCCACCATGTCCCCTCCTTAGTCCCGAGGCGTAAATAATGACCCTCTTTGTCATGTAGGAAAGGTCCCTTAGGCATCCATCCACTTCACCTGAAGATTCCGATCCCAGAACTCTGTTGCAGTAAATTATTAAACGATTTGATCAAAATGTGCCCGGATCTCCACCCTACTAACCCCCGCTCCTGTCTGCATAATGTACACATTTCTGCTCCGGGCCTGGTTCTGACCTTTTTGGACAGACCATAGGGCATGACAATGAACAACTGCGGTTATCCCCCAGTTCCACGTCGTGTGGCTGGGTTTTGAAGCTTCTCTGACCTTTTCCCTACCCTTGGAGGAGACTGAACTCTGCTTCCAAGGAGATGCAATTTAACCAGATATTCACAGTCACTCAACCTCACCTCTTTCCCAAACTGCTACAAATAAATACAAACGACATTAACAGGCAGCATCTTTGGATGAACTTCTTACTTTATCCTACTAAATATTCATAATTTATGATACTAACATATTCTACTACAGTATTGTTTCCAAATATTACTTTTGAAAAGTATAACATCGTGTTAAGTGTTAATTCATCGGCCAATATTTTAAAATAATGAAATATAGGTAAGTAGCTCAACTCTGAGGATATCAAGATTCAAATAGAGGAAGCTCTTCATTAAGGCATTCAGGTTCTCTTCCTCTTGTATTCAAATCAAAGGTCTGTGTCCACATAACGGCTGACCTTGAATGAATAGATCACAATGCAAAGAGTGGGTAAAGTATTTCAGGACTTGAAGGAAAACAAGCAGGAAGTCGGATAAATGTATAAACAGCAACAGCCATAAATAGCCTGGCGAACATTTACACAATCCATAATTCTCATGAATAAATGATGGAAAAAATACACGTTTAAAAATATAATGTTAGAATCAATGTCATGCTTGTCTCCCACCAAAATGGGTGCAACATCTGATCAACTAGCACCACCCAAAATCATCTCATCCTGTTGTTTCCCAAATTATGTTCCTAACTCAGGGTGGCAGCAATCTATCCTATAGGATATACGATCCTCATACTGCTCCCGATACCTGCACGACCCCAGTCAGAGTCCCCGGGACTCTGTGTTTTTATATCTCTCCTTCCCAGAAAAGCAAAATCGATATTTCATCAGTCGGCCTTTAACCCGTTAAGGGGCTGTAGCCGTAGTGTGAATTCACAGGGATTCAACTGGAGTGAGATGCAGTGTACATGGTTTCATTTCCCCATCAGGAGAGTGGCTAACTTTTCTCCACATCTCTGCAATAACACATGTTTCCCTCAATGTTTACCTCACACAAGAACATTATGTACAGATTCACCAAGTTACACATTGTTTGGTTATTTCTTTCATACGTGCTTTGCCTCGAATAACAATGGGATACGTTGTTGTGCTGCTAAATCACAACATAACTGGTTGAGGCAGACAATTGACCGCTTCATTCCTACATTTGGTCAAGAGAGATGTATTAGACAGTTAGACGACTGCTGCTTTGCCGTCAAGAGTCACTCCAGGCAGTTTGCATTTAATCGTATTGACAATGAAAGAGCCAGACCATTTTCCAGCATCTAGAAAGTCGTATGGGTCTCTTGTGCTTAAAATTGAAGCAGTGAACCTTTCCAGACCTCTGCCATTTTGAAGTAAAGGAAGCAGTCGTATCTTGCTTTGAAGAGAGAGACAGAGAGATTAAAAAAAGAGAGGGAAAAGGAGAGAGAGACATAAGTTAAAGACTAACCTTTTAATTAGTTGGGACAGCTGATCCAGACGGTCTTAGAGTATCTTGTGTCTGAAAGGCAAAAAGAGCAGAGGTTTGCACACTATTTAACACCAATACTCCCAAAAGTACTCAACATACCTAAGTCTGTCTGGCTGCATAAGCACAGCTAAGAGATTTGGAACTGTACATGACCCAATTTATAACAATACAGCACAAATAATATGCAAATAGAGGTATACCACCATAATTTACAGATATACCACCAAAAACTGTGTGATTCTTCCTTCCCTACTAAATATGTTTTCCATTTGTTGGAAACTTTTAACACAGAATCCATCTTGAACTTGACAGGAATTGTTGCACACTTTGCCCAGTATCAGAGAGGACTCTGGGAAAGTGCAGGTGAGGAAAAAGAGGCGTCGCTGAACAGCTGTACATCCTGCATGTTGCCGGGCTTCGGTTAGTTACCGAAAGTGACAGGAGCCCCATCTGTCCAATTAAAGGCTCTCGTTCCCAGTTTCGGGAACGCCATCCATATGGTTCCGACTGGCGTCTGATGTTCTCCCCAGCTGTGGAGATGCCTCGCCCCAGTTCACCGGGAATCCTCCGCATCTATTGGACTGATACCCAGTTCAGGACAGCGAGACGAAATGTGCGCTCTCGTTCCAAATCTGGTGTCTATATGCGGGGAGCAGCCTCTGGCAGCCTCACTTGCAAATATGGGAAATGGTGATACAACCCTTCCCAGAAGCCACCTTGCCCTAATCTGTTGAGGCCCGTTATTGATAATTCATTCTTCCTGTCACTCGCCTGTGATTGTTGCCAGGCAGATGGGAAGGCCTTAGAGAGGCAGGTTGGGAGCTGGCTGGGGATCTCCCCTAGATACTGCTTATCTGATTGGCCGATGGGAGGGTGTGGTTCCCTCTCAGAATTCAAGCTGTTCCTAACTGTCCAACATTGTGTGTACTTCCAATTCCAAGGCAGCAAACATGTCTATTATCATACTTTACAAGCAGTGGAAAGGGCCACAGTGTTATGAAAAATGTTCTGCTTTTTTGATTAAGAAGTTTGCAATTGCTAATCCAATCTTTTGCTCTCAGTTTAATCATTATAGATTTTCTTCCTTTTGCCACATATACAGGAACTCTGCTATATGCAAAACAATTATACTTTTTTAATCCAATGCTGACATTATTGTATCTCTAGGAAAAAAGGGAGTCTTTACGATGATGGCTCCTCCTATGCAGTCCACAGACTCTTCCACACTTTTTTTCCCCAAAAGCCAATCTTAAATCAGTTGTAAGACCTGGTAAGCATGCTTTATGCAGTTCAAGGACTTGGGTCATAACTCAGTCATATATACTTCCACATATATATATATACGCTTCTGCTAAAAAAGACTGTCTGACACGCAGCAGGGTTGTTTCTCATCTCTGTAAAAACACCACAGAAATACATATGCAACCGGAGAGACAGAAGTAGCCCATTTACAACAAACAGTACAACCTTCCTCTAACACGAACCAATTTGAAGATACTACCTCACATTATTTTTCCATTTTCCGTGTATGGTGCAGTCGTGGCTTACGTGCTCCCTTTCTTATTTTCTGAAACAGACTTAACATGCAATTTTCAAGCTCAAGGTTTTCAGAGTCTACACGGCCGGGGAAACCGTAACGATAACACAAAAACGCCTCTGAATTCATTCACAACTGTAATTCTAAAACATATCAAAAGAATAACCGATTTTTTACCATCCAAAGAGTTGGGCTCTGTTATTGATGAAAAAGAGAACCGTTAGCATTATCTGTTAGAGGCGGGGGAATTACAGATTCGGTTCCATTAGTCCTTACCACGAATAAGGTTTTCATACCGGCTCTTTGATGCACAGATTAAAAGCTATTAGTCGAGGAACGCAGGTGTGGCAGGACAAGGACATGAATGAACAATTCTTACATTAGTATATCAAAAACGCATTGTGCCCTTTGTGGCTGCATGAGTCACAAACGAATAGATTCTGAAACTACATGAAGATGAAAAAGGAGGCATAAATTTGCCTTCTGCTCCAAAATGCTGCCCAGGCAAAAATGTGCCTCTCAGATTCCAGTTCCCTTTCAGTCTTGTGATTTGCTATTACCCTATAAAACTGCTTCTTTGACTCAGCCTACCTGTAGCCAACTTGTAAAGAAAGAAGTACCTTGTATAATTGATCTGCTAATTTCACTATTTGCTTCAAGTACATATTATACTATAATAATACAGTAAAAGATGTTAAGTAGTATTTTACATTTTCCATTACTCCAGGTGATTCGTCATATCTTTCATATTGTTGTATATTGATTGATCAGTGTATTACTCAAGAAAGCAGAGAGCAGTTACAAAGGCCAGTAGCTCTGGTGTACCAATTGCTTTGTGAAAAGTAGATAAACACAATGATATACAAAGCCATATTTCATACCATTCAGCTGGCAAGTTATGTGTGTTCATCTGCATCAGTTTGGCGTTTGATATCGAGTAATGTATGTAGGAAAGTAGATGCTTTGCTATTTGGTGTATTTGTTGAAAAGCAATCATTTTATCATGGAATCATAAAAACAAGTTTAATTTAATCAACCATTTAATAACTGTGCCATAATAAACACATTAAAAAGAGCCCCCAAATGTTTTAAACTATTAAAACTGCTGTTGTCTTCAACTTCATGGGGGTAAAGTCTGGAACGTTTCAGATATACCTCTGGCAAAATGTATTTTGCAACTATATTATTCTTTCCATTTGCATGGAGGACAGGCGTATTTCTAACATGCAGTGGTAGGTTATGTGTTTGTCTTTGGGTGCATTTGCATTTCTGTGTGTATGTGTTTGGAGGGGTGAATAGCCTTATAACAGGGTTAGCCAAACATGGTTCCAGACTCTAGGGCCTATAGTACCAGAGAAGCATGTAGCCACCCACATTAAAATCTATGATTAATTAGTCAGAATAATTACCAGACTAAATTACTGCAGGTGGGCATGTACTCAGAGCAGGGTATTCAGCGCAGTTCAAAGAGGCCAAATCTCGTCCCACCTCTGGCCTGCTATTTTACCAAAAATGCACTTGCTTTCTGGTTCATTCTGGTCACAAATATCAAAGGAGTCAATACAAGTCTTCTATTTAGCCAGGAAACCACTTAGTGTAACTAACAGTTGGCTTGACAGAACCACTCCATCTTACCCTACCATTATTTATTTATTTTTTTTTATTTGAATCCCTGATTTTTCCTGTTTTTTCCCCAACCTGAATGTTCAACGGAACTGGTTGATCACACCGCAGTTCCCTACCCCTGACAGCTATGGGAGGAGACGTCGCGCACGTGACTCCTCCAAATCACATGTCGACAATCTCGCTTCTTTTTCACGTTGCGGCCGCACCACCAGCTGCACACTGCCTATGACGTCGGAGGAAGACGTAGTCAGCGTACAATCGGTTCGTGCCGCCGCAAGCGCCCAAGCAGCCCCGGGGAGGGCGCTATTGCGATGGACCAACCGGAGATTTTAGCCCAACCTACCCCGTATCGAACCCCCGGCGAGGCTGGCCAATCATTGCCTTGCAAATGGAGCCTCTGGCCATGTTCGGGAATGGCGAGGCCGGGAATCAAACCTCCGACCTCAGGAGGCAGCAATTTATCCCACAAGCCACTAAGAGGCCTCCTTACCATTATTTTTAAGGATGCCTCTACTGCTCAGGCATGTATATTCTTCTGACATACTTGTCCGCTAGTCATTGACTGTTTTGTACACCAGAGGCAAGACTGATCGACAGAGCTAGCGCTAATTGAGAGAGAGAAATAATTCTCACTTAAGGCAACATTTACCCTGTAAACACCAAGTGCATCATCAAGTAATGCAACAGGAGGCCCTTGCTAAGCCATACCCACAGGCAAGATGAGGGCAGTTGTGTCTTGCCATCGAGGTATTCAGATGCTGTCATGTACCTGTCCAGCTGAGAGCATGAAAGGAAGATTAGCAAAGACGATAGACTGAGGAACACAAATGACTTTGTTGGTTTTAATAGACTAGTTCTATAAAAGAAATGAATTTGGATTAACATGTTTACTTCAATATTTTCGCTTTTACATTTGTGTAAAAATTTAGCAAAACAGATAATTTACTAAAATTTTGTGATGGTAATAGCTTGAAAATTGATCAGTTGGTGTTGACCTGACCCACTGCATCATGAGATTTTCTACAGACTGAACAAATTTTCCAGAATGACCTAGTTAGATTTAAAAGAATTAAAATAAACAATAAATTAAACCACATTAAATATTCCCCACAGATGCATGGTGAATTAGCTGGTGGAAAATAGTTCTGGTAGCTTCAGAAATCGATTTTGTTCAGCTTGATCTTTTGAGGCGCAAAAAAAACCACCCTGCAACAACTTGTGAACTCGTCGAGTGCACTTGAGGACAGGGTGTCAATTTGTTACCTCATCTAATGTTTTCACGCTGAGAATTTTAGAGGGTTTGAGCAATATGTCACATCTCCTTTAGCTGTGCTGTGAAGGCCTACCTTCTATCAAAAGTTAGCTTGCAGTTGCTAGGGGTTTGCCTGAAGCTAAATACCGTACTCAGGAAAAGCACAAATAATGAACCATAAACAGATCATTTTAACAAAATACCACACCTTATTAACATTTTTTGAAAGCATGGAAAACAATGTATTGGTTATGCTCATGAAACAACATAACCTAAAGGGCTTAATGCAATGGACATGGTCAGGTGTGAATTTTCAGCATTCAGTTGTTATGAACATGTCTGTAAACGCTTATCACGGCTAGTGTGGGAAGGGGGGCCTTTGCGGTTTTGCCCACTTGTACATATTCAAATGTCTCTACTTTTCTCATCGCTGCCAGCAAGCAAAATATTCTCCACCAATCACAACCAACCTTAGCTGATCCACTTCGACCCCCAAGAATGACATCATGTCACATTCCGCGTTTTTTTCTCCCAGCATGCCCTGTCACGGTCCGCATCCTAATGGATTGTTCCGCCGTTACATAACGCCGTAAACAGATGGACTGGAGACAATCGCGGCGACCGCCAGTGGCTCCATGGTGGCTTGCCTGACAGCAGCGATACCGCAGCAGTGATCTGGACTGGATATTGGAGCTGGAGAACCAGTAAAAATCTTAAGGGTTGCCTCTACAGCTGCGGCTTGGAGTTCTTCTTTTCCCTAGCAATTAACACATCATGCTTCATCAGGCTTACTGGACAGACCATATTACATAATTATCTTGTGATATATGTTAAATCGCATGTCTTGTTCTAAAATATACAAATCACATTCTGTATATGATGATGCTGCTTTACATTTTGTTCATAAGATGCAACACATATTAAAGATAATGATATCTGGATAATTTAATCAAATGAAAGCATCTGTCTCCTCCAGATAACACATCTCTAAGAAGCAGCTGGTGCGTTCTGCAATAACCAGAGATAATGAGTTCGGAGCAGCTCTGAACCCAGGCCAGGAATATGCGCCGGGTCAAGCTTTCAACGTACGAGCACTGAGAGAGATTTTCAAAAAACAGCACGGAGACAAACGCTTCCTTGACCCCGCAGCCTCCAGCGCAGGAGACGGGGATCTGCCAAAGAGTATTTACTTCAGCCGGCACGTCGCTGAAATGAAATGCAGCGATACGCATTGACAGAGAGACTGGAGGGTTGTATCGGCTGTTCTCCTGACAGGAGAAATGTGCCAGATCTATTTCCATTAGTACAGACTGTACTGTTTCCACAGGTTTCCTGCAGGCTTCTGTGACTGGTGAGCAGAGCGGATCCAACTGTACTTTTAAATAGGCGGACACATGCGCTGAAGCCATTTTCGTTTCCAGTGAAGACTGCGCGGCCTTTTGAAACAAACGCTGAGAAATGTCGATTTAAAAAGCAGCCTCCACTCAAAAAATCATGACAAATCAGGTATTAGCTTTTTCTTATTACAGGTGACAGTGCTCACCTGTAAAAGTGTGAAAACTGTATGATGGGGAATTTAGCTTTAAAATACTGAACCTTTGAGACACCTGCTGACTACAGGATTTGAGGTGGGCAAAATCACTGGATTTATGACAATCACTAATCTTGAAGTGGGAATACAATCAGTTTCTTGACCACTTGAGGAAGCTTGAGTCTGAGCGTGATTTACAAACGTGATTCTTTCAGCAAATGTGTGAATTGTGTAGACCTACAAAACAGCAGAACAACAGAAACAACAGAATACAACTATAAAAGTGGAAACTACCTTACCCCTCAAATTAAAATTTATATTATCAATTAAAAATTTCATGCTTAGAGAATTACCTAATTTTACAAAGAGTATGTCTTGGGGGTGTAACTACAGCTTTGGAATAGATTTTTTTGTGATTCCTTCACTTAAAGGACTTCTTGTCTTAATTTCCAAAGCCAAATCTACAGTTATGCTCTGTGGCTTTAATCTGATGCTAATTGTATGCCTAGATGTCAATGGTGCTGCTAAATTATCTTACACTTTCAGAAGTTACGAACATACAACTATTTTGTCACAAGGTGCATTTCCTAAACCACACAATCCCGAGGACATCCCAGGTAGAAGCACAGACGTAGGCTGGGATCTAATCAAACACACTCGTCTTTCTTATTGAGCAAATGCAATTCAATCAGAACGGTCCATTTAAAGGGCATCTGCTATTCCATCTTAGAATTTAAAGAAACAATTTTGATTGAACTGCATACATCCTTAAAGTGGCTGAGTGAGTTTGATTGAATTCCGGCCATATCGTTACTCTTCCTGATAGTCCTCTACCTCACATCAGCTTCTTTGGGTGCTCCGCCTTTTTCGAGGTCTATTTCTATTCCCCGAGACAGACAGTGCGCTCCTCGCTTTCAGGGCCTTGTCCGCCCACAAGCTTGTCAGACACTTTAATTTCACTGTCCTATTGGCTGAGTGGAGTGCAGACACTTGAGTGAATTACAGAGCAGCGGATTCAGGCTTTGTAGAGAGACAGTGTACCCAAAAGGCTTTTGGGCAAAGACGATATGAGCCAAGCCAAAGGGAAGGACTTTTGTTATTGTGGTTTTCTGTATTTTTTTCTCCTCTCTGTTTTCTCAGTTCTCTTAGCCTTTTTCTTCTCCCCAGCTTCCTCCTTCTCGATGAGGAGCAGCATGTGAATAATAAGGCCCACGCGGGCATAAGCGCTCGGTTAAAAAGCGATTTCTCCCAGCATGCCTTTGGATTATTTTTCCCCCACAGTGACACATTTTCAGCCCCCCTTCCCCTCCATGGTTGCTCACTGAGAGCGTAATTGCAGCTCAGGCACCGGCCTCAAATCTTAAATCCGCACACTGTTGATGATAATATATATTTTTCATTTTTATATTTAATGCAGAATGTAAAGTTCATGACCAGTGAATGCAGTGGAAGAAGAAAAAAAATACATGTATTTATTTAAAGTTTGCGTCTGAGTCTGGTTGAATCACAAGCCTGGAGCTCTCTCTGCAAATGGGTTTGCTATGGTGTGCAGAGTACCCTAAACACCCCTCCCCCCCCATTGTAAACAGATCTATGGGCAAGATTCAATCAAATATACTTAGTCCTTAAGCGCAAATGCAATTCAATCAAAACAGAATTTTGTACTTGAAGGGCATATGCTTTTTGTCAAATTAAAAAACCATGGTGTTTGTCTCCAATAAAATTATGTTGTAATGTAAAGCCTGTTGATTGAAATATATATGTCCTAAAAGAGACAAGTACATTTGTTTGAAATATAGCCCTCAATTTTTCAGTGCTTTGATGCTTTGCTAAATATGTAACAAACCCTTCAGAAACACAGAATAAGATTTAGAATATATTCCCTTATATTATTATACTTTTCAAAGATATTTTCTGCTTTGCCTTGTCTGCAATTCAAAGTCTGGTGAAAGTTTGAGTTTGAACAACCACAAGGTCTTTGATGCCTATTCTTATCTGTATTCTGATACTTCTCCATCCTACGCAGTATGGCTGTAGATTTACAGGACAATATAGAGGGTCTCTGGCCACTGTTCTCCTCAATGCCGCGCACCTAAGGGTTCTTTAATGCGTACCGGTCATGAACAATGGGACCCAGTCCAGAATCGTTTAAAAAGCCGACTGAAAGGAACACAATGTCTCCAAGGTTGCCTTTCATCCTGCAGCCCTGGACATTGTGGAGACTCCTGAGCAGTTCGACATCCTCCATAGACAACGCGTGCCAGGCAAACAAGATAACCTTGAGCTCCGGACACACAGTTGCGAGATTTGTCGCGCGGTGAGTCACGCGGAACGCGGGGAGGGGGGTTCGGAATTTCAGAGCTTTCCGGCGTTCAGACACCGACTGACTGCCACACCCACCCACCCACACCCCCCAACCCCCCCAAAGGGAACTGGGTTTGGCCGTCATTTTTCAAGAGGAGTTCTTGTACTTTCAGCAGCAAGGGGTGATGTCATGGCGGTGGCGAATCAAGAATAAACACAGAAGATGACAAAGCATCACTGCTCCCATGCTGCATCTGTTTGTGAGTCCTGGTATAGCATGTTAGCACATTTACATTCAGCACAAGATAATTTTACTTTACTTATTGGGGGGGCCAAAGTATTTAAATAATGCACAAGGTCATTTTTAATTGATGTTTAAGTATTAGACCTTTCTTATACTATTTATACATTTTATAATGGTATTTCATCTTTCAGTTCATGGTATGAAACATACAGATCATTAAATGATGAATAATTAGCATTTTCTTAAGTTATAATCATATAATATTAATAATTCATATTTCTAATAGCATGATATAAAATATGAGTCATATTCTTATTCTTATAATTTCGTTTATCTTGTAAAGAAGCTAAAAAGGTAAGTTTCTTCAACGCAGTGCTTTTTTCTAATGCAAATGTTATCTCTGTCCTCACGTCCCTTGGAAAATTCACTTCACGCACTTCTTTTTGGCTGTCCTGACACAACCCAACCCAAAATATGAGTAGAGGCGGAAAATAAAACCTTGCATTGTGTCTTACGCCGGGCAAGGTCACGCCCTGTCCTTCCCTCCGTGGCTGGGCGCCTTCCCGCTCGGGATGCCTGTCCAGACTGGGCCGAGGGGGGCAGCTGCGCCCTTCCCCAACCCCATGGGTCTGGGGCGCCTTCATTCCCTGTTTATCTTGTGACGGGTTTGGGCGAGACTACGGAGGCACTGCTCAACAGACCAGGGGGCCCGGCAACTGGTCCCCATTGGTGCCACGTGCCTCCTTACTGGGACTACACGCTTCAGCAGGGATGGGACTGACTGGAGCCCATGGAGCATACCATGTAGGTGTCAGGGGGGTGCATTCTACGTCTGGATCAAATCAGGCCAGAGTGAAGGCTTATTCAAGCTTTCTGTCCCCCCCCCCCTCCCCCGCACCCCAGGGGAACCAAATTCACATCCTTTCCGCCTATAACTCCCAAGCCGATAAAGTCCCATGACTTCGGGCTTCAAACTAAGGGGGTTATTTGAGGCAAAATGACTGAGAAGCCCATGGGAAGTCATCACATGGTGTCCCATGATGCTCTTGGATGTAGAGAAGGAACAACCTTGACTGGGGATTATAGTTACCAGCAAATAGTAAGATACACCCATGTCGTGCTTGCCTCTTTTATTGCAATTATACTCTAAGTAAGATAAAACAAATATATATCTCATTTCCCCTCTGATATAGTACAGAACAAATACATTTTTCTTCAGATTTATAATGTACATATTATCTGTCCTTTTACTGGTGTGTACAGAAACACTTTAGATAAAGATCCAATTCCATAGCAAGTTCCTCACTGGTATGGATCAAGAGGGGCCATGTTAGAAAAACCTAGCTTGGACAGTGCTTTTCATTCAGTGCAAGATCCGCTGGCGTTCAGTAATACATTGCAGTGGATGATACAGATAACCCCATTTCGCACCCAGCACTCACCGCGCAAACAAACGGGGGGCAGAGTTCAGCAGACCGACAGGAAAACCAGGTGCATACGCAATCATAGCCCACTCACAATCTGCCGTTTTGATGGGTGGACAAATGCAATAGTTGCAAACACTGCCAAGATAGTGCACAATGCGTATTTTCTAAAGGTAGTGCTTTCTCCCAGTCATCATTACTACAAATTGATTGCAGGGTTGGTTTTTTGGGAGTGAATGAGATATATCCATTCTGGAGGAAACACGAATGGTCCCTGTATCTTTTACATACAGTCTACTGTCCTGTCAAACCAAAACTTCTCACTAAAAATCCAATCAATCACATGGATGAGATTGTTAAACCCAAGAACAATATATCTATCTAACTAAATACTACTGAATGCATTAGAACCTTCTCAAGCACTCTTTTACAATTGAATACAATTGTTTAATTACAAATTATATTAACAATTTGAGTGAAAGGTTGTATCTTTGAAAACTACATGGATTTTCAGAATGCCTTAGTTTTCGTATGCCCCCCTTTTGCTTTAATGAGAGGGTGCACTGGAGCTGGCATGGACTCCAAAATTTACCATCAATGAGAGAAACCTGATAATGCATGTTATCACATGGACTTTAAGTGCACAAAACTTCTTGGCCTTTCAGTGCCCCAGTAGATGTTTGATGGGGTCTGACCTTTTCTACAAAGGGATTGACAGGGTCAGTGTCACACATTTGCTTAAATTTGATCTATTATGTGGAACCTTCAACATTTCTTCTTCATTTTAGATGTTATAACTTTTCTTTGTTTAAAATGTTTAAAACCTTCTGATTATTTCCAGGTTTACATGAAAAAGGTCTAGAAAAAGAAATGTTAAATGTGGTCTCAGACTTTTGGATCCCACTGTATATAGGCCTCTTCCTCTCTGCCCCATGGAGCAGTGCAGTATAACGTATGTGAAGACTACTTGTGACAGTCCGGCCTTTGATCCTCATTTTCTGACTCCTCAATTTGACCCCCCTCCACCTGCTGACTGCCCCCCTCCCCCTCACCCCCAGGGCCCTCCCAGAGGGTCAGCGGTTGACCACCACTTCAAGACAGAGGCCAGACTTCTACTGGGAGAGGTGAGGTGTCTTCAGTGTCTTCATGTGTGCGCATTAGGTCATTTCCCAGGATGCCTTGCTCCTTGTCAAGTGGGCGTAATATCACAGAGAAAGGATAGAGACTTGATCTCCTGCCTCTTTCCTGCAGGTCTGTCTGACAGAAGACGGCTCATCCATTTTGAACTCTGCTGTCTCTTTGCCCTTTTATTACTTTTACCAGAGCACTGTTTTTCTAAGGATCTGACGGTAATAGCAAACGTTTTTTTCGTTTTTGTTTTCCTCTGTGCCTTTCATATCTTGAAAGTCCTTCCTCGTGTCTGACAGTGAAAGAGGTCCTGAATCTTAATGAGTCTTAAAACACTTTAAAGGGCGCAGAAGGCTGGTAAAATGATCAATAATTCACCTGGCAGCTATTATTTAACATGCATATTCAATTAAAATTGATAATGCTTCCTGGAAAACGGATGAATCAGCACACCCCAGGGAAAGCTCAGCTGGTCCAGGCGCTCGACCAAGGAGAACCGATGGCCACGCCATAGCCGATTAGCAGATTAGCGCATCCGCACACACTTTCCCTGGGTTTCATGCTCTTATTTATTCACCCTCACGCCTTTAGAATATGGACAGGATATGAAACTATAAACAGACTATGCTCGTAATAATTCCAAAACAGACGGTCTCAAGGAAGCATGGAGTTATATTTGTTTTTAAGGTAACGTTTTCTGTGGCCATTTTACAGTCGAATTTTTAGGCGACTTTTTAAGAGAGACAGTGTGCACTCAGGTCTAGCAGTGGACAATGGCCAAAGCTACCATAGAAACACGCACACCGAAACACTCCAAAGAGCTGCCTGTGCATGCTACTCAAGCATAAAAAAAACTCATTTGAAGAGATCACCATTTTTGCCATCCCAGTGATTAGCATCCTAGCTTAGCCACTGATCCATTAAGGACAAACAATATGATAGTACAGCCCTCATCTCAGGACAAATTATCCTGTCAACAAATTAACTTCCTGTCATCTTATAGTGCACTTCCTGTGTGCCTCCTATCATAAAAATGCATAATGATGAGAACAGACCATTCCGATCAGCTAGGTCATTTACTTACTGTCACAGGACGTAATATGCCTTGATTCTTGAGACTACTCTGCTTATTTTCATTACAGCTAGAATCGCATGCTGATCTGGGCTTGACACCATGTAGTGTTTGCTGTCCATTCAAATATAAAGGCAATGCGTGGCCAACTAATATCATTTGTGGATGTAGTTATTGTGCTTCTTTAAAAAAAATTGTTTATTTTGTCGAACAGTAGTAAATGGTTTCCGGGCCCAGATCTCACAAATATTTCCCCAGAAATATCATATTTCTTTGTAATGGCTCAATAATGACAAATATGAAGCTGCTATGATTTTTTTTTTACAGTCCCAAAGCATCCACGACAGCAGATTTCCTTTCCTCAAGCCGAACAAGACAAGCTGCCAAAAATGTTAAATACAGATGAGGGTTAGTTTAACATCTCTATCAAACCTAATTAATTAAAAAGCAAGCAGTCGGAATAAAAGCTAGCTCATGCATGGGAGCCCACAAGACCGGCACTGAGAGTTACTGAGGGGGCCGTCGACATCCTGCACCCCCAGAAACGGTAGGGCTGTGGGCCCTGAGCGCCGCTGTTGACGGCACCCTTGGGTCCGTGATTGGCTCTGATCATGGCCGGTGAGCCGGACTTCAAAGGCATGTTATCACCGAGGAAGTTCTGTCACTGAAAGGGACGGCATGTCAGAGAACATAGTCGGCCCATGGTCCCGCCCGTCACCGCGGATGGCTTTATGGGGTAGCGATTGAAGTACAAGGCTTGTAAAGCAGCACTGTAGCATAGTGGTTAAAAGACTTTCGAGACAGAACTTTGGTGTTGTGGTGAAATGTTGGGTATGAAATACATCAGGGTGACATTTCATTTAGGGAACCAGACTTGAAAGAGGGCACACTGGCATTATGGGCCAAAAAATAAGGCTGACAGACAGGACTGTGTCTAAGTGATAAAAAATTAAGGCCAGGATTCAATCAAAAATACATGTTCACAAAGGGTAGATGCAATTCAATAAAAACTGTCCTTAGTATTTTAAGGGGCATATGCCATTAAATTAGCATAATGCCGTGCTAGCTTGTTTTAAAAAAAAAACACTTAAAATATATTGTAATATATTGTCTGCTTCGATTGAATTGCATATGACCATGAAGACATTTATGAAGTGTGTTTGATTGGGTCCCAGCCTAAACTTGAAATAATAACAGATAGTTACAACCTAGCTACAAGTCTTGAGTTATGTTAAATGTGAGCTGCATATGAGTGTTATCCAAGTCGGTAAGAAATAAAATGCTTCCTGTTTGGGATCTGTAGTCCTGACGTCTGAAACTGAATACTGCATTCATTATCAAACCCTGAGTCAGCATGGCTCTGTTTCTCATCTGTGGTTTTCTTTTCAAAAAAAGATGAAGCCTGCTTTTGAGATCTGCCTCTTGATTCTCAAACACCACAGTCTTAATTCACACGGGTGCAGCTGAAAACAAATATGTTACAAAAAGAAAATCTCTTCAGTTAACTACCAACAGGGGGCTCATTTTCTGGCGAGAAAACCTGCGGTAAGGACCGGTGATAAGGTGAAATCTGATAAAAGCCCATCCTCATTCAAAAACAAAATTCCCACTTTCCTTCCAGGCAAATTACATCATAGTGGTTTGAGAAGTCCCATTTTTTGCTAGCACAAAGTGAGCATTCTGGGCTCTGTTGCCAGCATTAACTTGTCGCTAATTTTGCAATGACTTGTGGGATTAAAAAGCCAACTGGCACTTTGACATTTTATTTATATGCAACAATAACATGCACTTTCAGCTAAAGTAGCAAAATAGACTTATGAGTTGGTATATGACTGTATAATTTTTTATTATTTTGTAAAATTATTATCAATTTATAGAATGAATCTTACCACTGGCATTGGCTTACTATTTCCATGTTTGTCTGAGCAAGATCATGGTTTTGGTCTTATATAAATTTGGCTTAGCGTTTTACATTAGCATGGTAGCTTCAGAATGCTAACCTGCTTCCAGCATGACATAGAAAAGCATATGCCTTGGAAGGGGTATTTACATTTCCTCGACTGAAAGTCAAAGCCACGCTCATTTACATTTTAATCAATCTTCTTTCCACAAAGCAATGTCACAGAGCATGAAGACTCAGAGCAGGCCGACGTAACGAGTCAACCTTCGCCCCCAAAGAGCAAGATTATTTCAATCGTGGTGGCAAAGTTAAAAAAAAAAAAAAAGTGCTACAGAGAATCTCGTTAGCGGGATCAAAGCAGGAACGTCTTAATCTGTCCACAGCGGCGCGGCAATGAGGCCTGGATTTCACACATTCGAGCAGGGAACGGCCGCCACCAACGCTTGCGCGTCCTTATGCTTTCGGCTCTGGGCTTTTACAAAGCGTAACGCCGTGAACGCTAAGGAAATTTTGTTTGGTGTTAAAAAATAAATTTTAAATCCCATTAGAGGGGAATGAAAATAGAACTGTACATGCAGTTCTGTGTACTTGGGAGGAGACTTGCTTTGTCACCAGACTTGCACATTTTTTGGTATGTCCAGAGAAGTGAATCATGGGACGGTAAAGACCTGTGTTTGGTTTAGCAATGTTAAATGTGTGATTTACCAGCAAGTGGACCAGGCTTGACCATGCTTGCTCATAAAAGCAGCAGTACTCACATTTTTTTATGAAATCTATGGGAATCACTCACTGACCTAATACTAAAAGAGAAAAAGAGGGGATAGAGAAAAAGCTGCCAAACGGAGCCTTCCCAATCTGTGACTTAACAATCAGAGGAACAAGGAAGGAGCAAAACACATTTAATGTAATGATAAGCACAAACACTCTAAATTAGCAAGATGCAATATTCAGAAAAATTCAACAGAAAAATTGAAGTCTATGACTAATAACAAATAATGATATAAACAAATAATAATAATAATATTCAATAATATTAATAATCAATCAAGACTGATTCTACTATAAATCTGATTTGTATCTCCATTAAAACATAGGCTTCCATTCAAGCGCAATCTTCACAGTCTGTAGTTTCAGGTAAGAGACTTCAGAAGTGTTTCATTGTGAGTCACTGTAGGAAAGTGTGTAAAATGGAACACTGTTAGGAACAAGCACTTTACCAGTACACCGCACTAAAGCCACACATTTTACAGCACCCACTGTCTCAATTTAAATTAACTCATAACTATGATATCATTATCATATTATGCCGTAACAGCGCACTATAATGCTGTACGGTATAATTCAATACTTATTGACTATGAAAAATGCTTGGTAGAGGGATACATTTAGTGTAAAGCAAGCTTGAGATGGTTGAAAAACACAGCATCAATAACAGAACACTGACAGGGGAGAAGAATTTCAACAAGCTGTAAGATGATGCCTGACTACTTACCTCAACCCTAACTTCTTTTAACAGTGCCAAAAAAGGATATGTTTAAAAGTGTATCGAAAACACACATGATTTATTGCATCCAGGTAAGTTTTTGCTTCATTATGTCAAATCCTCTACAATATTGTCCACTAAATATCTGACTAAAGATCCACAACACACACTTATTAGCGAGGGATATTTCAGGATTTTCATCAATGGAAAGAGCGACTCTTTCATTCAGCCTGTTCCTCATTTTTCAGCATCATGGATAATGACAACGATAGTATAGCCTAATATCTCTTTGATAACTAGGAATAATGGCCTATGTTTCTTCTGGTTTTTATACTTTATTTGATTGACTGGACTGTCCATATTGCTGGGAGTCATATCTCTAAGTATTTGTGATACAAATCAGAATATATTTGAATGGTAATCTCCAGCAAACTGTAGAATTTTCAAGGCTTATGGGAAAATTCGGGGATTCTGACACCTCTGTTCATTCACGCCCGTTTCATCGGGAATCAATAGAGATGATAACACTAATAAAGAAAAGGCTCTCAGTCAGAGGAGCCCACTGAGTCTGAATGTCACCGTATGGACTGAGAGATTTCCGCCATTTCCAAAATGCCAGCTCCTATCTACTTTGCTCGCGTCACTTTGAAAGAGGACGCATGCTCTTTACTTCAGGAGGAACAGCAGAGGACTTAGGGTCTTGAGGTTTGACTGGAGACAAGGACCCTGGACCCTGGAACCTGGGAGGGCTACCTGCAGGGAATTCTGGGTCTGTGCAGGTTTACAGGCATCCACTCAAACCCTTTCTTCTGTAGCGAAAAGCGGCAGACTCAACCCTCATTCGGCACCCGCCGCCCTACTTGAAATTCAGAATGACATGCACTGATGGCTTTAATAATTGTGTGTTTAGCTAAGTTAATCTTGCAGGAAAATATTTAAATAGACTGAAAGGGTGAACTCAATCCTATCAATAATGTCTCTTAAGCTGTTACTTTGCCAATTAAACCCGGGGAGGCTGTAGGGATGGGGAATATGACTGAGTGAACTCTGTCTTTGTGAACACACAGAAACGCTTTTGAACGGCACATCTCAGAATCTGCGAGGATGACTCAAACAGTGAAGAGACCCGTTGTTTGGATGACGAAAAATCGAAGTGCGCATAAGCCGTATCTCTCCCGGATTCTTGGCACACCTTGAATGCGAAAGAGGAATGAATGTGCGCCATATCTAAACCTTAATACCGAACAGGCAGGGTTCCCACAAGCAGCTGTGTTTTGATGGTATCTCTGAACACATCATGGCTATTGTACTTCTAGGACATCTGATGAATGCTAAGCATGGCCCCAATGCGTGGTTTAGCCACGGTATGGGGTGAGATAGCGTGCTAAGCTTTCGCAGTGCTTCTTTGACGTTTCACTGACCTCATCGCGTTCCCGGAGGATCGCAGCCGGGCTGTCGGATCGTCGCGTGTTGCCACAGGGATGGCGAGGAATGAACAACGCACTACTGTGATATATCAGAGCCAGCTATGGATTTGTCACATGCTCGAGTATTTCTCTGATCAAAGCAAAACCTATCCACCACCCTCCTTCTCCAAACCCCCACCATCACCTCCTACAGGATACATTTCCTCTCTCTGCCAACACCCCTGCGGGTCGTTTTCTTATCCGGGGCAGCTTGTTCTGTGAAAGAAGGAACCCTGTCTCCGGATAATCAGGTCTCCTTAGACAACAACAAATGCAATCATGGTGTGTAGAATTAGCCAATCAGAGCAGCCAGTTTATATTCACAGTCACAGGAAGACATGCAGAATATAAGTGTTGGAAACAGCACTAAGAGGGAAAAGACACAATAGCCATGGCTGTTTCTGAGACAGACAGTTAGACTATGATGCCAGGCACAGAGAGGAGTTTTCAGCACCACGGAGAGCAACCAATGCCAAGCTCCCAGATGCCTTTTCACCGCTGCCGTGACTCAAGTTTGTGGTTAAAATGAACATCAGGACTTCATTTCTGGGTGTCCGTTTTTTCGTGCTCCAACACAACCTGTTACTGTAGCTACCATCCCGTGGGGTATATCTCATTTCATCTGCGCTAATACAAGTTTATGTAACTGTGCAAATATGACATAATATTTACTGTTTTGTGGCGACTAGGGGCATTAAAGGAGCTTCTTGATGTTCTTAGCGTAATGCCACTGGCCGCACTGTGCTTGTTTATTTGATTTTTGTGTTCTGCGCTTGCATCTTTTCATGCTCTGTGAATCACCATGATAAGGGCATCTGCCAAGACTGGTTTAGATGGAGCTGAGAGCGAGAGAGTGTGTGAGAATGTGTGTGAGATACGCAGGCAGATAGATATACAAACAAATGACAGGGAGGACAGATGGTCAGGCTGATAGACTAGGTGGATAGAGGGATGGAGATGGGGTTGATGATAGATTGATAGATTGATTTACAGAATAGGTGGACAATAAAGAAAAAAAAACATACATAACAGACCATGTAAAAGCCAAATGTTGGTGTTACGTAAGCCTGTAAACTCAGAGACCTTGAGCCAAAGCCTACATTATTAACAAAGTCAAAGAGGTACGACGACCAAAATAACTTGTTTTACTAAGGCCTTTTCAAATTCACTATGTGTAGCACAAATGCTACAAAATCACATAAATACAGGTGAACATAGATTGGTTGCAGGTGCATCAAATAAATCAATCAATTTGTTTTTGAACTACACTCTTGGAAGAAAGACACTCTTGTACTGCTGGTGGAACCCTAAAAGGTTCATCTGAGATACAGATATCTTTGAGGGGTTCTTTATATGACCCTCACAATAAGGTTCTACAGGGAACCTGTGAGTGAAATCCATATCAAAGAAGAACCTTTAAGGGTTCCCCCGGCAGGGCAAACAAAGAACCCTTATGAAACCTTCTGAGAGTGGGAATTGGGAATATTATAGTAAAACTAAACTAGTACTGTATTACTATCATAACTGTAAAGTTGACATTCTTTTAAAACTATATTGTAAATAAATAAGCTTTGCTGTATGTCTTCACAATTTCAAGGCCTGAACCTTAAATACAAGTTCCATGGTACAGGTACAGGTTCACATTTTTAAGAACACATACCCAAATGTTCACATTTCCTGAAAGATGATGTTGCCAAAACGTGATTATAACCAACATTACATGATGTTGTTCTCTCAGAATATCTAGAAATGTTTATATTAATTCCCACATGTATTATTTCACGAGCAACTTTGTAAAATCATTTTCATATTTGTTGTAAAGACAGGAAGATACTTCAAAAAGATCAGGTAATTTTACTGGATACTGAATCCTCCTGGGATTTAAATTCATTATTGTAATTATTTTTAGTATGTTTTTACTTATTTGTAGGTTAGTTCCTTTTTCTAATTAACCACAGGATCCCTTGAAAATTATATATTAACTTAGAGGGCACACTCCAAAATACACATTTTTATAGCAATATTGGTATATTTAATAAAACATGTGCATGTATAATTGAGTCTATGTGTATCTGTATGGTTGTGTGTGTATGCGTGTGTGTGTGTGCCTGTGTTTTACAGGTTCTTCTGCAAAGAAAGGGGGTTGTCAGTCCCTGTATTTGCCGAGCTTTTCACTCTGCAGGACAATAGGTCTGTCACCTTTATCTAAGCGCCTCAAACAATGACTGCAGTCAAAATGTCGTTGGGAGTCACAATGCAAAGGTAAACGCTATACTGCGCTTGGGGTGAGCTTTGTTCAGTGCTTCTAACAGTGTGATAGCTTGTCACCGCTCGCAATTTAACATGACTCTGTGCTTGGAGCTGAGCGCATGGGACACACTTTTCTGAAGGTGTGGTGACTTGTTATCAGCCTGTTCACTGCAAATCAGCGAAGCTTTGTCTTTTGATAAAACGATCACCCCTGAGTGAATCATCTGCGTTGAGACAGCCCTCAGCCTCATAAAGCACTACCGATCTGGTCTGTACTCACCACAAATATGACCCTTTTTACTTATTGTATTTTTTTTTGTGATATTACATGACCCAAATGAGCCTGTCCCAAGGATAGGCCAGCAATACTATTTGGCATCTCCCTTGACCAGAGGATACTGCCAATAGCAATGGTGTTTGATTAGATTAAAACAACTCTTCCGTATCTGTCAACAAACACATCCATTTCCACTGACCAGAATTCCAGCTTGAAGTCAGGATTTTACCAAAGCCAGCGCCAACTTTGTCAGACCGAGGATGCTAATCTTTACCGTGAGCCCCGAACTGTCTTCTCTCATCTCAGAAAATAATCAGTTTTATCCTTCAAATGAGAGCCTTCTATAATCTCCTGGTTCATTTCTCGAAACAGAGCCTCTAACTCCATCTGACTGCTGCTCAGGCCATTGCCTCGATATGATAAACAGATTGTCCTTAAATTTGACTGTACAGTGGGTTATTTGAATCTTTCTATCCTCAAACTAAGTTGGACATGTTCATTTTGATAACTGCTAAACCTGGCAGACTGTTTGTGTAAAATAACCAAAGCCAGACACAAATGTCGAGGGAATTCAGCCCTTGAAGTCTAGGACTAAGTTCAATGTAAAATCCAAGACTGCCCTACATCCCCCCCCCCCCCCCCCCCCCCCCCTCCCTGGGACCCAGTGTTTCCCACAGCTCCATATCACCGTCACAACACAGAAACCCTATGCTAAAAGCCCCACCCTCCCCTCGCTCAATAAACAGTCAATACTACCTTTGGAACAGATAAAAATAAAGGTTGTGTGCCGTTGCTAGGGAACGAAAACGCTTGCCAGGGCTGTCTTTTGCTCCTTGCTCGTTCTGTTATTTTCAATAATTGCCTCATGACAGTCACACTTCTAAGAATAAGTGGTGCTGCGTATCATTGAAAAATAAGACCAAAATAACGCAGTCCTTCATGTAGTAAAAACGAATAAGATTGCATTGTTGTTTAAAAAAAAAAACAGCAGTTAGCGCAAATGAACTCAAGCAGTCAATTTCCCAGATTGCCACCACACACGATGACGAGATTTTTCTATGTATATCAAGCAGAGTAGAGATGATGAAGTCTTCTCTATACTTCCACTCCAAGGTTAATGTCTCTCTTTGAGTGGGAGCTAACATGTTTAAAATGTCAGCTTTTCTGTGAGTCGACGGTTGTGCTGAGGGAAGGAAAATTACCCCGCTCCCGTCAGCCTTCTCCGGACTGCTGACAAGGCCTTTTCCGTTATCTCTCCACGACACCGAGGATGGCGAGAAAATGATACGCGGTGTGCCATTACCGTGGCAACCTCATCACGGGACGGACGAGAGGGCGATGCTCAATGAGACGGACGATACTTAACTGAGGATTTTTACACTGCAACCAAAACCAGACGTGGGAAGCTGAGATTTGTGACTTGTGTGCTAAACTCAAGGCCAAAAGCATGTAGCATGAAAACGGACCCAGAGCTGCTGTCTAGAAGATGATAAACAGCTTACAATGTTTTTTTTTTTGTTTCCTGGATACAAACCAGTCAATAATAAGTTGAAAGAAAATCTGTAAAATGGACAAGCTTTTAGCTAGGTGTACCAAAATTTTCACCATATCAGTATCTCATACAAAATTTATTTATAAAGATTTGGCAGAGACAATCAATTCCTTTCATTGCTTTCATAAAACCACCTAGTTTGCATGAACAAGGGATACAGCTGAGCTCATTGGCTGGACTGCATGAGAGTGGTCAGGCTTTATAAATGGCAAACATGCTAAATTCATGTATTTTTTCAGACGTACATTAATTTGAAATTTCCCGAGCAAAGAAATTCATTCATAACTGTTGACTTTTGAGAGAACACATTAAAGCCTGCTTGTAAAACGACAACCCACTTGCAGAGATTAATGCGGCCGTTTGCACTCATTGTACCGGAAAACACAGCGCTCCGAGGGCTTTCTGCACACATATTTAGCAAGAAGCCCCGTCATTACTGTGCATGGCTCCACTCAAAATGTCAGCTGCTTTTTCTTCAGTTTGAGCACGGAGACAGATGTAGTTCCACTGAGGGCTGGCCTAGGGACTGAGTCTGCAGGCGTCGTTCGCCAGCGCAAACCTGGTGTGAAGGGGGAACGGGGAAGATTGGGAATGCTCTCTTGTGGTTGGGTGTCTGAGGTGCCACGCCCTGCTGGCTCCTGATTGGAGGTCTGGTTGAACACGCCTCCCTCAGGAATGGGAGGGGAAGGGGGCTGTGTAAACGGACGCTCACTGTTCCCCGAACTGCTCCGCTGAGATACATAAGAGGAAGGCCTTGTGGATACTGGCATAAGGGCATGCACTCATCCATTTTCTCATCCCTCTCCTGGCATGTCATCAACCTTGTTCGCTCAAGCGTATTCAGTGAGGGGTGCTTGATATGTCTTGGATAAGCATGGCTTTGCACCATATATGAAGAACATGACAGTCTATTTCAGACCAAACAGATATCACTCAGAGCACGTCAATTCTGGTAGAGTTACTGTGCTTGACATCCATTTAGGCTTCGGCACCACATATTCATAAATCCTGCATTGTTAACAATTTCCATATCCCAGAATCCTTAGAATTCAAATGTGTCCCCACAATTTTATAATGCATTTTCACATTATACACTTAAACAGCTGGATTTTGCCAGACTAAAAGAAAAGAATCTCGTCGAATGGTACTATTGCAGTTCCACCTTGACATTGAAATGAAGATCTCGGAATACAAGGTCATTTCCACTACACTACGGCATATACCCCCCAACAAAAGGTGAGGACCTGAGGACCACTGTTCGCATACACAGCACTGTTACCAAAGGAAAGGTTCAATGAACCGAGCTGATAAGATGCACAGATGAACACAATGGCGGTCTGTCCAAAGCTGTGCATGGTGGTGGGGGATGAGGTTGGAGGGCAACCACCCCCTCTCCTTTTAATTCTGGGTGGGAGAGTGGGCCCTCGTAGTTCAAAAAGAAATTTCAAACCGGACCACAACAAGGGCCAAGGCAGTCACCCCAGAGGGGTACTGGGCAGGAAAATTGGGGTTACTTCTGGCAAAGTGCCCCCTCAATTTAACACCCAATTTATGTAAAGGGGCATTATGCTAGCGGGGTAACGTCAGGGTCACTTGGCTAAATAACTGGAATGAATAAAGGATAGAAAGTTTCTGACAATCAGTCTCAGTGTAAATGAAGAAGCACAGTACAAATCAATCAGTTGTAAATGTGACATTTGACTCTCTCTTCTGATCTTTTTGTGTGCCTCTCTGTCTGACTGAATGGCCGAGGGCCCAGATCCCTTACAAGTCCGCCTCACATCTTAAAATTCCCCCAATTGGACGAGTCCACGCACCAGCTAACTTTGAACCGCCCCCCCGTCTTTAAACAGCCATGCTATTGGAACCAAAAACCAAATAGCTCGCCGTGGTCATAGCGGGTCTTTGGCTTCGCCGTGTTTGTCTCTGTTGCTTTTAACATGAAAAAGGGGGAAAAAATAACAACTGACAGGGGGTATGGCTGCTTTTTCAAAAATGAACGGCCCGATGCCAGCGGAGCGGGCCACATAAAAGTACTCCTTTTGTCATAAAAGGCCCTCAGCATGGCCCAAATCGTCCCACCCTGGAGGACGACACACAAAGCTTTCACCCCGTCAAGGCAGTCTTTGATCTGCGTGTGGCTGGAGCACTGAGAAAGTGCATTAGGTATATTTGTTTACGGCTTTCACAGACCTGTTTCCCCAAATAAGAGGCCAGGTTCTTCTTATTCGTCAGAGGCTAGAGCTGCACTTAGTCCAATTTTGGGGAGAGGGGAGCGATTTTTGTCTCGGCTGCTATCTAGAGGAGCTTTCATTCACATCCGGCCTCCAACTTCGATTATCATCGGATGCTAACTTGCGCAAGCTCCTGCATTCTTCCACTGTAACAGATGGAGCAGACAGTGAACCGTAATTTGTTTAACAGGCTTTAACAATTATATATTGAGTGTAAATTCAAATGCATTATGCCTCTTAGCCTGTTCCGACACTTGTAGATCCATATAAGAAGACAGCCACAAATCTGGTCAAAATACGACATTCTTGCATGACATTATTGTTTAATATATTTCAATAGGGACAAAACTGCCATTAGCTTTGTATTACGAATAGGCACTTTCAATGCTGTTTCTGAAGTCATTTCCCTTGCTAATATTTGATTCTGCATAGACTGTAGTTACTGTCTAAGAAAATTCACTGAGCGAATTTGAAATATTACCACCTCATAGGACCATTGCATTCGTGACTTAAATAACACAGCAGTTCATCATGACAGGTACAATCGAAGAGTAGCATTAACGTTTATGTTATGTTTATGGCTTGTATTTAAAGAATGCAAACCATCAGTCTCACAATTATGTTACGTTTCACATGGCTCAGTAGTGTTGCATACTGAAGACAAGGATCTTGTGTGGTTTACAGATTCCATTCAACTAAATATTGACTGAGGACTGTTGTATTTATAATCCTTAACCGATCTTGGTGATACCAAACATGTAATAATGATCGGTTATCTCTACGCCCCATTTATTAGCTATGCATCTTTTAACACCGTATATTACTCAGTTTTCCAAGTTAAGTGCAATGCTGCTCTTCCGCACATCATGGAAAAGCCTAATAGTGATCTAATAACAAAGATCACTATTATCTAATAACAAAGATCACAAGAAAAACAATAATATTATATGTGCAATTCATTGATATTGATGACACGGATAAGAATAATAGATAATAGCGTGCCACTATAGGTTTTTGGACCAATAACTGCACATTGCATGTGTGTTTTCTAGAGTGAGTGCTGGTACGCCTTTCGTGTTGCATGACAAAAACTAGCTGCAGTACATGACAATGACGCAATGATAACGAATTTTTTAAAGAATCAATCGAACAGTATAAATTAGTACACCAATGCTAATAATAGTGAGCTTCTAGCAATATCCTTCTCTTTTGTACAAAAAAATACTTCCCCTCGCAGTGCGTTCCTGTCTGTGGGATGTAATTAATCGAACAGTTAAAGGAACAGCGGTGCACTTCGTCTGTTAGGTTTCAGTTAAACCATAATAGATTCACATAATTGGGCAGAATTGTGCTATAGTGCTGTAGGAGGGACCGACATGTCGCTTCTTTGACGTGAAACAATTTATGCCAAAAATATCAAAGCACACATGTAAATTAAACAGTAGATAAAAAATAATACACTTAAAAGTAACATAAATATACAGTGCTACTACATGCTGCCATGCATAGTCTAGGACCTTTTTAAGGATATTTTAAAATGTTTTTCATGAGTATTTTCAATTTTATTGGAGACAGGCACATCAATCCAAACAGACTTCAGTCTTTATAAAGGCCATATGCAATTTGACTTTCAAAATAAAAATAATAATTGTTTATGTAAAAAGACTAAAGTCTGTTTTGATGGAATTGTGCATGCCTGTAAATAGACTGTGTTTGATTGCTTAGGTTCCGGCCAGAGTTGTTCCACAACAATGGTGGGCAGGCAATCTGAAAACTTTAACCTACACTACTGCAATCCTGTCTACACTGCCTGATTAGTAATTCTGTGTTCATGGCATCCGTAGGCATTCTGAAATCTGATTGGTGGCCTTTTCTTATACAATATGAGGCCCTTCATCAAACATGGTGGCCACATTGTGTGAGTGTGCTGGGTTGTGTGATGTGACCCACACCAGCGAGCCGCATTAGCACTGGCGACGTGAGTGTAGCCGTGTGCTACTTTAAAGCTGGAGAGCGGCGCAACTCCGCTGGGTCGGAGGCGTGAGGGCTGTGAGATTCCGTGAGCAGGTGCCCAGGGCCCCTTCCTCCAGTTGCCATGGAGACCTCGCTCAGCCCCAGCAGGAAATCACCTACCCCTCATACCCCGATTCACACATGCGTGAGGGCACGCCTGCATCGTGACACCAGCAGTGTTACTTCAACTCTGACAGAGTTAGAGAAGATAAAAGAGGGACAAAATGTACTCAGAGTAAAAATGACTCTAAAACACTTAATTCAGCAATCAGTATTTTACTATTGGCTTGAATGCAGGCAGAAATAATACCCGCTCATGTGCAAGCAGTTAGTTAACGTGAGAAAAGAAACCCTTTTGACCTCTGTCCCACTTGCCATTCAATCTTAATTGCCTCATCTGTTACAGTCTCTGAATAAGGACATCCCTGATGTTTTCAGCACTTGCACGATGGGCGGGGGGAGGAGGGGGCGATGGAGAGGTGGAGGTGGGCATCTCCTACACACTTGTGACTAATTAAGCCACTCACACCAGATTCAGTCTGACCTCCAGTCCAATGGCACTCAAGAAAAGGTTCATTTCAATACCGATGACTGCCTTTCGGTTCAGGGCACACTCCCCCCCCCCTTTTTTTTGGAAGTCACTCTGTGACAACCGTCATTACAAATGCTTAACATTATTCACCCTAAATCCGTCCAAAGGCTCTGGTTTCTATGACGCGTCGCGCTGGGGAATGTGTGCGCGTTGCATTCGGATGTGCTTGCCTGACAAGATCTGAGTGACAGATGATGACATGCAAGTGGCCAACATGTCCCGATGTTACCGATGAGCATTCCGGTGCAGTCACATACGGTTAGCACATACAGTTGGCATTAGATCAGAGACAAACACATATATTATCATATTTTCTTTACATGCCAATAACATCTAAAAATGTCATTGTAAATGCTTGTGTACCCAAAAAGAAGGATCATGCGGAAGGATAACTTCAGCATATTGGAAATAGTGGAAAAATGTCCTTTTTGAGACTAGATCTTGAAACTCTCTTAGAGTCAGGATATGAGTGAAACCAACTGCACTGACTGGCTAAGCCTGGACAGGTGTGAAATCCAATCAGGTGCCAATTACAGCTCTTCTGTACGATCACCCTGCAGGTGCTAACATTTACCATTATGGTGTTCCAGAATATTGTGGACATTGTACAGCAAGCCTGGAAAGAAAATAAGTACTTAAGTCTCCCGTGGTATGACACTTTGTGGACTCACGGCCATTTGGAAAAGAAAATCCAGTTGCAAGAAATGGAGCCCTCGTTTTAAACTTGTCAGTAATCTGTTAAACTGATATCTAAATAATGCAACCACAATATCTGATACCGTTTGATATGCAAGTATGTAGCATGCTTTACTGGATTTTACACTCTCTGGTCACTATACACACTGAGGTTAAGGTCATGCAGCACGAAACTACTCCTGGGATTTACACACATAAAGGCTCAAGAGAAATTATCAATGAGTATCAATGTATATCAGTACAACACATTAAAATAATGGTGAAAAGCTCTACGGTTCAATGTTTAGTGCAATATGGAATTTTCACTGTTTCACATTCACATTATAGCTATACAAAGGCATGAGTACCTCTATCCACCCATCACCCAGCCATCATGTTATTTTGGACATTATGACTGATTGGGACCAACAGAGCTCCAAAAGGAGCCTACGGTATTTTTTGAGTCAAAATGCAAGCAGAGGAAGCAATGATAAATTACACACTTGTTCCCTAAATCAGTGCAGCTATCTGAAAGTTGAAAACATGTTCATTAGCATTTTTTCTACGGGAGGGCTAGCAGACGAGGGCTGCCAGGATTCCAACTCTTACTTTGAATTCACAGGCTAATGGATTTGGAGTGCCTCTGTACACCTCACTCCAGAAAGGTGGATTATAGTGGGCTTTTCACACAGAAATGACAGAACTCCATACCACCCACCTGGCAAATGCACTGCCTGGGGGAGGGGGTACCGGTGGATCCCTGCCATCTTTAGCGAACTTCCAAGCAGGTAAGCAGATATCAAATGAATATAAAATTTGTATACGATCAGGTACCTGTGCTGTCCAAAACCAGCAGCTTCCCTTACTCACTGTGTTGGAGAGTGTTACCACATTTTTACGCAAATTTTTACACCTACCACTCTCATCTTATTGGCTGTGCTGGCCATTGCTCCCCTTTGATTGGCTGTATTTAGCTGGTTCCATAGGTAATAATTGTGGTGTGGTGGGACATGCCCATCTGTGTGAAAGCCAGCCTTAAAAACACATCTGAGTAATCCATCTTACTCTTGTTGAGGAGCATGGTATTCCATGATGTGGTCAATAGGTCTACAACGGCGAGCAGGCGTGTCCCCCTTCATCAGCCATGGAAACAAAGGGAGGGGCGGTTACGTAATACCAGTCTGTGGAATTACATAACCTCACATCAATTAGCGGGCGGCCCCTTCCCGGCCGCCCGCATACACATCTCACACGATCCGCTCGGAATGATTGTATTTTCTGGGAAAATCCTGCACAAATTCGCTGATAGCTATCGCTTACAGAGGGCGCAGCGGGTCTGGTGAACAGGGGGAGCCAATCAGCATGATTTACAGATCAGTGAATCTGCTACAAGACGTTGGAGCACAATCGGGAGAAACATCGACTTCCAAGCACAGCAATCAATATGCAACCAGCGATGAGCATTCACATCTCAGTACAGTACAGGACAGCAGTGTAGTATAATGGCAAAGGACCTGGTCTTCTATCTTAGAGGTGTTGGGTTCAGTTCCCAGCTAGGGAACTGATTTTGTGCCCTTGAGCAAGGTGCATTACCCACAGTGCCTGGGAACTGAACTGTTTCCCCACAGGTCAGAGTTCAGTTTTCCACAGTACAAATTCTCCTGTCCAGATACATTCATGTTCTATTGTGCTTTTAACTGCTTTGCTTTTCACTTCGGAGCTGGAGCTGTCCCTGGTCCTGAAGTCCCAGCTTACCTTCACTCCAGCCAAACATTCTACCAGTCACGGTCTAGACTGAACTGCTGCAGCCCCTTCTCAGACAGTTTGTGGTTTAAAGGGAGCTGGGAATCATTCTAGTTTTCAGTCCTTTAGAGCCAGAATCGAGCAGCCCAGGAGTAATTTACTGTCCAAGCTACTCATCATGACAAAATAATATCCTCTTACTGCAGGATTAGGGAAATTTAACACAGTATTTTTAGCAATCTTCTGGGTGTTTTTTTTGCAGAACCATATGTTTTTGTCACTCTGGATACTGCTGGTGATTCTTGCCAACTCTCAAAGGTTGAAGTAACTCAGACTCTGCCTGAATGATATATTCTGAGGGAGGTCCCCCAATGGGGTCATGTGAGTAGTTACCGTATAAAACATAGCAGAGCATCATGGGACCATTTCAGGGAAGTTTTATCATGTTTTAGCTCTTTATCTACCAAGCTAAGGCCATGGCACTTCACTACGAGCCTTTGTATTGTGGTCTCATTTGTGAAAAACACAACAGTTAGCACAAAGGGTGGTCTGCTTTTGTGAATCGTGAGCATAGTCAACATACGAACTTGTGAAAAGAGTAAATTCGTTTTTAACAGTTTAAGTGCTTAAGTTCAAATTATTTGGTACAAAAAAACATGGTGCTATGTCCATGAGTTTTCTGATATGACTTAACATTTAAATATCACATGGAGCTAATTTTCCTTTATTACATTTGATTTTAAATAATCTAAGCCTGCAATAATCTCTGTTCCTCTATACACATTCAAAGTGTAAAATCCCAACTGATTTCACTTGATTTATCTAATTTCATCACATCAGAAGGTATGACGTATATCAAAGGAAACAATGTAAGGATGAAATAGCACCACACTAAGATGCAGACATAATGAGGAGAAATAAAACCGAGGCAAAAAAACAAGGGGAAAATGTCCCCCATTTATTCGTTACTACCTTGTCAAAAGCAGTTCTATGAGTGCTGTATCTAAACTGGGATACACTAAAAGCACTCCACAGCGGAATAGAGGCCGTAATGCTCCATAACAAAAGAATTTCAAGTGTGCCTTGTTATATTGCAGCTTATAATGAATCTAAAGTTGAATCACAATGTCTTTTACCTTTTTTTTTTAGAAGTTCTTTCCTCAGAAACACACATAAGCAGAGATTCAATTATAATTTGCCCATACCATTACTCAGCCTCTTCTTGGTTGGTAATTGTGTTCATTTCTGAACTCAATAATGTTGTTCTAGATCACTATGGGTGAATGTTTTGTCCGAAGTTTGATTTTGGTCATTGTTCAGGTTATTTTCAGTGGACAGTAAGTGCACAGTGTTTATTTTATGACTCCTTGTATTGTTTTGTCAGATGTCCGCATAATTTTACAGCTTTAATGTTCTGGATTCAATTACAGAGTTTTTCGTAAGTACCATACTCTGGAGTCATAACAGTGTCCACAACAGGCCCTGACCCAGTGACCTTCTGATGACGACTCTGCTACGACTACAGCAGACAAAATTGAGCTACAGATTACACACTTAACATTTAACAAACATATATAAACACATAACAAATCTCTTCACCCATTTACAGTAGCTGTATATCAGCATAAAGGAACATACTGACTTGTGTTACAGTGTATTGGTAGTGCAACTATACACACAACCACTCTGTAATATTTCCATTTCATGGCACTAGTGTAAACCCTAGACTCTGAAGCTCACATTTAATTAAGCGTTGTGCGGTGGGACTACAGCAGCAGACAGATGCAAGATCAATCCTCCTTGAGGCTTTCCCATAATGCCCCTGTGATGAATAGTTCCATGCTGTGGTGGGTTGGGTGGTCCATATCCTCACTCGCATTATGTGATCTATAGTAAATTGTTGTACCATTGAATACAAATACCCAGCGGCCTTCTGACCTCAAAGCCTAGAAAACGTGAACGGCTGTTTTCTTCCACTAGCAAACGTCACTCCGGATTATCTGCCAGGCCAATCTAAGAGGATTAAGAAAAGGGAATCTCTGATAATGCACTCCCATCAAAAGACAGAGAAATGGGGAAACAACCACCGGGAGGCAGTGGCCATGGTGGAGCCGTTGATCCCCCTTCAGCGCATGCTGTGTGGTGACTGCAGATGGTCGTGATGGATACGGTCACTGGTGGGAAGAGACCGAGAGATCTAGTTGGGCGTGGGATGAACATCATCGGCGTGGTGGGGGGGGACATGCTGTGCATCAATCACAATTGACCCCCCCCCCCGCCCCAAAAACGCCCCCCCCCCCCCAAGGGCCAAGGCAGGTACCTTCATTTATCATGCAAAGGCTTTATCCATCAGGCTGCCAGATGCAACATCCAATGACCAACAGACACCCATCCGTCGCTCCCCATCTGTGTTCCGAACCACACGCGACCACTTCCCAGTCAAATATAACCAGGAAAAAGGGTTTTATGACTCACTTAAAATTTAATTTAAAAAAAGATGTTGATTACATTTGGACGGATTCTTCTGGCAATAGGAAATTAATTCTCTATGACAGTCTGGCCTCCGTGATACCTGCTTAGTACTTTATATTCACCACAAAAATCATCCAGAGAATTTTATTAAAATACCTGATGGAGGTAGCTCCACTGAATTTCAAACAGACTGCATAAATATGTGTTCCAAGTGTACTGTGAGATTAATTCAATTGTAGGAAGATTGTGTTTTGTGCATGGTTGAAAATGTGAATGTGTTGCCATAATCCTACCCGAAATGGGACAAGGAAGTACATTTCAATTCAGCATGTAAAGTTAGGAAATGGCCACTGATCAATGACCAAAAATATAGGATTCAATCCAGGCGCTGCAAAGCATTCTGGGAGTGATACTGGAGCCACCACCTTCTCTAATGAGGCCTTTATATTCCATGACAGATGTCAGGCCTTCCAACACCCCCTTGATGAGTACAGTGTCTCTTCCGCTGGACAAAAGCAGAGGCTGGGTAACTGTCTTTTTGAGCCTCTTCAGTTGTCTGTGCTGAATGAGATCAAGTCACACAGATCTCATTAGCAAAGTGAGAAGGCCTGTGCTGTAGATATGTGTAAAACCATGGGCTCCCAGGCTAATTACGGAATTCCACTTTTTAACGGCGCCGCTGAACCCGACCGAGTGGATCTACAGCTTTTTGAAAGTCCATAACCAATACGACAAAATTTCCCACAGTGCACTGCTTCCCTTTGTTTCCTGCACTGTATGCCCTACAGGAAGGTTGTATGCCCCTTGGCTATGAAAGGGAAGTGCGCTGTCTAATTGGATTCATTGTGCATTGAGGTCCGTCCTTGTCACATTTTTGGACCCCGTCGGCAGTTAATGAACACAACAGCAAACAGCAAATGAAAAGTAATTACTTACAGTCTGTGCTAATTGCTGTAGTCCCCGCTTCTTTCCGCTGTCCCTTCTCGGTACTGGTTCACTGCAAAGAAAGGAAGACGCACGTCAATGTTAGAGCCTTAGGGAACCTCCTCGTGGATGGAGCCTCCCTTTGCCATTCTGTGTAGGGGGGACGGGGGAACGGGGGAGTGGGGAGGGGAGGGGGTGGCAGTGCCATTTAAAATCACTGGTGTGTCTAGATAGGGGCCTCTTAATTGCAAAACCCATTTTCCCAAGAGACAATCAGTCTGCTGAGTAGGACAGGAATACGACATACAGTAAATGTATACAAAAGAGATGGCTGGTCCTCCCAGCTGGCTATGTAAGGAAATAGGCCACATGGGGGTGGGACCAAAAAATGACCAATCACATAACAAGAGACAGGTAACAGCATTCTTGAAATTTCTAAATAAGGTTTTTCATTAAAGATAAGCCATAATATTCCAATGATTTGGCTTAGTGTGCTGCCATTTTCGAACTAGGTTATTTATTGTAGGGTTCCCTACAATGGCCTATACCATTTCGCTGTTGGGGACAGTAGGCATTTAGCCTAATATTTTATCAAATAATCAATTGATTGTGGATATTTTGTGAATGTAGCTTCTTGTTTTTAACCTAATAGCTTATAAAAAGAATTTAAATCAATCTATTTAAAACCAGGGATTTGTAGACTGCTAGTATACAGGGCCATTTTTGGCAGACAAATGGTCTTTGAGGAAGCTTAGTGCTGTACCCAAAATGTGCTCCTATATTTACCATATCCTGGAAAAATAGAGAAGCAGCTTAAAAATGTCTTGGCGTGTCAGCAGTGTGAAATACCTAGATGGCTGCGACACTCTTCTGAGAACTTGCGTTTATGTTGCCTTATTCTGAAACTTCAATTAAGGCTGTTTTGAATTACAACTACATTGTGGCCCACAGGCGCGGATTTTAAAAGTGAGCTACTATCATTTCATTAATTAAAGCAGTTCAAAATAAAATTGATTTTAAGGAAAAAAATTAATTACAGTGTATGTACGTCCACAATAAGACCCGCACTGAGAAGTGGACACAAATGATATCTGGAAAGTAAGTAGGTTTGTTCCCTTGAGAATAATGTTTTAATAGTAAAGAAGAGGGGTAATTAACCCTCAAAGCTTTTCTCTTCTTTTACATTTTCATGGAGTGCAAGCGGAAATCCCTTTCCGATGTTCTCTAAATAAACCTACGACACTATCATTCATCCATCCCGTGCAGCACATTAACCCTCTCCCAACACAAGGACTCAAAATACTCCAAAGAAAACACAACTGCTCAAAAACATGTACAAAGCAATCCGTTTTATCATTGTATCGTGTTGTGTTAATACTGTCCACAAGGTGAAATGGTTTCGATTTGAAAGCCTCAATTATTTTTTACAAAACAACATCACAGTACTGCTGAATATCCTTATACGTTTGTTTTGGTGGTTTTGAAATACTGATTAATTATCAAATAATCGTCCTGGGTTGCTTATTAATTTAATTTCCCCTCCTTTGTTCTGCTTTCTTTCGCAAGAAGATAAGACACGATCACAACATCGCCTCATCGTGTTGGTAACTTCCCCTGTCGGTTTCAGAGCAAAATACGACTTGTGATTTCGACTTGTGTGAGCGAAGTGAGACAAATAGAATCTCAGAAGTGGTATGCCAGAAGCTAGATAATTATAACTTGAACAGCCGTGTGCCCAATGATAAATATAACAATGATTTCTCCAAGTACGTTATTTTTTACGAAGTATTTCAATGCTGTCCCAGACAGAGCTGCGCACTAGCTCAGCGTTGGGTTTCAGTCGTGTCATAAAACACATAAGTCAGTTTCCTAAAACACGAAAACAGAGTTTTATTGACAAGCTTCTGCCCATTACATATATATTTTCTATTTGCGACCGGGATTAAAAGAACAGGTACGTAGGGCTTCGCTAAAAACGGGCTAAGTGAGGTCTGTGTCGATTGTGAAGGAGAGTACAGCGAAACTGGCTAATATGCAGTTCTCCATACATCATACCTTTATCACAGCAGTGGAAAATGACCATACATTTTAATTTAGACTACTGCCAGTGGGTTATTGGTAGTTTCAGAGCAGCAGTTACAGTCATTGCTCATGTCATTCTTATTTCATTAAAATAAACTTCTTGTCATTTTCTGTTATACATTCGGTTACACTGTGTGAGGCAGACTCATACAGGAAGCGTATGAGAGAGCGAGAGAGAAAGAGAGAGAGGGATGCTCGATACCTCGTAAACAAAGGACGCGTCAGAGTTAGTTATGGTATCGAGAAATATCGTCTACCTGAGCTATTGTAGCAATCCAGCTTCATGAGGAAATTATTTTATTTGTTTGTGCATTAAGCTAATGCACGAAGGTGCACGCTGTCAATTTTCATTAGAGAAGTCCCAGAATGATTTTTTTTTAATTCGCCTAGCAAACCACTGCATTAATTCCCACCAATTTACTTTCATTTACTTCATTTATGTGACACTACTGTCCGTATAGCGTGGCCTCAAATTAATTAAATATCTTGCTTGCAGTCAATCAAAATTGTTTTATGTAGGCTAAAGGTAGCGCGGGCTTATCACACGCTTTCGTCATTTCCACCAGAAAGCGGAGAAAGTTTATTATTATTATAATTATTAATAATATTATTATTATACTTTAATTGAATTAAAAAATTGTAGATATTGCGCTCAAACATAAAGAGGTCGGAAAACCCTACCAAGACCGTTGCGACCTCCAAAGACTTTCAATATGTTACATTATTCTTTGATTTTCAGTCAGCGTGTCAAGAAAGTGGTGGGTTACTTACCCATGAAATCCAAAATATGCTTTTAAAGAATCCAACCTTAAAATCCAGTGCAGTTTGCGCTTGCAAGCCGACGTCTGGAGCGACTAGACCAACGTAAAATCGTATCACTTATTATACTTTGGTTGTATGTACGGGAAAAAGCATTTGCAGAGATCTCATTAGTCCTGTCCTTATGCGATCACCAGCGCTGTGTACGGTGGAGGCTGAACCAACCAACTGCTACTGTACGTTAATTAATGCATTTCCCCTTTTACGTCAAAAACATGCGTAAAAAGGAGAGCTGGGAAAGGCTTACGGGGGCCGTCGCGATTCGCTGTTCTTCAGCTTTTCCACGGTCAGTTTTGAAGTTACGTTTGGATTAGAGTGTGAAGGGCGTGTGGGGAAGATTGGGTGTATTTCGAATCAGCACTTTGAGAATTGGACAGCTACACGAACATCTCAAGCGTCGCCTTGTCATCGTGTCTCTCTTCTCCTCCCTGATCTTTTTTCAACAAACAGTTACGCCGTCAATGGTATTAGAATAACCATTAATGTGTGGTTGAAGTGTGTGTTCAGCTATAATTGTTACATGCAAATGTAAGACAACTCATCGCTCGCTCAACTGTAGCCTTTGCTGGCACCAAAACTGAGAGAGGGTGCTTCAAATATAATGAACTAGGACGTTCAAACCCTGAGACAGTCTGTCCGAGTTGTCGTCCATACGGTCCTGGCAGTATCAAGCACGTTCGCTTTCCGCTCAGTGTGCAGCCATTAAATTGTCTATTTCCAACGACAAAACTGTGTTATAACGCCACCACACGTATTTGCCCCTTTTACGTATATAAATGGGGCACGCTCTCGAAACGTTAATCACACCAAAATAAAAGGGAATCATATAGACTTCTCAAATGTATCACGACTTGAAATTAGCATCACTATGAGTAAATGTACACTACTAAGTGATTGATGCATGTGATGAAAATATTATTGTTCAATGCGTAATATTTATTTCCCGTTCATTTAAGCAGATCGCCTGCTGAGACAGGGCCGAGAGGTTGGTGAATAGAATTGTAACGTTTATTAGGATGATAATTATGTTTAAGGTTTTGTAATATCACTCATTTCCAACTGAATGCCTTGAGCACATGGCTGGAAACGATCACGATAGGCATACCTTTAAACACTAATAATTTACTAAAAATATATACTCACTGCACTTATCCGTAAATGTATTTATTCATTTCTGGGGGGTTAGAAGCCAGGGATAAATTGTAAAGCTGCTTTGTGACAACTTGTTGTAAAAAGCGCTATCCAAATCAAATTGAATTTCATTTAATTTATTTATGTTGAATACGTTAAAGGTCATCAATGGCGACCGATCCACAAATGAAAGTCTATAACTGCAACACTGTAACAGTGCCCCCTCCGCCTCCACACACACAACACACACACACACACACAGTACATCTGTGATATCCTTCACTGTGGATCACTCCCCACCACTCACAGTAACCATTAAAATGGTTTTCAGACCACACAAAGCAACTATAAACGAGAAAACTACAATCAATAAGAAACCTAAATTCTGGAAAAGTGTTACGTTTTTTTGAACACATCACATTATTTACATATATGCCATCTAATTCCACAGGTACGCCACATTTTCATGTGTATATTATGTGGTTACGTTTATATCACTGGTATATAGATATGAAGATATGCATAGACGTTAGTTTTTTGGACTTGATTTTCCCATAAGGGTTTGTGTAAGAGTATGCACTGAAACACTTATCGCTGTAAATACCCCAGGGCTAACGGAGTTGCAGCCTCCAGTGGTAGCCAGGGACAGCAAAAAGAGTCTGTTACATATGTACAGAGCCCCAGGGAATTCTGGGATGTGCCTGGATGTGCATTGCACCTGCAATGTGTTCTGTCTCTTTTCTCTGGAAAAGGGTTGGACTAGGACTGGAGATTTTGTTAAAACGTGATCCCCATGTAAATGTTAAAATGGACTCTGCACGTCTAACTGTCTAAATGAGCTTCCGTCTCTTATAACACAACTTGACGTGTCAAAGTAAAACCGATTCTGTCACCGCTCTCCAACTTGACGAGCTTTGTCCTATCGACTGGGAATGCACAGGGAATTGTGCTAGCTCATCTTGCAGGGACAGGTATGTGAACAAATAAGCTTTGTCCAGCCCAGGAAAACCACACGCACACTCATACAAACCACAAAATCCATCCAGTCATGACAATTATTGCTAAATTAGCAGACATGAGATTGAGGCCAAACAGGGTTGTATTTAGGATGGTCAACCACCATTACCTTTGACAAACAGGTCATCTAGAACACATTCAGATATATTTTGAGGTCCTCACTTGTAGGTGGAATATCACACCATTTTCATATTGCTTTGACACATTGCTTATGAGGACCTCACTAGTTGAGCATCAGTCTTGTGGTTTGTGTCTCCCCTCTTCCCAGGAAGCCATTGGGTGAATACCCAGCCATGTAATACAAAAAACTTCAAAATGGCACCCAAATACTCTCTTATCAGGATGATTCTGTTAATTACGAGGTCCAATATTAATTATGAATGTTTGCCTTGTTATAGCCTGGTGTCAAGGCTTCACAAGGGTACAAGTCTAGCGAATTGTTAGTTACTAACTTTAAAAAATTCTAACTTTAAAATGAATTTAACCACAGGTATGCATTCAGTCCTTAGTCAGACACTGTTAACTGAATATCCTAGTGAATCCTAGAAATTGGCTCCCAAACCATTACCACTTATCTGAAAAAACTTTCTCTGAAAATTTTATTCTGCTCACTGATAGACCTTTCTGCTACCTCTTATGGTTGTTTATAAAATGAAATATAATTTCCCTGTTTATATTCACACATACATACTGTATGTAGATTTTGCGTATTGTCTTCAGTATAGTTTATGTCTGCCTATCAGTTCATAATACACCGTTTACGGTCAAGCCACAGTAATTACAATGTGTTTGTACTATGGCCTGTGGAGGAACCGGTTTCTCTTTTCCGCAGACACCCTGTTGTGTCAAAATCAGGATCAAGTGGCTATGAATAACCATAGAGGCTGTTTTGCATGAAGGAGCTCTTTTATGACATCACACATAGCACAAGAGTCCGCCTCCTTCCCACCCTTTTCTTCTCTTTGCCGCGTTTAATTCACAGTCTCACGCTGACACAAGACGCAATTATCCTTTAACACGACTCAAACTCTTTTTAGAACAAAAAAGTGAAAACCTAGACCTTTAAAAAAAAAAAAAAAGTAAATATTATGGAGAGCATTAGCTTTTGTGACTAAACTTAGGTTAATGACTAAGTGCTGGCATTTGATACAGAAGGCAATGAACCTGGCAGTCTTGACATATCACAGTGCCAACTAACAGAGGTACCACTGAGAATTGCCCTTTTACCAATAGTTTCTTTTGGCTTGAGCTCCTAGTGGTGCCACAACTTCAAAATAGCAATGTTTCAGGTTACACAAGTACTGCATGTATATGACTCATAGTATTAAATGGAGCTGCAATTGGTAATTTCTTTTTCATTGGAGAGAAGACTAAGGTCCCCTACTGCTTTGAGAAAAAGTGGGAATATTTGTCTCTAAAGTGTTGTTTGAGTTTTTTTTTTTGGTACTCCACCTGAATCTTCGATTTTTCCTTTGGATCGCATATTTGATTAAAAAAACATTATTGATTCCATATAACTCCACGCTCCGCCTTTTAGAAAAGCCCCAAAAAAATCGACTGAAAATGGTTTCCCATCCCTTCTTCATGTTATTCTTTAACTTCCTAGCAGCCAAATAGTAGATTACTGGTCTTACTGCTTACGATGCCAGCGCTTAACGGGCAAATGAGGAGGAGGCGGCCGAGTGAATGTTAGCGTCAGCTTCTGCCAAGGGCCTGGTCATCTCCAAGCACATGGCATGAAGTCAAAAGAGGTCCGTTTCCCCTGTACATCGGAGCCGGTCGTGTTGGTGTCCCTTTCGATTTGTGGTGCCGCGACCCGCTCATTTACAAACGTTGGCGAAAACAGAGTGATAAAAGAGACAGATGGGATTCTTCCTGCTAAAGGCCTCTTAAAGGACACATTACTCATCCTTTGGTTTGCCACCTCCCCCCGCCCCCGAAATCCCTATTTGCAGCCTATAAAGCCTATTTACTTTTACTGGAGTTCAGGGGACATATTTTCCCCTTGTGTACAATGTCATGCCCGCAGGTCCAAACTGCTCATATTGATCCATATTAGCTTTGCTATGCTTATGTGCGTATGTTATGCATTTATTGAAACCACCATTCAGGGCTATGGATGTTATTAAATACATAACTCTAACGCCTCCCCCCCCAACTCCCTCACGTATTTCTGTATCATAACCTAGAATGTGCATCAATGACAGGACACAAATTGAGTAATATTCTACAATGCTGAATAAGGAAGTTGCAGTTCATGTAGTTAGAGGATATATTTTTTTTTTTACCAAATCTGGACTTCAACTCCCATCAAACCCTCTCTGAATGAAATCTCATGATGCGCTATTACGGACACAAATACTTTTTTTATTTTGACTCACAACGGAATCGACACTTCCAGAGATAAATATCGTTGAAGTGAAATTTTGTTGAGCTGCAATGTTTAGATAGTTAGATAAAGGTGAATCTATAAAACACAGCACAATTTCCCAGCATGCCCCACAAGAGGACTCAGCAGCAACACAATGGGGATTAAAGTATTTGTCATGCCCAATGGCTCATGACTATTCGCTCTTAGATGACAAACAAAGCAAAAAGATGACTTTCTCTCATTCACTATTGATGACATGCAAATGAATCCCTAATTATGGATAGGAAATGTGAAGCAATCCAGTCCTTGTCAATAGAATGAAAAAAATAAAAATGAATAAATAAAAAAACCCAATAAACTGACGCCGTAGGCTAATTTGCTCAAGGAAGATAGGAGAACAATGGAGCAGAAGCAAACAAAACAAACAGAACCATGGTCCGCTCAGCCAAACTCGGATAATAAACCCAATTCAGGGTCTCAGTGGATTCCTTAGGAAAATGGAATCTCAATAACGGGTCTTTAAGCATTCGAGAATGCTTGGTGTTTCTGTCTGTGCATGTCGCTCTTTTAAATGTAGAGAAAGAGGGAGAGAAAGAGAGAGAGAGACAGAAAAAAATCATGCATAAACCATAAACTCATCTCCACCAGCTCGTCTACATAATAACAAAGCAATAAAGTGCTAGCTCACCAAACGCAGAGTGGCTTCTCAGACAGTGAATAACTCATGATAGGATAATGATCTGGGAATAGAAAACGTTTTATATTTTATTGTGATGAATGTATGTCAGGGGTGCAAAAAAATGAAACTCAAGCCTTTCACAATTTCTCTTTAAATATGATTTTTTCTGAGCTGGTCTCAGAAGGAGGTAAGAGGTAAACACCTCTGCCGTAGGAGTCCTATGTTTTGTATCCCTTGTGGACTTGAACCCAAATGCTATTAACTTAAACTCCAGGCGAAGCATATTCTGAGGACTTTAAAAGAAGATACCCAAAGCTTCTCTGGGTCTTGGACCGGGGCATTTTGACTGACAGGTGCCCTGTCCAATGGGTGTGCCTGTACAACACCTCATCCCTCCTCACTCAACAGGAAATGGAAGCCTCGTGAGTCACCAAGACCCAAACACAGCTTCCATTACACAGGGTGAGGTGGACTATCGCAGGAGGGATGGTATCGGAAAAGGGCAAACGCTTAATTATTGCCCGCGAATGTCCGAGCAGCAGACAAAGACAGGGCACCCCGGATATAATGGAGACCTTTGTAATTGACTTTCTGTATGAGTCAATGGCACCTAACAAGGCAGTGAACCTTGAGATGTCAGACCTATTTTAAACCCTTCCTGTCAAATTAAAAGTCCTTTGACATGACCGGTTGAGGTCATTAACATTTTATGCTGTCCCAGCTTTGTGGGGGGGAAAAAAAGAAAAGTTTTTTGAAGCAGAAAACTCAGCTACTGTGGTGACTTCACAAGCTCCCACTATCTGACTTTTGTGAGCTGAAGATGTTTTTGCGCCTGTACTTCATCTAATGTTTTCAATTGTCTCAGTTTACAAGGACTTGAAATAATGACAAGTTTACAAAGACTTAAAATAATATTAGCCAAAATGTAGTATGTAGTTTAGCATGGAATACCTTAGCAGTACATGCTAGTTGTAAGCCCTCTATTTATTTTTATTGAATTTTTAATCTTTGTATAGGTAAAAGAACATTATGGGCAATCATTACTGAGCAAGTAATAAAACTTCCATTTCCACTAGTCAATAATGAATTATGATCACCACTGTTTTTATTAATATATTGCCTAGTAAAATTATAAATTACATGCAGTTATTAATAATTTAATTATACTGTATCTGTATGAATAATACATAAATTCATGCCATGCAATATGAAATACGTTTGCTGTTGTTTTTGTTTAGTTTTCTTTCTCTCTCTATCAAGAGCAGTTTTCTGTTTTAATCCCACAGCATGTAGAGAATAGCTATGATAGAAAGAGAAAGAAACTTGAATTCATAAGGCTCTTTGAATGACAACTGGCAACACTTTTCTAACGAGAAAAATGCTCATCCAAACAACTGTGCTAAAAAGGTTGAGGACAGACATTAATTAGCTGCTGGATTTTTTTGTAGAGAGCTTTGCAGGAGTGCTTTGAATGTCACCAGCCTTCTTATCCTGGAAAAGTGGTTGTTGAGAAGGAAAAAAAAACAACACTCTCCTTAGTGGGCTGCTCCAGCATAATTTCATTCTTGAAAATAAACACTTAGTCTCCCTCCTGGTGCATCCATTACAAAGATGCTAATCTCAAAATAGTCCTCTATCGTTCGGACAGACAGGTCTCATTTCTATTCAGACAACATCTTGATGGTGAGGCAGTCATTGAACTACACCATAATGAAACAGCACTCGGCTCCGGTATACATACAGATATATGGTAGCAGGACACCAACCCTCATAACCATGAGGTATTTGAAACAAATCAGGCTTGAGGACCACTTTACTACCTTTTAGCAAGGCGCTAAAGGTTTTGAATGTACTAAATGAAATATCTGGTATCGACCTGTCTAAAAAAAAAAACTAGTCTCTGCTGTTTGTATTCACTGCATGATTTCCAATAATTTCCAATAACTATCTCACATTTTGAATTATTTTCATGCTTTTGCTGCATTTGCCAGTGTGTGAGTGTGTGATCTTGTCTGTAAAAATGACCTCCTAGTACCCATCTGCAGCAGTTCCAATGAAATTGCTCCTGTTTTAATTGGTTGCTGTTACGTGCGCACCAAAGTCAAGGCATAAATAAGGCACTAGTAAACTGACACTTTCGCTGACATTTATGGCAATGATACAACTTGATACAATTCCCTGTGAAGGCAGCATTTTAATGTAGCATATGTACATACCTGTCCTTCAAGAATGCCGTCAGAATGTCTTTTCCAGGTACCATGTTCATAAACATGTCACAGGGTGTCACAGGCTGTCATGACAGTTTATGTCCAATACCGTGACATCGCCATGTTACCGTTATTGGTAAAAGTCATGACAGCTCTGATAACATATGAGGATATGAAACTTTCTGTTGCATGACCATTTTTTCTTGAATGTGGCATCAAGTGTCACGTCATCAAATGTTATCACAACTTTCATGACTTTTACCACTTACATGACACTGTCATGACGGTTTATGAACAATATTGTGACAGTGTCATGTTACCATTAGTGGTAAAATGACACTGTCATGACGGTCTATGAAAAATATCGTGACAGTGTCATGATACCACTAATGGTATTATGACACTGGCACAATATTGTTCATAAACAGTCATGACAGCCTATGACATCTGTCATGACATGTTATAATATGGTTATGTCAGTCTTATGACAGAGGTTTCAAGTAAAGAGTAACAACAGAAATCACATGCTTGGATCACATCCAAGTCCCTAGGATTACCCCAGTGAATACATCATCATTCCACCACTGGAGACAAAAACATTACTTATGAATTGTGCCAATTTTTGGAGTCCTGCTGGCATGTGAAGACATTCGAACTGTTGGCTTTAAGGAGACTCTTGAGTTGCTTGGCTTGTTTTTAATTGCGCGCATCCAGCTTTGATAGCAGCCAAAGCTGTGCGTGTAACCTTTGCTCGCTCCTTGTGAAATGTTACGCTACCTTTCATGTTCCTAATTAAATGTCAGGAGAGGGTTCACAGGAGGCGGGGCCTCTCCCTGGCTCTGAGGAGCCGTGCTGCAAACGGTCCCTTCCCACACCTGTGGCCCTCGGCGAAGCGTGTTTGCCCGGCTGGCGGACGCTTGCAGACCCTCGCTGGGGTGGGCTAACGGCCACAGCCGATTCGCTAACACCTCGGACACTCCGACGGGGGTGAGCTGTGTCAAAGAGCCGGTCTCCACTGGTCTACCTCTCTGTCCACAAATGTGGTCAGACAGCCCTATTCCATTTTCAGTATCGGAGTATTATTTGGCCCCCCTCCTGCACATAAAGAGCTAATTCCATATTAATTGAATGGAGGTTTTCACAAAACGTGTTTAGCATAGGATATTAGTTAGCACATATACACCGCGAGAAAGAGCTCAGTTAGGCCAAAGATACAAATCCTTTGATGTATGAAGATAAAAGCCCTTATTTATTACATTCATTATACAGACTGAATAAGGAAATGGTACTTTGTCCCTGCAAACAATCATATTGTGGGAGGAATTATAGCTTAAGTCAAGTATTTTAAGGGATCAAGAGGGTCACAGGCATTTAAGATATTAAAAATATCAAACAAGAATCCCTTCACATGTCATGCATTTTTTACATGACCTAGCAAATCTATGCCAGTGATATGTAGTTTCCATCATTTTATTTCCCCATGTCATTTTTATCTCTCATGGTAGACATAATTGGCAGTTAGAAGTAAAGAGGAACGGACCGATTAGCTTAGCCATAAAGTCCACCCAATAAAAATGTATAAGCTAATTTCACTTCCTGGTTTTCTAGAAAAAATTGTCCAAAAATGGGAGTAGAGAGAGCAGATGCACATATTCACTAAACTAGTTATAAAAGTAAAGCCTGCTCATTTGCTTGCGGTAGCCACGTCACAGGAAGAGCGTATGTCAGAACATAAGGGAGATCGTTTTAGGATGAAGTGAGGAAATGTCATTTGCTTGCAAAATCACTCGTGGTTTAGCTGACGTTTTCAGACTTGAATCACTGCACAACGCCATTGTCAAATAACAGGATGTGACACGGCATCTTAAAAATGCCAAAATGAGTCAAAATGGGCCCAAAATTGCGCTGCTGTGAGTACGTTTGTCTGGTAGCCAGTTTTTCAGCAATATGAATTTTTATGGCAGAACTTGAGCATCCAAGGACATTGAATGCAGTTTACGCACATAGTAAAGAGTGAAATAGTTCCATCACACTTCGTGGTGACAAAATATCATGTTAAACTTCTGTTGTGAACTTACAGTAGCAGAAGTTGATGGAATTCTAATGGACTTCATAAAAGTCAATATAAATGCTCAATCTAAAACAGACAGTGAAGGTTTTTCAAGTTAATAATGGATTTTCATACATTTGGACAGTTAAACATAGATATGAAAATATTTCTGTATGAAAAAAATGGTTTTGATTAAATTTACCTGTGAGTCATTCTCTTGTGCTGCTCAATGAAAGAAGCTATTGAAATAAACCTTTGGTTCATAAATCCATTGTGCAGCTAAAGTAGGCCTGTTGGCTTTCAATGGTTCCAAGGTGATCTGAGGGTTTTGTAAAACAGCCTTGATTTTTTTGTTTTAAACCCAGGTCTGAGTGACAGAAGTCACACAAAAAACAGGCTAAACGTACCACGAGTCTTAAATACATAAGCTTTACAGGAAATGGTGCCTATAACTTTTACCACCATCTTTTGTACATTAAAGATTTTCACTAAAGGGAGATAAACTATTGTTCTGCAATAATTCATATGAGTTCTCCAATAATTCTGGGGGGGTGGGGGGGGTATTTTAGATTTTTCAAAAATATGTATTTCCACAGTCGGACAGCAATGTTTGTGATTTAAAAGCTTGGTAACAGCAGGACACAATGACATTAAATCAGACATTAGATTGGTATCGTCCTGTAAATTCTCTGTTGTTTATAGCTCTAGTTAAACGTGATGAATTTAATTACCGAATTGGATTACTGAGAAATCCCTAATTTAAATGGGGATTTAAATTAGGGGAAGAGAAGCCGCTTTCGACTGTTTTTCCTCAGATTCATTGCTATGATCAAGCTTTCCTGGGCGAAAGAATATAGATCCCCCTTCTCGAACATCTGCACCGCAAACATTACGATGCGAAAGAGCGGTCTCTCCGTCTGTCCGTCATCATTGTTAAATAATTGATTTGGAGGGTTAAATTGTAATGGACAAGGTGACATTTAACGTCTTAGTGCTACTGCCCCAGTAACCCCTGTTCCCACCCCCTCCTCGGCACCGAAGCCCTGTATCTAACTGCGAGGATAAGAACTGCCAGTCAAAGGATTACGGCAAATTTTTTTACCCTCAGTCAACAGAAGTGTCCAGGTGGCAGGCCTTCAAAGTCAATGCAGAATCGGACCACTATATCCCCTATTAATCTGCTACTCAATCCACATCAAATATGAAACAAACAATGGGATATAAGGATAGACGTCCTGGGGGATGGAATCGGAGGACAGAAGGAGAAAGACAGGCATGTGGAATGAATGTCCTTCTTAAGCCCCGTCAATTCAAACAGCCTGGCCACCATTAAAGTTTCTTTATTTATATTGTAATTTCCTGATGTGTAGTATGCAGGCATATTAATCCATACTCGGAATAGGACAACTGCTTTCATTTTTCAATTTTAGTTTCTTTAAGAGGGGAGAGCACAGAAAACCTTGGCATTTACAGACTTGTGTAAGTAAGTCTAACTGTTCATAGACGATGATGATTAATAAAATTTAATACATAAACATAGTCTAAATTAAAAAATGATTTGTTAAATAAAGTATTGGCGTGGCACAAATTTAAGTGTGTCATGCTAGAGCAGCAGTTCGTCAGCAAGTCAGTCAACGCAGTGTTATGCAGCTGTTCAGTTCATAATTTAACTAACAAAAGAAAGCTAGTGACCATCTGTAGGTGTTGGTATGGATCAATGTTTGTACACTATGGCCTATTTTTGCAACTGGTAAGGTTCCAGGAAAGTGGCCCCCACACAATATCATGCACTAGTACCACGAATATACATTATGGAGTAGTGATGGCAAAAACGATTCTTATAGTCAAGACATATTTCCCATGTAATACTTGCTGTATGTGGCTTGCTTGGTACCCCATAGAAATCTTTAAGTATGGCCACCCTGTACACCAGCAATAATTACTGAAAATATTATTCAGTATCTTCAGTTTGGTTCAATGAACCCCACTGTTAGCTTTTTTTTTTTTTTTTTCTCAGGGGCTATATATGTCACTATTTCTTGCATGAATAATATTCCTTATAAATTTGAATGTATGGTTTCGTTGTATTAATTTTCCAAAAGTAGGCCCTCATTTGTGGATTTTATTCCACATTTTATTCATGCAAGCGATGGGGTATTGCACTGGAACATTCTACCCCTGCTGTGTTTCACAAAAAAAAAAAAAAAATGATATGAATTACTGAGACATTCCAAAAAATCGGGCCTCACATTCTGGCTTGGTGAGCAGGATAAACTTGGGCAAGAAGATGGTAGAACGCCCAGGATACGTCTCCCCTGTCGGGTCGTGTCAGCGGTAGAGACCTGCCGTGTGCCACGTCCGTTGCCCAATATTGAGGAACGCTGCCAGGAGTGACAGCTGTTATTAACTACAGTATGAAAATTGAAACGGGAAATGCTTCTCTGCTTTGAGCCTCCTTTTGGCAGTCAGTGTCTAATTACCTCACAAAATCTTCAAAGGACAGGTAGACGAAGCCCAGGAAAGAGATGTATTCGAGATGTATTCGGCTATGTTATTCTGGAGACCGATTGGTCATTTCCATTTTAAAACAAATAATTATTGAGGGTCGAACAAAATATTGTCAACATAAGAACCTGTGTACATGCACATACTGCTTAGCACCTGCTTGTCCGGAGGTTAGCATCTCTGAGCTCACATACGTACTCTCACGTACTCTCAAATAAATATCTTTGTAATAGCACAAAGTTAGATTGTGCTATTACAAAGCCCGTTGTGACACAATTGTCAGATGTGTAACTATAAAGTTACTGTTACATTTTAGCAATTACATTAACCAGAAATGGTAAATAGAGGCCAGTAGTTACACAATCACAAAAACCACTGTTAAACTAGTTAGCTCCCTGTATCTCCATAACTGTTCCACTGTATTTACGCTGTACCTCCCACTTTCAAATACTGTCGGAGTACATAGTGATTAAATAAGCTCCTCATAAAGTGGAACCAGAAACTTCTCGGCAACATTTACTTGATCTTGTGATTCGCCCTTAAAGCACCCAGTGACGCATGACGGAAAAAAATAACACAAAAAGAAAAAACGATTGGATCAAAATCCAACAGGAACAATGACAACCAAAAGAGAGAAGCCCCGTTTTAATTTGAGAGCCCGTCCTTGTTCTCATATCCATTTAATAAGAGCGGCAGGAAGGACATGGGGGGAGGACGACGCCGTTTCCGTTGCGTCCTGCCACAACCCGAAGGGCAATATCCGGTTCAAGGATATTACTGCCGAGTATCTGTCTTTTCCATCAGTTTCAAATTGTCCGTCCTTTTTGTTTTGAGGGAGGGGAAGGGTTGTCAGTCTGTCCATGTTCTATCGGAGCCAAAGTCATAAGTGAGTCATCCGTACGGTCTGATCAGGGTATTTTATGGTGACGTTATAAAACGAATTAAAGTCCACAATAAAGTACTATAGCACTATGTCATAAACAATTTGAGAAAATGCCTGTTTTATTTTAGTCCTTAAGTGCCAGTCATAAAAACCACATTATAGCAACTTTATCAGGTAGGTATACACATGCAGTTAAGTTTGACTGAATTAAACCTGAATCTTTGTCCTCTTCAACAAGGTGGTTTTGGTCTTTGACTATGTTTCTGGTTCCTTCATGGAAAATGTATATGCAAGGATAACTGCTACTGCCATTCCTCTTGAGTCTTGTGCAGTCCCAATGCCTGGGAGGTGGAAATTATTGCAATATTAACACTGCAGTAATTGGAAATTCACTTATTTAGAACACAAATTATCCATTCTGAGCAGTCCATTAATGACAACATTTTATATTTTAGCCTCAAGTGATAACAGAAAATTACTTGATTGCAAAATAAAAAAAGAAACGAAAAACTGTTGTCCATGTCGTCTGTTTGTCCATAACAGGGGAAATGTGGATAGTCCCTCTTGATTCATACACTCCTCTTTTTTGTGTGCATGTGCGTGTGCACTGTTTGTTCTCTTAGAATATGAACAAATGGCATTGTCTCGTTTTTGCTTCACTGGGTATACACCAGCTCTAATTACTTTTACTCCGTTAAATGGTCTTTCTGCTTGCCGTGTGAGCCGAACAGAGATAACAGAACGCGCCGTTTATTAATATTGAGGCGAGCCGCGGCCAGTGCGGGCGAAATTAAATTCAGAACATCGCTTCCACTCCGGCGTCTGTTGAAGTCGGTGGAATAATCAAATGCGCGCGACGCGTTTGCCCAAGTGCGCGATGCACGCGGAATGCAGAGAACAGATCTCTCAGACGCTTTCTGTTGATTGAAAGACCGAAAAAAATGTACAACATGACCTGCAAAAATTGATCGACCCCTCCTCCCCCATCAACACAACAAACACATAATTGCAAGCCTCGAAGTTGCCAGTTAAACACTTGCAATAATTCTTATTTGCAATATATTCATTTATGCTTGTAGTGCATTCATTTGCTTAAATGCTTTACAGCTTGCAATTGTGGCATAATTGTGAATTGTAACTCAACTTTCTGTACTGAAAGACTTTTAATTTAACATTTAAACAACACACTGTAGCCTGTGCTTGAGTTTACCAAGGCAATTGTTTTACTTCAGTGCAGGGTTTGTTATTGAGTTGTAATATTGTTTTTCATATGCAAATGAAAGTCATATACTATATTTTGTATTCTTCACCAATATCTGCAAACACTGTTTCATTACTATCGATAAGACTACAAAAACACAAGTACATAATAATAAAAGTGGACAACACAGCCAAAGTGTTATTTTGCATATTTGCAAAGGGAAAAATGTACAAGTGTAACTATCACAGTTAGCATCATTAACTCTCCTATGAGCTTACAATGGGGGTTAAATGGCCTGACAAATTCATTGTCCAATCACTTCCCCTTATAGAAAAAGGTGCATGAAAAGATTCATAAAAAAATATTTTATGAATGCTATATAGGTACGTGAAATCGTGTGAAATGCTTACATGTAAATCTTACAGGTAGGAATGAGACTTGCTTGAAATCTTCAGCCAGTTTTTGTCTTGAAGTTTCTTCTTTGAGGCTCATTCCAAAGAAAATATCTTTTCATGCAGGATTAAACATCTCTATATCCAATGGAGGGAGCAAAGAAAATCAAAACATCTTTTTTCTTTCAAAACATCTTATGCCAACGTTTTCACAATTTAGGCTGGGAAAAAAAAAAACTGAAAAGACACGCTCTTTGGAGTGAATTCCCGCTAGATTAGGACAGGCTACAGTAACTAAGCTGCACTGACGCAGTAAACTCACAGCTGGCTCTCCTATGGAAGCCACCAGGTATCCATCAGACAAGAACAGCTTTGAGCACAAAGTTACAATTTTAATAAGCCCGGGGGTAAAGTTACAAGAAAACTCTGAATCACATTAGAACCATGTAAACATCACAACATCAAAGGATGATGGATAATTGGGTTCTTTTGCAAAGAATTTTTGTTTGTATATATCACATAACCCTGCACAGATGCCTACTGCATATCTGTGAGTTCATAAAACTGCTATTATCTGTCCAACATGGACCTTCTTTATTCTGTAAAGTAGACTGAGGAGAATAAAGGATCAAACCATTCATGAAGATAAAGGTGGTCGTTAAAACTTCAAATGAAACCTATAGAGGGACCCAATCTCATAGCAGGTAGACAGAATGACTCAGCTCCGGAGAAGGATCTCTTGATATGAAGAGATCGTTAGGTAATCACTGTTCTCACAGACGAGGCCGTTTTACTCAGTAGGGGGGTCCATGTGCTGACGGGGAAGGTCCATATATTTAAAGGGGTGTTCCCTGGATGCACTGAGGGAGTTTTTATGTTAAAAGGGGTGGACCTTGTAAAAACCTGGGTGGTTGTTATGTTAAAGGGGGTGTGGCTTCTATATAATGGGGTTGTCCTTGTGCTGATTGGGCTGGCTTCTCTGCTGATGGGGGCGGTCTTTTTCCCTTTTTCACTGTTGAAATGGTCATTATTTACATACTGTAACAGTAGCAAGCTAAGGGTAAACCATGTATACATACTAAATGATAAACAGATGCTCTCTGTGAATTTTTCAAACATTATCTTGTTGTGCATTTCACAGAAGCCTAAAATGAAGGACCAAACATTCTGCATGTGGGAGTTTGCTATAACCTCATAGTTCCTGAGTAGTAGCAGAGTCAAAGACCACACCCCTTTGAGTCCAGCAAGCCATGATACATTTTTAGATAACACACAAACACACAAACACACACATACACCTTCTGTCTTCAATTTGCGTGAAGGAACATCAAAGTCTACATTTCCACTAACAACAACCTAATTAATATTTTTATGTATTTTTTTATTCTGCGTACGAAGAGAGGGGGGAGAAAATGGAAGATGATTAGTGTAAGACCTCGGTTGGAAGAGATAACAGTCAAGACTGTTGATGGAGGGAGCGTTTTTTTACAGATGAAAGAAACCATCAAATGAAGCTGGAAGCATGTCCGGGAGTGGATTATAATTCAGCACGCTCTCTCTCTCTCTCTCCGCTCCTCTCTCTCGGAGAAAACAATCTACTCTATAGGTTTAATCTCCATGGAATACTTTCGGAAAGGGAGCTTATAACTCAATGGACCCACTCTAAATCAGGACCAGAGTAATCAAGCAATCGCCGTGATTTATTCAGGGCTTTTCTTCACATTCAGACGCATACAGTACTACATGAATACAGATGAACAAGGGCCTTAAGTGAATATAGATACAACATGCACAATGTGTGTGATTGGTGTGGCTTTGTAGCTTGGAGGTTTGCACCAGAACAAGTAAGTGGTGGGTTGGGGGTTGACATTTTGCCAGTTGTAATTCTGTTGGTATAATTTGTGAAGCTTTTTTTGGTCTGAGGAAGCTATTACATTGAAACCAGCGATGAGACAACAGTGTCACTGACTTAAATAGATAAACATTTCGTCCAACAGGCTAACATTGCTCCTTTCAGAAGTCTATGCCGTGATTGAATATATATGGAATAGTACAGCGGACCACAAAAGGGTTAGCTCAGCTACGAGTAATATTGTTGTATGAATGGTGTTCATCTTAACCATGATAGGTTTACCGCCCCCTTGACTGCCCATGACAACACTACAGTGACCTGGAATAATGGAAAGTGTAATATGTCTGTGTTCATGGCAAACTATGACAGGGATAGAAATGTTGACTGTTATCTATGCCAGAATTTCAAAAATATATGGGGTTAATATAAAAGAAAACTGCATTATATCACAGGAAGGAGACAAGGTAATAAACACTAACAGATATGAATGTTTACTAACTATTAAGGGGTACCTATTAGAGGCTGCCATACAAGGTCTTAACTGTTTCTACTGGGATATTATATTATGTGCTAAGAGGGGAAGTCTCTATTTTTTGGGAGATGAAAGAGGTAGAAATCTAGTCTCCATTCCAAGTCTTCCCACAGGTTAAGTGAAGTTTAAATCAGGTAAATGGAGAGATAGGTAAGATGGATAGATGGGTAATGGAGGAGTATTTTTCAGTGACTATTTTTTTTGTTGGGTTTCAAACTGTGAGCACTGTTCCATTTTCCTGATGCAGTTTTGTTTCTTGTTTGGCATGTACTGACATGATTTTCAGCACTGTTCCCAGTGATACATAACGTTTTTTTCATGAATCACTGGGAATACTGTTTCATGTTTTCATATTTTTTTTGTGACTGGTACACCCACAATTCAGGCACCAACTGTTTGACCACTTTCAAAATCTGTTACATCTCGCTACTGCTTTAAAATAATATTACTAAAGTGTTAGTTTTAAAACATCTTCTGTTTTGGAAACCTAGTGGTAATTATTATTGACATGAATATGAAAAAAAGTGCAGACTTTTAAAATTAATAATAATTTTTTTTTTTAATCGCTAAATAATATTTCCTTTATTTTGTCTACCGCATGCTTATGACTCTTAATTAAAAGTGTTTACAGGTGGCCTTCAGTCTAATTTGCTTGTGACCGATGGAACGTAAAAATGCAGAGACAATCTCTTTTGAAAAGGTCTGACAATACAACTTGAGATGTTTTCCTCGTTACTAAGCAACACTCATTAGTTTTGTTTTTTAATACAGACAGGAATGGGGGGAATGCAGTGAATCTCTTCCTTTCAAACGACTGGATAGGGTGAAAGAGCTGGACACCAAACAGAGAAGACAAAATTCTCTCTGAATATTGTCACAATACGGGCGCCAGCTGATTGGATTATGTTGTTGCTAACTTGCAATGAAGTTGTGTTAAGAGTTAAATGCGAGTTAAATGCCAAGGAACATTTAGGGATTGTGGTTTATTTTCCTTAAAAATGTCAGAAAATCTTAACAAAAAAAGTCTGATTAAACTGAAAGTAAACTGAATTAAACCTGTCAGATGTGATTACTAGAAAACTGCAGCATCTTCTAAAGGAGGAGCATATTTATCGGATTTTACTCCTGGCTATGTGTAAAAAGTACGGAGAAAAATTCAAATCAAAGCACTTTTTAATACCATGCTTGCATTGGTAGACAAGCAAATCAAATAGAAAACATTTTTCAATTACATTAAATGAGGTCCTTTTGAAAATCTGGCTCCCCATTGCTCAGTTCTTCAGACCAGTGCTGGGAATTCATTATAGCAACCCTAAGCATTTCACAGTTCATCTCCTTTGATCTCCACCTCATACATTGAATGAAAATAGAGGAGATACAGTGATTCAAAGAGACCCGGATTAAGAGGGGAATCAAACAAATGCAGAAAATGCATACAAATATTCAACAAGCTGATTATAAATTCTCTCAAGTGGCCATGTAGACTATTGGCACATGCACGCATCTACTTAATATGCATTTTCACCGAATTCAAGCCAAAAGAAAAACACCTGGAGAGTCTGAATTTCTCTTAGATTCATATACTGTTTCCCCTTCAGAATAAAATTATGTTAATTGCTTACCATGTTAGGCTCAATAATAAATGAAATTCAGATTAGTATTGGCACTGAAAGTGAACTGTCATTGTAATTAAATCTGAACTGTAACTGAAAAAAATTCTTGAAAATTGGAAACTAAATTTGAAATTGAAGGTTTGTTTCATGGTCATGTAGAGTCACCGCATATATGCAGAATTAACAAGCAAACTGAGCCACCCAGTTAGAATTGTGACTGATGAGTTTAACCAACTGTCTCGCAATTTACACCAGAGAGCCTGGGTCAACCAACGTCTACACACTGCGACTCCTTAAAGCTGAGATTCAAACCTAGCCTTGGGACACAGGAGAAAATCAAATTCGACACACTTTTGCTAACATTAAATGCATAGCCGTGGAGCGTAAATGTGGTAGTACTTTCTACCACTCTACAAAAGGACAGAAAATGATGCAAAATAAAATCCATATATGATATTTAACCTTTTCATGCGACATGAAATATTAAATCAGGAATCAGCTTTTCACTGCAATTAAAGATTGTTCATACAGATTTACATGAGTATTACATTCCAATTTGCATTGAGTCTGCTGTATATGATGTAAAACAGTACTCTTTACCATCATCCATATCTGTCCATATCTTTTATGCATACACATCTTTCTTTTTCACTTAGACATATACATACTTCATAAACTACCCACCCTTCTCTTGGCAGATGAATGTAATGGTGTTACATAAGAGCAATACAAGGGATTGTTTTACCATGAAGGACAGGCGTTTGAATTGAAAGGGATGAAAATTATTTATCAAATACGATTTATTTTGTGCTGTTTTTTTTTTCAAAACCATTTTTTATGTGCCTGTAATTAATTTGGTTATATTATATATGGATCATATTTATAGTGGCTTATTTCTACTCAAAGTAAAGAATACTGTATGCTGTGCTTCATCAGTAAGGTTAACTATGTCCAATCTTACAAAAATACAGACTATAAAGCTTACATACAATGGTAATTCCAAACCAAAATACATGGTCTTGAGATTTATGAGTTGCCTTAGTAACCCATCTTATTTGACATCTATACTGTAAATGCATTGTGGGGAATTTCATCAGACACAGCATCATATATGTAAAGCTAACGTTTATGCACTGTCGGGTCATTTATAGTCACGTCAAATATTTTATTTCAGTCCACAACCAGCCATAGCACGGAGTTAGATAACCGCATTGACATTTAAATGCTCTTGAATGTGTGACTTTTATTGACCCTGACTGATGTCCCTGCTTATTTTCTCTGTTCAGAACTGGAAGGGACCCGTCAGCACTATGGCCTAGGCTGCCTTACTGAGCGCGCTCAAACGCTCCTCATTTTGGAGCAGTCAGATGGCGTTTTTTAATTAGTTCCCCTGGAATTTGGTTTTCACACCACATGATAGACCTCAGCTCCCTCCCTCTCCTTCCCTCCGCCTCTCTCTCTCACGTTCACAGAAATACGGATACATTATCGCTAACACTGTGCAGGTGAAAACACTTTCAGCGGACGAGTCAAGGGCAGGCCGTTTACCCCTGCTTCACTTCTCCTGTTCTAGAATGCGTACTCTTTGCAAAAAGACAAAATCATAACCACATAATCACTGCGTATTCATTTTTAAATCCTTCTGATACCGTTGGGGGTTACACATAACATCAGAATTGTTTTTTCTTGGCTAATACATACATAATCACCAGCATTATATCAAAGGAGCTGTGATTCAGTCAGCTGAGATGCAAGCAGCCAATGGCAGCATTATATGCTAATTCTGGTTTGAATATTTAAATACACATCTTTGTGAAATGTTCCATGAACAAAGCTACATTGGTGGGAACTCAGCAAGCAATTTCGGAGTGTCTTAGAATAGCAATGTTTCTGCCACTGAGCTCAGTATGACTGATGGAAGTGGTCGTGATACATTATAACTGTTTGGGAAAAGCATGGTAACCATAACAGAGGAAAATAAACAACAGAATGTATCTCTGAACATGTCAGCTCAGTTTCCAGTGTAAAACATTCTGTAATGGGCTGTAGAAGTGGTGCCAGAACGAGAAGAGGTTAGCAGATCGCCCTAGACTTTTTGCGCTGTTCCAACACCTGCGAAGGGCGGAACAGGAAATTGCCAGGTCGACACATTGTTTGCGCTTCCTGCTGCGGGTAACGCTTTTGGCATTATTTATGAACAATGTGTCTTCCAATGTGTCTTTCAGTAAGGGCAAAAACTCTGGCCGGGATCCAATCAAATGAACTTAGCCTTTTTAAGGTCATATGCAATTCAATCTAAATGGATTTAGCTATTTTTACGGGCGTAAGGTATTGTCTTTCAGAGTGAAAAGAACACATTCCTAAAGACATGTACGCTTGTCTCCAATAAAACAGCAAACATTCAAAGAAAAGGTGCAAACTTTTTGGAAAGCTCTTTTTGATTGAATACCATATGTTGTCTGAAAGACAAATTTTGTTTAATTGAATCCAAGCTTTTGTCTTAAAATTCTGCCCTTAGCCACATTACACAGTGTCAAGCACCACAGTTGTCCAGATTCTTTTAACTAGCTTACTTTAGTGTTTTTGGCAAGGGCTAAATAATCAAAGGGAGCAACAGCAATTTTTCTCAGACACATGGCCACACAAAAAGCAGCATCACCCAAAAGAACATTCGATTAAGGTGCTTAATCTGCTGTATTTGACGCAAGCGAGGCCGGAATCGGCCCCCAGCCTGGCGCTGGAAGACTGGTGGATTAAATTAGCACAACAGGCTGGACGTGGGGTGGGGGGGGGGGGGGGGGTTTGGGGGGGGTTCACCAGCAGCACTCCTCCCACTCCACACTTCCTGTATGTCTGAGACATTGAGGAGAGACATGCAATGCATTCTGGGAAAATCTGGTCCATCAGCTTCCCCTGCCTTAACCTCGGGTGGCAAATCATTTCCTCTCAAATGTTACATATAGCTAATTTTACAGAATCTGCAGCCACAAGGAGATGTTCTTTTCTAATTTAAAATTAAAACAACACATACCAAAAGGACATGTTTGATAATCTCCGAAAAATCAGCGAATTCTTTATTGAGATGTAAAGTCTGTTTTAATTGGATTATATATGCTCTTAAAGTGGCTATGTGCACTTGATTGAATTCCAGCCTCAGTGCAGTTGATTGGGAGATTGACATACATTAATTGTTACACAATATCAAAGAGCTGACATTGAGTTCACATTTTACCACGACACCACACCATAAAATGACTGACACATATGGAAAATGTTACATTACATTATCGGCACTTCACTCTTATCCAGAGCGACTTATAACTCAAATTGTATAAAGCAGGGACTGAGAGTGCTAAAGTCCTATTTTGGGGTAAAAGTCCCAAGTGTCAGAAGGGATAGCATAGACGAAACCCTGTGAATGACCTGCCCTAGCGAAATATAAATGTCACTCTGGATAACCCTCAGCTTGGTACATCTGGGTTAATAGTAGTGGCACTCACATAGACCATTCACATTGAATCCAGTTCCAGTAACAAGCCTCTGCATGGGAAACATATTATGCATGCGTGTTTCTCTCGACTCCTGCAAGCACAAACGGGCAGAATTCGTTTTGCATGTTTTGGTCCTGGAGATTGTTTTGTTTTCTCTGCAGGACGAACTCTGCTCGCGTTTGGCATCCTGGCCTCCCACGCGTCCTCCTCTTTCTGTATTTACCGCCGTCGTTCAGCCCGCGAACAAACCTCGGCCCATGTGTCAATCTAATCTCCGTCCAGCTGACTCATTTTGCGAAGCCGGTGAGGGGCAAGCAGCTTCTAGCTGTGGCCAGGCACCGTGGAGAATTCCCGCAAATGTTTCGAAATTAAGGGGTGGAGGTAAGTGGGGAGAGGGGGGCATTTTTGGTCTGATTAAACAATTATCGAACAGGTGACATGTATTATTCCTGGCAGAATTAAAAGAGTGGTGACAGGTGCAGCCGAAACTCTATCTCCGAGTAAACTTGATTTCTATGCAAGATGTGCCTGCATATTGGATGACAGAATATATCAATAACTATGACATGATGTAGACAGTTCCTTGAAATGGTATTAGCTAAGTGCATCAATTAAAAGTGCTTTTTAACAAAGTGAGGGCACTGAACCCCAAAATGTTCAATTTCACATATGAACAGTGCATGTACAGTACCTTGAATTAATCTCTGAAACAATTAATTATTATTTGGGGTATTATATGGGTCCTGGCATTGGTCACCACCTTAGTGTGTATTTGGTATAGGCTTAAAGAGAGATCAGATGTTTTTGCTGACAACAACCCTTTGTGCCTTTTTTAATGTTCAACTCCACGTTTATGTACATATTTTGGAGTGTAAATTCTCCCAGCAAGGCAAACATATGCTTGATTAAATAGAAACTGAAGACTGAGTATTGATTGAACAGCAACCTTACTGTGAACCTCCACAGTGATCCTTCAGGAAAAGATGGAGTAGTTTTCTGAATTCCCATTTGGGTAATTCTGACCAAGATAAGAGAGTCAGTACAATAACAGCGGGCTTTCATTAGCAGCAATTGACTCTCTAGCTGAGAAATGGGTCTTGATTGCTTGCTGATGACATAGGATTTTTCCAGAATCTCCCTCCTAAGCAACTGACAAAAGGCCTTCACCAGGGGCATCTTCAAACAAGCAAATTTCATGCAGGAAGTGATCTTTAGTGGGCTAGTTCTCTGCTTGTGTGACTTCCATCGGTAAACACCACTGCACCTGCTATTCTAAAGCTACTTAGCGGCAGAGGAACCCAAAATCCTGCACCCCAAGGCAAGCTTTAGACCACATTTAATAAGCTTATCTTGAAAATCCAAAGGCTTATGTGAAAGGACAGTGATATGTTTAATTCATTACAGGTCAGCTACACAGGGCCTAATATAAACACAAGAAGGTGGGGTTGACCTTGCTTTGATTCTCTAAAAGTTACTGAGGCCATCATCCTTTTGAGCTACTGTGAGCTCAAAGGCCTGTAGAAATAATTGGCAACCCTGGTCCCCATGGTGACAGATCCATTTCTGGTTTTTGCTCTATCTGTACCCCTGTTCCAATAGCTGGATTAATTATTAGGCTTGGTTGACCATGTGCCATGTGAACGTGTGCCAGAGGTATTCACCTTACCCCTATTTCATCTGAATAATCAAGCTTGGTCTCTAAATAAATAACAGATCAAACTGTTCAATAAAACCTGGCTGGAACAAAAACCAGAAACATCTCTGGCGGTCTTGGAAGAAAGCTGACTATCTATAGGTAACAAACTCAGTAGACCATCTGTTGGAGGTACTCAGAATTTTGGTATTGTAGCTGAATAATGTAAGCACAAAATCTTTGAGGGCAGCTGCAGGCATCGAACCAAAGCTGCCTGCTTCCCAGCTAACAGAAAACATTCCCTTGTTTCCAACGGAAAAAATGACGGTGATATTTTCACAGGGGTTTGATATGTTATAATGTGAATCATCAAACCGTCAAAGAATGTTAAATTGTTCCAAACAAGTTCTGTCAAGGTCACAAAAAACATTTCAGGTAAATAACTTTTAAGGAACATGCTGAAAACTGGACAAAATGTGAATCCGGGGAAATTTTGCCCTAATGTTCTAAGTATGTTTTGCCAACCAAAAATTGTTAGCTGTGTTATGGTATACTTTTATATAAGAAGAATACAGTTTTATTGAACATTGTCTTCAAAAACATTAAGTTGCCTTCACCTATTCAATCTGAAATAAGTATAGATTATATGAGCCATTCCAAGGAGTTGATTTATGTTTTCTTAAATATGATGCTGAGATAATTGATGCTTACAATGCCTGTATAAATCTATTGCATGTTTATACATGTATTGTAAATGGCATATAAGTTTCAGTTTAGTTACACTTAAATTTCCTCAAGTTTTGCTTAATCTCTGTGTTGATTTATTTCAACTTTAGGACACTGCGGTTTTGTAAATCAGCATTACTTTTCACAGACTGCATTTTCAAACTTTAGAACTTCAAAAACACTAAAAAAATGACAAAAAGGAAAATATTGACATAAGCATACAAATGTTTCTCAGATACATGACCAGTCAATGAATCAGTCAGTGATACAACCGAGGCAGTCCTTTTTAAAACAAAAACCTGAATCAACACAACCCCTCCATGCTCATGTCTAACTTTAGCTATGAAGTAGTCGGCTGAAACGGACACTGTTTACACCAAACCGAGTCATTCAAGAACACAGAGAATGACCGGCATCATTAGCAGAAAATGAAGAAAATTCTCCCCAACTTTACCTTTGTTCCACGTGGAGAAATTCCTATTTCAGCCGCGAAAGATCTTCTTCAGCTCCGCTGCCTTCGGTACACTGTGTGCCCACACGGCAGACAGGTAATTGGAGTTATCGTCTCATCTTGGGCTTTGAAAATAATGATGTTCCGCTCCATGACAACGTGAAGCAGTGTCCTTCTGAGACAGTCAGAATAGTTTGGGGACAATCCCCCGCAGCCCACGCTCAATTAGCATTAGCGAATGGAGTTCTCGACCCTTAATTTAAGACCCACAGGAGGACTGAGGCTCATGTTTCAGACTCACCTGCGGCTAAACTATGCTAATGCTCAATTGCATAACCAAACCTGGCATTTAACATTGCGGCGTATGAGAGGGAAATTTGTTCAGCACACAAATGACCATCCTCTGCATTTCACAGAATTCCGACTCCGATAAAAACTAGACGTGAGCGTTTTGTTGAATATACAGCAGCTTCTGATGGCTTTGACTGTGACTTACACAAGTCACAGAAAAATCCATTATGCTATGCTATACTGACATATGGTAGGATTTCAAATGTTTTGATGGCCATTGCCTACAAATAAATACACAAAGAATCATGACGTAAATGTTATAGTCCTACCAGAGAGAATACTCATATACGGTTATATGCTGATGAATACCGTCAAGACTCTCTGTCTATTTCTGATCCATGCCATTAAAGTGAAACATATCAGGACATTCATAACAGGCATAAAGTTACCATATTATGCTACCATGATATAGCTGCTGGATTGTCTTGTCTGGTTGACAAGTTGGAATGTGGAAAACTACTGTATTTACTACCTGGTTTAAATAAGCATGACTTCTGTTATCCATTATCATTTATTGTGACCTTTTCCATTTACATTCTAATAAATTGTTGAATGCTACATTGAAATCCTTTTGGTCGCTTCCATGGCGAAATGGAACTACAGATTAATTTTTACGCATGCATATTTTAAAAGTGAAGGATAGCTTGTCCCGCGGTACGTGACCTGCGTAAAATGCTACTGCTTAACGTTTTAAAGGAATGTTGCTTGAGGTATTTATGGAGTGCTGAGTTGAAATCGATGATAGCACAGATGACGAGAAACTTGGGGGCTGATTAAAGATCTAATCTGTCTGGCCGTAACGCAGATCGCTCCACGTTAATCAGAGCGTTTCTGCACAATGCCGAACCGCGGCGTCTCTTCCTTCCCGCTCAACGTCCGTAATTCACAAATCAAGAACCCATAATGAAGGCAAGTGGCATCTGGAAGAGACAAGCTGCAGGGGACACGTTCCCCGTCCATCAACACCATCACACAAACAACGCAAGTACATTACTGAAGGACCTCAGGTCAAATGCAGCTTTACAACACAAACCAACACTGCTATTTTCATATGTGCAAAACATGTACAGGAGGCATAAGTGCTATTTAAATGAGAAATGTATTTAATTGGTTAAGTAATTTGATTAATCGTATTACAGCAGCTGCTGAAATAAGATTAATCAAATTACTTAACCAATTAACAGGTGTAGAATAGCTATTTATGGTCATCTAAGTACTTACAAGGCCTTTAAACACATTGCTGTACCACTGAGTGGTCTCTGAGCTAAGGAATATGGTATCTGTCGTGCATCAATAGAGATGAAAAACATGGCTTACTCAAACAACAAAAGAAAACAGGTCGCGAGCCCATTATTGTTTTCACGTTCTTGGAGTGAGCTGTGAAGTAAGCCTTGTACTGAACACTGCATGTGTGATTTGTGACTTCATTAACCAGCAGTATCAAAGCCAATAAAATGTGTTTGAGCTGACTACCTTGGCAAGTAAATGGTGTCTTGGGTCTTGTAGTTTTTTTTGTTGTTGACATTATAATGAATTAGGTTTTTGTGAGAGAAAGAGTTTTTGCTGCGAGAGATTCCAGTAGAGGCCTTCTCTGCAGCCAGCAACATTGGCAGATTGTATTTGGTGAATGGATGTAATATTAACAAGCAATTTTCCATTTATTTTTCCATTTCGCACAGCAATTTTTGCAAAGTTGTTTAGTCCTTTGAAACTCCAATTGTAATGTATTCCCATCCAGCTCTTTGCGACAACAATGCCCTCATACAAATACGCATCGAAACATACTGTTACCTAGATTCACTCAGTCTTACCTAACTCTTAAAGGAATTCTAAGTATTGAATATACCTTGATGTTTTGTTTTAGCTAACACGTGATTAGTTCTTAGTGTTTTGTTTTTCTCTACGAGAACAGTTTGGTGAGTTTTTTCATGACTGCCAAGTTGCGTTGGTGAAGATAAAAACTAACGCTTGCATTTGATTGTGAGTCAAAGTTAAGGACAAGTATTGACTGAATCCCGGCAAAAATCTTTGTGGTTTTTCGAATGGTAGCACAGCAGTTCTAAGTCAGCTACAAAGTATCCAGGTTTTACCCTCAACCCCAAAACATTTAGCAGTCATCCCTCTATTTGGTTTAGCCATGGCAATGATACAGACCATAAAATGTCCACCAAAACATAACGCATTTAAGAGGCTTCATTGCACTGCCATGAGCCAGGCTCCCACCTCTGTGTTTTGAGATATGGGTGTTTACTGGTGTTTATATTCATCTTACGGCCTATGAAATCATTAAGAGGCCCCAACCCACAAGTGTAGGTGACACCTCCAATGTATGCATGGCTCAGAGATCACAGAACGTCTATGGTTGTAGTCCCACTAGACTAGTAGCTCAATGAATGCTAATAGTTCTCCGGTACCCACACTTACATAAACCTGTATCCACTAGATTACTGATTATCCTTTATTATAAGTTAAATATATTTCAATTTGTTTTATTCTTGTGCAGCCTCAAGTTCAGAAACTGGAAGTGGGGAATAAACTTTTGTTTATCTTTGAAATCGCTTTCGTCATACTTGACAAAACCCTATTCAGAATGAGCCTCATGAGAGGTTTGCGATAACGCTAATTAAAAACAAGTGTCAATATTATTTTTTTTTTCCTGTGTCGCATCTTGAGAGCGGTGGATGAATCACTGATGTCTGATGGGTAGCCCAATGCTTCCGTTACCCATCATGTGGAAAAGCAACGTTTTTACACCGTGTGGTCAACAGCCACTGCAGGCCCGGGGGACCTGCATTATTAACGTTGTTTGTCTTGTGGATTCCCTTGCCTCCACTAACACATTTGGTATACTGCATAGCCATCCACTCATAAATTTAACTCTTTTTCAGAAGCTGTTTAAACAACTTCCTGAAAGGTGATTGGCCAGGTCAGTAACCAATCAGGGAGTCAAGTGTCAATTCCCTGTGCACTAAGCTACTCAATCTGAAACGGCAAACAGGGGGTTTATTGTTTTATTTACAGCACAATTAAGCATTTAGCAGGTGTTCATATCTAGAGCAACTTGCACAGTTCACATTTCAATACACAGTTTTCATTAAGCAGTTGGATATTTTAACTGACGATATTTGCATTAACTACCTCGCTCAAGTGTACAACAGAGGTGCCCTTTCTGAGAACTGAACCTGCAACTTTGGATACATACTCAGCACCCTGAACGTAATTCTGTACTCCTTGCCATTCCCAAATTTCCACCCCTTCTCATGAAAATCTCAACTGCTGTATTTTCAGGCAGTAAAAATTATTCCTCGTGATCAAGTATGGTTTCCCAGTGAACATATAGGAGGAAGACAGAATAATCCAAAGAAATGTTGACAAAAGCAGTCTATACATATCAATTCAAATAATTATTAATATAATATTTCTGCTGTAAAAGATGATTTAAAATCAACACATTAATATGTGACTTTCTATTTCTAATACAACATGAGGGATGCAAATATTCTGCTGTTTGGATTATATGTTCTTCAGTCACAGAAACGGAAAAGTAATCGAATGTTTCTAGGGAATCAGAGCCAAAAAAAATCTTGACAATACATGCCAAACACGCGAAAAACTGCATCAGGAAAGATGAACAGAGGTCACAAGGTGACGCCCACCAACAGAGACAGATAGTCACTTATCAGGACATTCTCTAAAACCCACATACAACATCCTCATAAGTCACCACAGACCTGAAAATACACACTTTAAAACTATTTTGTTGGATTAATCCATATAAACATGGCAATCACAAAACAAACCAGGGTAAAGAACTTCTAAAGTGTGTGCATTACATATGTGTGACCAAAGCTGACTGAAGAATCACATATGCATTACATACTGTGCATTGTACAGACTAGCAGTATACTGCATAGATGTCACTAGTATACATACAAATGAATGTAAATGTACTTTAATGGCTTTCCAGGGCCAGGGTTATGGGTAAGGAATTAGAGTCTCAGTGAAGCAGTGAAGTCAGAGGAGCTACAGTTATAACGAGTATGTGCTATGCCTGGCTTCCACCAGTCAAGAGCTTGGAAACTGGTTTGCTTTTGGCCACCATTCTGCATTCCTCCTATAATCAACGTCCGAGAATCCCCTAATTCTGAGCTGTGCAATTTCCCGTCTTAATTGTGCCCCCGAAAATGCCAAAACTAAAACGCTAATTTGGTCACGCCACACTACATTCATCACGAGTGTGGCAGTAAACAACGGCTTTCTACCCAAGCCACCCTGAGCCAAAAAAAGAGCATGCTGTGTGTTTTTTTTCTTAGTTCGTTATCATCACATTTGTATCTTTGAGGTTCTGAAAATGTAATTAGCCAACAGCTGCGTCAGACTCTCTCTTCAGAAAATCACATATTGATTGCTCATTAGTTCTTAATGAATACGTAATTAGCCATGAACACTGAACATTGAATATTTTTGTCTCCGTTGATCTGCATTCATGAGGCGCGCTCAAACATCAATTGCCGAAATGACTGGCGAAGGCGAATACAGTGAGTCATTATCCACGCTCTTTTTTCCAAAAGCCCTCGAAACGCATCTAAAATGTGTTTTGGATGTGGCGTTTTTGAAATGCTTGAGCGCCGGGTGACATATCTCTTCTGCTCCAGTTTCAAACCGCGATGCGCGTTATGTAATACGCCAGCTGTGTCATGTGAACCAGCCTTTTCTGGATCGATCTACAACTCCGGTCCGCTGCCTGTGGTGAACGCAAACCCTGCAAGAAGAGTCAGTGAGTAAACACAGACCTGACCTGACAACAAGCCAGGATAAGCTGCTCACATCTCTCGGAAAATAAACACTCCTTTACACGACCTTTATGATACGGCTCAAAAACAAACTCATAAACCCCAAGAAAGCACTCAGTTTGCCGTATTTCGCATTAATCGAACTCTTATTTTAAGCGCCATCTGCCAACAAAACTCTTTTCTCTGTATGCTCTCCTTCCCATACTGTCACCTTGCAGAGGGCTTAAAATAAGTGCTGAGCAGTTTCGTTCAGCATGTTAATTTATAGCAGTAAGGTCAAGTGTACATTGATTTCAGATAATGACCTCTAGGTGTTTTTTGAGAAATGATAATTAGCATCATATACCAGATTGTTGTCGTCATGGTCACCATTAGAAGTAATAAGCACTGCGTTCAGTGTTGCTTATGCTACGGTAAGCCCATCTTGTCCTGTGAATGGCATTGACATCACGGGATACCATTTAACGCAATTTATAACACGCCCATAGTGAAACGTAATGCCTGCTTTATGACAGCTTATGATCTAGTGTCTGTCTGTGCAGAAATTCATCTCATTTTAGTGGTATTTAGTATTTCTGTCTCAAAAGCTCACACATAAATGAAGACCAATTCATAATTCATTTTAAAGCGAGTTCCTCAGATGAATTTCACAAGTGATCAGATTCAATTCAACACAAGCCTTCCCTCCGACATTCAAAATGAAGCACATGAAAAGGTTTAAAATGAAACAAATTTAACTAAATTACTATATAGCAGCTATAATTCTGTTTACAGTGCATGTTGCGTATACTTGAAATACATTTCATATACAGCCAACATATACAGATGTTAATCCACACAAACAGTGAAAACAGACATTACAGATCTGCAATATACCATAATTTAGGTTATGATACACATTTAGTGTCTAAATATTACTTATTGGATCTTACATTATCAGGAAGGTCTAGCTTGCAGCGTAGCTCAGAGGACAAGACATTTAAGGTTTAAATTCCATTTGGGGTGAAGCTGTTTTCGAATATGCTTCTTTGTAACTGTAGGCTGTGTATAAATATAAGTATTAGTGTAAAGGAGAGAGGAGGGAACAAACTATAGCAGTGATGGTCAAAGATTGCGCAAAGTGTATGGTGTGCGTTCCACTACACTAGGGCTTGAACCAACAACCTTCCAGATCCCAAACAAGCACCTTAACCACAAGGCTGTTGGATTCCCACTGGCAGCACATGCTATATTACCAAAAAAGAAGGACCATGGTGGTGAAGTGTTCCCTTTCCAGGCTTGTTTACCCATAATCAGATGCTAATGTAATCAGTGTCCCTGTGTTAGCAGAGAGGTGGCCCACCCACGGACAGGGACATTAGCATGTCCTCTCCGCTCCGCCAGATGCATATTCTAACACTTCAGCCCCGAAGCGACGTCCAAAGAGCCTCTCCTCTCCCCCGATTAACCCTCCGATCGCCAGCCCCAGCCCCCCCGGAATGCCCTCGCAGACCGGCATAAACGCCGCAGACGCACGGGAGCACGGTAAGGACATCGGGACAGTACGGCGCAGCTGTTGACATTTTCCCGTTGGCCGACGGTCCTTGACATTTTCCGACGATTTAAATGCGGCCATACTTTGCAAGTAATTACCCTGAGACAAAACACAACTGAAAGATCACAGAGTGGCCAATCAAAGAGCGGTTTTTAAACCATAGTGAGTTTTTGTCCTCGTGCGGCGCACGTGTGAGGGTGTGAAGCATTTATGGTTTCTCCTCTCTGCGGACCATAACATCTTGAGAATCTTGGGGGTTCAGTCTGAGAGGAACATCACTCATTCTCACTACTGCCGCAAGCTAAAGGGGCAAGCGTGCTACAAAATTTTGTGCAATCTGACTGATAGATGTACAGACACTCTTACCAACGATTCAATACAGCCATGTGTGAGTGACCAGGCACCCTTTTCTGTGTAAATGAAGAATGAAAATATTTTAAAATCATATTCAAAAAACAATATCCTTCAATAATAAGGGAGTTTGGCATGATCAGGGTGTTAAAAATCAAAAACATTCAAACTAAATAAATTGATTGATTGTAAAGAAAATTTGATGTAGTGTAAAACTTTGCCTTTTAATTCACAGAATTCAAAACATTTCAACAGCCGAAAGTTTATTTTTCAAGGAATAATTTTCCACAGCGTAATATATATTTATAGACCAAAAAGCAGTTAGACTCTATTTATGTTCATCCGCCAAAATTATCTGTATTGACACAGAAACTTCAAGTGGGCGTGGCCAAAAGAGGAAGTGACCGAAAAACGATAAATATATTTTCCCACTCACATTGCATTTGTTGGTCTTTAAAAGCTTCACACTTAGTCCTCAGCTCTGAAAGTGCAGACACTTGGCCACTGAAACATATATAAGGCAAAATGCAAAGAAAAGTGTAGCAACGAACTCAGCCTGTATTGTGTTAAAAATCCATTTTACCACAGAATGACTTCGAATACATGTTTTCTAAATCTTAACGAATAGAGATTGGTTGTAATGAAAAACAGCATACACAGGCGTACTCCAGCATGAGTGTATGAACCACTGCACTTCACCATACACTACACTGTATAACTGGTAGTGCCACACCCATATCATAATGCAGTGTGAATAGATACATGAAGCTTTTATTCTACATAACGGCCATTTGAAAATGCTGAAATACAGAGGAATACGGGAAAATGAATGAGTGGCGAAATCGATTAACACACTTAAGGACAGGCAGAAAGGAACTGTGTTTAGGAGCTGTGATGCAATTCAACCGCCTCTTATCGCTATAGGAACTCAAGGGTAAACACGGGAGGGGGGGAGGGGCATTTTACGTTTGATTTGTCTCCTGCTTCTCCCAACCCAGGGCCATTTCACCTCCGCTGGGAACAAAAATAGCGCAGCGTTAGGGGGATATGAGGAGAGAGAGCCAATCATGAACTTGTTTCACGTTTCATCCCTGAATTCAGTTTACCAAGGAGGAAATGTATCTATTTGTGGCTTGTTTGGGCAGTGGATAGTACCACTTAAAATAGATAGTCAATCTGTTTAATATATCAAGCTAATATATCAACTATGTTGGAGGACAAGTGCTCCATCCACATTTATAGCAAGAAGGGAGAGGGGGAGAGACTACAGGTGGGCATTATTGAGGGGGGGACACAATTACCCAAGTATGACTGATTGCATGACAGCAAACAGACAAAAAAAAAAAAAAACAAGGCTGAGGATTTGACCAATCAGGAAGTGGATTTGGTGGAGGCTGGATGATGTAAGCATGTTATGGACAGGGAACCATGGCGATGGAGGCCGGCCCTGAGAAATCTCTCACAGTGTTAAGATCTCTGTAGTGTCACCCACTGGTTTGCCCAGAGAATACAATCCAAACATGAACTTGTGTATATATATATACACTAACATATACATATACGGTGAATATACAGAATATGTTCTTATTTATATATCAGCACATCATGTAAACAAACCTAATAATGAAGCCAGAATATATGCAATGGCAATAACAATAAGAATATATGCAAAGAGTAACAATTATCAATTCTTTATAATGCTCATATCGTAGTCAGTGTGTGTCTGTAAACACTAGCTCTGTGAAATATACCAGCCTGCAGATCTAGTCTCTGACTGTTTTGAAAATTGGTAGTGCTCAGTTACTGGGCAGTGCTCCCAACAAGACGTGTGATTGGATGTTGTTCCACCCCCCAGGGGGTTGGTGGGGTGTGGAAGGGGTCAGAGGTTTTGGAACGGGGCGGTTTGGTGGAGCAGGAGAGGGGAGCATGCCAGCGCCTCCCGCTGTGTGTGCTCATCGGCCCCCTGCAGAGAGGAACTGACCCGCTACACGCACAAACACACACAAGCAAACTTGCCCTCAAACAAACGCACACTCACGCAAATGAATGCACAGACACAGACAGAGACACACACACACGCACACATGCAAACACGCACAAAGGTCTACACACACATCTACTTGCACTTATGCACATACACTTACACACAGACACACACACATAAACAACTATGCGTATGCACATACTCACTCTCATACACACAAACACACACACATGAAAGCAAGCTCACACATTAGGCAAGGCAAGACTTAGCAACACAAAACAAGCTGTAATTCCCTCTCTCTCCAGTAGGGGGCCATGAAGGAAGGCCTTCAAGATATGGGAGGGGGGATACGATCTAAGTTTCCAAACAGCACCTATTAGATTTATATAAATGCAGGCTTGTCCTCTCATTTTTGACTCACAAGAAAAAGACACAATTTCCCAGAAAGGCTTGCGATGCCTTTGAAAATCTGTTCCCACATTCAAGAGCGTATCTGAGCCATCACAGTGATCACCATGTTTTTGTGTCTTTAAAGATATAACAATGTTGTAACTTCTCAAAAATTCTATAGCATCTTTCAGAGAATTATGTATGAGCCTCGAATTTCACACGCAACAGTTAGTGTCAGATCGCCAGACTGAATTTCCTCATATTTACTTTATTACATGTTGATGAGCAGAACTACATTGAGCTGTCATTCACTGAGTTCTTTGAATGAATCAAAAACTTTTCTCCTCCACAGTAAAGCAAAAATGACTGGTTCAGCTTAGTCAGACAATAAATTCTACACTACATCATTTGCTTCCTTTTATAAAATCAATTTTACAAGACATTGGACACCATTTTACCATTTTAAATATTTCTCATATGCACATAATATTACGTATGAATGAAAATGCTATTTTCCAAAATACTTCTGTGACAAAAGATTTTTCTGAAACAATGTGAGAGGTCCAAAAAAAAGATAGAAAATGTAGAATAGCTGGTGTCTGAACTGTATGTGGGTCAGTCAAAGAACCAGCAAAATTATATCATTTTTCAAGGTGAATGGTGTCAAAAAACATGATAGCATACGCCAAAGAACGAAAAACATCACCAGAGGTCACAGGTCAAAACTCACCAAAAAGGACAGACAAACCCTTATAGGGTAGTTGCTAAAAACTGTTGAAACAACTATGTCAAAAACTCAGCACAGAATTGAAATTAAGTATGATGTTGTCTGAACAAAAACTACATTTATGGCAAGGCCACCATTTGGAAACTGATTGTAGCCAATGCAGATATGCAGAAATGTGTAACCTGGTGTCATGGGCTCAAAACCTGGACTTCAGCAAGGCTGGAAAAAAGCAGAACGGTTTAAGTCACTTTTTTAGATGACTGGATGTGACCTGTGGAGCAAACACTGTCCTCTCAAGATCATACAAACTGGTAATTGTGAGCGCTCCCAAAAAATGGATTTGGGAGCGCTCACAATTACCAGGACAATAAAAAGCCTTCATTGGCTTTCCCTATGACAAGATGTACGCATCATCGAACCTTTACAAGAAGTTCAGTAATGTAGATTTTGGAGTTCATCTCCACCTCCTTCATCTCCCAAATAACTGGAGGCTTTCCTTCTTCAGTAATAATATGCAAAATCCCATCAAAAGTGGCATTCCAAGAAGGCCTAAAGCGGTTTGAAGGTTTAAGTCCTTATGAGAACAGAAATATTCATACATTGTTTGGTGTCTTCATTATTCTATCTACTGCATGTCTTACAATAGATCCAGCGATTGGGGCTCCCTGCATTTCCACAGGAGCTGGGAGACACACAAACCACAGCTCTGTTGTAAAAGCAGGTATCAGTGCAACGGTCTTCATATCACAACATACCAAAGTCAATGAGCTGGACCTCAGTCTAATCCCCTGTTACCTTGTTATCCATTCATTTTGTCAGTTTTTTCCCCTTCTTCCATGTTTCCCCCGTCCCTGTGACATGTGCTTGTGTTTTCGTTTCCCTCGTGTTTGCTCGACCCTCTGTTTCCTAGTGATTGTCTCATTGATCGTTTGATTGTCTAGATCTGTTTCACTGGTTACTCATCACACCTGTTCCGTGTTTAGCCCTCGTTAGTCATGCATTTATTCTCCTTGTGTTTCTGTCTCGGTTGCGAGTTCGTCTCAGTAGATTTCTGTAGTCTACAAGCCTTTTTCTCCTTTGTGTCCCCGGTCTGCCTGTTTCGACCCCTGCCTGTTTTCTGTCTCTCGAGTTTTTGGATTGTGTCTTTGTACTTTTGCAGCGTTCTCCTGGTTATGAACCCTGCCTGCTTTGACCTAGATTCCCGGATTGCGATTCTGTGCCTCTGCTGTGCCTTCCTGGTTTGACCCTCGCCTGTACCTGACACTGTTTTTTGATTGTGGACTCTCATCTTTATTACATCCACGTCTGAGTCTCTACCTGAGATCTGACACATTTAGTGTTTAGCTTTATTGCGGAGTTTAATGCTCCCTGGTTTGAGTGTATTTGAGTTTGATTCCTTATGCTGTTGTAGAATTCTTCATTGGTAGGATCATGTGAACATGGTTTGTTCAGTCTTCAGCATGATAATCTGTGTGTGTGTGTGTTTTTTGTACATTAATAGTGACTATTGGATTGCATATGGATGTTGCATGTGATTGCTGATATAAGCCTTTGCTTCAATGACTGTCATATGCATATTTGCATATTTTTGACAGACCCGGTCATACCCAGTGATAAGCAGCAGTAGCTCAAATGCAAGATGCTTTGCTAGTTTCAGGTTGACAGTTTTCATCTCACTCAAAACTAAAAACTTGCTATTCATTTGAACTTTAATTGCTGTCCATTTTAAGAAGGTTTGGGTTAGGATGAAGTGTGGTCAGGCGCATGGCTGGAATATTGCTAAACAATGTGTGGCTATTTAGGCAGGTGTGTAGAGCGCACACACATTTTGTTACACATAAACGGTCACAAACCTGAAATATGCCACCTGTAAAAGATTGCACATTATTTTTCTGTTGAAAATTAACATACTCAGAAATATTAAATATAACATGTTACAATTGCATGACCTAAACTGAATCATTCCAGTAATGATACATGAGATAGTCACAGCTATGGGAAGCACCACACAACTCAAGCATTCCGAATGCAACCATTGAGGAGCCTCTGACCTTAGCTGAGGTGAGATAGGCCTTCCGACGGTTGGACGCTGTTCTTTGCGACTTCCCAGGTGATTTCACACCTTGCCCTGGATGAACTTTTGCTGGAACAGCTACTTCTGGAAGATTACTAGCGTCCTAAACTCTCTCCATTCGGACAATATTGCCCTAACTGTGGTTTGGCTGAACCCCAGAGTTGTATGAGTCTTATAAATAGCTTTGAAACCCCTTTCCAGACATGCAAACTTCATAACAATGGAGGTCTTCAAGAATTTATTTTGATTGTGGGTATGGTGTACCTCTACAATTTGACACCTTCACTCTTACAGTGATGACCAAAGTTAATTAGATCTATATTTCACCCCTTTAATTGGCTTGAGATAACTGAGGGGACATGTCCCACACCTGAAGATTATATATTTGATTCCCTTGCTCAATAAACAAATGGATAAAGCACCAAACTTTAGTGACCCCACACCCACCACCAAATACAGTGTTCGTCCACAAAAACACCACATGCATTGTGAAAAGTGTGCAAAAATACAGACTGACTTTTTTTTTTACTTTTTCACATACTTTATGCCTGCACCCATCAGGGTGAATTATGAGTGTCTAGAAACTCATAAGGGAAATTAGAGAATTCCAGCTCACTGCTTCCTCAGAGGGATTTGGTCTGTCTAAAACTTCCCAGCGGAATATCGCACCATGTACAAACAACAGCTGGCCCAGTGACTGTTATTACCTATGTATGATTCACAAGAAACTGTATTTTCATGAATTATCTGCCATTCTGAATGCACAAACAGCGAAGCTTAGGTATTAAACAGGCCTGTGTTTTCTTTGATATATGTATTTACCCGTACAGCACTTTTTGCAGTTGGGATTAATGTATCCTGCTGGATCAGGCTCTGAACTCGAAAGGCTCCTGGACGAGGCCCGGTCAGAAGGTGGCCCGATGTCTCCACTAAGAGATGGAGCCGTCACCTCTCTGTGAGTCACGCTTATATTTAGACAAGAGTAAGAGGAACAACCGAATAATCCCCGACGCGCTCCTCTCCTCTCCCCCCCCCCCCCCCCCCCCGAATGAGAGACAAGGGCGGTTTTCTACTGCGAAAGCTCCGTTCCGGCGTGTGACCCAGAAAAACAGCAGTGACAGGAGCGCCATGACAGCCAAACGCACCGTTTCGAGTATAAATAACTCCATGCACCAGTTCCATGCATAATTATGGGGGAAACGGATGAAAAACAAGGACGAAAAAAAAAGAGAAACATGGCCCTAAATTTCAACGGTGTATCTATGTTGTGGTTTGGGGTGGGGTTTGCTCAGATTTCCTGTTTTTTTTTTTAGCAGTCAGACCACCACAGCCTGGCTGTGCAATGGAGCAAACATATGCTTCACCTGAGGAACAGTTCAAAACAACCACTCCGACGGGCCGCTGTTGAGTTGAGTTGTGACAGCTTGACGTTGAACTCAGGACCTGTGAGAACGCATCGCGCGAGCATCAGGACCTCGTATAAACGAGGACCACCCGAGTCGGCGCATGTCAACAATTGCCATCGGTCTACGCAGGGAACATATGCTCAATCAGCCAGTGGATGAATCATTTAGGTTACATAAATTGACTCATTTGCATAAATTAACTAGTTATATCGCATGCTTAATTGTCAGGTCAAAACCCTGTACCACCTCACAAAAGGCTGTGGGTCACTGTGACACGGATAACAGGAACTGTCCTCTTTGTGATGCACATGAATCCTAATGCAGTTTGATTTACCCATCAAGCTAATAAGAGAGTAATAAAACCATCAGCAGAGAGGGAAAGCGCTAATTGTTGTCTAATCTTTGCGGAAATTGCTTTGTAATTGCACATGAAGCGACTAATTGCATTAATCCAAAACAAAGGCTGATAGTAATTATAAGCATGTGTATGTCTTCATATATACGAATATGAGTATATTCACACATGCGTGTCTGTGTGAGTGTGTGTTTGATGTATAACTATGAACTGAAGGAATTATTTTCATGGTAAGAATAATACAAATCCCTATTAAGAATTGATCACAACAAAAATCATAGAGATAACACTTGGGCTGTGAAGTAGTTTGTTGTTTTAGGATCTAAGCTGGCTTGGCCCATTCTCTAAAAAGCAGGCCATAGTGAGGAATCTGTAATTTTTCTCAGGTTTATATCAATTAAGGCTTTTTAACAATCCTTCTGCAAATCTGCTTTCAAATCAGGTCACAATTACTTAAGTGACAAGAGATTCTGTTAGTGATTGTTTTTGTTTCTTTATTTCCTAAACGGGCTCTTTAAAGGGTCCTAGTCCTATTTTACGTTGTAATTTCTGGCACTTGGGATTTTAATTCCAGGACTCCGGTCTCTGACTTGAGCTCTGTGCGTTGTTAGTCACTCTGGATAAGAACATCTGCTAAATACCTGTGAAAAATAGTCATTCCAGCATCTGGATGTTGACTGAAGAACGATTATGATTTTCCAGCGTGTCTTTTGATGAATCATATAGGAAGAGCAAAACTAGCACTCATATTAACTATTAAATGTCAGTCCATTTGGGGTGCAAGGTGCACCACTGGAGTCCCGCAAACATGTACCTGTGGTGAAACAGCCAAAGGACTGCATAAATAAATCCTATTCTTCTATTGCTCTGTGACTGTTGTTATAGTTCCTGTAACTGTCAATACAATAGCTCGGGTGAGACACATCATTGAGGATACATACAATGGAATTTTTTTCACTGGGATTGTCTAGACATACTTATTCAATTTTTGTATTATAAGTTATGAATGGATGTTTCAAACTGCACAGCTGGCTAAATCAGCCGCATTCCCTTCTTTCTGGTATGACAAAAATTCAAATAAGTATGAAGGAAATGTCTGCAGACAATAGACAAAATGTAGCTGTAGTGACGGTCTGTGAAGACAGAAAAAGCAATCTAAAATTACATTCAGAGAACATTGATCCTTAGCAAAGGTTCTGCTGAAGGGACAATCTTTTAAATGCAACAGCGTCGCTGTTTTTAAACTCTTATTTAGGCATGCACTTTATGTTACTGCAAAGCTCACAACATCCCAGTCAGCACAGTTTTCATCAAGCCAACTATAAACCTATCAAAATGAATGACCACCAGAACACCAGCTTTTTGTGTGGTGTTCTGGTGCAGGTGGAATTTAGTTTTTGATCATGCGCGTTTAACATTTTATGTTCTTTTTTTCAGTACAAATATACTGCCTGTGTTCCTCTGATCATATAAAGTCTATAACCTTGGTGAGGTGTTAAAAAGTAAATATGTACACAACATGATGATCCAGGAAATTGTTGATGCCAGACACACTGCTTAACAAGGGCATTGAAAACAATGGTTGAACATCAACTTCAACCAACTGCCCTATATCTATACAACTATAAAGGATTACAATCATATGCCAGTTATTAATTAGTTTTAATTGTGAAAAAAGAGAGCAAGAAAAAGGGAGAGAAAGAAAGAGTCATAGCTGCAGTGAGGCAGTGAGAGAATGCCACCCTGAATGTAATTAAACCCATTTTCCTCGGTCCAACACTGGTTGTAATTACAGGCAGACTGTGTTTGTTTAAAATGTGAAATTATAACTGGAGAGAGAATGGAAAGGGAGGCTGTCCACAAGCCTGGGAAGAATAGGGAGGTTTTAATTCTATTTGGCCTGGAGAACAAGGTCGTTCTGGAGACTCAGGTTGTACGACAGCAGGAGGGGGCTCTCAACTGGGATACATCCTAGTGGGGGAGGTGAGAATGGGAATGCTACGACTTTCCAGCGACACATACGAGGGCTGATGGGAGGGCCGACAGCAATTCCCTGAACAACAGATCGGGTCCTCTGAATGGATGAACATCAGCATCACCGAGCCGTTTCACGCAACAGTTGAGGAAGGCATGTCATCAAAAATTACTACATGAATCTTCTTGAGTCTGCTCTGAGAAACCCTCTGTGTGGGTTCTCTGGAAGTCCATTTTCTCAGGACACATCACCTCATGTATTGTTCTTTTCTTGCCCTCCAATACAAACCACCTTGTGTGACAAGTGACCATATACATTTTAAGTAAAATACACAGTAAAATGTCACACAGAAAGAAATAAGAATATTTTCCCACGATTCCGCTACAATTAAGTTAAACAGTACAGGGGTAAAGTCAGACTATTTGTTCAGCTTCTATCAGGGTCTTCAATGTGAGCCATATCACTGAAACGTAAATAAACATTGTGCGGAAAAGAATGTGGCAATTTCAGATATCCTCTTGCGTTTGTCGACAGCAATTGCAACCACACATCAGTTCAAACCTTCCAAGATTCCCTCCACAGTTAAAGTGACTCAAGACAATATTCCATCAAATTGTAAAGCATTGTTAAAAGGATCCGCGCAGAGGAAGAAAATGTAAATGAACTTCTGCAGGCGGCAAATGAGCGAAGGTAAACAAGCGATTCGACGGCAACGTAATGAGGCGACACTTTGAGTGGGTCCCGCTTTTCCCCCGAGCTCGTTTCAGGACTTCCTTCCTGTATCCTCTACAGAGATCACCTTCGCCAAGCCGAAAAGTTTCACACCCCCAAAAATAAAACTTTGCTTCTTCATCTCTCTGAGGGCCCTTGTTAATTTTACGAAAGCGCTCTCTTTAAACCAGGCCCTGATGACATGCGTATTACCTGGAATGGTTTGTCACCATGGCAGCAAAAAATAGCACAACCAAGAGTAAGTATAGACAAATGTAAACACTCTCAGATGCCTACCAAGCAAACAAATCGCAATTATGTGGAATGGCTCGAGGGGATCGTTTGATCGTGCGGGAGCAGCAGAAACACTCTTCACGTCTGAAATGTAAATAAGGAAGTGATGTCATGGTTACCTCAGCTTCAATGTAATACAAGTCTCTCTTGTTTCTTAGTGCTCAGTGGCATACCACAATCATCATGATACCATATGAGCTTACACTGATGAACACAGATGTCAAGACAGGATTCAGATCTACAGAGTTCTGGTTATAAGCACAGTTCATTAACTAAACCGCCGTGTTTTACTGTGGTTTAGAGGAACACATTTATCCAAGTATAAAATCACACTCTTCACACTGCGTAGTTTGTTGGGACAGGGTCTGCGTATATATTGGCCCAGCTGGGGTCGATAATTACCTGCGAAGGAACATTCTCTTTGCCCCACCCTCCCCAACCTCCCACCTCCCTGCCACCTACTGATCTCCTGGATTCATGAGTGTTCCCATCACTGCCCAGATGGGAAAATAACTACTGCTGCAATCTGTCCCGTGCTGGATTTGGACCAATGGCACATGGGTCAAGAGTGTGTGTGTGTGTGTGCGTGCGTGTGCTTGTTACAGTTGGCAATCCTTCCCTCTGCAGGCTATGCAAAAATAGGAGAATCATATTGCCACCTATTTATAGAAATTGAGACCGTATCAAATTTTTTCCACCCTCAAGGGATACGGATTTGTAAATCCACCCCATTTTTGAAAGGCCGGTTTTGTTTGCAAGCCCCAGTTGCTGACTGCTTCAACAGGAAAAGTCAACGGCAGGTGAAGTGCCATTTGAAGGTGCGACAGGGGCCTTTCATTCCTACTGCTTGACGGCTACAGTTGCAGCAGTTACAAAAACAAGCCTGTTTAAACAAATAAAAATAACATTAAATATTTGCCTTGACAGTTCTGCTGTGGGACTGGAGATTCTGACCACATAGCCAATTTATAAAGCTTATTTATTTGATATTGAGCTGCCATTGTCAGAAAGGGCAAGCGGACTTAATGCATAACACATTTTTATGCAAATTCACAATTCATTACACCTGTGGTGAATGTAATGAGGTTTTGACAGAGAGTTTTTTGGCACCGCGGCACAAATGATTAGTCTGTTTTTTTTTTTTGTGCTGATAAAAGGCTGTTTATACCCGTGTTGCTGTGGTGCTTGTTGACTTCAGGCACAAGTGCTGGATGCAAGCCCTGAGGTCACAAAGAATAAGAAGGAGACATTACAAATATTTATACAGGACTGAATTATGATTCATTTATTGGTGACAATGCCTATATTCGCTTTAATATTATTTGATTATTTGCTTTGGTGACATCGTTCTTAGAGGTCCTATCTCAGTAAAGACTAAATTTCAGCTATAAGTTAACCTCCCCAACAATCTAAAAAACAATTGTTGGCTTCTAGAATTTTCTCAGGTCTCTCCAGGATGTAAAATTTTCTACAAGTGCCTTCAGCGTTATTTACCTAGAATGTTTTTTTGTGACCTTGGCAGAGCCTGATCAGAAAATATTGAGGATCATTCTCAAAACGTTCAAAAGAATGTTCTTACAATGCTGAGGAACATTCTCACCATAACACTGTCACTCCCCATTGAAAATATGACCTATATTTTCTCTAATGTTCTGAGAATATTTCTATCAGCTGGAAACTACCACTGAGTTTGGATATATAAAAAACAAACCGCAAATACAAGATTAAAGAGATATTATCATAATACACACCGGTAATTCATATTCAGCAAATCATCTACACTTATATGTACCGTAAGTCTATCTCATGTATCGCTGTTGAACATGAAGAACGTGACATTGAGATCACTTCCTACGAGACAGCAGTTAGAGTTCATTTCTTTCATATCGCTTTGTTTTCCGCCAGATAGGTTCAGTCTGTCTAACTACAGGCGAGCACCACTCTCCGGGTTAACAAAAACACGTCACGGATCCCAAAGCTTAAAGAACTCTTCTGTATTCAGACGCGATCGCACATTAAATTATTACCCACCACCACCCCCCTTTTTCCTGCCAACTCTTGCATTAGGGAGCCTAGACTAATCAGTCCATACCCACTTTGCCTTCATGGACTTTTTTTCTGTTCCGTCCTTAAGTCCGCTAAAGGAGACGGCATGTGCATCGACTTTTAATATACTTTATTACCGCGACGGATGCTGCAGCTCTCTGGAAATGACTGCATGCACTGGAAACACTGGAATACATTAGCTTTGGTAATGGGGGTCTGGTCAGCGTATTGCCCGCGTCCGCTTTTTGAACACGACAGCTTTTTAGATATAAGTGAACAAAATGGATGTCGGAAAAGCAAAGGCGAGGGAGACCGTACTTTCGCCATTACTTCTCGTTTTTGTTATCACGTAAAAGGAGAATCATTTACCTCATAAGTCGCAACGGCTGCTCCCTTTTCCTCCTTTTAAGTATGTGTGAGTAGGTCTCTTTTTTTTGGGCGGGGGTAGGGCTTGGGGCTTCGTGCCCTGGAGACGGCGGCTCTCTGGGAGTAGGAGGGAGACGAAGTTGAGTGTGTTTGCCGGAACGCGCCAGTGGAGCGTGCAAATGTTGAACCGGCTCCTGAAGTTTAACAAGCTCTTCAAAAACCAGCGCGTTCAACATCCTCCGGAAACACTGAATGCTAACTAGAGGGTGGGGACATTTTTACAAATAAATATTTAATGGTAATTCCAAAAAGGCCGATTTATTCGCTCATCTGTGAAATGGTAATTGCCAATTGGTTTTTTAATTATTTTTATTTATTTATTTATTTTGCAAAACAGCAGTGTGTGTGTCACCCTCTCCCTGGCATATTATTGTAGGATATTAATTCCTTGGACAGTCCAGACTTGCAACACAGAGCTAAGACTCACATTGTAATGGTATAACTCTGCCATGTTTTGGACATATTTCAAATTTGTGATTGTGAAGTACGAGCAAAACGCCCCTTTGCATGTTCATGCCATAACCGTTCAAAAAGTCCGTACATCATTGGCTTGAGAGAGGGCTCACAAGAGGGTGTTGACAGACAACAGGTATCACTTCTTAACGTACTATATTTAGTATATTTATATTTATGTATTGTATTTAATACAAATTTAGTTGACCATAACCTTTATACACTAGTCTGAGACCATGTTCATAATAATAACTAATAATGACAAGTATGTAACATTCAAACACTGATAATAACTACCTATCAAAATGTCTCCTATACTACGATGTACAGATACATGCATGTGATATGCTTTTAACTTCAAAGATACAGTTGTGGAGAGTGAATTTTTGTGATTGCTTCATTCACCAAATTTTAGTTGGGAGGATAGGAAATAATGAGGAAATTCAGGTGTATTCACAAGGTGTTAGTGTTAGAAATATTAAATATTGACCCTACTCATAACTTGTATGTGTTTAGAGGGATGTGTTGATGTTGCATTTCAATGTTTTAACTTTATTTTCAGACCAGGCCAATAAAAAGGTGTAGACATGGTTATCAGAATTCTGACTGGTGGAAACAAGGAACATGCCATATCAAGCTAAAAGGTATTGCTGACATGATTTAAATCTGATGCAGCCAGCAATTTTTAAATTAGACTGAAAGGCAGATGCCTAAAATGGACGGAATGTGAGACTGAATTTCATTTTTACCTGTAATGTGACAAAAACTAATCTTTCACATTATATGCAGGATTTGAAATGTTCAAGCCTGTAGGATTATACTTTAGTTGATGTTGGGTTTCACAATGGCTTTGTAAGTGTTTAAACCCAGGCCTGTCACAGTTACATTACGGTTGTGAAAACGGATGACTTGTCTTCCAACTTTCCTGCTAAAAATGCTAAAAACAGAACATGTGATTACTTGTCATTCACACATCATAATCACCATGTAGATGAAGGAGGAAAAAAAATCATGAGCTCAGTATGGCTTGTACAAAATAACTGGTAATTTATGACAGGGGTGATTTTAAATCTTGCTCATAAGAAAATCCTCTTTGATTCCCTCAGTTCTTGCACATCAAATTGTCAGTCTGAAAGTGGGTTTAGCAACAAATCATTTCGTTCAATTTGTATAATATTCCCGGTCATTGCAAATTATCACTTTCTCAAACACATCCTATGTGACCAGTACTGTCTGGAACCATTACATGTGGATACATCTAATCCACCACTGGACACAAATAAAAAAGAAATGGGTAGTTTTTTTTCATGCTGGAGGCCACACAGTACAACAGGAGAGGCAGTGCCGCATGATTTGTGCTTATTTCTTATTTACTCTTAAGATAGCTGATAAACCTATTTCTCTGATAGTTGATAAACTGGGGGTGCCTGGGACACTGCACTGGGCGCTAATTTGGTAGTAGGCTAAAGAAGACTGGCCGACGTACATCCACCCCAACCCTCTGGTGTGATGAAGCCTGAAGGTGATGATGTCTGCTTACAATGCTGTATGTGGAGCTCAGACTGGTGAGGTCTCTGGTATCGACTTGCTTCCTAAACCGACTTATCGACTGAACAGACCTTACTGAATAGCTTTGCATATACCTTAGCCAAAGATTTCAAACATTGCTAAGGTTTCAAATTTTGAATTACAAAAGAAATTACCATCCATTACAAGTACAATGACAACCTGCCACAGGCATACTTTCATTCATTTTGTATTTTTAACAGCCAACCATAGCCTGACACAAAAGTGTGGCCATTACTCAGTGTATTCTTGATTTATAACCATTATAGACATATGTACAATCCAGGTCACCTGAATTGTTTAATGTATTATTCATAATTTATTGAAAATCAATTCATTTAGTGCATTGTTATTAACAGTAGCAGTAATTGTGGTTATATTACAATTCCTGTATGATGTCTTTCTGTGTCCAGGATCTCCAATAATGTCTCCAAACAAATAATAAAATCAGTCACATGTGTGTTGGTAAGAGAGGGATGCGATGTAAAACTAATTACAAAATCAATCTGACATAATACGAGCCAATATATGCTAATACCCTCACCTTCAGACAAACTTCACTGATGATCTGCTACCTCCTAGGTAAAAACGCTGATGCAAAAAATTGATGTAGTCCAGGTGCAGTGTTTAAAATGGACTATCGATCCCAGACCTTAATCTCCAAAGTGTGACCAATTCAACAGGGTGGATTTCTGATTTACCCCCCCCCCCCCCCCCCCCCCCCCACCATGCAGGTTATATCTCAGGCATCGTTGTGTTTGGGGCCGACACCTTCTGGGGTCGTCTGCCATGTGCTCGCGGTCATCGCCGCGGTGACGCCAGAGAAAAGAGGACAGCCGGCAGAGGTGAATGTAATCGCCAGGTCGCCACCTCCAAAGAATACAGTAATAACAACCTCAGGGAGCGTCTGCTGTTTCTTAACCCAGAGGAGGAGGATCGGAGCTGCCCGCGCCCTCCTTCTAGAACCATAAAATCAATCAGACTAGAATCAGCCGCCGTGGACCTCGCTGGAGAGGTCATTAGGACCGGGCCCTTGGCGGGTTCATTCGCTCCGAGCCTCATTTTGAGCTTCCGAAGGAACTTGGGGCGACGGACCCGCTGATCCGCTGCAGACCATCGATCGGTACGCCTCCTGGAGGCCGGGGGGAATAAACAGAAAACTAATTAGATCGCACTCCGTGTAATTCGTCTCCATGTGAATCCTGACGTCCTCTATTTGTATGGCCCTCTTCAGATGCTTACTTGGGTTGCTGTCATTATCTTGGCACTCTAAAGTGTGAACGTGACGAATAAGAACTGTCCAACCTAAAAGAGACAAAGCTTCAAGTATTTTTCAAGCTTACTTAAATTCCTTGACTTTCATAAGGTCTACATTTCAGTAATTGAATGATATAATGTACCACATACAACCCTTTTTATGCAAACACCATGGGTAGTACATTATACTTCAAGTACCTTCAAATAACTGAGCACAGTAATACATACATACATACATACATACATATGTACTTACATCTATAAACGTCCTTTGCATGAAACTTTGATGTTTCATGACTTGAAGCCTAACCTTCACAAGATGGAAGGAAATTCGTAACACAGACAATATAATTTCTGTAATATACATGACCAGCTCTTTCATGTTTTGATTTGCCACACTTTGCAGCCTAGAATGGTGATCCCAACTGAGAACCAGATAACATAATTCACATGAAACATGCCGAACGCAAAGGTAGATTTCATGTATGCAATCGGCTGTGGGAATTTGCTTAGTTCAGTTTTACCTAGTCTTTGATGTGATCTATATCATAAAGTGACAATTTCCCACAATGGCTAACACAAGTCATTAATGTACCTCTTGGAACAAGGAGACAATGAAAAGAGCTACTGTCCGTTATACTGGAAGGAGGTTACTACAACTGTATAGCAGTCTCATTTCCATGATTCAATAAATTATTCATTGGTGAACCATTAAATTTATCAAGGTTCAGAGGTGAGAAATGCCATAAACTAGCTATGATTTCAGATTAAATGCTTAATGAAAGCTTCCGTAACCTTCCTCACCTCGAAGCTTTCTTAGACCACAGATCTACCTTTAATACTCTCATTCAATATTTAAAACCACTGGAATCAAGTCGACGCTCTATCCAGACTGCAACCAGATGGTCGGAGGTCACATGCTAACCACATATAATGCTCATTAACTCAATAAACATCTCATACCATGAAGTGGTTCACACAGTATGTACACCATACTCTCTGCAAAGGTCTCCAAGAAAATAAACAGGGGCAACATACACCAGCATGGCTCTTTTGAAAAGCCGATCTTCAAAGGTTTAGCGACGTTAGCTTCTTTTTGCTTTGTTTTGGCTGCGAAAGCTAATTGTCCGTCAAGTCAGGCTTTGATCCTCTGTGGGTTGGTGTAGTAGGAAGCCATTTTGGCTGTCCACCTTGAAAGCTGATATTATTTTTTTGCACAGCTCTCTTATGCAAATATACCTGGACAATAAACGGAGCAGGGAACAAAAGACGTCCCGGCGGATGTCACCTTATGTGTCCCCTGTGCTGTACGAGGCTTTGCGTGTTGGGAGTTCAAAGAATTTTCTCTCTTTTTTCAAAAGGGATGTAGATATATTACAGAGTACCAATGATGTGTGGCTTCTGAGCTTAATTTTATTGATAAGCCTCCAAAAACACACACACACACACACACACACACTGATAAAGTGTATATGTATCATAAATGAACTGTACCACAGGGATAAAGGTTTCCAACCCACAGCAGATATCCATGAGCGTAACATTATTTGCTCAGGATGAGTGATAGAGTGAGCAGTAAATCGTGGCTAAATGGTTTCACATGCAGTTACTCATTAAAAAGCAGATCTTTCGAATCACTTGCACTCTCATATGCAAAAACTGGTACATCTTCAAAGGTACACTTTGACTTGGTCCTGACAGCAATATATGCCTCATGTTTCAGACTGTAGAGCATACGGCATAAAACATTTTACTAAATCATTATAATTCAAAATATAACTTTAATACAGGTGATTAGTCTGTTGTGCATGTGTTCATATCTATTGAAATGCATTGTTTATATGCATGTGCATTCATGTACAGTTAATTTCTCTGCTGGGAAAATAACATTATTCATTTCATGGATGACAATAGCTGTTTTGCTTCTATCCGCTTGAATCATAATAATTGAAACTAATTTTTCTGGCTGACAGATTTGTTGCTGTGTGTATTGTATTGCTGTATTGTAAATTTATCAGACTTCTTCATTTCTGTTGCACTGAACTTGTAGTTTGAACTAAATTGTGGCGATAACAATGATTCAATCTGACAGAATTTGTTATTTGACCAGTCAAGTGTTTTGTCAATGCTGTTAATTACTCTTATTTTAATCGGTCTACATTATTAAACAACCTTCAGTCCCTTGACAATAGGTTTTTGTCACAAATTTATGAACTACGTACTAGCTCTTCCCCTAACTGACACTTTTAGAACTTTTTTCATATTGACGGATAGAATGGCGAAGCCAAAGAATTTTCCATTGTAGCGTACATTTTGCCATTTCCTTAAACGTCAATGTCGCAACTGGGATTCTTGGCAGCCAGGTGTTTGTTTTTACTGCTCTGCTGATGTGTACCTGCTGCAGTTGGTTCCCTCTCAAAGCACATTCCACTTCCCTCTTCTGTAAACAGGCGGACACCCTTGATAATCTTGGATCGTTCCAGAAATGATGTTTTGGTCTACAATACATATGATACGAATAAAACATCTGATATGTCGACTCCTTGACAATGTTCGGATGTAGAGGATTACCCTTCTGCAACACATCAAGGCGGGAGGCCACATTTGAACGCAGCCCTTACTTGCACAGCGAAAGCTCACTTTACAGCGCATAATCCATAATTTGGTGCGTGTGTTACTGTATGAAGGTAAACTAGGGGGCTTTAAATTGCAAATGGTATACAAGGGAATATTTATATTAGGGGAAAATACTAAATTGCAGCCCTTTGGCATTCATAAAAATGTAGGAAACTTTATAATAATGGATGTTAAAGGAATTAATAAGGAAATAATGGCCACATTTATCCAAGCATTTAACACATTTTAAAATGTTTGCGCATTTCAGTGACATGACTTATGATTGGATGACACAAACTGCTTCAACCAATCACACGCACTCTTAGTGTTTCTGCAGCAGCAAAACACACCATTTGCACATACTAAATGCTTTTGTAATTTAGGCTTTAAATCAGTCCCTGCAGTTAAGAGCATATCATATAATGGTTAGATTCAGCTGTGGAAGGGAGCTGTCCACGGTACTGAAACCAACTGGATCGATTCAAATGCTAAAGAAACAGACAAAGCACTCACTATGTTGCAACTGAAGAACACAGGAAATAGCTTGTTCAGTCTGATGATTGAGGTCTACCCACAATCCAGGTCACCTGTGACCAGCCTTGAATCCCTACCTTCATTGTCCTACCATGTAACTTGTGGGGACTGACTATAGAGTTACAGTAAGGTGCGAACAGAGTGCCTTAAAAACTCATCTCAACTAAGATCACCTGGAGTGGCCGAAACAGTCTGTGTAGGTCATTAAATAACTAGTTACTGACAATCTTGTGTTTGAATTTGTGTGTGCATATCTGAGTGCAGATGTGTTATTTACCTGGAAACTAAAGATTTTCAGTGTCCCTTCATTTCCCTTCAATTTGTGCATGAGCCATGTTACAACCACATTTGAGTGGATGTATTTGCAACCAAAACAACAAGAGGGCTTTATCCCTGAACTGGCAGATGCTCAGCTCTCTGCTTTAGAATGGCTTTTTGGAGCCGCAAACGTGGCTAATTGAGGGATCCCAGAGATTTATATCATTCTCAGTTAAGGTTTTTTACAGATTTTTTTTTTTTTTACAACTGTTTATTTCAGATTACTCCTGCTTCTGACCCCTAAGCTGCTTTCTGGCATTAAGTCCAAAGTTAAATAATGTTATGAGACAACACATGGTGCAAGCTTTTGCAGGATTTGTTATTCTTAAATATTCTGATCAAAAGAGGCAGAAATCTGATTCATAAAGAGGTGGGCAGATTAGTTGTCACCCCTTTGTGAACCCTGTCGACATCTGAGACAAACGGCTCAAATGCAATATGCCACCACTGTACAGACATGATTTGTTTCCAAATCATAGGTCAAAGAAAGATTATTGTTTCCAAGCACTTTCTGTGTCTGCGCTCGGGGGCGCAGTTTTCTGAAACATCTGGGACGTACACAAGACGTCAGATAAATGTCAGGGCGGGTTTGGCGAGGAGCTGTGAACTATACTTTTGTGTCCAGGGAAGGAGGCTGGGAAATGAACAAAGAATGTTCCAGCACCACCGTGCAGCACTTCTAATTCCAGTTGATATGCAAATAAACAAACAGAATCGCTGTGAGAGAATGTGGTGCTGACCATGAGGTGTCTGCAGAACTATGAACACACGAACACACACACACACACACACACACAAAAATATATGCCTACATGCATACACACCCACACACAAATGTGTGTACCTAAATGCACACACCCACATAGACTAACGTGTGTACAAACATAACAGTGCGTACATACAGACATCCACATACAAACGTGCATACATACAGACACACACACACACACACACACTCACAAACATGTGCATACATACAGACACACACAAACACACAAATATGTGCATACATAGACACACACAGACATTCGTGTACATATAGGCACACACACAGACACATGAGCACACACACACACACAGGGAGTTGATAAAAGTAAACAGTGGGACAGTCATTGCACTGTGACCCCTGGTCCCAGGGTGTGTGGTGCCTGGGGAGAGATGTCTTTATCAGTCCCCCAGAGCAGACGCTAGGTCAACCACAAGCCAAAGTGAACAAGAGGACAAACTCACCAGAGAGGCTAAGCAAACAATGACAGCATGACAGGCAAGTACCCAACGAACCTAAGCTGGACTGTTCATGTACTGCCATTACAAGGACAAGCTCATTTCAGCGGTGCCCAACCTCAAAGCCTGTTTTTGAACATCTAACAAATTCAAGATGAAGTGAGTTCTTTTGTTATGAAACCACAGGACAATTATGGAACAATTCAATGTTTGATGGTGTATTGGTTGTATTGTGGCTTTAACATGAGTGGTGGTGTCAGAATCCCTTTATTGTTTTATCAGTGCTAACCTTTCCCTGATTTTCATTGATTACAAACACATCTTTAAATCACTCACGGCCAATGGCAGTTGATTTAAGGGGTGACCTGAGGCGGGGCCAATACCAGCCCACTCAGCCACAGGTGTTTAAAACAGCTCACCATAAGAAGCATCAACAACATACACACGTGCATCACAAAAAGCTGTAAGAAAAGCGGATAATTTTTTTGTTTTGACAGCATAGCAGTTAGCATACAATGCTAATGATGAAACTGATTCATCCCATTTCCCAGAGTCCTTCAAGAAACCTGATCATCATTCCTAGGAATAGCTACAATGGGTAGAAACACCTTTCGAAATCTAAGAATATATGTGGTCATTTTCCCTAACGCTTAATGCGCTTAACGCACCCAAGAATCTTATCCTAGTTCAAGATGCTGGTCTGTACAGGACACCTTGACTGTCACAGAAAAGAAGGTTCATAATTTACACAGTATGTCTGAACTTGCTACATCCTTTTCTCCCCTTCCTACATGGCATGCTGCAACTGATCAAATTGACATTGACAGCATGACATGTGTGTATATATATATATATATTTATATTTGTGTTTCTAGGTCATCATGTCTTTCTCAGATTAATGTGGTTCTGATTCACAAAGCAATACTGCTCAATACTCCAGTGAATATTTGCTTCATGTTGCTGATTCATAACCAACCAATACCAATATCCTCCTGGCATGAAACACCCATTACATGATTTCAAATGAACGTGCAAGAAATAGCTAGCTTGTGTATTTATATACCCCTGAAAGATATAGATTAGCTATAGCTAGCCCATTTCACACTGAATGAATGACTCCATTGATATTTGGGGTTAAGAAATAAAGTTTGTGCCATTAGATAACATTATCTTCTCCAACATCACATAAAAGTCAAACTGTGTCGAGGGATCAAAACGATGGAAATAAGTCACATTTATCCTCATCTTCAAATCCAGACATTCAGTGCAGGTTTTCCATGAATGTAGTTTGATCTTCCTTTGATCTACGCAGGCCTATTTTTTTTTTACCTTCAGGCTGAAGCAAAAGCACCATCCATTTCAATTGAAACCTTTTCAAATGTTAATTATGCCACAATAAATCAGTAACAAGGAGATTCATGAACATGACAGAAGAACAGGAAAGATTTGATAGATTACGATAAGGATATCGTGTCCATCATGCAATGAAGCGAAGTCTCCAGAGGCCAACCCTCTGAGGGCGTCTAGCCCTGGATAAAGACACTTGTCTCCTATTGGTTGTTGGCTGACAGAAGCTGGGAGTTGATAAAACCATGACCCTGAGACTGAAGGTTAGTCTCACCTTCTCCTGTGAACCAGAATGACCTGGATTTCTGACCATTTTTTTCAACACGTACCAAACTGTTGAGAAGCAGCAAGAACAAAACCAGAAAAAGAACACTCAGAGATAAACTTTAGGTCCGCGAAAAAATAAACCAGCTTCTGGATTCCAAAAGGCCGACCCATCATCTTGGAGTCGTTTTTTGTTATGTCTCCAAATCTCAGACTGCAGCCTTTCAGACAGGCTTGAGTTGTCTTTATTGTTTAGTCTATGAAAGCCAGGTTGTTTAGTCTATGCAAATCTGCATATTGCAGGCAAAGGGAGATGAGTCACTCATTGTGATGGCTTGGCTAAGCAGGTGACCTGTGATTTGGCTGGGCTTCAGTTATACCCTGTCCATCTGACAAAGTTGTTTACAGCCAAAGGGATACTGTATATAAGTTCAAAAGGACGGGGTCGCAAATGCGGCCGGGAGGCTGCCCTTCGCTCGGGCCATTCCAATGATTTTCCTGTCCAACTGACAGAAGGAATTTACGGCCAACCTAAACCCCCAGTAAGCTGTGGTGAGGTGAGGTGCCCGCTCACAGTTTGAGTGGGAAATGTGGCGTGTGGGAAACATGAGAGGGAGAGAAAGAGAGAGGGACGACTGAGCTTTGTACAGCTTTGTCCTCCTCAGGAAATAGCCACCCATATTTGGCCCTTACAACCCTTGAGATATTTTCCTAGTTTATTTCGTCGAATTAATTAATTAATTGATTAATTAATTAACGACAACAATAATAATAATACATTGTATTTATGCAGTACCTATCATGCAGATTTTGCTACATGAAAGCACAAAGAAACGTACATGTGAAAGTGACACATAGAGTAAACAATGTAAAGTACTGTAATAAAGATCAGAATGCTTATAAACTTTCACTCAGTGGCCTACTCATCCAGAGAATGACGAATAAATTCATGATAGAGCTTCACCGTCCCGATTCGCCACGTTTCTATGCTGATCCCAGGGGAGCAGTACGAGCGTCACTCCTGACTGGTGTCACACCGCGCTAATACCCGGCCTCCTTCCTGTTCCTCTCCCTTTATCACAACTGCACAGACAAACTCTAATCCCGTTCCTTGTCTGCTCTGTCAGAGCTACCCACAATCCTCAGCTGCAGCCGGAGGGGCTCATGAAACCGGATCCCAGATTCGGTACTTCCCCACTGATGCCGAGGCGTTCCACAATGTGTAAATTGGGGTGGCGGGAATGGGATGTCATGAATGGTAGATGACTACCAAAAGTAACACAAATGAAAACAAAGAAAATGCTGCCAGGGAGTTTCTGCAGAATTCAGAATTTGTAATTTATGGAAATATTTCCTGCACAGGTGTATGGAAACGAGAGCACAGCCCGAGGACAGACAATAGCACTTTGCCTTGGATTCTGAATAACGGTTTACAGTGACTTATCCGTTGTAGTTGTTTCCCAGCATGCTTGAGAATTCCAGAAAGATTCACGCAATCAGTGTGTGAACTACAGGGGAGCTAGGGGAAGCTTGGCTCCTCTTAATAAGACATGAGCTCCCCTGAAAACATGATTTGTGAAATTTTGGGGAGGTCTATAAAATATTTAAAACAATATGCTATGTTTGCCATGCATTTCTATTTTTCTTCATCATTTCCATCTTCATCATCATGGATCATGTGTAAAATTAGGCTATTATTGATGTATGATTCATGCATGAGGGTGATTCATCGCAAATTCACTTTATTAAAGATACCGGCATGCATGCTATTCTTCCCATCACCATCGAAGCGTGGCGGTGTGATATCATAAACTTCATTCACTTTAACTCAAAGATCATAAAAAAAACAAACTTTCCTACTCAGTCTGCGTGCCGAATCACCATTATTCATTTCTCTGTTTATAGCAGTGTTTGTAGTCTCAAGGAATCTTACTCGCAAATTTTGGATTTACGAAAAAATCTAAGCCAATCCACTCTGAAGAGCAACCAGAGCCAGAGGCATCTTCTACCGCAAATGTTAGCTTGACGACAACCGACACTGATGCTACACCTACACTGTGCCCTGCTTTAGTTGGCCACATTTTATCATACTGTGATGTTTGGTTTTGATACCCGTCTGGAGGTTTGATGTGGTCATTAACTGATTATTATATATCAGATGTGCTGACATAAAGCAAGTAGGCCTACATGCTTGCAGCTATGATTTTTTCTTGGCAACAAGAGTAACAGTCTGTCCTGTCTTTGAGGCACATGTATTTGTACTTAGCACTCAAATATGCCGAATATAAATTTAAATTAAAACATAAGATTACAAGTACAATTTATTCATAGTGAAAAGGGTAAACCAAAATAAAATCGTAACTCTCATGTACTGCTGATATCACCTTTGCTGTCAAATTGAATGGGGTCTGGGGTCTCAAGGACCCCAACCAGAATATGAGGGTTAAATATATAGGATTTCTTTTCCTTGAGAAAAGAATGTGTACATTTAAACACATAGATGACTGATAAAAAAAAGCCCAAAGTCTAGACGACCAGAGTGTGTGTAAGGTTCATCTGGACTCATTGGTATGCATGTCGTATATGCATTTGCATAATTCTTCTAAATGACTGGTACCTAGAGAATCTTCTTTATAATACCCAATTCATGAATAATCCATAATTTCCTGTTGACTCTTCATTGATATTTTTGACATCAGACAAGCTGTTGCTTTTATTGCTGTCAATATCACTAAAATGTCCACTGGGAATTGTTATCTTTTGAGAATTGTGCATGATATTGAATTAAATATCAGCAGTCAATTAAAGTTACACATCGAAACATTTCATCTCTTGTAATTCATAATGTATAAAAATGAAATGAAAATGGCCACGATCATCCCTTGAGATTGCAGCTGGCGATCTTTGGGTACATTGTGAGAGTAATTTACTTGAGTTTGACTCAGTATGGAGTGGATTTAGAAGTAGGTACAGATAGTGAGAGGCCCAGCTGAGATTATAGCCTTCATCCGAAAACCTTTCTGCTTCTTCTCAAACACTCTCTCCATCGCATCTTTCCTGCCATTACAGGCAATGACAGAAGATTGAGGGGAAATTGCCGCCAATTTTTTTTCGGCCGAAGTCTCCTGTGTTGGCGGGTTCCTCATTTTGTCACATACTGACAAAGGAAGTAGGAAATGTCAATGTTGACGTGTTGTAGCTGAACTACAAGGATGTACTTGGGGCAGTGGAAGAAGGAGCGGTGGTTGTGGTGGTGAGGGGGTGGGGGTGCATTCAGAATTTCGTATACAGACGGTCCCCGAGTTACGATGCTCGGAGTTATTTAAGACTTTACGATACAGTACAGTAGACTTTTGGTACAGCTTACGATAAATTACACGAGATATTCAACACTTTATTATAAAATAGACTTTGTGTGAATGATTTTGGCCAACTGTAGGCTAATGTAAGTGCTCTAAGCACGTTTAATGTAGGCTAGGCGAGGCTATGATGTTCGGTGTATTAGGTGTATTAAATGCATTTCGGCTAACGATATTTCCCACTTACGGAACGTAAACCCATCCAAAGTCGGCGACCGTCTGTTTGGTCAGATCTCATTTTCAGAATGACTGTGTTCAGCCTTGATGGTAGATGAATGTGAACTGTCCCCAACCTGATACGAAACAAATTTCACCCAAGGTTATGTAAGTGGTTTTAAAGTGTCACAAAATCGATACAAAATGCAGACCATCAGGGAAACCTTGTTCCACCTAAATGTATCTACCTAAATTCATTAAACCATCAATGAAAAACATTCATGTTTCCCTGTTATACCCCAGCTTGTGACTCGTGAAAAAGCGAGAAGAGAAGCCAAACTGTTAACTCAGAACATGAAGACAAATAACAGCTGAAACCTCTTGTGAGTGTCCTCCGGCAACGACACGATTTGTCATCCGTAATGTTGATCAAGCACTTCCCATGAGCCTCCGCATCGCAGTACGCTAGCATCATACTGATGGTAGAGCCGCTATGTATGACTCATCGCAGGAGTTGCTAGTTATGCAAATCTGATGCCATTGCATTATGTAGGTATTCTGTAAAAAGAATAAATACATGCATTTACCACTGATAGCAGCAATCTGGAGCTCTCCAAAACACCTGCCAGAGTACATCTCGGTACAAAACGTTCGTTACCTTAACAGGAGAGCATCTTATAAATTCAAGGAAACACCAAACCTGGTGGGCATTCACAAATGGGTTAATGTCCTATCATGAGATTATTTTGTATTACGTATCTTGAATTCTAAAGCAAGCGGTTTATGCATAGACTTGCATTTACTTACACATATCTAAAGTGATTTTTTTTTTTTACCACAACTGCTTGGATAAGTCTTCGCCAGAGGGCAAAACAGAACAGTTAATCTCAAAATTTGAAGCAGCAGTGCGTGCGGTAACAGGACTAAATTTAACAGAGATTTTTCCAATGTGCAACTCTGCTGTTTGGCTGTCTATCAAGGTGCTTAACCTGAATTAAATATAAATGCCACGGTATAAAAATGGATAACATGGTAAATGAAATGATTAAATGTAAGCTTTGCAGGTTAGTCTTGATAACAGTGCTAAATAAAATATGACCACGACCCACAGCTTCCTGGCAGTTTTCCTTGACGTAGATACACATCTACATCTTCTGTACAGAACCACTCATTTATATTTGGCAGGGAAATGGATTGTTGACCTCTATGTGAAAACAGAAAAAAAAATATAGATTTTAAGATGTCGAGCCATTGAATCGTAAGCACTTAAAACCCCACACTGTCCCAGAAAACTCAAAAAAAAAAAAAAAAAAAAAAAAAAAAAAACACAGCCAAGGCTATATGCAGTCCCTTCATGCGAAAACCAGCCAAATTTCCATCGTTCTTCAAAAGAGCCCTAAATCTGTCAAGCTACTCTGCTTAGAGCACAAAAGATAAACAAATAAACAAACTAGTAAAAACAGTGTTTTTTTTATTTATTTATTTATTTATTTTTGCGGTACAGAGGATCCGCTGTGGGTTATTTGCTCAACCATTATTCCAGTAGTTTACTTGCATCATGTTTGCCAGCGGTTGTTATTCATAGGAATCGGTATAAAAACACACATTATCTGTGGGGTGGAATGAGGCTTCGGAACCCGAGCCAAGACAGGGTGAGATACTGAGCACGGGGGTTGTGAAGTGAGGACTCTTAGTTAGGACGGATAATGGGAAAGGAGGGGTAGGTACACGTGATTCCACAGCCGGGCCGCTAGGGGTACACGTAATCGGGGTGACACCCCTCTGTTGGGCAGGAGACTCGGTTGCCATGGTGAGAAACGAGGATGTTTGTATGGGAGCGCATCTCGGCAAGCGGCCAAGCGTGCGCACGCATCCCTTCCGTGTGCGGCAGGGGAAAATTACAGGAGCTCACGCTTCGCCGTTCTTCAAAGGAGGGAAACGTATAACTCGTTACATCAGGCACTCCGCCTTGGCAGGGCACCCCATCTTGGTGTAACCCTTCTTTCCTGATAAGGAGTTCGGGTCGGATGTCTCCCGCAGAGTAGCGAGGACGCGTATTACAACAGGGGTCTGACTTTAAACTTGTCGGTAACGACAGGCAGCGGAGGACGACACGAAATGTCAGAATTTCCCTGGCGAAAGGGCAACACAAAACCACGGATTAATTTCGGTATCAGCTCATTTTCTCTCCAATTAATTAAGACAAGTAAACGGGAATTCCTTCCTCCAATTTTGTGCAGGGGTCAAGACTAACATTTGGGAGGCTGAGCAAAATGAACAGTGAAGTTTTTTAAGCACTTTATATCTTTCTGGGAATCAAATTAGCCGACTAACCTGATTTGGACGTGGTATGAATCACATATTGAATAAAATGCTCTGATTCATATCATGCAGAACATACACGTGTTTTAATTAGGTCATGCACTCATGTATGCATTGATAGATGGGGAATTTTCATTCAGAATCATCGATGCAAAGGATTATCTTATTACTGTTGTTGATCTTTTCGAATTTTCTGGTAAGATTAAAATACAAAAATGAGCTGCTGTTTACCGAGCAATTTTATTAATGTCAGTTTAATGGAAAATTATTTATTTCAAACATCTTACCTTTGAAGTGTAATAAACCTAAAACACCCATCTTTAAAATTCTAGGGGACTGGTGAAAAACATGTCAAAAGCATTCCCTTGAATGATTGGGTCAGGCTGTAAATACACCACAACTGGTTCGCTTTGCAAAACGAGTACTTCAGAAAATCTGAATCCACTATGTAACGTTCCCTTCCACTGATGTAGAATATGTATTGGCAAGTCCATTTGATTTTGCTGTAACCCCAGATAACTAATATATGACAAGATGTCACATCTAAGATTCACCTAGTGTCCTAACCCCCACTATATTCCACGACTATGCACGCCTACCAATGTTAATAAATAGCGATTGTTTAGAAATACAAATAATGGGTAACATTCACAGTGCAAGGTTTTAGTTTTTTTTTAAACAAAGGAGAGATGACTCATCTTCACCTGTGATGTACACCACCCATGTGGGTAATCAGCTGAATTTTAAAAAAGAAAATTTAGTATTCCAGATTTGTTCAGCCAATGAAATGAGAGGATGATGATCACATGACCAAACTGAGAGCTCCATATTTGGAATTCTAACAGGGCACTCAAATATACAGGTTATATATTCGCTACAGTGCCTGGCATATGTACTGCATTCACAGCAGTAAGTGTGGTATGTTGATTTGGCCAGCGTTGCAGTGCCCAGATGTCAGTCCTCATGAAGAGTGATGGAGTTCCCTCTGAATTCCCGTAGCTTGAAATGCGATGTCATCCTCAGCGGTTCAATCACAGCGCTAGTTTACCGAGACCCAGACTGCCCCGGGGGCCTTTGAGAGGCCCCTATCAAATTCAATTGCGTACAATCCAAAATCCTGATCCAAACACATGATACAAAAACAGTTTTGCGAAACACTCACTCATTGCGATGGGACACAAAGTCTGCTTCCTCCCTCCCGTTTCAGCCAGTTGTGCGGAGATGCATTGTGGGATTTTCCGCTCATATAGTGGGGATAGAAGGGGGTGGGGGGGATAGGTGGATGGCCTGAATTACATTCCTCTGCACGCCACCGTGATCCTTATTACGTTCATAAAATATTCAAAATGTCCTCCAGCAGTCCGCAGTGCCACCGTTTGCCCTTTACTAATAATTAATCCCCTCCGGCCGACTTCATCTCTCCCCCAATAAACAGGTGAGGGTGAGGCAGGGCGTGCTGGAGGTGGGGGAATTGGGAGGGGGTGTGGTTAAAGGGCCAAGGCCTGTTTCGTCATTATTTATCTCCAACACCCTGTGGCACACCCCACTTGGTACAAGAAAAGCTTCACGTAAAAGGTATTGCCGTTAAGACTACTAATTCTAATTGGTGTTGTATAAAACAAGAACATTAAAATTGTAGGAAGGAAAATTGTAGCCTGTTTGAGCCTACATTCATAATATGTGGTATATATTGTATTTATGCACATGTATATGTACATATACACATTGTAGAATAACAGCTACGTTTAGTTATCTCAATAATATGTTCTCCTCTACAGATTTTTCTCTTTCCCTAATTTCACACATCTTTTCCCCAGTGTCTGCAAGTGCTTGATTAACTGGACTGGGAAAAATGAACAGACTGAGACGCTCCAAAAGCTGGCCAACCACATGGGAGGGCGGCAGTGCACAGACTATCCAATCACACGGCAGGATGTCTGTACACAAACTGTCTAATCCCACCGGAGGGTCGCCGTACACAAACCGTCCAGTCACATGGAATGGTGTCCATACGCTTCATACATTAAGGTTGCATGCCAATCAAAGGATTTTCAAAGCCCTGCAAACTTCACTTGGGAACCTCACTCAGGAGTATGCGATGCACTCATCAACGGCTCAGAAAGCGGAATTTTATTTGAATCAAAATGCATTCTTCATGATAAAATGATAGAATGTTAACATTATTTTCACTGAACAGGATGTTTGCTAGGAATTATGGGAAATATGAGCCTGCAAAGTCAACTCTGTTGAAGACTTCAGCAAGAGGGCACATCTGGGTCCCAAAAGGGATTCCCTCCAGTGAATTCGGCCAATGAAATTTTACAAGAGGGGAGCAAGTAATGGATTGGGACACGGCCTTAGCATACTCAGTGGGGCGCAGCCTTGTCTTTACACCTCTTACTCCCCTGATCCAGTTTCCCAGAATTCCCCACAGCATGGCCTATGGTGAACTTCACTCATTTTTACCAGAACTTTGGGGTAACAGCTGGAATAAGCTCATTCTTTCGTACCATGGTGCAACAACTACAGAAACGACACCAGGTGATTGTGTTTGAACAGACCCGGCTCTGAAAGGTAGGAAGGAAATTGAGATAGCGTGAAATTCATCACCTTTGAGGCACTGTTCTGATTCGTATTAATCAACAAAAGGGACCACATTGTGAGCGGCCTTATCAGTTTTCCACGCCTGACTAATCCTGTAATTTGGACCTTATCTCGGCAGGTTTCTGAGGCTCAAAACCTTGATTTTTCCCCGGACACCGTTTAGCAGTGCCTGGTTCCAGCCCGTGGGTCCATCTCATTTTCAATAATGAGCGTGTATCCTCAAAAGCAAGAATAATCAGACCAGAAATCGTACCAAATCTGGGGTTTTCTGCCATACACTATGTCTCACCTGGACTGCTTACTTCATTACAGTCTCATGATTGGGGAGGAAACATATTTACTGTTCCCACATGCCATACTTAAACAACTACCTCAGAATGCTTGGATGAATTTGATCATAAAACTTTGTCTAGTCTAATAGTTTCTCAATCAGCTGCAGAATTATTCTCACCCCTGAAGAAGTTTCATTTTATGCTTCATTGTGTGAGGAAACTATACTCATCAATTCTAATAAAATCATTTGAAGTTTTTAAACATTTTTGTTCTAAAAGTTTGTTTCGTCACATGATACATTTCTTTTCTCAAAATTGTTTTTGACACCCCTAAAGATCTGTCTACATGCAATCACACAAAGTCTAACACAAAATTATACTTATTTAAGCTCAAAAGCTGAAATCAAGAGAAAATGATTATTGACCATGACAAATCAAGTAATTAGTACAAAACATCAAAGTAAACGATTTTGTATACAGCTACTAGGTCAATAATCAAACCACTAGAACCGTCAATAGACAATCATATTAGGATATAAGCACAGGAGAAAGAGTAATTAAAGTGGGCAATCTAGTCATAAACATGCTTGAATGCACTCTCTGTCCTGTCGCTGTTATATTCACATTTAACTGCTTTCCTTCCCTTAGGCATGTAATTATGTTGATTCACAAAGAGACAGAAATTCAATACAAATACCACCTGCTCATTGGTTTAAGTGCTGTCAAACTGCCAGTGTTTTATATATAAATGTGAAAATATCAGTTGGACATATGGATAAAAAGCTTTTAACGACGCCCTCCTCCCCATTGCTTCTGTTTGTCTGTTACAGCACATGTGGCAGCAGGAGGCGCTAGGACATGTTCAGAAGCATGAGGTATGTTCCGATATTTGTCTTTTCCAATGATTTTGTCTTTTTTTGAACATTTTAGATGCTTTTCCCAAAGAACTGTCAAGAAATTTTCCCTCCCGTGATATAGAGCTCAGAGGAAGTGGATTTACTCACAATTCTGGCGTTCTCAATTAACAGCTTAGAACCCTAATTTTAAATGAACAAACCTCAATTAGCATAATGCTGTCATTGGTCGATTATGCTATTGCCCACTGAATCACCACCCCAATGACAGTATTCCACCAGTGGTAAATTAGTTTGTGAATCAGCATAGGAAACCACCTTAGAGCATCAATAAAATAGACGTGCCTATCACTGCCAACAATTTAATGGATGACCCCTAATGAGTCTCATGACATGTCTGCATGCTACCAAAAGTTGAAGTCCAGGGAGCAAGCTAAATCTGTTGCTAATTTATCATCTTTTGAGTAGCTTTGTTCGAAGCCAAAGCTAACCCTGGCTCTCGGTACGGATCATGCTCCTCCTCAGAAACATTCCCCCGTCCAGACCTTGTTAATACACTTAACGCACAAAGCTTTGACAGGATGTCCTTAAGGTTCAGCTTGTGCTGGCTCCAATGGACTCTCAGCTAATCAGAGAAATGGGTCACACGGAATGCCCGTTTTAAAAGCAGAAATCACCGCAGGAAAGGCAGAAGAACCATATAGTCCTTCTATCTCCCAGCAATTACTCAATTTAATAAAAGTAGCCAATTCTAGTGAAAAGGGTACAGAAATATCCCTTCTCTTTATGTAAAAAAATATAAGAAGATTGTGCATGAAAAAATGACCAAGGCCTTTCACTACATTAAATTACATCTTTCACAGGCACTATCACTCAGACTGACATCAATATATTAGATTCAGAATTCAGACATCGTAGAATTATATGGTTATATGTAATATTTTACAGAAAGGATTAAACAACTTGGATAATAAAACAGAACAATATACACAAATATTTATGGTTTAGGATTTTTAAAAAATTTTCAGACCTTCATTCTCACATTATTGTTATTTTCTTAACTGGGTGTTTGCTCAAGGATATGTACGGAGTAGAACAGCAGGGTGATAACCTGCATCCTAGTGGCTGCGTTCCAAGAGCATATCGCCACGCCGTCTCCCAATATGCTCTACCTTGGCCAGGAATTATATGGCAAGCTCAGCTGACAAAGAGAGTGAGTGCACCCCTTTATCTTTATACAACCGACCTTGAAGCCATAATTCTGTTGTACATGGCTCAGTACAATTTATATGGCCACTCACCACGGAACATAGCTGAAGGCATGTCATGAATGTACTTGGGAATTGTAGCATGGCTACACTTGTATTAGCACTTTGGCAATCACACCTTTCTGGCAGCCAGTCTTTTCCGCTGGTCTAAAAGCTACAGCTCACTGACTTTTATTCCACGGCTTGATCATATACTTTCATGCACGGACTTGTCCTGTGAAAATGTTCTATTTATTTTCTCCAGATCTGATGGAAGCAGTGAAACCTGACAGGCCTTTCAAAGTGAACATAAAATATATAGTCATTACGGGGTGATGCATTTCATTCGGGACTTTTATTCACAAGAGTCCCAGTTCAAAAGAGACTGTTTGTACACAAAGTCAGAACTGTTTCATATTTCCCTTTGGGATTCGGAGGCCGACACAATGACCTTTCTGTGAAGGGATGTGATATCCTTGCATTGAAGAATGTGCGCTCTTCGAAAATATAGCTGTCATCTATAAAACACTGCTGATCCGCTGAATATGAGATGGCGCGCGAGATCATTTGCAGGCAAAGGTAAGATCATCCAGATGGAAGGTTTGTCGCCCTTGTCATCTCTTCCGGAGAAACGGGTAGCGGGATGAAGAATGTGACGAATTCCTTTGCTTCCGTTAAAAAGGACCCTGCAGCACAATGGTCTGGCAAGGTCAAACCACAATGGAGATGCTATTTTTGTCTCTCTCTTTCTTCAATGGCTCTTCACAACAGTAACCCCCCCCCCCCCCAACCCAACCCCCCACTCACTCACCCACCCACCCCTCAGTCTTGATCAACAACAAATACTCAGACAAACCCTACCGGCAACAGCTAAGTCTTCTCTTCTGTTGCCCCCAAAGAATTTCAAAAGGAACACCAACAAAAGCCGAGACCCTCCAACAAAAGCTGCATGACTGCCAGCACTGTATGCTCATGGCAGCCTGCTTAGCCTCCCTGCTCGTTAATGGATATTAAATAAAGTGGAAGGAGCATGGCACTTCCCTCAATGAAGGGAGGGACATGATTTATACTGGAACAAGCATCTGCTGTCTCGCAGTGGCCAAACATGTTTTGTTTTTTGTCTTGTTGTAGGAACCCTACTTTAGAAGCTATGCCAGCTATACCATTGAAAACATCTGGCAATGTACAGCATTGTCACAATTCTTCCAAGCTTCATCATGTGATGTCACAATGTCAATGTTGAATGATGCAGGCACTACATTACATCAGGATCAGGAAGCATAAGATCCCACAGTGAGGCCGGACACAATTTAGCAAATAACGGACTGTAAATGCAATGAGCGTTTACTTTAATGCAAGCCCTGTCCTGAAGAATTTCCAGCCAGTTAGGGTTTGTGTAGTGACCAATTGGCTCAGGTGCAGGAATTTCCAGTCAAACGTGATGCCTTTCGGTATCATCTGGAGAACATGACGGGTGTTAGACTGTTCTTGATATGTTCTTGCCTGACGCGTTACATAAGCGCCATGAACAATGCATTACATAAGCCGCAGAACACCGTGGAGCGATCCCTGCTGATGGGGTCTGCCAGCTTTCATAGCAACCGCGCGGATCGTCGCCACCGGAGATACGAAGTAATCTAAGTCGGGCAAAACAAGTTCACTCCACAGAATTGTGCTGTTTGCTGGAGAGTAATGATGGCTTTGGAAGCATTGTGCTTTTACAGTTTTTTTTTTCAGTGCACAAAACATACAAGTGCACTATGGGAAGAAATCCCTGTTTGTGACACCTAATCATTCATGTGAGTGATCACAATGAGCCCAGAAAGCATGTGTCTTTGGTGGCTCCCTACAAATTATTAAGGGAAGTGTGTATCTATGGCTTAGGCACTCATAAGCAAAACCAACCGACCATAATACGTCTGGTGTATTCACACATATGATTCATATATTTCATTTTGCACAGTTTTATTGAAAGCTAAATGTTTTTTTTTGTAGTGAATAAGGGCACCGCTTTGTGTTTTACCACAATACACACTTATAAAATATTGCAAGTGAATTTTTAGCTGAATTTCACATCATCATAATTCCAGTTCATAGAAATAGACTGTACATATTATATATGGCAGCAAAAACTGAGATTTCAGGCATGAAAGCTGGAGTCCTTTTCAGACAGCATTGGAAGTGCTTAAAAAGTCAATCGTATTTTTTTTTTTCGGTCTACCTTAAGCAGGTTGAGCTAAAGATAAACCCGTCACACTGGAAAGATTGAGGGAGAAAGACAGAGAGAAAAGGCTACTGACTGAGTGTGTAATCTGATTGTGGGGACCTGAGGGATCGGTTTCCAAGAGACATAAGCAGCCATGAGGAGCTCCTGGCTGGCTGTGCTTCCCAGTCCACACACACACACACACACATATACACAGGCATACACACACACACTTCATCTGGAATCCTGTGTCTCATCACAATTGCGCTCTCCTTTCCCTTAAAGCAATCGCCCCACAGCAGTCCATATTTCCCTGCTCCCCTGGGCCAAAACATACAAAATAAACGTTGACGGCGAGAATACCAATGTGTAAAGGGTGCCGTGCCAAGCATCAGGAAGAGATGTGGGGATGTCGACGATAGGGTGCACAGACTTCACCCTACTTCACCCTACTTCACCCCCGATCTTGCAGGCGGTACCCAGCTCCCCCCGCCCCCGCCCCCCACCCCATCCGACCGCCCACCTTTCGCGGCACCCAAGAGCGGCGGTCTCGCACACCTACCTGGAGCCGTGTGCCGTCTCGTTCAGCTGGAGCCCCCGTTCTGCCTGGCCTCTTCCAAAAGAAATCTCATCTGAAAATCTGATTAAATAAAAAAGAAGCGACGGAAATGTTGTACCCCGGACTGGAAGGAAGGGAGAAAGTCTCGACCCTCGATGCCGCCGATGCTGTCTCCGCTGTGTGTTTGCCGCTCTTATCTTCTGCCAAGCCTTGAGGGAGACGTACGCATGGCAATGTATTATCCGCCGCTAAAAAAAAGGACAGCGCTGGGCTGTGTGACAGAGAGAGAGAGAGAGAGGGATGAGTGGAGGAGAAGGAGGAGGGGAGAGAGTGAGGCTGGGGAGGGTGGAGGAGGAGTGGGGGGTGTGGGGTAGTGGGGGGGGGGGGGGGGGGGGACTTGACTGTTTAACAGAGCTTCGTCACGCGGCAGCTCCTTCGGAATCCCTCCAGTGAGAGAGGCCCTGCATCACAGAGTGCTGGGCCCTGATTGGCTGAGAGCGGTGGGAGAAGCCTGGGGAAGGAAACCTGGCAGCGGTAGACTAGGATGACCCTTTCCTTGTGCATTAGCTTGCCTTCCAGTTTGTGGATGCTGTGGGGGGGGGCAGGGGGAAGCTAGGCAGGGAGGGGGGGGGGGGGGGTGAATGACAATCAAGGACATCAAACAAGCATGTTTCCTTTAGGGATCTGACACAGCGGAGTGTGAAAGGGGAGGCATACAGATGCCTGACTTTGGACACACACACACACACACACACACACACACACACACACACACACACACAATATAATTACACACCACACACACAGGCACTCTCCCTCATACACTGCCAGACATCAGCCCTCTTTATCACATGCATCACACAAAAACACAAACATACTCTCTCTCTCTCTCTCTCTCTCTCTCTCTCACACACACACACACACACATACCCCTGAGTAGACACGCCTGTCTCATGATTTCTCCAGGGACCAGGGGCAGGCACCATCAATAGGAGCACACAGACATACACACACTAGCAGAGCAGCGAGGCCAATTGCCAATTAAAAGGATGAATTGTCATATGACCTCCCAACCTGAAGCAGGATGTTTACGGATTTGGTGATATTTATAATGCCACGTATTCCCAGATCTGAAAAAAGCACGGCATTTGGATATGAAAAATTATTCCAAAATATGATCGTCTTTTCCAATTACATCACACCATATGAAAGTACAGCTTTGAAATTACATTTTCAACATTGCATTCATCTCTACAGTTTAGATCACAAGAACAGCATGTCATTTATAACATTTCGTCAAAAATCTCTAACAAAATGTCAACTGTAGGAAAAATAATTATTAAAATTACAATTACTCATCGCTATTTGGTTCCAGTTCTGATCTATTATGCAATATGTTTATGGTTAAACTTCGAAGTAACGACAGCTTATCTTCAGTATTGCCTGAGGCCCCAATGATCGTAGTGAATGGTCACAGAAAAACAGGGGTTTTATTTCTATATGTATTTGCTTGGACCTTTAAATCCAATACTGTAATTGAACCTTTGCAAAGAGCTTCAGAGGGAAGGATATGAGCGCACCACAAGATTTACGAGTAATCTATTTTATGATCTCTTTCACTCAGAACTTACAGATGCCTACGCCCCTGCAGGGGAAAAAAGAAAGAAAATATGTTTTGTCGTTCTCGTTCACGGTCAGCCTTTGTACTTTATAAAAGTCAATAAAGAATTCAACAGGGATTGAGGATAGATGTGTGGAGAGGTTACACTGTAGCTTCAGCTGCAAAGGTCCAGGACCTTTCGCTTGTTCCTCCACAAAGCCCAAGGGCATTATGGGGAAAAAATACACCCAATTCGAGTCCTCCAGTATCTTCATATAAAACCCTATTGAAGAATTATATTGATCAGACCTCACAGCTACGAAGGCATAAAATTCACAGTCAACCCGGTATACCACCATCGCACAACAGGGGAATGGAAATAAATTTCAATAATCCTCTTACACTTCGATTCTCATGGCCACACACACACATATGTGTGTGTTCAGTGAGATCCACCGGTGGTATTATGAATTTTATCTTTTCGATTAAACCCAGCAGTGGTATTTTGCTACATGTGAAATAACCAACGTTAAAAGCACTAGCATCCTCTGATTTTATTCTGAAGGCACCGCGAGGCAATTAGCCTCAGAGGACGTGCGATGTGAGAGATGCAGTGATTGGCCGTCCCCTGAAGACGCGATCCTATGGGGGCCTCTTCCCACATCAGGACCTAACAACCTAACGACAAGGCGGCATGAAAATGAACCGCATTAAAAATAGAGGGGCGAAAGTGTCCTTGTCTCCTGAATTTTCCGAAAAGGTTGAGAGTCTAGACCAGGCCGTTGTTTCTACAGCCCCCGAGGGCGACATGGCGATGTGCCATTTTCATTCTGCCTCAGCTCTTAATTGCAAAATTGATACGTTTTGGCTAAAGACACCTGGAGTTGCAGATGTTTAAACTGAAAGGGTATTTCAAGTTCTCTTTGGTTCATCAAGGGGACAATAATTTGCCATTAGTAAAAAGTGAATGTAATAATAAACAAAAGGAATGATTAGAGATAGTGAACGAAGAATATACAACTCCCTACATTTTTCTCATAAAAGCACCAAATAATCTTTGATAGCATAGTGCCAAAGGCTGTCTTCCTTATACATTTATGCCTCTCAAATTTAAAACGCAAGACTCTATATCTATCCCATACATATAAATGCATGTACATTAAAACTATTTTCTTATTCATCTCTCTCTGCTCCCCCTGGCTCTCCTCCAGTTTGTCCATTGGATGGATGAATCCAGTCTGTCTTATGATGCGCAAGTTTTGGCAAATGTGTTGTGCTTACATTGTGATATTCGGTAGAAAATAAATGCAAGCCAGTAACATGCACAGACGATCAGAAGGGCAGTGGATCTCTCAAAAAGGGGGGCGATTAAATTTTTTTTTTTAGGTAATCCCAGCTGTCAAAATCCTTCAGAGGGGCAGCTTGGCCAAAATAGGCCAAATGGGCCGTTGCCCAGGCAACAATAGCAGGAAGGTGTGCACGTCCGTGATGCAAACTGTTTGTATCATTTCTTGAGATCTGGATATATACTTTCTCTCTTTCTGGCTCTCTCTCTCTCTCTCTCTCTCTCCCTCCAGTGGATGGAGGCGCCAGTCCCATCCCTCCGGTGACATACGGCGGCTCGGCGGTGGGGGAAATGATTCATGTCTGCAGGGCCGGGCCGTGTGGTGCGAAGCAGGGCACTGTGGGAAGGCCAGCTGCATCCTCCCCTGTGCCCTTCAGAATGCCTCCGTGCTCCTGATTGGTTCAATGGGGCGACCCCTAATGTTCCCGTGGCGCCGCTGCAACGTACCGGCAACGTAATAATGCAGGCCCGCTGTGAGAAGTCTGAGCTCTGGCCAGGGAGCAGATACACAACAGACCATCGAGCGGAAAATTGAAGTGCTGTTAAAAGTACAATATCATGTCAATAAAATAAAATGTCAAAATCATACATAATATGTAGGTGGAGGTATATGTATTTATGTTTATATATTTTACTGGTCACTTTCTAATTGTGTACCACCAGGGGATTTTGAGTGTCTTTCTTCTGTTGGACGGATGGATTTGTGTTATCATTGCATGTACATTATAAAACAGCATAAGACATAAATTCACAAACATGCAAATTTCCAGTATTATAGTATAAAACGGTCATTATTATGCTTTCACAATATTTCATGAGGTTTTCCAATTCAAACCGATTACATCTTTGGCACAAAATATGGAGTACTCTATACAATTTTACATACATCAACACCAAAGGTCTGATGTAAGCCACACCAAGAGAAGGTCAGGATCTCTTAATGAAGAATTCTTCCCTTTCTACTGTATTAGGAACATGCACTGTAGTAAATTCAAAACATTTTTACTGTACTGTTATAAAAACATTTGATGAATACTTTGGTGGACAGCTGGTCAGAGGGGCAAAAGCATTTTCGGAGGTGAAAATGTATTGCGAAAACGGCTGTGGCTTCTGCGATTTTTGGCCTTGTTAATATTTATGTAAGCAATTCAGTCACGTATAAATAACACATAAATAACAGTCACAGAATTTACGTAGCAGATTCCTTATCAATTTCAGACCACTAAATAAGTAGGTGGGACCCTCCTCAAAATCATCAGCTTTATTTCTCTGTCCCATTTTCCCATGTAACTATTGTGACTCAGTAAACAAAGGTACACAGTACCGATGATGACACAGAAATTGGTCCAACGAGACTCTCAAAGGTTAGTGGATCAGCTACACGCACCACCGAGGAGCCACATTTCCTACTTTTTAAACTTCCCCACTTTTACCACAGCAATTTCATGCTCAGGGATTACTGAAAACGGTCTTCACTTAGAAGTTTACCTGAAACCTGCTGGTTTCGAACAACTAATCCAAATCGCTCAAACGGCATGCTGACCAAGGATATCCGGGGTCTGGCATTTTTTCTTAGTCCAAGATTGACTTAAAAATGTAATTTTTGTACATTTGCGGTTTCACATCTAATGCATTCTATGGTGGTGACTACACTACCTCTTCTACACATAAAATGCATGGACATTTTTGCGAAAATACTGAAGGTAAAATATTGCCTTATGAAAGCTTGATAAATTTAAAAATTCTCCTATAAGCAGATCTTACATACGATTAGGACATACAGATAACGAAAGAAAAGAAAGTACACAGTGAACAACAAAGGACATAACAGGCAGAGATAAATGCAGAAAAAGATTGATTTAGAGTAAGTATTCAAGAAAAATGTATATGAGAGAGAGCAAGGGGGAGAAAAAGATGAATAGAAACAGATCGAGACCGAAAGGAAGAGATGGATGGATAGACTTGTTTAATGAGAGGGAATATTATGGTTATGAAACTGTTTATCCGAGCGTGTGAGTCATGATGGAGTGGTAGCTCGTCACCCCCCGCAGCAGTGAGAGCGTCTAAGCGTAGCATCGCTAACGGATCAGTGACATCCCTTCGCGGGACCGAGCCGGCGACAGCCAGACAGATGAAGGAGAACTCCACTCTGGTCTGTCATTACGGCATCAGAGCACACCCACACACCCCCCCTCCCCCCCACGCCCCACGCCACTGCCAACCGTCCTTGTCCCCATCATGACCACCCACCCAAATTCTTGTGTCCGACCGCTTGACAGCCGTCATGCAAAGGCTGATGGGTACTGCACAGCCAAGTGGGCGGCTGTCACCGTGAGGATGTCAGTAAAGCCTGTAGACAATATGACTAGGCCTATAACTGGAACAGCTTTTCATCAGAAATGCATTCTAAATATAGAAAACTATTTAACATATTCTTCAAAACACAATTAATGTCCCACCACTATGTTTCAGTCTTTACATCCAGCAATACATCATCACATATTCATTTTGTATAGTCACAATACATAATGGATATTTTGAAGGAGTAGCCCTTCCCTAAAGTTTGTCCATTGATTAACTGTACCCAATAAAGAAATTGGCGACACCTGACTGAGTGAAGTTAGGTGTCATTGGTAGTGAAGCCTTTAAAAGTGGCAGTAGGAGAATAGAAAGAGAGATGGAAGGACTGCTACTTGTATGTACTTGTGTTTTTTAAATAAATTATTATTTTACCAAGTTGATTTTACTCACTTGTTTTTTAAGCCTTTTACAGATATATACATTTTCATACGGTTACCAATGTTAGTTTTTGAGTTAACAGTTAAGAATACCCCTAAAACATTCAAATAAAATACTGTAAAATTGGTAGTTCTGATCCTAGTTGCTGATCGGTCAATATAGCATTTAACAGGAGGATGTGCGTAGGTTATATGCAAATATTACACGATTTTATATAAGGGACTTGAACGTTTTGGTATCCGCTGGGGGGTCCTGGGACCAATCCCCCATGGATACCAAAGGACGACTGTATTTTCCTGTTGACCCAAATAATTTTTTTTAACATGAGAACAGCAGATTCTCAAGCCAATTACTTTACTGATGTTGTTTTCCCATGTTGAAGATACAGTTGCAATCTATTGATTATTTCTTGTTTTTGTTTTATTTTGTTTGTTTTTTTTTTGCAAACATTCCCACAGTTCTTTGCAAACATTTTGCGGGACAGCACTATGATTTCTGTAAACAGTACATCATTCAGGGTCATGATACTCCAGTTGAGTATTGACAGAATACAGAATGGTTTTCAAGCCGAGCCAGATTATTTGTCATAAAAAGTCTTCAGAGTGTTGTGGTGCTTTGAAATTTAAATTGAAGCCAGAAATGTATGGACACTTTTGGGGGAATCAGATACATTTCTGCTGTCTGACCACAGAAAGATGAACCCATTTTAACAGTAAAAATTCATTTGTTTTAATTTATTTGAAATACTGGCTGTCATACAAGATGGTTGCCCATCCCATTTCAGATCCACCACCATGTTTGTTTGAAGGCTTCCTATGGTTTCCTCCATACATAAAACCCATCCAGATATATAAAAATGTGTAAAGACTACTCAGAAGACCGTATTCCTTCCTCTTTTCAGAAGTCCAGATTTTGTGCTCATTACACCAGGTTATATGTTGTAAAGTACTGCACTTGGTTATAAGCAGGTAACAGTCCAGCAGAAATGAATACATCAGCTTTATGAAACACTGGACATTATTGATTGATTGAGATGATAAAGCTCTGTTGTAATTCATTTGGCAGGAATTTGGTCATTTTTGACAGCTATCCTCTTAAATGTCCATCAACCATCAATGTCCATCTCATGATGAATTATCCTGGCAACTACTATTCTTGATATTTTGGAAATTTATATTATGCTATGGTCCTATATTTAAAATAGGACAGTTTGGCACTGTACGTTACTGTGCAATGACTATGCATTTTAAATCTCCAGATAAGTACATTAAATCTGTAGTCCACAAAGATTGACATTAGTGAATTGCACTTCTGTCAAATTCACACAGATGACCCAGCGGTGGCCAGCTGCTGGAGGTTGGGGTAAGGAGGGGTTGGAAGGGGGTGTAGCTGGAAAGGAGGGATCCCTTAGGTGTAGACAGGGGCCAGTTCATACAAGATCTTAGTTTTCATTTGCTAAATGTCATGCATAACTGAATTGATATTGAGATTATTTGTTATATCTATAGTACCTTCTGTCAAAGGCTCTTTTTTTGAACAGACTGTAGGGTGGGCAGACTCAGCCAATAAGTTTTCAGTTGATCTGCTGACGGATTTTCTACCATGGCCAGAAAAGGTGGTGGTAGGTGTAAAAACCACCTCCAGCTCAAATAGTCATTAACTGAAGTGCAGCCAAGCCCCCCAGCGGGTTCAAACTAATTTAATCCCTCAGATTTGCTAAGTGTTAATCCACTACGATCCCAAAGGACGGCTCTATTTTTAGTCCTTATCGATGTGAAATAGTGATTTTACACAGGCCTGACGAAGGAGACATTAAACCTAAATGAGTTATGGTCATGGATTTCAACAGTAACAAAGATCATTGCGATTGGTTAAGATTGATGTCTCTGTGATGCTGGTGTTTGTTGGCACCACCTTTCGCTTTTAAATGCATTGTGGGAAAATGTCAGATCGTGGATGGAGCACAAGTCCTGAGCATCATAGGTTTGATATAAACCCAGGATAGGAATCTATCTGAATGCATCAAAGGATATGGCTGTACAAGCATGTGTGTGAAATTTAAATTGTTTTTATGTACAAGAGCATTCAGCAATTCTGAATAATTCAGCCACTTCCGTTTCCCCAGCCTTTGAGTCACTGGGCTTTCGAAATCACAGCTGCCTGCAGCCATCAGCTCAAAGACAACATTTGGGAAAACTCCACTTGTTCTAATCTGGTTTCTATCAATTTTAGAGTAGAGTATGAGACATCCAATAAAAGAGAATTTCAGAGGTGGCCAAGATAGTACTTCAAGAGATGAAAACCATTTCGGTTTTGGGCATTCCAGAAATTTAAACACCTGCTGATGTAACTTGGCAATTTGACCAAAGTTTCAGTTTCAAACACTCTATCAAATTGTGAATTAATTCTGCACTCTGATTAGACATGAGTGTACCAGGATAATTTAAATTGTAGCTTCCCGTTTATTAAAGAGCAAATGAAAATGACTGAGTTCGTTTTTCTGTTATTGAAAACTTCTGGGTGGTTTTTTTTTATAAGATTGAGCTGAAAATGCTTCAGGTCGGACCCCAGACCTCCGTGGTAAAGAGGCAGGCTATGAACCCTCTGATTGCCTGCGGTCGTCTCTCCCTCTGTTCTCCGCTCAAGCTGACCGCAGGTACTCGTCGAGTCAGCCTCTGGCCGACAGACCCTTTGATCGCATCGGGCTGAGAAGTGTCAGCTGGCCTTTCAGATCCCCTCCACACTGTCAAGACCCTTGTTTCCCTGAGTTTTGCCCGACTCGTTTTTATTTTTCAACCACCCCATTTTCTTTCTCCTGTCTGATGGAAATTGAGTTTGGGTGTCAAGCTGAAACAAGTCGTGACGTTCGAGGATGTTTGGCGGCTATTTCCCCCACGTGGACAGGAAATGGCCGAGCAGGCTCACCTTTTTATGTCCCTCCGAGGGACCAAAATCGTTTGGGACCGAGTCTGCATTCGGCGAAGTCAAAAACAAATAAAACGCATTTGACCAACTGCTGGTATAATTGTCGAGATGAACCATAACCCGCAGTTTGTGGAGTTCCCCACGGTTTGTAATCAAAGTTTTTGAAGGGGGCCAATTTAAAAAGGTACTGAAGATTAAATAACTGGGCATCCAGAAGAATAGCAGATGCATCTTAATGAACTGAAGTCATTATGAAATGGCTTGTTTGCTCAAACGATGCCATCTAATTATTAATGGTGAATTTATTTGTCGTCTCAGAGTTGCCAGTAATCTTATTTTCGCTTTACTTCTGCGTCTTAATGGCATGTTTGTGTACGGCAAAGTGTTACCATGACAATCAATTTATAATGATAGCCTGCCTTCTCTGAAACGCAGTGCAATTTTACTGATGAACACGAGCACAGAGATTTGTTATATATTCAGGTTGAGTAAAGCCAGTAGAGTTTAATGTAAATGTATAGGATTCCAGTCATAAGGTCCAAGTTGTGAAGTCACAGTCATTAACTCAATGCACATTTAATTAAACAATGTTCCAGGTGCATATTCAGTACACAAAATGGATTCTATTAAGCTGAGACCGGGCTGTACTGAAACTCATTGACAATAGTATGATACATTTTGCTTAACTAATAGAGCCACATTCAATATATGCCATTAAACTCGTATTATGAGACGGACTGTATGTAATTACATAGCTAAATTTAATTTGAAATGTAAATTCAAATTGTGTTTTGAAAAAACAGCTTGCTTATATTAGAAATACACTTTGTGTCTCTAAGCTCTGCACATTTTGAAAGCACCTCAGGTGTTAAGCAGCTACTGACAGCTGTAAAACCTCTCAGCGGGGATTCTCAAGACCAGATACACCCATAAACAGAATTACAGTGCCGTATTCACCCTTTTATCGCCTGGTTGGAAGCCATTGTCCAGCCAGGTGTGAGCTATGAAGCGTAGCCAAGAGACTATTCCAACCCAGTGCTCTTCCTTAGATACGCACCGTAAGTTTACATGCCACTGATACTGCTACCAACCACATCCAGTCAAGGTACAGGTAACTGCAAATGAACATGGGAGATGGGAAATCATAAGACAGCCCCACCTTGAACCTTGTTTTTGCCTGTACGTAAATTGTGGTTTTCTTTCCGGGCTGCGACTCTGCATATTGATTGCACTGATTTGTTTGTTAGTTAATCGTGTAATTTTCTTGACAGAATAATCAACAGGTTCCCAGCTGAATGCTATGTTTTTCTGATCTCTGGTGCTCTGGGACTACGCTTCCCTCATTTCGGATATTTTTGAGCCCAAATCTATTATTGCATCGTAAGTTACTCTGGATAGGATGCCCCAGTAAACACCCACAATGCACTGCAATGTGTTCAAATGGTGATATTGAATTTTTCCTGTTGTAATGCGGGAGCAATCTCCTTGAAATATGCTATAAATGTAGGCATGTAGGGATAACTGCAGTATGAGAAACAGCATATATTTTTCTCCTCAGTGATTATAGCTTGATAGTCGTTGCATTCTTTGTTAAATTCTCGAGTTAAGTCTCCACATAGAACTGCCATGAAGTCAAAGGGAAACAGCAAGACATAACTCTACAGCACAAACTACAGGCTATAAGGAAATCCTACTTGAGGAATTATAATTTAAAGCCTTGATTTGTATGATTACCAGCAGTATATGAGCGCAAGGAAAAAATTTTGAGATTGAAAAAGTATTAAAAGTATTGTCGTGGTAAAAATTATTTTTAATTTGGTAATCAACTGTTTGTTGATTTTTATAAATCAATTTTTATATCTGATAAAAATGATAGCTGCTGTGATTTACAAATAGGGCATTCACTCACTTTCATCAGTAGATAAAGCATTCTGTTTGGATATTTTGACATGAATTTGGCATTTTGAGAGCATTAGAGAATTTCGCAAATGATTGTGTGTCATCTAAAGTTCTTTTCAAAAATGTCTGCAAGAAAAATACCGTAATCAAACAAATTGATTGATTCTCAGCCTGTACTGATAGTCTGCCACCTAGATAATTTGCTTGTTTCAGGTCTGCTCTGATGCTAAAATAAAGAAAAAAAGATAAAATGTTGCATTACAATATTACACACACTGTGAGGAAAGATGTGAAGTACCCTGAATTGAGAAACTACTGTCTGTGTAACTAAGATGACATCAGAAAGAACAAAACCAAAATGTGTTTATGGTTACAACCATACAATATCTTGCTCTGACATTTGCTAACCATTGAAACATAAAGCAAATGACTATTGAAGGGACTTCCAGCTATCTTAGCATTGTCATAGGCAACTCTTACTATACCAGTGCTGACTGGGAACTCCTGTGGACCTATTCAAAAGTGGCCTCAGCACTACCCAGGAATGGAGGGTTTCAGTTAGCAGGATATTACTTGTCTCAAAGTACAGTAACAATGTCTTTGACTGACCTGAAATTTGTGATCTGCCTCTGCTACCAGCTACTTGTGAAGATCGATGGTGAAGTAACTGCACATCTTGGTTGGTGGATTGTGCAATAAGCCTGCTGCACGATCTGCTTATAATTTATAGGCTTATAACTTGGGCAGCAGTGTAGTATAGTGGTTAAGATGTTGGTCTTCTAATTCAGAGGTGATAGGTTCAATCCCCAAACAGGTCATTGCTGTTGTATCCTTAATCCAGGTACATAAATCACATGAATAGAAAGTATGTTTAATGGAAAAGAGCTTCTGCTAAATGTAAAATTTGTATATATACAATAAGCCATCTGTGGTGTAATGGAAGAGTCGTTCACACTCAGGAATACCAAAACCAGGCAGGATTAGAGGCTTGAATGTTCTGACCTGCATCTCTGCTGAAGTTTTGAGTGCAAAGCTGAGAACTCTGAAGTTGAAGACTTGCCAAAGCTGGACTCTTATCTCTTTAACCAGGCTCGCTCCACCAGACTGTATGGACACAGATGTTTGTGATCTTGCCCTTGAAGGCTGGAGAATTGATTTTTGTTGAACCTGGAGAACTCTCTCTTTCTCTCTCCCTCTCTCTCTCTCTCTCTTCCCTTCCAATATCCAGCCATTCCAGCAGGACGCTACAGGCTACGTGAGGTCATGTACATCACATATTCGAGGCTCTCAGCCGATTCACCACAATGCGTGGGATTAGTGGTGGCGTCCCGTGTGTGTGTGTGTGTGTGTGTGTGTTATGAGTGTTTGCGTGTGTGTGCATACGTGTGTCAGTGTTTTTTGGGGGATTGTATGTTTGTCTGTAGATACATGTTTATGGATATGTGTGAGTGTGTGTGAATGTGTATGTGTGTTTGCTTATGTGCCTCTATATGTAAGTCTGTGGGAATGTGTTTGTGTATCTCTGTGAGTGTGTGGTGTGTCTTTGTTGATGTATATGGATGTTTGCCTATTTGCCTCCATGTGCGTGTCTGAATTTGATTGGGGATAGGCGTTACTATACTGCATCTGTCTGTTTAAGACTAGTCTAACTTCACCGAGTCTCTTCTGCCTTATGTTATCTCCATCTAGTTCTACATCCTCTCAACAATAACTACCATTTCGTATGTCTTGACAAAACAATGGCAATATTAAATAACTTTCTAATACTCCTATTGAAATATATAATGACATATTCACTCAGGCATGTCTATGGATGTACACTGTAAATCTGAAGAGAGTCCATCACACACCCCAAAGGGCAAGGCATATGGTATGCTATTTTGGTGAATGAAAACCTTTACAAGACAACAATGAGAATAAAACTCCCTTTATCCTGATTACCGGTGAGTTACAAAATTCAATGGGGGCTGATGGGCTGCAGCTGACAAATCTGTAACTCATGCGTATGTACTCTCGGATTCTTATCGTAAATGTGTGCAAGATGCTCAGTTTGGAGCAATTAAATGAATCAACCAATAAAAAACCTGTCCTTTTCTGAATCAAAAGTACACAGATGATAGTATTTATTTCCTTGGCATGTACTGTTATCCAGACACGACTGCCACAGCTGCCATGTCAATGCCATCCTGTTACCCTGCCACTCTTACAGAGGTGGTCTTTTATGCCTTGCTCAAGTGAACAACAGTAGTGCCCCAGCTGAGTTTGGAACCTACCACCTTCTGGTTACATCTCAGGTTTACAATTGGATTCGGCACATGGCAATGTGTATGTGTGTCTGGTATTGTGCCGACAGTCCGTAAACCAATAATGCCTGTGAACCAACATGTCCTGTCAGAGAACACATCTGTGTCTTACCACTACCTGTTTGTAAGGATTCTAGCCCCATTTTAGATGAAGGGTGGAGTTTTTTCTCGGAAGCACAGATGAAATAAAAGTCAATAAAATAATGATTAATACCAGTCACTATTTCATAGGTGTCTGCTGTCACGGACTGCACCATCCCCACGAGTTTGATCCTGTTTATTAATTATGCCTCGTTCTCTCTTTCATTGTTCATAACGGCATTTGGTATAAAGAACAATTTCATTATCGCTCTATTTTGCATTAAAAAATCATTCATGTTATTTCAGCAGCTAGGTAGATTGACAATCTTTGTTTTATTATAATTCCATCTATACAAAGCATAAATTGATAAAGGTATATAAATGATGAGTCAACTGTGGACTAATGGCACATCAATGAATTTATAAGTTAGTAATAACATTGTAATTGCGCGCTTGCAAGCGCAATAATCGTCAAGTATTATTCCTCTATAAGTTATAAACATACTCAATTCAAACATTGTGCAAATATTTTTACACATCATCCAAACAGTCTTCATGAATATGTACTTTCCTGCAACTGGGTACCCTACTAACAGTATATAAACATGTTATAAGAACTAATAAATATTTTATGCACTTTGATAATAGCCTATTAATGCTTTATAACATGAACACATAAAGCATTATCAGCCCAGCTAATAATTACAGTATAGTGAGTTATTTAAAAAGTGTTTCTACCATGTAAATCATTCATGGTATCTATGGTATATATAAATACATCATGTAAGCTCTATGTTGAATTCTAGCTTGCTAATTTCAGCCAACACTCTATGGTGAAAGCTAACCATCTTAAACACAAGTAATTATTTATCAGTTTGGGAGATTATGCACTCAGCATGTTTTGATGGGTGGTCTTTTTTCATTAGTCGATCAACTGAAACATATTGAGGACCTACCGAAACACACTGTGTACTCGTGTTGACTCATGACTGTACAAGATCAAAGAATGTTTTTGCTGCAAGGCTAGCCAACCATCGAGAATCAAGCTGGCTTCTTCATTTTACTTGGCAGTAGTGACTTTGGCTGTTGTATGTGAACACAGTATGATGTGACACAGTCAATGCTATGATACAATTGGTGTTTGTATATATACACCAAATCTGTACTTCATCCATACTTACAGTTAAAAGCAAACATCAGGCCTAGGTGTTATTCTTACAGTCTGGTGAGTTAATGACCATTTTTCTCTGTTTTTATGGAAAAAATACACTTGAATAATCAAGGTTAGACGAATGTTGAATACATGAATTCGGGCTTTGAAGCTGAGATTTCTGTGTGAGTTCTTTCAGAGCACAAAGCTCAGTAATTGTGCTCATTGTGCTATTGCTGAAGCCTTGCTGAGGATGAACGCCAAAAGCAGATATTGTAGTCACATGGTGTGAATCTCGCCCCCTTTTTTAAGACCTCATTTAAATAAAACTGGCAGGCCCGTCTCGGCACCTCTGCTGGCCGTGCCTCTCTAATGAGGTCTTTCACAGGCACAAAAAGAAGTGTTGACTGTTAAATTTTGGCAAATCACATTAACGCTGGCAGACTGCTTTGACACTTGGGGGTTCCTAGAGTGAGGTGAGGGGTGCACTGTGCTCATAGGGAGAGCAGAAACTGCCATAAACCTAATTTTTGCACCGATTATGCACTGGGGAAGAAACATTTTGAGATTGCAAATGTCCAATATTGGTTAGGTGTCGATAACTGTGAACCTGTACCGATGACTGACACTGATGGCTTCGTCGATAAAATTAAACCCATCAGATAGATACAGTGAACGAATTTCATATCCGGATCAGTACAATACAGAAGCAATGCTGGTGCACTGATCTTTATGGTGTGTGGATGGCCTGATGCTGTAGGATCAGTCAATCGGTAGAGCTATCCACATAACATGGGAATTTGTGATTACACACTGTGTCTTTTCGGCATTAATTCAAAGCATCACAATGAACGGGAAGGGGTCAGAGAGACAAGTCGAGCAATTCAAAAGCAAAGGGACGTGATGGCAAGCACCGAATTCGCAACTGTTATGAGGAGGCCAGAGATAAGCGACTACGCGACACAGATTGCTCAGAAACACTTAGCCAGTGGCTGTAGGGAATTCCGCTCAGTACTGCTCAGTCTTGATTCTTGCACTTCTTCCCAACAGCCATTGCTAACCAATGACTTAATTCCCCATCACACAATGGTGGGGGGGAGAAGGGGCTCTATTTTTAGACGTGGGTGTTATCCTTTTGCGTGTGTGTGGATGAACGCTATATTTAGGTGATGCTGCACGGCACTATGGGAAAGCGCTGATTCGGAGCAGCGTGCGCACAGAAGCGATGCGACAGCGCAACCCAGCTGCGGATGAGCGATGACGGCTCCGTCCCTTCCTGTTTTTAACACTTGGCCGTTAGCATTTCTTACATTTTATTACAATGCATCAAAAATCCAAAATACCCCAAACTATGAGACTGACCTTTTTTTCCATAAAATCCCATGTGTCATGTTTGGTTTCATCTCACTCACAAACACACAAACACACACACACACACACACACACACACACACACAGTTATATCCCTGTTTCATGCTCCAGAGAGTAGGGGCAGTGGTCTCTTTTCGCTCCATTTCACTGTCTTACATAACCATTCTCAGGTCAACCCCTTATACATTGCATTTGTTTCATAGTTTAAAATCAGCAGTCAGTGGAACTGGTTTTGTGGTTGTTGCGCTTCTGTATAATGTCATGTACATTGGGCTATCGATTAGCTCAGGGTACATTGATGTACACTGAGCCAGCATTACAGGAAGACGACGAAAAGAGGGGCCATTTTCGTCTCTGTTGTTATAGCCACCGAAAGCAGTGAGGTGGATGATTCAGGCCACTGTGTAAAATAAGCTGTGACTGGGGCTGTGGTCATGTGACCATGTGTCCTTTGCTGGAATGTAATTGGAGCACATTCTCCCAGTGATGCTGCTGGGGGTGGGGTTTGGTTTCATCACTGCTGATGGCGTAGTGAGTGGTGCACACACATACACACATACACATACACACAGACACACAGACACACACACACACACACACACACACACACACACACTCACAAATACTAATTTCTTTGGCCTCTGACCTCATGTAAAGACACTGCTTTTGATACTATTGTCACACAGTCACACAATAAACCTCCAAATTTGTCTGGTTATTGTTTCTGGCTTATCCTCTTATGAATTTTGCTTTCAGGTACATCATAAAAAAATGTATCCAGTCCCATAATTACAGTGGGCCCTCAGAGATATAAACTCCATTGGGAATGAGGGTGGTTCACAAGTCTAACTGTTCATAACACTGAAACTGACATCAATGTATCACTGAAGGAACTGATGTAAGGAATAATTTGATTAAAACTATGAGTTACATAATTATTTCCCACTATCACATTTTACAATAAGGATTTTTGTCTGAATAAAAATGCACTCATTAAATACTTATTTAAAGCTAGTGTCAGACTCAGCATGTATTAGAAAATGACTACCAGCTATGATCTTAATTTAGAATAATTCATATTGCAGTCATCATTAGGTCAGCTGACTCTTATTGTACATATAGATCTCTATTAGTAGAGGAATTAGGTAGGCTATATTAAGCGCTGATGCAATTCACCAACCAATAGAACGATGTGTTCAGTTTCACTTATGTTCAGCTACAAAATAGAGTCATTTTTCAAAGGGTGACACAGTTTATTACATCTTGTGATATCTCATGTCACAGATATGCTGAGATGAAGCGAGTGCGTGGACCGACTCAGCGAATTCTGTGATTGTTAGCATTCGATACTGGCTATCCCGTTAGCAAAGCTGTCAAATATTGGCTACCATTCTTGACGCAGCGGTTTCTGATAAGCGTCGCCTTCAGAGGACTTATTCTGCCGATATCCCATATACTCATATGACAGCTTTCAGCAGGCAGAAACTGAAGTCGCACTGCACATATGTTTGAAGCCAAACATATGTGCCAAACATATGTGCAGCCAAGACTTCAGAACTCTGTTTGAATCAGTGTAGAATTACCTGCTGTTTGTGTAATAAACCACACATTACAATCAATATTATTGTATTCATATGAAGTGCAAAACCAAGTGCTAAGCTTGTGGGGTTGCCAGCTTGGACAGGAACACCCCTGTGTGCGCTATGTTTTTCTCCAACTGTTCACTGCAACATTTGAAGTACAGAGAGGAACTTTTTTTGAAGTTGATGTCTGAAATTTGATGTCTGCTGAGGATGACTCATAATGTGACATGCTGTCACAGACAAATAATCATGTTTAAAAAAGAACGAATGTCCATTTTCATTTAAGAACTTCAAATCAGCCATTATGGAAATGATTATACTTTCAGCAAACATGACGGGGATCGGCTGGGACTAAAATAAAAACAACACATGGGGTTACAAGAAGACTGATTTTTGGATCTCATGTTTTAAGATATTTGGGGAAGCACATAGAGCAAAAGGGTTAAGAAGTGTTGCAAGATCAAGCCTGACAAGGCACGGTCTGAAATCTACTGCTTCCTTGAAAGGTATCACTTAACTGAAGGTATGGGCAATAATTTTGCTATCAGTCACAAGAGTCATAATAACTCACCAATGAGAGGTATCGATTGGTACGCAGAGGGCGTCAATGTACGATGACTGGCTGTCTCCGCTGGCCGACCGTGACCCTCGCTGCACCCGGCCGGAGGGTCAGTCAAAATCTGATGGATTCACTGAAGTGAACGAGAACCAACCCGGAAATTGGTTTCTTTGGGACTTACACTAATGCCTGGCAGTATTGTGAGAGCTTATTAAAAAATGACCTGGATGTAAATAGTTGTACATCAGTCTTGTAGCCTTAAATTTCTCAGTTTTAATCAATCAAATTAGTTGCATGGTAGAGGGAAAATTTATCCCACAGTACATGTATAACATGTAGAGGCATGCTATTTGCCTTTTAATGTCTTTAAAGGTGGGCCTTTGAATGCACATGTATAAGGGGCTCGTGCATATTAAAATTAGCCGACCAACACGCACATACATGGTAATCTGTGGTTTGTTTCTCTTGGTGGACGGAACTACAGTATAGGGATGGTGCCTACCGTTACACATAAATGTAGAGAAATAAACAAATCGTAACTTTATACAATTTTTAGTACAGATGAAATTGAAGTATCTGTAAACATAGGCAATGCAAGTACATTCGATGTTCAAAATGAATTTTGTAATTATTGAGTCAGCAGGCTGAAATATGTCCTTTTGGTAGACCTCCAAGCTTTGGTCCTTCTGAAGATCAAATCTGGTGGTGGGACAGATGACAGAACAGGTTTTTTGTGGACTGGATTGTATTGCTGTTATCCTACTGTGGCACGTTGCTCTCCGTTACGGCCTGATAGGCCAGCAGTACCACAATAACAAAGCAGACGAAAATTGCCGTAACACGAATCCACCACAACCACAACACAAAGACCCAGCTGAGTAGACAGCGGTCTGTAAAAGGTAAATTTGCATTTATTAGGTGAGGAACTTGAGGGTTTTCCTGATCTAATAATGTAAGTCTTTAAGGATAAGATTCTCAAAAGTTTTGAGTCAAAAGGCAGGTTGCAAACCACACTGGGCAGCCAGTGTAGCAGGTTCTGAGTCCATGCTGAAATCGGTCCACTCCTCAAAGTCCAATGACAGGTGTCTCTTGAAGGTTAACCGCACAAAGTTGCTAACAACTGAACTTCCGGTTACAGCCTGCGTGTAAATTCTATATTAACAGAATTAGTAAGTATTGTTTTCAAGAGTAACGTACCTTTTGTACAGCTGTTATATAGTCCCACATTATTTTAATACCCGCTGTTCCACGATGGTCCGCAGTATCCTTGGCTACGGACCCCTTGTCCGGTTGCTATGCGACGATGGAGTCGATGCATCCTCACCTCCACCTGTATATGGGAACACAAAGAAAACACAGCATCCCAGTGCCAAAAAACCCCAAAACAGTACAACACACCGTGACGTAACACTCACATTGTTACAAAAAGCAAGAATTCAAGAACCTGGGTAAAAGTAAATATGCCATTTGGAACACAAATACTTTCACTGTATGTTTCATGAGAAAGATTGCGACAAAGCAAACGCATTGCCTTATGAATCATAATTAGGCCAGATTGTTGTTGCGTTTTATTTAAGCATTGCATTTGTGTTTATGACATTAGTTTTAAAAGTAACAAAACAATATTGGATTTATCAAACAGGGCTTAATTTTGTGGAAGAAATTGTTTGTCTTGTGCTGCAGCTGAGGGAATGAAATTAAACATATTCTCCGCTGAGCTGGGGGGGGGGGGGGGGGGGGGGGGGGGGTCTGTATTGATTTTCACCATGATGAATTAATAGAGCATTTTTTTCTGTATCTTCAGCTGTTGACAGAAATTAGTGCAGTGTACTTTTGCCTCGGCCATTAATTCATAAGTGAAGCTTTCTAGCAAAAAAAAAAATGCAAAAAAACATTTTCCATTAAAATAAGAGCACATAACTATTTTCAGGCCAATTACCAGGGTAAAGACTTTCAAAATAGCTTCGTAGCTTAGTTTTCTTAATTACTGCATCTCCCAAAGGATTTTCATAAAAACTGATGTTTTTTTGTAAGTCAGATTAGACGAGGTTTTTAAAAGTCTGCAAAAAGCCTGTGCAGGAGAACACAATAAAATTCACAAAATGCATTTTACAGTACGATAGATCTTACCAATCTTTGTTGAGAAATCATAAATCTACTAATTAGTTATGTGTACAGCTACAAAAGTAATGATTGCCATATTGTATTTGCTATATAATTACTCAATGACTTGATATGTGCTGTAAATCTCATTACTGTATGATTGCATGTGATTATTTTGTCTTGTGTACAGTGCAACTTTGTGATCCATTGTCTCACCAAAGTAACAATTTTTCTTTTATGGAATATCATGCAGGATAAAGATCACAAAGAAGTGTGTTGCTGTGGCATATTAATATAATGCAATTATTATGGGAGATATCAAGCCACTTGAATTGAAGATTTGTTTTTCTGCCCACAAACAAAACATTTATTAAAAAAAGACTACAGAATACAAGGCTGTGACCTTTTGGCATGCAATTCTTTTCAGTTATGACTGTGAGAAACGGAAATTAAATTTGTGCTGCTCTGATGTAAATCTTAGTATTTGAGGTGATCACCATCAGCTACGAGATAGCCCCTACAGTCACAGCGCAGTGAAAGCAGAATGTCATTATCTGAAATGTTTGGCCATGTCCAGTATTCTCTTTGGTTATGCAGTATGGAGTAATTCACAAATAGTCCGAAATTGTGTGTTCAGCAACCGAATTAGCTCTTTTCTTGTAGTTGAGTAACTCCATTACTCGAGTGAACTGAAATCTATAAGTCATATGTGATTCCATTAATTCCAGCTACCATCTGATTCATAACCACCTGTAGCATCATGAATTGGCATCTATACATTCAGCGCATCACATGATACTAACAAGCATCCTGATTGGCCAGCTCATTGACTGACTCACAGGTAATTCAAAGGCATGGCTTAAGCATAAGTACCTCTCCTAATAATCAGTAAGACTTGAATCTTGTATGAATAGAGGCTATATTAAAAGGTTGGGTACTGTTTCTGCACAAATTTATTACTTACATTCATGACGACGCAGTGGAGATGGTATCGCTGGTGCTAACCTGGTTTATGTAAAAATGTGACTTCGTAAGTCTTCATTTTGATTAATGGATAAGACGTTGACTGAGAGTTGAGTGAAAATCTTTCTGCCATGTCTGAATATCATATTTCAGTATAAGGACATTGCCACTAGCACCATCCACCAGTAAAAGGTGTTTTTGTAATTGATGTTGTTGGGTTTGGTCAGGGGGCTCTGGTTGACTGTTCTCAGTGGCTGCTGATTCGATACTGTGAGATCGTATTAGCCTCGTTCGCTGTGTGATACAGGGGGCTCACAGTTGATTCACATTATGAGGTTCTTTTATCCATATAAAACACAGACTAGTGTGTTACACTGTGTATTGGAAGCTGTAGTATAGCAGCCAGCACCCTGTCAGAACCAAGGACAGCTCCTGGGAGGAACCTTCACTGTCGGAAATAAACTTCACAGTACAAGTTGTGGGAGCTGTCTGGTGCTGAATTGGGGGGCCAGCTGTATATTCTACCTTATCTTAGCAGCTTTTCCCCATCTCTGAATCGCAGACAGTTGTAGAAGAGGAGAGATCAGATTAAGCTTGAAGAGAACAGCCTTACAGAATACACTCAGGCACTTGCTATCCTCTTCTTCTCCTTCTCTGAAGTGTCTTGTGTAACCTATTGTCCCTACGTCACATTCCTCTCCACAGCCAGTAGTAAGATGCCAGTGAGCAGAGGGGGGCAGCAGGTGTCTGTAACTCCACCACTCACTGCCCTACCAGATAAACACACACACACACACACGGAGACAAGGTGTGGCAATGGTCTCCATTACCATGAATCTGTTTTCCTGCTTAAATAAAAGCCTTCAAAAATCTTGTGCAGTGTATGAATTCATACAGACATGTGTGAGATGCGTACTTATTCTAAAACAAAATACACTTAAGTTGTATGACCTAGAAAAGTTTAGCTAATATTAATATGAAAATAGATAGGAATATTAGGATTCATAAATGAAGCACCATGATTGGTTCCATCATAGCAACAAATGATTTATGAATATTAATTTACAATTTGTTCTAAAAACAGAGCTCTCGATTCACATTTATTAAGTGTTCATTTTAAATTGGGAGCACAGTTTGGGTTGCTTATAAAGAAAAAAATGAGAAAGTAAATAAAGAACAAAAGTTTACTTTAGAATACAAACCCAAAGTTTAATTATTAACGACTTGTTTGGTCAAGAACTCTCATGACCGATTACTACATTATAATAACTACTGAAACTAAAAGACATGTTCATTGTTCAATTACCTGTCCAATCAGGTGTTCAGACACTGTGTCATGTGACATGGATGCCTGTACTGCTTATCCCTCACAGTCTCCATTGAACTGAAAATGAGCGGAAATTAATGTCAATGTCAAAAATATTTTCCCCTCCACTTAGATTTTCTTTTTCTTATCAACACATTTTCTTGATTATTTATGCTGCTTTATGCTATCATAATTTATCTTATGTCCCAGGACCCTCTGAACTGCATTGGTCAGTGGATTTTGCTTAATTTCATTTACAATTGGCAAGCTTGCAAAGTCAGAGAAATTCTGTACATAATACATAAAGGTTATTCTGTGCTTTTGTGATGCCAAGGTTGGTCTGCTGTTATGCCCTCTTGCCTGGATGTTCAATTGTTCCTTTAAAGGTCCTTCAAACCGGTTCAGGATTCAGCTGCTCATGTTTTAACCCATACAAAGCTTTGGGTACATTGTTCCAATGCTAGCTTCTGTTCATTGGTTGCCTTGTACTATAAACTGCTCTCTTACATTTAAGAGCTTAATAGACTTGTTCCTCCCTAGCTTATGAGTCATCCTTATTCATCCCCACCAGCTCTTCATTTTCTAGGTCCATGAGTTTTAATTATTCACAGAGAGGGTAAAACCTGGGAGAGCTTTGACCTATAGTGCTCCTCACCAATGGAACAATTTACCCATGGATGTTCGGGGGTATCCACCCTCTCTGCCTGTTGTTTAGGCTCAAAACTTACCTCTTTAGCAAATCCTAATGTTGAGGGACACAGCTTGGTGTTGGCATGGATCATGGAGTCTCTGGTACACTGAGCTATCACACTGTCAATATACAATGGCTTGGAGACTCTGTACTAATATGATCCAGCTGTGGTCTGGTGTTTACTGGTTCAGGAACTTAATTGTACTGCCACAGCCTTAAACTGCTGAGGACTTCCTTAAGGCTCAGAGATACCTCTTTATCTTCTCTTCCTTTTTCCTTCTTTACAAGACTCTCCTCTCGTTATGTCACTTCTCCGTTTTCATCCAAATGCCACCCTTCTCCCCCAATCATGTTTCGTCCTTTCTCTCCCTGTTCCGGGATCCCACCTGGAGCTGCAGTGAAAGCATTCCAACCCGACCTCAGGTTCAGGTCTAATACCCAATCGGCTGTCCCGCTGTTTCATTCCAATGGCAGCGTAAATAGCATATAGTATACAGTATAATGGATAGGGAGATTCAGTCACCATGTACTTCCCTATTGTTTAACCCTTAAGCAAGGTAAATTACTTGATTTGCTTCTTTGAAATGGCCAACTGTACAAACAAATAGTTATTTTTTTAATTTTAATATTAAGTCTCTAGAAAATGTACAAGTGGATTATCCAGTGTGCACTTGTATTTCTTAGGCATTATTTTGTGCTATCATTCAATCAACTGCAGTACTTCAGGAAGCTATTCAAAACATTTATGTCTATCTGTGGAAGATGCTGACCTTTTGGAAGTGATTCGCAAATGGCATTTGTAAAAAGGAAAGAAAAGGTGACAGAGTGGCAGTCAAAGGTATCTCTTTGTTGTGCTTCACATTCAGTTTGAGAAATTACTTTCAAATGGAATTCATGCGGTTTGCCTTGAACACATTTGCTGGACTGAAATTGCACATGCGATATGTCCGTTTCAAAAGGTTCTGAGGCCTTCTTATTCAGTGGTCTTAGATGGACTATGCAAGTCTGACTACTGTCAACGATTTTCAAATGAGGTTTCTCATCTCAAAATGAACCTCACTGCATTTCTGCTAATTAAAACAGAAATAAAACAGTAAAAATGTGTGTTGTGTGAAAGCATACTAATTGAGTTGTGATCTGAATTTTGCATTATCACAATTTACATAATTGAATGTGTTGTTTAATTCTTGAAAATTAAAAATCACAGATTGTTTTTCTGAGTTTTAATTTGCAGAACTGATTTTAAACAAAGTAATTAAAATCTATTTATTGTTCAATTGTTAGGGGGCTTTGCTAAAATGAATTAAACAATGAATAAATAATTGAGATATGTCAATTAGTTCAATTATAAATTATGCACATATCCCAAAAGTGGAGCTAAAATCTTTATTTGCAAGGTTTTCAGACAGTGTTGCACAGCTGACAAATTCCTTACATCTGTACTTCAATATCAACTCTTGAAATTGTTACTGAGATAATATAAAGTAAAGCAGGTGACCACAACTATAAATGAAATCAAAAGTGAGCATGCAGTGAGTATACTACTATGATGAACAGTATACTAAGATGGTGAGTGAGTATACTAAGATGATAAAAAAAGGGAATTAGGAGTAACTCTCAGATAAAATAGTGAAAAGTGTGAGAATGGGAAAAGAACCAATTGAACGAGATGGAAAAATATTCCTTTCAGTTGAATGCTAATAAGTTAGCAGTGTCACATGTTTTTGAAATTGGACTTTTGAAATAGCCTTCTAAATGTTTCACTGGATCCAGTTGCCTTCGCACAGACTGCAGGTATTACCAATAATACCATATGTATTTAATTATTTTAGAGAATATACACAATTTCCATGCTATGGCATTAAATTCATCTCTGTTGTGGGCTTAATGTTGTGTTTTTTGCATTACTGTTCTCCTAAAATGTGTTCATTGGTCCAAGAATTTTTTTCCTTGACAAATCATGCTCTGAACTGAAAACAGGATTTAATTAACGGCAGTGATCATTATTTGTTTTGCACTGTTTCCCATTATTTCTTGATGCACTTTTAATGAGATTAAAAATTGTCTGTTTAACACCCTAGGGCACATCAGTGATTAAAAATAAGCTGTTTTTCAGGGCCGATTGTCAGTGACTTGCCACTGGAAAGACTGGCCAAAATCTCCTTGTGTGTGGACATCATGTATATAGTAACAATATTCAAATCTAATTCTTTTTGTTTTCATGTCTAAAGACTGTTGCTGTTGTCCAAAAAGTGATCCAGGCATTTCTTTTACATTTCTCTGAAAAGTAAAATACAATATTGTCAATTTAATGCAATGCAGTTTTTTTTTTTTTTTTCAGATCGATGACGACTGTGATTGTATTTTTTGGGTGACCCAAAGCTATAATGTGCATGCCTTTTAATAAATTTAGTAGCCATAGAAATTAGTGAAAAAAGTGAATAACAATTTTTTGTATCGCTCTTTTAAATGTCATCATTTAGAAAGCCTACATGCAGTTGAATATATCTGAACCTGAAAGCACAAACTAGTGTCTTTGAATCATTTTTTTACTTTTATTTACCGCACAGTTGCAACCCTATTGCAATTCACTGTGTTCGCTGCTCAGTGTGAACTGTTATCAGACCTGGCTGAATCTTACAGTGCAGCAACTGGATAAGATATTTTCTCCATAGTCATGTGATTTTTGATGTCTTTGCAAAAGACCCAGCTGTTGACCTCAGTGCTGTTTAGAGACAAAGCAAACGTGGGTCATTTTTCACCGCTTGGACCAGATTATGGATTTCGTGCCTTGAGAGTTGGAGGTCAGAGGGGTCAAACCCCGCCCATGTACCGGTAGTTGGAGTACATTCACTTTGGCCACAGGACTCTGTCATGGGCGTTTCTCCATCTGTTCACAAATAACTCAATGCATCTGTCCTTTGTTGACTTCCACTGTGGCCATAAGTAGCACTATGGTTTTCACAGTAGGTATGAAGATACCAGCAGTGTGAAAGGACAACTTATTTCTCAAGACACATAAAAGTAGTAATGATGACAATATATAATGCTAAAATACAGAACACCTCTTCTGGGGTAAACTTTCGATGATCTTCCTTTGAAATCTTCCGCTCTTAGTGCGTAAATATTGTATTTTGCATAGTCATTTTATCGCTTTCTTTTACTATGTTGACTTTATGGAGATTTGTAAAATGTTTTTGATTGCCTCCACATCGCCAGGCTGTACGTAAGTCATCATTAATAGCTATCAGATATAATTTAGGTTTATTAGTTCAATGCTAAATGGTCTTGCTGTGTGTTTATTCATGTGGAACTCAGTTCACCACCTAGGATGGTGATTTAACATAAGGTTATGTTTATTCATTTAGAATAACTGTGGTTACAACAATTCAGGGTTTGAACATTTGAATTTGTATTAAAAATAAGTGTTCCATTTACAAAAAGTTTGCTATTACTGTAGTGCCCCCAATTGATCCTGTCAGTCACATAGTTAAATTACATTGCCAGTGTGGCCAGTGGGAATTTTACTGAATTAAAATCATTGGTTAAGTACGTTCGGGAGAAAGCGCCGCGATCAAAAGTGAAAGCCCACGGCATTGTGGTTGCAAGACCCACAGAGCTACGGTAAATTCTTGATTTCTCACCACAGCACGGTGGCAGACAGGCCATGAAGGCCTCAATCCTGAAAGAGAGGCTCCATTTTGAAGTCATGAGCTCCGACACCTCGATTAATGTTAGACAAATTAAACTGGTCGCTGCTGAGAAAGGAGCATGAACTTTCCAGAAGACATAAGCCCCACATATGCAGCAGCATCCCTCATACAATATATGATTTGCTCTTTAATGTTCAGAGAACCAAACCATACAGCACACGGGAAAATACTGTTTTTTTGGGGTTTAGTTTGTCATTTACATTTAGCAAATACTCTTATCTAGTGCAAATTACGCATCTTTACATGGGTACACACTACGCATTAAAACAACTGATTAATTTACTGGAGTAAAGTACCTGGATCAAGTGGCTCCAACTGGGAATTGAACCCGCAACCACCAGGTTAGCCCAGCTTGCTAATGATTGCATGATATTGCATGTGCTTATCTGGGCTAAATTGGCTGTGTCTTGCACCTATGAAATAACCTTTCTACCTTAACATATTACTGACTCGTAACCCTCTGGCTGGGAGAGTGACCAACACATTGCCGGGACACTTCACACACCGAATTCTTCCTACATTCACACAGTGCACAGACCATTTCAACATCTCACCAAGGCTTTCAGTGGACCGTCTACAAGGTGTAGACATTCAGCATAAAAACAGGAAGGACAAGTACCTGCGATGGTTGCTCCTCTTCTGTTGTACCTTGAGAAAAAACAAAATATCACAACACAAACAGATATGGAAATTAGACATTGGTGCTCAATTAACAACATTTTACGCTCCAGCTCATACAGAATAAGCGGTGTCATAATCCATAAAAACACTTCATATACATTATGGCGCACACAGACATCCTTCCACTTAAGCAGGTTATGTAAATCCGGGTTATGCAAATCAAACACTCACTATTGATTGCATTGATTGGTTAACGAAGGCCTTCGAACAAAGCACGCCTTTTGTGACATGCAAATGAAGGCTACAGCGCCCGCTGTCAGGCTGATGGGGTTAGAGAATGACCACATGGAAGCTCTTAGCGCAAGTATCTGAATGGACTAGAAGCCCTTTCATCTTATTGATGCGCTGCATGGCTGTCCAATTATATCCCAAATGCATTCTTCAAAGTGCAACAGAATCTTCAGCATGTTGGCGCTCTTGAAACCCATAATATTTTACAAAGCCATTAACAATACCAGCTACTCCTCTCCACTGCTCTCCCTAATTGATTAGCATAGGCTAAACCTCGGACAGAATTTCTGCACATTACTCCACATCGCAAGCAATTACAAGACGCTTTTACCCAGTGCGGTTCACAAACAAACGTACATAAGTGCTTTTATAATAGATAAAGTGCAACCGGCAGGGTCAACTATCCTGAAACCACGCCTAAACTTTTCAAACTACTCAAAAAAAAGTTCTCATGTAACCTTATACCAGATTTGCCAAGGTGATTCTTAAATCTTAAGCCAAAGTGTGCAGTTGTCTGCTTGCCAAGGAAGCCCCAACCATGAGATTACATAGCCCAAATAAAAGTTTGTTTTGACAAAAAGGCATATTGCCAATCTGCTATTTAAATGAAAACTAGCCACAAAGGAAAATAGAAAGTTATACACTGGAACGGGTCCATCTTGCAATGCAAAACAAGTGAGAATCCACTGGCTGAAAAAACCATCACTGCTAGAGGTTTTCTTGTTTGTTCTTAAAGGCAGCCATTCTGATTTTGGAGTCGTATAGAATTTCAACAGCCCAAGTAATTATAAAAACACTCTGAAAATGCTTTTACAGTCTAACGCACTTTACAGTTTCCTGCCTATTTTGCACTGAAGAAAGATTCAAAGAAAACACAGCAGTAGCATCCAATTACAGAAAGCACATCCACCTGTTCTCAATGATCAGTTCATAAACTTCAAAACGATGACCACACCTGTGGAGAGTAATGATGTTCCCTTTCAAAGGCTACTCTCATTTTAAGGAAACATTAATGACGGAAACTGCCGGACACTCTGCTGAAAATACCTAGCGACTTTGCATTCAGTCGGACTAAATTAAAAGTACAGCTCTGTATTATCACTCTGTTCAGATACTCATTACTACTACTACAGTGTAAAGTCCTACTCATGTCCTTTGGGTGTGGAATTTGGAATTAGTCTACTACTTACTACTCCTGGCCTTTTCTACTGTTTGAGTGTCTTGCTGTTACCAGCAACTCATGGACTGATTGGCACATCAGTGCACAAGGCTTTTTTTGTATATTATACTCATTACGACTATTTTGCTGGCAAACTATTGGTCAGCTAGTGAACAGTGATGGAGCAGTGGTGTCCAATAGGGACAGAAAGCTGGCCAGTTCTAAGGAAAACTGTTAGCGACCACTAAAACAATCTTATACAAATGTGTGTCTGCACATATAATACTCCCCAGTACATTCTGTACGACCGAAGGGAGTGGGATTGTGTAAAAAAAAGATGATCAAATTTTACTAGATACGTTTTTTTTATATACACCCTTAGTGCAGGGTAACATAATCAAGGAAAAAAAATATTTCATTTTCCTGGAAGGAGGAGAGATGGAATTTTGATGAATGATTTCTTGAGAGTTACATTTTTGTTCATTATTGGCCTGTGCTAGCAGAGAGATGTGAATTAAGCCCAGCAACATTTTATAACAAAGCAAAAAAATATATATATTGTATAATAATATTTCAGTTCATGGTGACTTTAACCAGCGCTTTCATCTTGCATTAAAAAAAATGTTTCCGCTGCTTCGTTAAGTAAACTTGTCTTTACTGTGTGTATACACAGATCCTGGTGATCAGAGGAAGCCGACAAGGGTGAGGAATTTAAGGAGCTTGCCTGAACCTTTTTTCTTGTGTCAAATACTGTTTTTAAAGCAATGAGTGAATCATCCATTCACTGAAACATTTATAAACACGTGTTGATCAAGTGCATGTAAAGCAGAGAGACGCCATCAAGTATGGAATAAAACTTTTCAAAGCATTCAGACATTACAGCATCACCTGTCGTAAAGGGAGAGTAATATTTCAATGAGCCAAATGGGACAAGCAACCGTATAGTATAGTATAGTATAGTATAGTATAGTATAGTATAGTATAGTATAGTATAGCACAGCACAGTATAGCAGAGTATACCAGATTACTCAGTTTGTGAAACTGCAATTCAAGCAACACTCATCAGTTGCACCCTAGGGCCCAGACACTGCGTAACCATTTAAAAAGAAGATGTTAAGTGTATAGTCTTTAAGTCTTTATAAATTAATGTATTACTGTTAAATTAATAACATCAGTGATGTGATTATAGAAAGAAATATAATTTCAATTGCTGTTTTCAGTCATGATATTGAGGTCAGTTGGCATGAAATGAAAGGAGAAGGCCACTCTGTCTAAGACCTAGCTACTAGCCATGGCTAACTACCCAGCTAAATCGAGATGACAGACACAAAAAGCAACAGGCTTGCTTCCTGCTTACAGCAATAGAGCCTAGATCAAAAACAAGTACAAAGATTCGTCCATGGTATCGTCACATGGTAAGCACAATGTGTTATAAAGCATACATATAGCATTTATAAGTATCTGTGTAATTATGAATTCCATTTCACAATGGTAATGAAGGGTTTATAAACACAGACTTAATGTAAATAAAGACAGATATTGTTAGTTCAAGCAAAGGCTGTGCTGTGTGCTGTGACTAGACTGTCGTCATGACAAAGCTACATTCATCCTTCTATGGGTAAACTGGTGATTAGCACGAACATACTGCCAGTTCAGACAGCCAGTCCTTGATGTTTTACTAGATCTGGACAAACACTATCAGATTTATGGTCTTTTAAGTGCACTGCCGAATTGAATGGCTCATTGTGGCAATAACGTTAAACACACCATTTCTCTTTGACGAATCTGAAACCCCAAGGATTGCGAATGGCGTATTTTGAGTTAATATGATCACTGGCTAATTAGGGGATGTTTTTAAGAGCACCGTAGGGGCACTTGATTAAATTGGCAAGTGAAATTTATCATTTTCTTTCACTCATAGAAAACTGGAGCGATTATCCCTTTGTACAGATGGGTAATGAACAAACAATGGGTATTGAGTGTGGCAAACAGCAAAAGTTTTTTTAATCTGCTCTTTTTTTATAATAATTTTGCAGAGCTTTGTTATAAATATTAGTGCTGAAAAACAACTATATTAAAACTATTTTCACGCATACACACACACACACACACACACATACACATACACATGTGAACGTATTGTGAGAATTTGTGACGGTGGAATACATATTCATACATATTTTGCAGGACTTAATTTGATAATGGCCTTCATTCAAGACATTATTAATAAGCCAAATTACCAAATGATACTGGATGCTAAAAACAGCCATCAAATGAATTCCTATGAAAATATTTACATACAGTATATACCATATATAGAATATTTCTCCAGTGCTATGGGTTGCTGCCTTTCATTTTTATTGAGTGCTTCAGTGATCAATTAGCACAGCTGATTACACGGTTAATTTAACTCAGCTGTTTTCTTTGATGTAAACTGTTTCCTTATTTTCATGAGAAAAGAAACACTAAGACACCCAGTGGGTCAATGACTGGGGTTAGTGACCCCCCTGGTAAATACACGAAGGAGACTACAGCTAACGCGGTAGCTTAATTATGGTCAAAGCTTATTTTCTAAGTACAAAATTATCAAATATTTTTCACAGCTCATGAATTAGTTCCGTTCATGGATACATTCATTGGTTACATCCATGCAACTGGCACATTTCATGGTGAATAAAGGTAAGACTGACACAGTTCTTCCATCACTTCGGATACACTGACGCTCTTGTTTCCACTCAGCCATTCTCACGCTGGTCCCTCCTTCTCCCAAGCATCCTCTCACTGGTGGTCGATCTACGCAAAACTGTGCCGCTCACACCGTTAGTCAGCGTGCCCGAAACCTCTCCTCTCTGCCAAACGCGTTCATCTGTTCGTCCCGGCAGGGGACAGCGCTGTTTACACAGAGGAGAGTCCTGCCCCCACCGCGCACTTCTGAACCCTGCGTCCTTCACTGTACCCAGATCATCAGTCTGAGAACCAATTTTGCTGATATGTTTTTCTTTTCCTCCTGTTTTAGCTGATCGATGCTGATGCGTAAAAGGTTATAGCGTATTTTTGTCAGCTTGAGCTAAAAATAGAAGTTTGCGGTGCTGCTTTCTCTCCAACAGAAGGATTATGTTCAAGTGTGGTACTTTCGGGTCACCTTAGAGAGTCATCACATTCCAACATTCGGTCAATATTGCTCCCCAGAGTATACAGAAATAGCGCGTTGCTTTACTTATGCAAGTCCAAGAGCAAATTATAATCGCATTATGACTGTCTGATGTGAGACATGTAAAATGGAGGTTTACAAGCACAAACATTAAAAGAAGACTTACCAATGAAAATGCTCAGGTGTGTTTGGGAATGACATATAAGTAGCATAAATGCCGTATTAATGTAATTATTTAAAATGGTAATAATTCATTCCTGATCCTGGAGAACCGCAGTGCATGATGGATTTTGTAGTTGCTCAACACTTAATGAGCAATTAAAACTGTTGATTACACCGTTCATTCACTTCACCTGGCTTGGTGGAATTTCAGGTGAAAACAAAAACCAGTGTACACTGTGGCTCTCATGGACCTGGAATGAGTAACACTGGTCTAAAATAAAGGAAGGTCTGGGTGTGTTTTATATGTGTGCGTGCATGTATGTGAGTATGTGATGTGTGTGTGTGTGTCATGCCTGCTTGAGCTCCAGGAAGTGTTGGTTAACAGACATGATGACTGGGGACCCCTCTTAAAGCTACAGAGAGCGTGTGTGTGAGTGTGTCACGTGTGTATGTATGTGGTTTGCGATTGAGTGTGTGTTTGTGTGTGTCGTGTCTGCATTTCCAGTGGGTGATGGCTAGCAGACATGACTAGTGAGGATCCCAGCCAAAGCTATACAGACAGCGACCTGTACCACCAGCTCCATCCGACGTACGAGCTACAGTCAGTCCCTACAGGACTCTTTCTAGCGGCTGCAGACTGGGGGGTGGAGTCAAAGAGAGAGACTGTGGTAATAGACATGTAGTTGACATCTGTATACATGATATGCACCTATGTCTCCATAAGCGTACATGTCATGTTTGTTTGCTTATAGCATGACCATAATTACCCATCGGGAACAAATGAATGTCACATCATCCATAGGCTTACATGTTACTATGCTGACATATGTCGGATATTTAAAGTGACAGCATGGTTGCATCCCTTTAAGGAGGTTTGGTCCTTCAACCCGGTCCAATGTGGGCTGATGTCGCAGTGAATGACATCAGTCCAGCATGTCTCTGATTGGAGAGGAGCAGGAGTTGATTCAATCAAACACACTTTCACGTCTCTTTTCACGCACAATTAAATCAAATCAGACTTCAGTCTCTTTAAGTGCTAAGGGTACTCTATTTCTATTGAAAAGAAAACATTCTAATGGAATGATGACAATTGGTGATTCCAGCACACATCTTAAAGGGGTGGCCTCTTTTTGATGAGAATTAGTGATGCCAGCACACATCTTAAAGGGGTGGTCTCCTTTTGAAGAGAACCCATTATGTTGTCCTATGTGAAACTTCTTGCCACAGGCCATGAGCTGTGTGTAAAAGGAAATTTTCTCAATTCAGTTTCCTGCAGTCTCAAAGGTACGAGTGATGACAAGCGGAGCTCTCCTGGAATCTCTGGAACTGCTGGTAGAGACATAGGCTTGAAAGAGCAACCACAACTTCAGCCCGCTTGGCTAACTACTTTCTCTGACCGCCAACTAGCCAGCACAGCACCAAGTAACGCTAGCTCCTGAATTAGTTATGTAAATACATAAAAAATCTTACATCCTACCATAGAACTGCCTCCATTCTTTAGGGATTCGTAACATCTACTTCTAACAGTCAGAATATTGTTGGCTTCCATTTGAAGTTTTTCCAAATCATGTCGATGGGTTTAAATTACTGAGGTTCAACAATATAATTAACCATATATGTGTCACATATTTTGGATCCAAGCCCTTAGTGTTCATACAGCTCCATTTTTCTGAACTATAAGGAAGCACAATGTGCAAGTATGTATCATACGGAGTTTATAATTTAAACCCAGGGGCTTTCAGTTGAATTACGATGGTCATTGGACGTTTGAATAATAATGTTTTTTGTACTTACACAAGCTCTTTCCAAGGGTTCATTTATTTGAATGAGAAGGTTATTTTACAGGACCCAGTGAAAATGGTATGATTTTTTTTTGTGCTTGAACTGGGCATTTGCATAATTATATCACTGATTTTACAGCATGCTGTACAATGATTGTCTCTACACAATGGAAGCCTTTATTAAACATTAAGTACCTTTCCTTGCTTGTAATTTATGGATCAAGGTCTTTGGTTGCCATGGGAAAGAGTCCGTGCATTGGTCACTTGATAATTCTGAGGTAAAATCAGTTGTGTAGTGTCTATGTTTTTTGGGAGTAGAGAGAGAAATATGGTCAAATGAAAACAAAAATTTAAATGACTTGCTCATGGTTTTATTCAGAGTGGAGTTCAAGCTAACAGGACCCAAACATTGGTTTTTGACCATGTTTTCTTCTCAGCCATACTATGGCTCAACTTTCATTCAGAAAGTTTGTTATTGGGATACGATAGTCAAGCATTTCAGAACAGACCATGTTTTGATTGAAGAGTAAAAATGAAAACAGGAACCACTGCTTTCAGAATGGCAGTAAGGTAATGCTGCCACCTTCTGGTCAAAACAGGAACAGCATGAGCCCACATTCCTGCCCAGTGGCGAAGCTTGCATACTTCCTCCATCCAATCAGGACATTTGTATCTTAATTATTCAGTAACATACACAAAGCACTTTGTGCAAGCAAACTTAAACATCCTGTATTATCCTCCATTTTCAAAGCTCAGTGTGTTTGATGAAGAACAAACCTTGAATAGTGTCCCACAGGCCTTTGCAGTAGCCATGTTACATCAAACACTTCATTCCTCCCACAATCCTCCTCATCGATCAGATTCTGTTTCATTAGCCTCCTTTCCCGACCATGCAGATAATGTTTGTGGAATTAACCGAGGGGTGTGAAATAGTTTCACCGAGGAAGCCTCGCACAATTTGTCATATTAATATACCGTAGTGCATTGTGGCCGGTTGCCATGACGACTGAAAATGTATTTTTCAGGAGTTTGCAGTGGGGATGCATCGCCAGCATGAGACCAGGAAACCTGCCGCCTCAGGGGCATTGTGGGTAGTCAGGGCTGTCTGCCCCGATGCCAGGAGGTTGTGAGCTCTTAACCCACCACACAAGCACGGAGCTCAACAATGAAGATAGCTGGCCTACAGGTAACAGACTGCACAGTTAAAGACTACAACGCTACCAAAAGAGATTGCTTATACATTCAAGTCCTCAGTTAGTGAAATATGTGGAAAAAGGCAATAGGCTGTGCCTGCCAGCTGTATTATATTATATTGTATTGTATTGTATTATAGCATAACATAGCATAGCATGGTGGGGCCGTGGCTAGCATTGTGGCCTCAAAACAAGGACAACTCCCCATGATGTCCACATGGGTTTTTCTGTGAGTTCTCCAGTTTTCTCCCCCAAGCCTAAATACATGAATCGGTGTATTAGACTTACCAAACTGCCCCTATGTGTGACTATGGGTTTATTTGTCTAGCCCTGCAATGGCCTTGCAACCAGTCCATGGTGTTGCTCTGCCTTTTACCCAGGGAAAGGATCCAGTCCCTCACAACCCTGAATGAAGCAATAATGGATGTATTATATGCTGTTATATAATATTAGAAACCACACAGAATTTTAGATAACAAAGAATTGCAGATGAAGTATGTGCTTTTACATTAGCCAGAAAATTTTTCAAATATATTAAAACTTGTGGAGGACTGACTTTTATTTCACCTGTTTCAGATCTCAAATCTTACATACCTTGATGAAATGGCATCCAACTCAAGTCTTAAAATGAACTCGACTAGGGGCCGACTCAAAAATCACTCCTGTAAGCATATCATTTATGTTCACATTCTGTCGCAGTTTGCCAATTCCACTGACCCTGTGCGCACCGCGCAAACAGACTGGCGGTCGCCTGGCAGTTTCTGCCTAGCCTCGCATCTTGCCATCATTCGCAAAGGTGACGCGAGTCGACTTCCAGCAAAAGCGCTCGAGCACAGGGAATAGGGGAAAAGCTTCTTTACAGAATGCAAGTGGGAGGCCAGACACCCTGGAGGACTGACCGCGTTGCTGTTTCTTTTCCCTCTTCCATGATGAAAAAATGACAGTTTGTTCCCGAGTGGGTCGGCATGCCTACACAGAAGTTACGGTTCACCCGTAAAGGCATGTTGACAGCCCAACAGAGAGCAGTCTGGCTCCTTAAAGAGATACTGCCACTTTCATAACTCTGGGAAAAATTAGAACCATGGTAGGAAGCCTATGAGTGAAGTCTAATTCTATGAAAGATTACATGTGTTTGAATTTGCTTATAGCATTAAAAAAAGTTATGCAAACATAATATCACACCATTTAAATGAAGAAGACAGTATGCCTAAACTTCTTAAAATGTGGTTAAACACACCATTTCTAGCTAAGTCTTGGTTTTCTTAAGAATTAAGAGTGTCGATAAGAAGAGGGAAACAACTTCACGAGAGTAGGGCAGCCATTTGTATCTGGCGCCCCCTAGGGGCTGACTATCAGAAGTGTGTACTGGGAGATTCAAAAGTTTCAATTGAAGTGGGCCCCGTGGCCAGCAGAGGGCCCCATACCCACACAGGAGGGTAATTATTTCTCATATGAAATCAGGCATGGAGCTTTGCCTGCTTGACCAGGGTGAGTATTTTTCATCCAGGGATATACAAGAAATATAAGATCATTAACCTGTATGGTGACTGCTTTCTGAGCACCATTTAAGGCTTGCCACTAAATTCAAGGCATGCCATTGAACAACAGTGAACAGCTATCAGCGTGTCTTTGCGACTTGCAAGTCTACCTTAAGGAAGTGGGTGGGTTTCTGTTTCAGGTGGGTGTGCATATGTAGTAATAGGAAAAAGAATGGCAAACAGTATCAGCATACTTCCTACAAGTGGCAGAATGATAAGTAATGCTTATGTATATTTTAAGGTGGCACAGCCTTTTTTTTACACTTAACTTGCAGAGTTGGAAAATCCCAGCTTCAGAAAGTAAAAGTACTACCATTTATTTGTTCCATCCATGCATATATAAGCTGAACAGGTTATACAAGCTTCAGAGTGTGTCTGGCACGATGGGAGTGGGGTTGGGGGAGGGGCAAGGCTTGTGTACAGCCAATCACATGCATTGTACAGCAAAGAGAGGAATGGGGAAATTAATGGGATTAATTATTGTCGGGTGTGAGGATAGTTATTCATTCAGTTTGTGTGCGGTGAGTAGACAGTCACATTAATCAAAGCAGAGGATAACACTGGAAAATGTTAACCAAAGTTAATGGAAACGGTGGAGGCATTTCTGTTTCATACCACAAGAGGGCAGAAAATATCACTGCAACTAAAATACTTCATTCATGTTACTTCTAGAATAGAAAAAAATAATTGTCTCTTCACCTCCCTGCTTATGTTGACAGCGAATTAATTTGGAAAATGAATGACAAAATTTACTTTGACCAGAAAATCATTTAATTAGGGACAACATATCACATGACTAAATCCTGAAGTGGTGATTGGTTGATTACATCTTAAAATTTGTAATGTGTATAAATTTACATTTGGGTATGGTGATGAGCACAGAAATTGTTGTGGGAATGAATGGAAGCTCTGTTCTCTAAAGGAAAAACTGAGAGGTAAAATATGTCCATCAAGAAGAACAGAATGATAGAGAAGGCATCCCAATATTTTTCTCTCCTCACCTACTTCCCTCCACCTACCCCCTACCACTCCTCTCCTACCCTTGGAAGTCCGTTCAACTTTGGTCAACTACTCTCTCTTCACCCTGAAGGAGTCACAGTGGACAGGTGAGATGGTTTTGGTGCTTTATACTCTGTTTACCTCTTAATTCTACCAGAGAACAGATTACATCCAGACCCTACATTTGGCGACAAGAACAGATATAGTTGCGGTTCTGTAAAGAACCTCTGTCTTCTCTCCTTACCTGCTTTCCGCCCCTCCCTGTGGATACGCATGCAGTTGACCACTCACACCAGTCAAGAATTCAGTCTGAAGACCACCATGTAGCACTGCATCTGGTCCATCTGGGCTTCTGTAGTGACAGTTTAACTCCATCCCCATGTAATTAGCAGCTGATTTACTAAGAGAGCATGTGATTGGATGAGGTAGCTCGTTTGCTCCAATCACCAATCATGTCATTGAAATTCCATGTACAGAAACTGTAACATTTGCTAAAGGCTTTGATAAATATGGCCCATAGTGTGTTGTGAGGTGATTGAGCTGGGTCTTCATGAGGTTCACCTGAAATACTTAAGCACCTGTGCACCCTTATCCCACAGAGGGGCTAGCGCCACCTCCTGGTGACCACCTGAGGTGTGAGAGAAGATCTTGAAAAAGAAGTAGAAGCATAAAACTCACCCAATCATATATTTCAAACTATGCGTACATAGTTTTGCAAACTATGCTTACACAGGGATTATTAACCACCTTGAAAAGAGCTGCAAAAGTCATCGAATTCCTGTGAAAAAGGCAAAAACAGTTGGTTTCCATTCATGGTGCAAATTAACGCACAGCCAATTCAGCTATGTCACTTTGACAATGAGTAGATGGTTCTACAAAGAGGTCTTCCAGGAAACATTTGATTTTTTAAAAATGTAACAATATACAATAATCGTACTCATACCACTGATATGATTTCTATCATAATTTTTATCCCAAGCCTTACCTGACCCAAGCAAAACGTGTTAAGGAAATATCATTTTGACTACTTTTGCTGGAATGTGAGTACATTTTTATGCCGTTTTCTTCCCAAAGAATCAATATTTGTTCAATGGTATTTACATATAACACAATATCCCTCCTGTCCAGACCCACTCTTCAGAAATAAGAAAGCCAAATAAGGACACAAGATTCAGCTTTTCCAGTACTCTGGTGACACCAAATACTATTTATTAGGGCTTTGCAAAGACTACAAAAAAATTCTCCGGATGATTTAAATTGCCGTCTGTTTTCTATGTACATGATATGTTAGATACAAATGTACAAAATATAAAACATTCAAAGACAAATGTTTCACCAAAAAGAAAAGAAAGAAAAAAGAAGTTTTTAAAAGTAGTAAACTCTATGCTCTCACTGAGATGTAATTGCAAAACAGTTGGAATTCATCACCTGGTCGACGTAACCATGGCGACCTACACAGGTTTGGCCTGGAATGGTCTTGAATAACTGTATGATGTTGATTCAGGGAAGCCAGCATGGTCTGCAGTATATCGTTTTTTAAAATTGGTCTCTTATCCTTGGGAGTCACCAGACTGTACCTGTGTGTGTGTGTTTTCTACATCTCGTGTCTATACATCTCTACATGCGTGCTTGTTTTTGTATGTTTGGATCCCCATTTCATTTTTCCACCTCAACACTGACCCAGGATCAGCAACACCAAACCTTGATCCTCCCCCAACCATGTTGTGCAAAAAAAAAAAAAAAAATTGGCTGATCCCAGATCAGCATTTGTGGGGTGAGCGTGTCAAGAAGGACACATGAAGGCCTACAGAACATGGTGAGCACAGAAAGCTGGAATGGTGATCCTGAGGGTTCGGCACCATTGAAAGTATCTGTTTTTTTTGCTGTAGAATCCTGATGAAGTGTGTTCCTTGATTGGCTGTTACTGACTGATAGCACCTGTGGTTTGTGGGTAGTAGCCATTCTTTCTGTAATCAGCTGCAGTAGGCTAGAAGCTGAAACAAAATTCAAATGAGGTTAAAAAGACGCATATAAATAAGAGGTAGTCCATTTAGAAACCCTACTGTTGAATTCGTCATGTTGCAGGTGAATATGAATATTGGAAATTTGTGTTCTGGGTGGTAGCACCTGTCTTCAGTGCAGTGACCCCCCCCCCACACCCCATTTGTCTGCGCAGTCTGCAGTCCTTCTACACAGTCTGCAGTCTCTCTGTGCAGTATGACTGCTCAGTCTGCAGTCTGTGCACAGTTGCAGTCCTGTGCACAGTTGCAGTCCTGCAAAACAACTGTACAGCTCAGCTAGTGGACTGAAGACTATACAGAAATGGTAGCGAGCCAATGAACATCCAAAAGGATGAAGGATATTTTAGCAATCAGACTGCCCAGCAATTTCAATGAAACGTTCTAGATTTTAAGAAACAAGTCAAAAATATGATGTCTTACGAGAAACTAATGTATTTATAGCATTATCAGAGAAATTGTGGCACAATTTTCAGCAGGTGATCTGGATTATAAATATGGATATTTCTTGGGTAAATCTGTTTTTGCCTGTCATTTTTTACATTTCATTTTTTCTTGTTCTGTATCACTGATGTGTATCAAAGATTTACTGAAAACATGCTTGGCTCCCATGAAGTGGTTGAGGTGACTTTTTGCATTGATGTTAGCAAATTTGTGCATGCGTCTATATATTGTGTAGCTCCTGCGTTAGCAAGACAACCAATCGTTACAAGACAATGCACACCGGTTTCTAACGGCTTGTTGCTTTGCATTCTTTTTTTTGTCTGTTTGCAACATACAAGACTTCTCAGCAAGTTAAGCATAATGTTAACATCGACAGAGCAGAACGCATCTTCAATTCACTGTGCAAGACTCCTATTTACAACTTTTCCCACCCCGATATACTGTGCAAAACCAACCCTGTGTTTTTACCCCCCGATAAAAAACGGAAATAATTAAAATACTCTAAATGGTCTCCATCCGACGTTGACTCAACCTGTGACCTCAAATCGTTTGTAAAAGTAAACTTTAAGCTTTTATTTTTCCATGTACACATAGAAGAGTTGAAACAAACATCCCCTCTGGTTATAAAATCAAAGGTTTTGTGCTCATGCCGGTTCAAGTGGCTCCAGCTCAACTGGGAAACATAAAAAAAATGGTAAAAAGAAACATTCCTCCCAATGCCCTTTCAAGCAAATGACATATCTTTATCACCCACAGCCATATTTTTGCTCTTCAGTCAAACCATAGATTGCAAAAATAGAACTAGATAGGTGATTGGGAACAGGTGAAAGGGATTGTGGGAAGGTTATACTTCTGGCTGTAGGTAAGCCACAGGAAATAAAAGTTCTCTGCATTGTATTTAATACCTCCTGTACAAGAAGAGGTGTTTCAGAACATTAGCGGTTGTGTTCATGCATTTTAAATATGAGAGTCCTACGTCTGGCATTCTTGACTTCTTTTCTGCAAGAAATGATATCTAATATACATGGTTCACGGTCGATCAGGAAATTCGTTTTCAAATTTAAGGCATAAGAAAGCACCATTGTCAAATTTTTTGTTCCACTCAAGCTCAGGCCCTTCAATAACAGCAGACATCTACTTCTTTAGCAGCTTTCTGTAAGTATTATGTTTTTTATCTGTGAAGAGTAGAATGAAGGACAGGTGAGAGAGAAAAGAGAATAGCTGAGGAAAAGGTATTTGAACAAACTACGCTGCAAAGGTGGATGTCTATGTCACTGTGCACTTGGCAGTAATCACATGGTACGATTTGGCACTTGTCCAGTGTTTCACAGTAGCAGTAGCCTGGATGTCACACAAAGCGCTTTGTGCTTGTTTGTTTTTTTTTTCTCTCTTTTTTTTGGACATGTTGCAGGGGTCACAGAGCGACAGCCGTTCGTTATCCAAAGGCCAGCTCAGTCGCGCGGCTAGCACCAAGCGACTCGACGGAGCGGCTCTCCGTCGTCTCCATAGCACCTCGGCGAACGAAACGGGGGTTCGTCCTGTAAGCGCTCGCAGCTAATGCAAGCCTAATAAAAAACGAAACCCAACTAAAAAACAAAAAAAATTCCAGTTTCACTAAAATATACCTCGGTGTACTTTGCTTTCGCTTTATGTGCGGCTGACTGTGTTTTTGTCCCTCCACAAACAAGGCAACCCTACCCATGGGGGAAACGGAGGGCTGTCTTTAGTCTCCAAACATATGGGAATGCATCAAAACTCAGTCCTACGCACCTTTTCCCTTACCTAACAGGAAAAAATCTCTTTGCCTGCGACACCATGTGACTTGTCTTGCGCCAACGGCTCAGGATCGTCCAATAGCGGGTATCACTCGTTCCCCGGAAAGGGTTCGGCCCCGGGCGCTCCCTAGAGCGTGGACTCCAGCGACGAGTCCAGCGGATCGTCGTGGTGACTGGCGCTGTCGCTATCGCAGCTCTGTGCGCTGGAGTAGTTGGCGGCCTCCTGAAGCCTCATCAGCATGTTCATCTGGAACGGAGGAGAGCGACACGGTTACTACGGCGTCTGAAAAAAACCGTGAACGCAAGGTAGGCCTTAATCGACCACCAGCTGAAGGTTTAAATTATTCATTTGGAAGTTGATGGAATAATTGTTTAGGAAGATTCTATGTTTAGGAAGATTCTCCTTCGTCTGTGAAGAAAGCAACATTGTGATTTGGGGTTTTATCCTGTAACTGCTTGTCTAACGATCTTAATTTTTCCCTCAGTGTCTTTCGACAATGACAGGCGGCTTTGTGAAGAAGGCAATTTAACGGTCTTGCCACTGCACAGAAAGCCTTTTTCTCTCTCTGCACTCCAAGTGGAAGTAAAGGTTAGTCATCCAGATGGCTATCCATCCACATTGGAGGCGCTAAAAGGTTTGGGGTTTTTAGTCATTTTCTTCCTTTGACTTTCAAGGTCCGGTGCTGTCGTGCGCGTCCGCACCACGCTAAACATGCGATTTACATTCAGTGCCACAGAATCCTTGGACAGGCACAGGCCTGCAGTTTTGAGACCGGCTTCCTGACTTAATGTGTTGTTTTCTTTACAGAGATTGATAGCATTTCGTGAACACTTTCCCTTGAGCAATGCTAATGTCAGCAACAAGGCGCTTGATATCAATTCTGATCCCTGATGTAAGGAATAGACCACAATATGTGCTACAGTTGTATGAAAATAAAATGGCACGGTGTGTGATGTGGTATCTGGGAAAAAAAGCTATTTTGTCTTAAGGGTATTTTTTATGTTGCAGTGATTTGTTAACTTTGTACCATAGCTTTCAGTTATTCCTTTGAAACAGAATGTAGAACTGGCTTGTGTACACATTTGGTGCAGTGATAAAGCCAGAATCAATGGAACTCACATCAGTACATTATCACAACAGTACGATATCAGTCAACTGGAAAAGCAACACCCTCTCCACCAATCAGAATTAAGTATTTAACAAAATTATGACATAATTCACAGAAATAAACGTTTTGCTTTCTCTAACAAAATAATGCAGTCATAGATTTTCAATCTGAAGAATATATTTCAAATCCTTGGTGAAATTAATTGTATTCTTATTGCTTTTTAAAATGTAAATCTGAAATTGAGAAATAAACTGAGTTTTAGTTATTGTTATGGTTATTGCGGTTATGAAGTCTCACCAGTGGGTCCCCCTCTGTGTCGCTCTGGGACATTTGTTTAGAGGCGGCTCCCTCTTTGGCAGCGCTGCACCCGTCGTACCCCACGTCCTCTGGCCGCAGCTGCAGCAGGGGCTGTGCGTCCGCCTGCGAGGAGGCGGAGCTCCAGGGATAGGTGTCAATCACCCACTTGCATGGGTCCTCCCACACGGCCCGCTTCCCATAAAGCTGGAGGAGCCACGCAAAACCAGCCAATCAGATGTAACACAGGTAGCTCAATTTAGATGATGATGTCATGGGACTACGATGGTGACATGGAGAGTCTCTGGAGAGAGTATCTATCACTACATGCTTGTTCATGTTGTAACTTTTTTGTACTTAGCTTTTCATTTTTTGATTAATCTATAAGAATATATCAGTCATGGGAAGAAGAGGCAAATGCAAAATTATGAAACCACTGCTAATGCTGTATTTGGTCATTTTCCTGAATTTCCTGTGGGGAAAATAAAGTCATTCCACTCTATTCTCATTGATTCTATCCTATCACAGAGGCATTTACCTCCATAATAGTCGCTACCGATCCCTATATTACTCTATGTATGCAAATATTATTCTATTCTGGCACATTTACGGGCAGCTCTCGAGTTTATGGCCCTGAACGAAAGCAACACCTCCCTCCCTTTGCACCCACCTGAAGCCCCTCCCTCACAGCCTCCAGCAGGTACGGGACGAGGGAGTAGTTCCACAGGTCGGTGAACCACACGCGGGAGCGGTCCGCGTCCATGGGACAGGACAGGAAGAGCCTGGGCCCTGTGGACACACAGCGAGCTGTTCATGATGCTTCAGAGAACAGTGTTTCAAGTGCCTTACACACACTGAAACACTGAGGCTTTCAAACATACGATCGAATAATCAAGCATCTGCACGCAGCATAATGAACGATAATACTGATTAACAAGGTGGAGTTATGGCCACAGGCCTCAGAACCGGACATGTCAAATTCAGAGCATGACATTACATTACAGGTATTTAGCAGATGTTCTTATCCAGAGAGACTTCCAACACAAAGTAAAGAGGAGAAATAGTGCCAGAAGTCAAGAGAGAAGTCCCAAGTGGCAGAAGTAACATCATAAGATAGGACTCTGTATAGAACCCATTGAGGAAGTCAAAAGCAACAATCCTACCACAAATATGATAATCATGCTAGCAGTAATAGATTAAGTATGATGAAGCAGAAGAGCTAGGGATATGGGAGGGGTTTACACTGAAGAGGTAAGTTTAAGTCTGGGCTCAAAGGTGGTCAGACTCTCTGTAGGATGAACATTCCACAACCAGGGTACCAGAACCGACAGTGGACACGACCAAGAAGTGTGTACATGAGCAGAGGGTATCGCAATGGGTTACATGAGAGATAATGTTTAACTAATGAGAAAACTGAATGTGCTCTTGTATTAATGTATATTCTAACAGCTTAATGAGATGTAGATATTTGGCAGGTGTGACTTGATAGGGGCGGGGCTGTGCTTACCGATGGTGACATCGGAGGAGCTGTGGGCCTCCAGGAAGCTGTTGAGGTGCTGCCAGGTCTTGGGGATCCAGTCGACGACCTTGACGAGGTCGTTGCTGCGAGTGCTCTTGACGATCTCCGTCTCGATCAGCTTCCTGCGCAGGTAGCGGCCCAGAAAGCCCTTCACGGGCTCGGTGTGGTTGGCACAGAGCACCCACCTGCAGGCGGGGGACCAGAATACAGCACAACAATGTTAGACAAATACAAATACCATCCTTAAAAACCTTTCATGGGCACGGTGTGGTTGGCACAGAGCACCCCCTGCAGGTGGGGGACCAGAATACAACACAAACACCCCCCTAAAATACCAAACGGTTCCACAATTACAACACATAACTGGCAATCATTGAAACAACCATTATATTCTGTTATAACAAAAATATTAACCTACATAAAATGGAGGTCATAACTTTTCATTACTCCTTGGACTCACAAAGGCAAAAACTACACTCATAATGTTTTTTTGACATTAAGGCATGCGCTCACTGAGAAGGGATTCTTTGATCATTTTATGCAAATTTGCAGGAAAAAGGAGTGGTGCATTCTGTTTTACACAACAGAATTTTGAACTGGCCTTTCTCGTGACATTTCCGTGCTTGTGCTTTGATGTCATATCAGGCCGAAGAGACGAGGTTGGGGGGGAGCAAACTTGGACTGCTGGCATTTAGTTATCCTTTCATGAGCCATCCACATAATATCGGGTTATTTCCTGTAATTCACGTTCCTTTGTCTGAAATTTGAGCGCCCGACACCGTTTATTGACGTTGTATATTCTGCACACAAAGCAGGACGCAGTGCTCCCTCTATGCAAATTAAGCGTCTCATTAACTCGTAAAAGTAACCCCCATTACGTTCTTTAATTTAGGATAATTAGCATAGTCAATTAGCCAAGTAAATTAATGTTCTCTCAGGAGAGTTTTATCTTTCGGTTTTAATCCTTACAAAAGAGAGTTGTCCAAGATGTCAAGGGACCAAGCATTGATTTGAATATGGTACCTAGTTGGCTCTACAAGGAAAATAAAAACAACTGGGTAAGTTTTCAGACCAGGTTTGAAAAGAGGTTTGCTTTTCTGTATGCTTAGTATTTCAATACTATACTCTACAAGCAACATGCTATCCTGGTTAAAATGGAGTTGGATAAGTCTATTTAATTATGGACTGTCAAACTCTCATCCCCCAGGGCAATAGTGTCTCTAGGATTTTACAGTTTACTTTCATTGTGCATCCTGTAACCAATCGATTACTTAAATTAAGCTATGAAGTGCTGAAACACACAAAAAAAAATCAGCAGACACTACAGTACTCCAGGACTGATTTAAGCATTACACATACAAAAATATCTCAACAAATTTTTGAGATCCGTTTTTTGTATTAAGATATACATTTTAGAAATAATGCATACAAAACAACATATTTACCCCCACATCATATTTCTAAACACATTGATTACAGTTTCAATATAAAGGCAGCAAGTTATGTACCAGAAAAGTGATGGTACTTATTTTTTAAAATTTACTCATTCAAAAGTGGAAAATACTATTTTAGCTTTACAGATGAAAAATAGAAAAACAATTCAAGCTAAAATGAAAATAGACTAAAATCCTTATGTATGAAGACAAATGTACGACATCGACATGCATCAAAAATATATAAAATGGCTTTGATTATATGGCTGTACTACCGCTGAATAACCGAAAGGAAAGATCTAATTCTTATTTTGGTGCCACATTACTGGGTGAAGTGTTGTGGAATGCATGCATGGTCTAAATGTGATGGATCTTCAATTTTAAGTATCAGCAATGACAGGAGAGAACACTCCCAGCAGCTTAAGAGAAGGAAAGGTGAGCTAGACCTGAAGTTGTGATGGAGCTCCAGATTGGCTGAAGACGAGGCCGCTTGGTTCATTGTCCCAATAATATATGGGCTGGAGAAGGAAAAACAGAGAGCAAGTTGACAAAAGGCACAGCCATTTCTTTCTCTTTTGTATCATAGCAATACTTCCCCTGAACATTACATTACAGTCATCTAGCTGCTGCTTCTATCCACAGCGACTTACAGTTGATTAGACCGACCAAGGGCCAATTGTCCCTTGGAGCAATGTGGGGTTAATGGCCTTGCTCAAGGGTCCAACAGCAATGGTGTTCTTGCTGCAGCGAGACTAAAGCTTGAACCACTAACCTCAGGCATCCCAATCATGTGCCTTAACCACAAGACTACAGACTGCCCAATATCAGTAACAATCCAAGTCAACAGCAATGTGAACCTAAACAACTACTTGAATGCAGTTACTAAGCAGTCAGTCGGGTTGTTTTGGACAGATGGACCCGCTCACCATTTATTGTACTTGCAGTTGAGGAACCCGTTGAAAACATCACTAAGGGAGCCGATGTGGTGTAGATTGTCCAGGACGACCACTAGGGGGAGCTCTGTCTCCCTTTCTGCTGCGCTGCACTGCTCAACCAAGCTGGACAGGTACTGCTGGAGGTCCTGATAAACCACCATGTTCAGACACACACACACGCGCACACACATACACACGCACACACACGTACACGCACGCATGAATGAATACGCACACACACGCACACCCACAAACATGCCACTGTACATTAGTGTCTACAGATGCAATTCACATTGCTGCATCCACTGAGCAGTCTAAACACAAAAAACACCAACCCACCCACTGCACAAAGTCAAAGGTTACATGATGCAAGATGGATCTATACAACACAAATGGAACCTATCGAGTAAGTGTGTAACTGCTTTCATACTCTATCTTTATTCTAACAGAGACTAAATTATGATTTTGTATGTGACAGAATGGAGTAGGCTCTGTGCAAACACTGGTATGTTCTGTTAATGGCCCTTGATTAGCATTCTAAGTGAGTATAATAATGTAACGGTGTACTGTACCTTGCTGGACTCGTGGTCCACACTAAAGGTGGCCATGTTACCCTCTGTGACCTCTCTCCCGGCCTTGGTGACGATGTGCTCGGCCAGCTTGCTGGCCAGGAAGGACTTCCCGGTGCCGCTGGGCCCGGACAGGATGATGCGCCGGTGTTCTGTCAGCAGGTTCAGGTAGCGCTGGACGATGGGCTTGGGGATCAGCGTGTCGAACACCAGGGCGTCAATGCTGTTCTCTGTCGCACCTGGGAGGAGCCATGGCAACGGCCAATGACAGCTCAGTGTGACAGCGTGTTAATGATACAGCACACTTTAAATGTAATGTTTCATTTTCCGATTGCATTTTAGTGTGTAAGCACGCTTCAGCTGCGAAATTTAAGAATGCAAATTCTCATTAACATTTTTTTCATAGACTCTCTAATGTGTATTCACAATATTTTAATTAAGGAATTTCTAAATACAATTTCTGTAATTACTGAATCAATTAATGGCAATTCATTCATAATTATCATCACAATATATGCCCATTTCATAAAATAATGTATGTTAATTTATGTATTTTATGTCTTATATGCCTGCTATTCCACCTCTTTTGTATGCTGGATAAGTTCCCCATTGGAAAAACGTAAAAAAAGTTCCATACAGAAAGTCCCATTTTCCATTAAAATGACTGGCATTTATCTCAAAGCTTGCTTTCAAGACGCTAATCAGATGATAACCCATTAGAGAGGTACTGGCTTTAAGATTTGCTGATACAGTCTTATCATTTTCATAATTTTAATCTATATAATACCACGACTTAACTTTCATGAATAATTAAAGTTCTGATAATGAATTGTACACACAATAAAAGCAAACCATGAATTATTCATTTTCATTTTAGGTTGTGGTTTACCCAACTTCTTAAATAAAAGGAGCAAATGATTATTTGGTACAAACTTGTAATTGAGGAATATGATTTATTCATGGGATAGTAGCGTGTTATGCCAGTTTACTTGTATTTTTATAATCTGATGTTCAAAACCCTATGATTAAATAAGAGCGTGATGGTATAGACTAGTTTTTGCTTCAGCTGACCTCCTCGACTGCATGGTGACCACAAGAACAAAGCACTGTGTGACACAGCCTCCACAGTAAAATCTGTCACTCTGAACATGGCACTGAATCACCAGGGTCAAAGGTCAACAGCCTCTGACCCCCTGTAGAAGTGATGGCAGCTTAATCATTGTGAAGTGGTTGGATAATTCCATGAGAACAAACACACTTACCACTCATGACGTCACATTACGTGACATCAAACAGCAAACAATTAGTTTGTACAACAGGGTACTATATTTCATTGATCATGCATTAAGTCACATACAAAACAGGCTTACGCTCTGTCTCTTTCAGAGTCCACACAAGTGAGTGTGTGTATGTGAATGTATGTGTCTGTGCACATCTAAATGTGTGTGTGTTTGTGTGTGGCCAGTAAGCAGAGAACCATTCTTCTTGAGAGAAAAATAAGAATTCACAATTGTAATTCAGAGACAATATTATAGAAAGATAAAGGCCTTTGCAAACATTTACAATAACAGGCTTTCATGCAAATATATTAATCTAATAATATAAAATATATTAAGCAAATAGATGTACAGTATTTACAGCTTCTGGGATTGTATGTGTACTTCAGCAAACTGACACAGAAAACACACAACTGCAGCAATAATCTTCAACAATATGTTCTCCACGGCACAGTTAGTTTAGCTCTACATAATATAATATAGGCAATGAAACAGGAGGTCATTTTTGACAATGGTGTCATTCAAAGCCATCGTTGTTCAGGAGACCACAACAGCCCAGGCTATAATGAAGTGAAGAGGAACACTGGAACCGTCTTTGGGTCGCAGTATAGCTGCATCATTTCACCCAAATAGCTACTTCTCCACACTCCCAGGCGTTGTCTGCTTCCCACACAACCGCAGTGCGGATACCGGGACGATCCAGTTGAAGAGTCCCTTTTGCGGTCGTCTCTGCTACCGTTCACAGCTTCACCAAGACACACTCAGCCACACAAAAGAAAACATTTCTGTCTATTCAGGCAAAATGCTATTTCATGGTAGCACCACATGAGGTTTTGTTCTTTTCTCTCCTAAAATATACACTAAAATTAAATACCCCACCAATATCACTGCATGGTTTGGGAGGTATTTGAGCTGATGTGTCTCTACAACACTGCTCTCAGAGGAGAGCATGCTGGCAATTCTCCAAATGAGGTTGACCTCCAGTTTGCCACTTTAGAATATTATGTTTGTATAGTTTATTTTACATTAGATTTATTTTACATTTGTTTATATGTTTATTTTAAATTTGCTTTATTTTCATTGTTTGTTTGCTCAGCAGTTTCTTGTTTCCCAGAGCAACTCACATTTTCATACTTTACATTTTTATTGTTGAATATTTATAGGGACAATTCAAGTTAAGTACCTTGCTCGAGGGTATAGAAGCACTGAAATTTAAGTGCTGTTGTGAGTGGTTCCTTATGTACTGTGCCACATTGCTTCCTCTTTGTATTTAATGAAGAGAGTGCACTCACACACACTTCACTTTAGTTGTGTCGCTGGCACAGGCGGCTGCACCCCTACCTTTAAGGTTGATGGTGATGATGTTGTTGTCGCCCACCAGGTACCCGCAAGGCAGCAGCTGCGGAGCCTCAGAGCCATGTGCCCGCACGACGTCTCCGATCCTGTAACTGGCAATGCTGTCCGAGGTCAGGCCCAGGCTGGTCAGGGGGTCCACCCGGAACACGTACTCCTGTGTGCCCAGATCCCAGACACAGCACAGTCACACCAATCAGATCCCAAAGCACCACTGTCAGACCAATCAGATGCCAAACACACCACTCTCAGGCCAATCGGATCCCAAACACACCACTATCAGGCCAATCGGATACCAAACACAAAACTGCCAGACAAATCAGATCCCAGACTAACCATGGTCAGAGCAATCAGACAGCAGGGACACCATGGACAGACCAGAGGCCAGACATGCCATGGTCAGACCAATCAGCTCCCAAGCACATCACGGTCAGACCAATCAGATTCCAGACACACCATAGCTGACATCATTGGCTAGCTGACCAATCATGATTGACAGTCAGTTCTGACGCTTGTGTTGGCACTAATGATGGTGATGCTGTTGTGTTTGCAGATTTAATCATTAGCCCAAAACCTGAAATCAGTTCAACGTGCAACAGTGCTGCCCTAAACAGAATCTCCTGATGACAAGTGAAAATCACTTGCAAGTGTGTCATGTGATAACAATGTCTATACCTTGAACAATCTGCGTATGACACCGTCCAATACGTCCCACTTTGTCTTCCCGCTTACACCAATGGATCCGATGAGATACGCCTGGCATCTTGTTCCCTATTTGAACAATTACATATTTATTACATGTATACTCTAACGTTATTACAGATGTATTACAATGTAAGGTTTAGGACGAAGGAGATGTCAGATGAAGAGATGTTACATACAATTAAATGATCATGGAATTGAAACTGTAGAGGAGTTGAGATAAAGAACCAATGACTGGCATTCCATTAATTCACCTTGGTAATGTTGGAGCCGTCACCGACAGAGACTACGATTCTGACATTCCGGCCTTCTTTCCGGAGATTACCTTCACTTCCATCATCCAGGAGAATATCTGCCGAGAGGAACACAGCTGTCAGACATCTCAGACCGGGAGACCTGCTTTCAACCGATATATCCGTTTTCAGTATACAATGAGGACAGAGCATAACTACACCAGAACCACTGCGGAAAGCCTTACACCTGCTACACATACAAAGCCTGAAATTACATACACAGCCTCAGTTTGTTTTAACTTCCTTATTGCATTTTTGTCTGCATATTCTTATATGTTAAGAAACAGCGAAAGCCTCACAGATGGAGCTCGTAATGCCCTGTAATTGTAAACGAGGTCCAGTAGGGATTAATAAAATCAAGCGCGCGTTCGGAATGGGATATAGGCCGAGGTGCTCCCCAATCTAGCTGCGCCGGGGTGATAAAGGAAGCAGCGTTCCTGAACGGTGGTGCCGTGACTTTCTCTATTAAGTACCCCAGGTCCTCTGAGAACACACAGATTGCTACTTTAATTAGAGGAAAGAGTATTAACGAACCTTCTTCTCGACCTATGGATGCCGGTACGCGTGTGCCTGTACGTGATTTCCATTAAACTCAGAGCATCTTTGGACCATGGGAATCATGTGTCGACTCTGCCGAGGCACGTTCAAAGGAAAAATATTGTGGTATAAAAAAAGCTTTTTCATATCAAATGAGCATTTTTGGTGTTTTTCTGTCATGGTCAGAGGTCTTCACGGGATCTGCATCATTTTCGCTTCTTGTAGGTGATCTCTAATTATAGTGTACAGTATAAAGAGAAATGAGTTCTAGTCACACGGCAGGTATGAAGTCATATTAACTCATAGGATCACTGCCAACACTAGTTTTCCAACATAGACTTGGAATTAATCATTTTAATTGCTACAGAGATCCATTCATCTGTATTGCACACCATAAGAAAGAAATGAAGTTTATTCGATCGCTCTGTAACGTATGTCAGTCAGCCGCATTCTCTGACTTGACAAGTGGAAAGCTAACACTACAGCATGAGACTACTAAGAGAGAACTCACTCATCAGTGAATTATTCAGTGCAATACTTAGCTGACATTCTGGCAATCAATCAAAATAAATGAAATGTCTGTACATACAGCCACAGCATATTATTATTGATGTTCAGCTCCCCTCAGAAGAATCCCATTGGAATAAGGTACAGTGTACTTTGAACTACCTGTGTGTTGGACAGTCAGAGCTTATTTGTGTCATCTTTTCCAAACCAATAGTTAATGGAAAATGGAGCAAAATGTGGATTGTGGAAATGTTAAGTACATTGGCTATCATTGAGTTTGGCTTTACTAAAGTAAGCAGCCAACTGCTACTCCTTGATGAGTCAAGCCTCTTGTCACAAAAAATGATCTTAAATAAATTGGCACCTTAAGATGTTCTCTAAAAGTGAACAATTGATTTGATAAACCATGATCTTACTGAGTAACAATGTTAGTGACATTTAGCGGGTGTGTGTCTGCTACGGCGTATTCAACACTTTCTCATGATGAAAGAATGGTCTCCAATTACTAAAAAATGAATCATAATTTTAAATCTGAGAATCACAATAAACAACCAAAAATTGGAGTGCTGAGTTTTGTGGCTTTTTCCCAGTGGTTCTCTCTTATACAGTGGGTGTTGAATCTAATCTCTAGTTGCACAGTAGGGGGTGGAGTCTTGACCCCACCTGACATGATGGTGTCGGTGATGTTGAGGTTGTTGAGCGACAGGCCCAGGGACTGGCGCGAGGAAGAGGAGGAGGTGCTCGAGGTTTCGGAGGGAGGACGGGCTGTCTTGGCGGGGGCGGCGGTTGGGCCGGCGTTCCCTGAGGACTTCAGCCGGTCATTTTCTGCCTTCAGCAGCTCGATCTCGTTCTGGGGGGCGGAGCCATGGTATGTCAACACGGCCATCCAAAAGCATCCCGTCGTAATACAGTAATTAAAACTGTATGCTCAGCCATGACAAGCATTTACCATTTATGTGAACTGTTGGGATTTCAAGAGGTAAGACACTAAATTCTACTTAAAAGTGCTGTCCACCTTAATTAAGCTTTAATATAAATGACAAAGGCTAGGGACCAAACAAATCAAACTTAGCCTCTTGTTAGGGCTTATGAAAGTCAACCAAAACAGACTTTTAAGGTCATGGGCTATTTGATTTTTGAATGACAAAAACCACCCTCCAAAGAACATGTTTGTTTGAGTCCTAAAAACAAGACACTGTAGTCTAGTGGCTAAAGTAAATGACTGGGACCTCTGAGTTTGGTGGTTAAAGCCCCAGTCAAGCCACAGCAACAACACCATTGCTGTTGGGCCCTTGAGCAAGGCCCTAAACCTCCATATTGCTCCCAGGGGGATTGGCCCCTGGGTTAGCCTTATCAACTGTAAGTCACTTTGGATAAAAGCATCAGCTTAATGACTGAAATGTAATGTAACATATTCAAAGAATTTAAGTTGTAAAGTCGGTTTTGATTGAATTGCATATTCCCTTGAAGAGAATTAGTGCATTTGAATGAATCTGAGCCTTAGTCATTGTTGTCACTTATTTTAACATATTTTTGGTTCTATGATTGCATCCATACATACAGTTAAAATTCATTGAAGCCAATGAACAAATGGCATCATGGGAGAAGAGCCTCCGCAAGACTTCTACATTCGCTTGTCAATTTGGAATCCATATTCCCTGTCATTGAAATGAAATCCCTCATATTATTATGTTGGTAGCATGTTGGTGTTGGTAGCATTGCAATAATGTCTTTTTTAATATGGGAATCAATAGAAAGGTCAGTCTGGATATACAGTATAGATGGATGCTATAATAAAATTTGAAATTGTAACTTCCTGTTGTGTACAGATATAAATTACATCCACTATCAGCTTCATCTTTGACATTCACAACATTTTTCATGTGGATTAGTTGCAATCCCCAAGTGTAATAGAGTAAGTACGAAAATAGTAATGAAAATATTACATAATCATTAGAAAATAATTTGAGAATAAAATGAAATCTGAAAATGAATAAAAAAAGTCATCAGGGCTGAGGTGACACTATATTGGTTTCTAAAAAGAAATGTTCATATTGTTGCCTAGCATATTTCCAACATTCAAAATAGCATTTAGTTTTAAACTGTCAACTAGAGGCTCTAGCCCCTAGTCACATAATTATGCAAATTTATTTAATACAGTATATAATGAGACCTGAAAATTACCACTTCAAGCTTATGAGATGCAATTTAGTGCCTGTGCGCAATCTTTGTAGCCGAATTAAAACTCCGTGCATAAGCATTTTTTTGCTGATCTTGTCCTCGCTGAACTGGCGGAGTGCCATTTTGACTGTGTAAATTGGGCTTGCCATTAAGATGGGAGCTGTGATACAGAGCTGTGTGCTGTTCTAGAGGAAAGCAAGAAAAAAAAAACCCTGACAGGACACAGATTTTTTCAGCTGTGTGGTGCATCGGTTTGGGTGCTGGGCTCATCGCCAGGTTACAGGCTGAAATCCCAGGAAGGGGTCTGACTGCTGCTGCTTCCTCTGATCTGCTTCAGTAAATATCGCACTGTTTCAATGAATTACATACACAGTGTTAGCTAGGTCAGCCAGAATGGGGTTATCTGCAAAACAGTTATTATACTGCGTCTTTCCACAAACCATCCTTGATACTTTACAGGGCTAAAATGATGGGGCGTGTGACCTGGGACTGATTTATATTAATTCCTCTGTTATTTTCCTCTCATTTTTGCTGGCATGCTAATTAGTTGTTTGAATGGATACCACACGAACAGGTTTGGTTAAAAGTAATGTTAAACCTGTCTGTTTAAACAGACAATATAGTAGTTTTTAATCTTTAATCATATATGAAACCTTAGCCATTCCTCTGATTCCATATCGTAGATGCTTATTCTGCAGGTTAAATGAAGCATGTCTCGATAAACAAGCTACTTTTTTTTTTAGAGTAATTTTCAATGACTTAATTTTAGAATGGCCAATTGAAATTGTAAGCCAATCTGACCTGCCTATTCCAAAATCCCCCAGCCTTTGTTCGAGCACAGATTTGCATGCTGGGTATTTGCACTTTCTCTCACACAGTTATTGAACCAACTGAGTTGTGGTGACTGCACATCCTGCGCAGCCAGTGCAGAAGCATGCTAGGCCCTCTTCACTCCCCAAATACCGCATTATCCAGTATTGTGTTTTTTTTATTTATTCACTTATTTTTTCTCTCCGTTCTACTTTGGGTCCATTCTTTTGCTTTTATTTCTTTTCTCTGTCTTTGTAGAAATGCAGAAGTATTACGCTGGCATATGCAACATTATGTGACTGTGCCAACTGATTGTTAACCAACTCCACAGCCAATGAAAATGATTAAAAAAAGAAACCAATATTTCTCCTCCAGAGTCAGCACAATCAGGAGTCGATTCCCTAAACAACTGCTGAGCTAACAAAGCTAACCAACTGCTTTATTTAAATACAGATGAAGTAGCAGGAGAGCACTGGGTTTATATATAAAGTTTGATAAAGAGAAGCAGAGGTGGAGATGAGGTTTTGAGTGACAGCGTGTGAGGTTGTGCAGTGACAGAGTCTTGTACCTGCATGCGGTTCATGGCCTCGCGGATCTGGTCCAGGTGGTGGGCGGAGCTTAGGGCCTCCAGTCGGATGTCTGTCAGCTTCAGCTCCTTCTCCCGCAGCTCGTTCTTCAGCTGCAGGATGATTTCTGCCTCGGCCTCTGTGCACTCACACAGGCTAGAGAGAGAGAGAGAGACAGGTTACACACACTCACACGGACTATAGAGAGAGACAGGTTACACACACTCACACGGACTATAGAGGGAGACAGGTTACACACACTCACACAGACAATAGAGAGAAACAGGTTACACACCCTCACACAGACAATAGAGAGAGACAGGTTACACACACTCACACAGACTCAGAGAGAGAGAGAGAGAGAGAGACAGGTTACACACACAGTCACACAGACTACAGAGAGAGACAGGTTACACACACTCACACAGACTACAGAGAGTGTGAGAGAGAGACAGGTTACACACACTCACACAGACTACAGAGAGAGAGACAGGTTATTCACACACACACAAACACATACACTACAGAAAGAGGACAATTCTACTGTTTAAAATCGTAAACCATACCAAGCAGTGTTATCTAAGGCATTGCCTTGAAAGTGTAACTTTATACTACATAGTATAATGTTTCATTTTGACATGTCGCATTATCATAATGGTCGACTGTGTCTTGAATAATTAGTCTAATTCCACACACCATAAATATTTCTTGTTAAGGAACAAGCTGAACACAATCAAGCACAAACACACAGGAAGTGCATTCTCCTCATGTGAGCAGTGATCACATGACCCACACCAAACCGTAATACCTGTAGTATTGAGGGCACACAAATGCAGCTTCCACCACTCTACTGTCTGAGGCATCACCCAATGACACAAACTCATTTCCAAGCCAAAGCAGAGCTAAGGCAAATACGACTCAGTACTGGCAAGTGGCCGAGGAGAAGTGGCTCAAACCAACTGCAAGGACCCCTGTTGCTCTTTGTACCTTTGGAGTGTCCCATTTCAGCGATGAAAGACTCCAAATCCCATCGTCTATGGATATTACTCCTGCATTACTTGAGTCCAGTGAGTTTACAGGGCTTAATGTTGTAGCTTTTAGCGTTACAGCATCAGGTTGCAGTGTAAGAAGGGTAAAAACTCAGTGGGGTTTTGGTGATATGGAATAACAGGCAGGTGAAGGCACCTCTCACACTCCAGAGCGAACAGAGCATGCAGTTCACCGCGCGTTACCGTGATCTGTGCTTGTAGACCACGTGGCCATTTTGCCTTCTCTTAGGGACCCAAAAGGGAGATGAGGAGCTACTACAGAAACACTTTCTATGGACAGACGGACAGACACAGGACAGAAGGATGAGACAGGTAGGTGTTTATTGCCAAAGAGATATAAACAGAAGGCTGAGACAAGGTTGCATATATTAATGCACACATGGCCCAGTGCCTGTGTGTGTCTGTGTATGCATGTGTGTGTGTTTGTGTGTTGGTGTGTGCGTGTGCGAGTGTGTCTCATTTGTGCTATTCCCTGTACTCACTCTGTTGTAGAGGGGGAGGGCCGGAGGGCTCGGTCACCCCCCTGCTTCGTCCCATGTTGGAGTTTTGGGGAGGAGGGCTGCGAGGAGTCCGTCTGCTCCTCGATGTCTGAGTGAGGAGACGGCGGCTTGTTAGGCTTCTTCTTACTGAAGGCCTGCTTGAAGGAGCTCCGCAACTGCAAGAGAAGGACCTACATCAGCAGCCACGCCCACAACCCACATCACTTCCTGTGGAGGTTAATCCAGACCATCCAGCCTGGCTGAGGCTCAGTACAAGTGAGGAAGAGCAACTGTTGGGCAAGACCGGAATTGGACCTAGTCTGGTGAGGGGACAGTGCTGGGGCTGAATACAATTGGAACTACTAACAACAACATTTTACCTTTCCACAAAAAAAGACAAAGAAATCTGGGTCCCTATTGTCCACCAGTGTTAAGCCCTTTGAACTGTTTCACACACTGTTGCCATGGAAGTTGAAATCCTCACACTTTTTATAGAGAATTTATGTGTTTGATCTACACACCTCACACCACTCTGTCAAACCATGAATAATTAGTAATGTTAATAATGTATACTTGATGTATACATAATAATAATGTATACTTCTATTTAAAAGTATGCTATCGAATTATGCCGTCAAAATCAAAATCAAAGACCTGTTCTGACTGGCTCGAACTGGAAACACCGGCTAGATCTGAAAGAAAGAAACTTTACTAAATCCTACAGGAATTAGTTAATGGTGACTGAAAGAGTATTAATCTCAGAGCCTAGATATGGCTCAAAGTAGAAAACCTCTGAAACATTTTGACAACTGTGGTTTTTGGATAGATGTGTTGTCTCTCGTTGGAATGTGTCATGGGAGATGTTTTTCGAAAAGGGAAGACAGTCTTTTATAAATTGTGTGCTTCATCAACACAAACCCAGTGAGCTTCAGGCTTTGGATCAAGAAGAGACATCGTCTCTCTTCCCGTCTCTCACTCTCTCTATATCCTTTTCTAGGTTTACATTCCATTGTCTTTCACGCCACGCCTATATCCCTCATTTTCTTTCCTTGTCGGTTTCACTTTTTTTTCTCTCCCCCTCTCATTTTTTGGTCTGTCACTCTCTCTCACTCCTTCTCTCCTCCACTGTCTATGGAGAATGCTAAGACAAACCATAGGGCTTTGTATTCACCCTGTTCACCTCCAGCCATCCAGATTTTCCTGGCAGCTGACAAGAATTGTGGGAGGAAATACGAAAGGGGTGGAACTTACGAACAACAAACATCAAAATTCATGACAGAAAACTGGTAACCGGAGACCGGGGTCTGGTTTGCATGTTGATGGAACCCAGTTACAATGCCTTATGGGCCCCACCAGCCCCGCCCACAGCTCCACCCCATTCCTCCCAGCAGTCTTTGCTCTCACCCAGCTTTTCTTCTTCTTCTTCTTGGCCTCCGCATCCTGGGCGCTGCTCACAGCGGAGTGGCTGGAGGCGCTGGTCAGGCTGGCCATGCTGTCGGATGAATGCTGCCGACGGATCCGCAGGTCTGGAAGCACAGGGGCGGGAGAGACCTTCGGCTAAATGTCGGGTAACCCATATCAGCACAGAATCCACTGATGGCCACCTTCCATGAACAAATAACTAGGTGTGCACTATTTGCTTGTATCACTAAGGCACTCGGTGGTTTTAGCCATGTCTGAGAGCAATATTCAAAGTAAAAAAAAAAAAAAAAAAAAGCTACACAGAATGTAGTGACTTGAGGCCAATGAGCTGTGAAAGACAACCAACATAACCTGTATTTATGTGACAGATACAAATACATAGAATACATGTATAACATAAAGAGGGCCCTTAAGACCAAATTTATGATCAATCAAACTGTGAAAAGGGGTATTTACTGCTTGGTTCACTGATATATGTACACAAAGTAAGCAGTGCCGGCTATACATAAAACACAAGTAGAAGGAAAATGAACCATAAGAATAGTGAGCTCTCATTTGCATGTAGCGAGTGATGTCATCAGCCCCGCCCCCATACATAAAGCCCTGAATAACAGATCACTGCACTAGCTGGCGGATCAGTCCCACAGTACCTCTGTGCACATGATCGGGGCCGTTCAGGGCCACCTGGATGGCGGTCTGAGCGTCAGTGTTCTGTGCTTTCAGCGCCTCGATGGTCTCCCTCAGCTCGGCCAGCTCAGACTCCTGGGGAAAGAAAAATGCAAATGTGGACACATCCATAAGGAGGCAGTTATAGCTTGTCATTGCACCTCCACTGAATATGTCAGTTATCATATAAAATTAGGCCAAGGTCCAGCTAACGTTGAATGCATTTAATAAGGCTCATTATTACTAACGACATGGACATTGTCCAACAATACAGAATTTTATCGTTTGAGTAAAAATCTGCATACATTTGCCTTCAGTTCTGTTGAGAGGTTGGTTCAAGTAAATGAACCTTCACCTTGGGTACAAATTAAATACACAAACTAAAATACCTGGCTGTTATTTAAGTTGTCAGCTCATTTTTCTATTCAGTGCAGATCACAAAATATATGTGAGTATGCATTTGGAATAAAATTAACACAATGTTTAACTCATATTTAATGTAAGCGGTTCATATTGGATCAGTGTTTGAAAAGAGGAAATGGCATGCCTTTTGCTCTGCGGTCATCGTCAGGCTCTGTAGGCGACAGGTCATGTTCCCCAGGCTTTTCTCAAAGGCAGCGACCAGGTGGGCCTGCCAGCACAAGAGCAGAGTGTCACACAAACTGCTAATACAGGAAAGACAGGAAGCACAAAGGGACAAAATTCATCCTGTCACTTCGAAAAAAAATATGCCATTTCACACCTAGGGATTAAATGTGTCACTGAACCAGCAAAAGCTGTTGTGCAAGAGATATGAAGTTCTAAAACAAAAAATCTGGCTCGGGTTAGACAATTCAGTAGAAACTCGTAACACATAATAAAACCAAAGCAATAACAAGTGAATCAAAAGAATAAATGAATAATAAAACCAGGTATGATACTCTTCTTAGCTCCTTATTCCTGTATATAACAAAACTACAATAAAAAATAATATAAAATGTTTGCATCAGACCTTGATAGAGTACATGATCGTACAAATAGTAAAATGTGCCCCGGTGTTCTCCCGTTAGAGTTATAGATCACTACTTCCTGATGTTTCTCTTTAATACACAGCCAGAATTTTATGCAAGGCTATATGTTTTGCTATTCCCATCTGTAAACAAAGCATTAAGACATCAAATATAGTGAGCAGGGATTTCTGTCTTTCTTAGGAAAGTAAAAATGACGGTCTTAAAAGGGATTTTGAAAGGTGTACTATAGCTGCAGAACCTGAAGGAAACTCAAAATGTTTATTCATGCGTTGGGAACTTAAAATCCGAAATGCCCCAGGGCAAAACCTAAAGTTACCTTACTTAATACAAGGCAATAAGAACTCGACCTGCTGGTCCAGGATGATAACTTTGAAGTAAGGATTAACTGTAAGTTAACACAAAATGGTTAGACACAATGCTATAATAAAATAGAAGTAGCATGTTTATAGACTTCCCATTTGAAATTTTGCTACTGAAGAAAAATGCTGGTAGCCAGTCTTAGAAATTTCCGGAAGATGTGAGCCAGAATTTTGGGGACCATTCTTTACCTGGTGGACCTTGGTTAAAGGAGTACAAAAAGTCAAAAAGTTACAAGGGGGTAATCACAAACAAGCACACATCAGCACAACTGCTAAAAGCTAACACTGCCATAGACACAACTGACAAAGTTTACTGCCTTGCATGAAATTGCAGATATTAATGACTCACACCATAGTCATAACATAATTTTGACCAAAGCTAAAATGACACAAAAGCTATGTGGTTGGATGTTTCTCAACCACAGGTATTGTCAAAATAACTGTTTTTTTCCCAAATATTATGATTTATTATGCATAATCTACTTGAGTTTCCATCTGTCTTAATATACTGAACTGTCACTTCTTGTGTTGACAGGTTGGTGTGTTTTATTTAGCAGGCGAACCAAAAGATATAAAAAAACTTCCTCCCCCCTCCCCCTGCGTTGGGCCCTGGTGAGATAAACCTCAATGAGGCAGGCTGCTCTTGTTGCTCTGTGCTGAGCTGCGGAGAAACCTGCCGTCTCGAGTCAAAGAGGAGTCTCGCTGGCAGATAAGGGACTAGGAGGCGAGCGCACCGTGGAGCGAAAAGATAGAGAACGTCAGCACTGCGCCCCGAATTGAATGAGCCCTCCGCTCGATTAAATACTCTTCGCCTCATCAGATTCGGTACAAAAGATTCACATCACCCTCAGTCAATATCCTGTTTTTTTCCCCACTTTATGAATCAATATATCACCGTTAATACACTTTATGTTGCTGTTACGTTCCAGCCAGCCTCTACACTGCCTATCACTTCATCAAACAAGATTTAAAAGGGAAGGGACTTCAAAACAGAAGAAAATAGCAAAGCAAAATCATCCCTCTCTATGTATGCAGCAACACAAAAATGTGGGCTGGAACCCAATCAAACACATGTAGGCTGGAACCCAATCAAACACACGTAGGCTGGAACCCAATCAAACACACGTAGGCTGGAACCCAATCAAACACACGTAGGCTGGAACCCAATCAAACACACGTAGGCTGGAACCCAATCAAACACACGTAGGCTGGAACCCAATCAAACACACGTAGGCTGGGACCCAATCAAACACACATAGGCTGGGACCTCATCAAAGACACATAGGCTGGGACCCAATCAAACACACATAGGCTGGGACCCAATCAAACACACATAGGCTGGGACCCAATCAAACACACGTAGGCTGGGACCCAATCAAACACACGTAGGCTGGGACCCAATCAAACACACGTAGGCTGGGACCCAATCAAACACACGTAGGCTGGGACCCAATCAAACACACGTAGGCTGGGACCCAATCAAACACACATAGGCTGGGACCCAATCAAACACACATAGGCTGGGACCCAATCAAACACACATAGGCTGGGACCCGATCAAACACACATAGGCTGAGACCCGATCAAACACACATAGGCTGGGACCCAATCAAACACACATAGGCTGGGACCCAATCAAACACACATAGGCTGGGACCCAATCAAACACACACAGGCTGGGACCCAATCAAACACACACAGGCTGGGACCCGATCAAACACATAGGCTGGGACCCAATCAAACACACATAGGCTGGGACCCAATCAAACACACATAGGCTGGGACCCGATCAAACACATAGGCTGGGCCCCAATCAAACACACATAGGCTGGGACCCAATCAAATGCACTTAGTCTCTTTAAGGGAGTATGCAATCCAGACTTCACATTACAATGAAAGCCTTGGTGTGTAGTTTCAATTTTGTTGTAGTCAAACATGCCCTTGTAAAAGTGCTCTTTTCATCCAAAAGTAGAGTAGTATACACCCTTATAAAGACTGAAGACCATTTTTCATTGAATATGCCCTTGTGGATACGAGTATGTTTGATTTGGTCCTGGCCTTAGTCTCGATAAGTACAGAAACAATCTAGTCAAAACAGATTTTAAATTATGAAATATGTCTACTTTAAGCATTGTCTATGTTATCGGAGACACGCTTTGGAAAGAGTTGTTTTCATTCTAAAATAGAACAATGAATACACTAATGTCTATTTCAATTGAATTGCAGTTACCCTCAAAGAGACTGAGTTTGTTTGATTGAATCCTGACCACTGTCTTCAATGACAGGCTGGAAAGTCCAGTTCTGCCTCTGCTCATTCCCCTTTGACTGCTTTTGCTTTTGGCAGGATGGTAGGACAACTGAATTTATTCCTCCAGCAAGCCTAATAACAGGGTTTAGCCGAGTGACAGCACTTTTGGACTCATAGGAGAATTTTCGGACTAGAACTTCAGAATGCTGAAGAACAGATTCACCTTACATAGCGAGACTTCCTAATCGAGTGGTTTCACAAAGCTGTACTTTACAACACAGTGCATGCAAACAAAAGTAGGCATTATCTACCAAGATTACATAGGACCACACAATACACCTGCCAAGCTCAGTGAGGCCAAATTATAATTAACTGTGCCAAGCAGAGATAAACTTAATAATGCTTTGGTATTTCTGAATTAACATTTCCGGATGAACACGTGATTCATTTCAGAATGTCAGGTTGTGAACCCTTCTTTGGCCAAGACACTACTAAAGGACAAATCCATATTCACAATCTGAACATAACCTTGTATGCAAGGTTTAAAAGCGCTGCGAGCTGTGAACAAGAAAAGTTATGCTTTGTCTTTTGCATTTTTAGCAACTTCTGGTATTTCACATTTTTCTCCACAATTTTGGATGCCAGATGATAATTGCTGGCTTGTTCCAGCACCGAAACATCGTCTATAAAAGCATAACATGCCCTTTGAAACCATGTAACAAGCAAAAGTGCTTCACTCTGTGGTCTGGCAGAGGAGTTTTGAGGCAGGGCGATTAAGGAGCACCTCCCTGCGGGATCTTGTGAGTCAGCACTGGTGCGATCAAAGATCCAAAGAAATGTCATCATTGCAAAATGCTTTCTTGAACCAGCATTCAAATAATCTTGCCTTGAATGAGATAAAATTTTATGTTACAGTGTGCTGCAACATATAGAACCATACTGTCATATAACCTGAAGTCATTTTTTTAATTCTGCAGTTCTGCAATAAATGTGAATGCAATTTGATATTTTTCTTTCAGTAGCCTGAACCTAAACAAACTAGAAAAGGCAGTAAGTACTTTACGGTTGAAAGTTTAAATCTAATTTAAATCTAAACCCAAGTGGTTTAGACCCAACCAAACAAAAACTATCGAAACCTTTCGCACATGTTCAGTTTGGTTCTCTTGTAATTTCAGTGCCATGACTTATGACTGGAGCAAAAGAACTACTTAAACCAATCACTTCTTTGTACCACACCAACCTTAACCGTTCAATCAAAAACAGAATCTGCTTACATTTTTTCCAGAATTTATACAGCAGTGGAATGTCCTGTTGAGGTGATTTTTTTGACACAGATACTTCAAGCATACCTCTCTATTCATAGCTGCTGGGATACTTGAACAGAGATGTTTGATTTTAGAAGACACACTGTTTTCAGAGAGTAATTCTACCCCATAGAAAAGTGAATATCAAGTATACAATTATCATACAATTTAATACAATGGTATAATACAATCATATAATTCATAGTGCTTATGACATCATTTTGAATTAGATGAATTAGTTAAAAAAAAAAAAATGTACATGGCCTTTGTGGACAGCTGTCACAGACACCGAGTATCTGCCTACAAGCTGGGTTGATTCCAAAACCATAAACGTTCCCAAACATGGTTGGTTGAATATTTACTGTGAGCTTATGCTTGTAAATGCTTGGTATGCTACTCCAATAGGCCGAACGCGGCTGCTGCACGGGTTTTATGGACTGAGATCAGGCTTCCGTCTTCTATTGTGCTCCCGCAAGCTCACGGTATAGACTCCAGGTCAGTGGTGCAATGCCGAAAGGCCTTCATCAAGAAAGGCCTTCCAGAACTACTGCCCCGAGTGTGATAGAGTAAACACCCTTTTTAGACATAAAAGTTCCAAAATCAATCTATCCTGCTTTGAGCGTCATCCATCAATCTGTTTGGACTCTCACTGCAGTACTCAATTCCCACTGGAAAGAGACCTGCCGCTATCAGAGATCCGAAGATGGTGATGGGTCTGAACTTAATGCTCCCAATCAAACATATTTAGAAGTGTTGGATCTAGATGCTGAAAACGGAACTGAAACAGAATGGACAAACTTTGCAACAACACATGCATATTTCCCCAATAACAGACGCAATGCACATAATGGAAAATGCTATATTCCATTCTACGTTCGATATATGATATGATGTAATTGTCTGTGCTTTGCTGGATACACTGAGCTACACATTCATAAGAGGGAATTCTTCGCCGTCAGTGAGAATTACCACACGATATTCTTTTTGCCTTGACATTTGGGATGTTTAGAAGGCTGTGGTTGATATTTCTGTATATGAAATACATTTTAAGTTAAGTGAAAGTATAAATCTCCCCCTTCTGATGGGAATCAGCAAATTTTCAGGGACTTGAAGGCCCTCGAAAACTTTCTACAAACAAATCTATTCCAAAATGATGTGTTGTCTCTGTTAGTAAAACAAAGACAAAATACTACTTCAAGGCTAGTAGTACTCTCTTGTCAGTGTCCCGGCAGTTCTTTTTTTTTTCTTTCTTTCCGGATACATGTACTTGTCTGTGTCAGTCAGTGAGTTAAGTGGGTCTCAGATAGACAGTCTGACTCCAGCTTTGATCAGGAGATTTGTGAGTGGAGGAGTGCAGTACAGGAGAGGTCTTTGCATCTGGCCAGAAGAGGAGATATCCGGCCTTACCAAAAATTAAAAAAAGGCTTCAAAAAGCCTCACGAAGCCTGGACTATCTGTTCTGGGTTGATTAGCTCGTGCAATTAGCGCCGTGGTGAATGAGTGAGGATTAGACGTATCTGTATTCATGTCCTGCTGTGGGAAGTCACTGTCGCGGTAAACACAGGGCTTCTTTCTCCAGCTGCTTTCAACTTCTCAAGCCCTTTCAAGTACTGATTTTCAATTCTAAATTAGGTGCTTTCAAGCTTGCACACAAACACACAGACTCGTTCTCACACTCACACATGCACATACTCAGAATTCAGAGACAAAGGACCTCAGATACACACACACACACACACACACAGTGGGAGTCCAAAAGCTGTTTTTGGAATTTTGAAAAGTGAAATCAAAAATACACGTTTTACATGATTTAAAAATATGAAGCCTTTGTTGATTTGAATTTTTGAGTTTTTGCCTCATATATACAAAAGTCATATACAAAACTAATTTAAATCTTACCAAATATAATTCATTCCAGAGAGAGTAATGTTGGAATATTGCAATACTGCAGCTTCTCATTGCCTGTCCTGTTACCAGCTATGTTTAGTTTTGTCTGTTTACTTGTTATAATCTGTAGTTTCCTTTTGAACTTCCAAGCTAAATAATTTGTTTCGAGTCACACAGAATAGTGTATATTATATTTGGACATAGCCTAAGTTGCATTGTGATAATATATCTTTCTATCTTGATGGTCAGATCTGTTTGGTATTCAAAGAACTTGATGGAACCTTCCGAAAGGTTCCATCAATCACAAATTTCAAATTGACCAAAATGTATTTAAGTGTTCTGACAAGCTAATAGCTTGTGATCATTCTCAGAAATTGCTAGGCTGGTTGTTGTTATTTTTGGCATATAGTGAGTAAAACCTGCGTCATGTGGGGAATGACGAAGATTAAAAAAACTTAAAGCTCACAAGTAATCTGATTCAGCCATTTAGACAGAAGTCACATAGCAGGGTATGAAAAGAATCTCTGAATGTGATTGAAGTCATATTTGAAAAGATCGAATTCTTGTTCAGAACTGAATGTCCCAGAACTGAGAAAAAGCTCAGACTTCTATCTGATTTCTGCAATAAATGTGATTCGCTGATTGCTGGGTATACTCTGCTCATTGGACTGACCCCTCTGACTGGTCTGATTGTACAGACATCCTTCAATAGTCTCCTTCTCCCTGTAGACTCTCCTTTAATCAGCTGTTTCCCCTCCTACTCCTCCTCCTCCTGTTCCTCCGCCTGCCTCCTCACTCTGCTCTTCTATCTGATCCATCCTCCTCTCCAGAGCAGTGTTCAGCCCAGTCTGCCTCTTCACCCACCTGCTAGTTCCATGGTTTGTATTACTCAAGAGCCCGCCTGCCACTCTCCATGCCTGCTGCTCTGCTTCGTGTTCTGATCCGTTTGACCTGACTCTGGTTCTACCTGCCAGCACCATGGCCTCTCCAGCTCCTGCCATCATTTCTCTGGCACTTCCCTTTCCATTTCCCTTCTCCAGAGCTGATGGACCCCCAGCCATCTGCACAGTGCTGCCATCTTCTACCGTAATGACCTTAAAACCAGCACTGGAAATTTACCTGAGCATCGTTAGCTTGATTAAATCTGCACAGTGCTGCCATCTTCTACCGTAATGACCTTAAAACCAGCACTGGAAATTTACCTGAGCATTGTTAGCTTGATTAAATCTGCACAGTGCTGCCATCTTCTACCGTAATGACCTTAAAACCAGCACTGGAAATTTACCTCAGCATTGTTAGCTTGATTAAATCTGCACAATGTTGCCATAATGACCTTAAAATGAGCACCTAAAATGTACCTCAGCATCGTAAGTTGGAGTTCATCCACACTGTGCTGCCATATTCTGCCATAACAACTGTAAAACTGGCACTGCCATTGTACCTGAGCATCGTTCCTTTGAATCAACCTGCATAGTGCTTCCATCTTCTACCGTAATGACCATAAAACCAGGGCAGAAAAACTTACCTCAGCATTGTGAGTTTGAGTGCCTCACTGTTACGACTTTCTGGTTCTCAGCAATTTATTTCTGTAACCGCATAGGTCTTCAAACCCATCTGCCTTGCTTGAGATTTCAGCAATGTTAATATCTGTTAGCTGCATAATTGGCAGACTGCCTTCAAAACTGTAGACTGACTCTCCAAACTGTGTTTTCTCTGCCATATTCATCTCTGTCTTTTATAACTCAATTCTCTTCTATCACTTTGCCTGAACATAGATCAATCATGTATTGGCTTTAATTCCATATATCTAATTTTGCTCCACCAGACCACATTCCTGAAACTTCACTGTTTCTGAACCCAGTCCAATTTCTGATCCAATCTTGTGTAATGTCTGGATCCAAATAACAATGTAGAAAGTGAAATGCCTGATCTTTGAAGAGCACTCGGCCTGCTGATCTTACGAGCCTGATTAACACTTTCCTTGCTCCTGATCCAGCCAGTCACCAGCCACCCAGACCACAATACCTGCCCTTCTGCCTGGCTTCTCTCCGTTTGTGCTGTCTCCTTTAATGGCAGTGCACTTTGGTCCGCCCCTCGGCTAGACCTAATTAAAACTGCTGGATGACATTTAGAGCTGCTGTCAAACACATGGCTAGTCACTCATGCCAAACCTGCACTGACCACAACACGAGCTGTTATTGGGGATGTTATTTTTGCGGCCAGATGCTTCGGCTACACAAATACCACTAACACTGTTAAACACCGTTAAAGACACTCACGCTCTTTTCCATAGTCAACAAGCTACTGCAGCTGTTGTGTTCTTTTCCACAAACCTCTACCCCTGCAGTGTCAATGTCTTTAGTCAAAACATCTGTGCGTGAATTGTGGCGGTCCATGAAGAACGAGCTGAAGTTCATCAAGCTTGCGTTGTGCTAGGGGAGAGGCGAGTTGAATTTGAGGGGGTGTCATTTCAGCCATTTGGAGATGGCTTGTGACTCTGCTGTAGGTGGCTCCTTCAGAAAGAGCGACGGTTCAGAAGTGAACCTCAAAGGAGTTTGAATGCATAAATGCAGAGCAGAGACCTCCTGAGATAGTCTGTGGATAATATCTGACAACTGTCATTCAAAAAAATCTGCTATTATCCTGCAACTCTTCTGCACCTACCTGGATGACTGCCCCAAGTCAATGGTGTCTCTCTCTATCCATCATTCATTTGTTAATTCATTCATTTTTTGTGTAATTAGTCATTTATTCATTAACGTACTCATTCATTCATTTATTCATTCAGTTATTCTTTTATGCATTCAGGAAGTCATTTTGAGATTGTAGTTCTCATTTACAAGTGAGCCCTGAACACAAGCATAAATAGGAAGAAAAAACCATGGGAGAACTATACATATACAAGGACATATTATAACCAGGGACATATGAAACGGGAACACTGTGCAAACTCAAGGATGAATTATACAGGTGTGCATGCTTACAAATAGCAAATATCTCGCTCTTCTTTGAAAATATCAACATAGTAATGAAGCAGGTACATTCTTCACTAGCAGGTCACTGACTGGCCTAAAAAACTAGTCCACAGAACCCAAATTTCTAAATCTCATCCACAAGTCAGGCTTCAATCTGCCAGCCTGACCCTTCCCTATGAGCCTGGTCAAAGCCACCCTTTCCTTGCCTTTTGTTTCACTCACCCTTTCAGTTGAATCTAAAGCTATCAGGGTAGCCACCATCACTAAAAAAAAAAACAGTTCAGAAACCTGAATATGTTATAGGACAACTGAAATCGAATATTTTGGTAATACATTTTTTTTTTCCCAAAACAGTTTGTTGAATCAATTCATTTTCACATACATCCCTTTTAAAATGGCCTGAACAGTTCAAGGAAATAGCAAGGAGCAGGGAAATAAATCATTAAAATATTAAAATATTTATTTATTCATGAAAACTGCACGCATTCGTTTTGTTGATAACCATGACTATAAACAACTTCAGGAGTATGTTAATCGTATCTTAATCGTCTTCAAAATCATTTTCTCAATTTTTTCACCCCAAATCAAAGTTGTCAGTCTCCCACAGCAACCCACTTGCACTAACTCAATGGATGCTATAGATATTTGACTCCTACAATTCACGAGTTCTTGCCCTTGCTTGCTTCTGCATTTCACATCCAACGGCAGAGCACACACTGCCTATGTCATCAAAGGACAACAAAGTCAGCATATGCTCGGTTTGTGAACCTGCAGGTACCCAGCTGACCAGGAGTGGCTGCAAGAGGGCAATTAACCCGACAAGCTTAACAACCTTAACCCGTATCATATTTCCAGGTATATTTCAGACTCCGCCTTCCTTTCCAAAATTCCAGAGTGCGTGGTGACTACCCAACTTCAATAGCATCTAGACTCAAATAACCTGATGTAAAACTTTCAACTTGGTATGACTGTGGTCTATAATCTACACTTAGCATACCCATTGTCCTCTATCTCAATCCAGCTGAGACACCATTGTCTCTGGTGCTTCTGTCTCCTGGCTTTTTCCTTCCTTTTAATTGTGTTAAAAATATCACTGGTCCAGCTATGCCATAATTGCCCATACGGTACCCCATGGGTCAACGTTCGGCCCACTGCTCTTCATCACCTACCTGATAACACTTGAAAAGGTCATACAACATCATTATATTAGCTTTCACTGTTATGCCAACAACACCCAATTATACTCTTCCTTCAACAACTGTGTTCTCGTCCGTATGCCCTTTTTTTGCTAATTTGCTTTATTGATTTACCCAAATATTGTTCTTAAGCAGTGGTTTCAAGATGTACCACTGTGTCAAATTTGAAAAGTATTTTCCATTGTTCTGTTGATAGAATTCAAAAGCTTTTCAAATAAAATTTTAATCAAACTGGAATAATTATGCTGCTACTTCCATAATTATGATGCGAATGCTACATAATTAGAATGGCATTCCTTGTAATGTTAACTACTTAACTTCAGAAGGAATATTCATTTTCATAGTTTTACTGCATACTTCCTGAGACATTTGTATTTTGAACTGAACGCTAGAAAGTAGAGGGAAAGAACCGGATGGCAAAGCCATCGATACGTCGCGCAAGCCTTCAGGACGCACGTGCGTGTAAACCGCAGCCGTGTTGCCGTGTCGGAGGTACTTACGTTGGCAGCCAGCTGAGAAGTCAAAGTCGCAACCTTTTCCTGGGAGGCATCCAGCTCCCGCCGCAGCTTCCTGATTTGCTGTTGGCACGGAAACAAAGTTTGGTCATAACCTTGCAGTCCTGTCCTCAAGCCAGCAATGCAGCAATAATGCAACTAATACACACATTTCCTTTAATGGCCTTTTGATTACTATGATTTATTCATTTGGCAAAAACTCGTGTTCAGAGAGGCTCACACAGCCATGATGGCAAGATAAAGACTGTTATTATTCTTGAATTTATGGTCGTTTACTGGTATAAATTGTACTGATAACATGAATCTCTCATTTTAAAGAGAATTAGATATTTGAAAATATTTGATAACAGATCTCATGTAAAGTGCTCAGATGGATGTAAAAATTACAAATCAAGATGATTGTTTGAAAACAGTTCTGCAATTATAAACCACACAACCTGGCACTATCCCTTCTAAAACTTGTAATTAAAAATGTAACTAAAACTGAGATATTACGAAATGAATTAAAGAAACAGCTTTGGATACCTCCAATTATACAGTACAGTTATAAAAGTTGAACTTAAATGGGTTTTTACCGTGGTATTTAGGACTGTTTGGCCCTTAATTGAAAAGAAAATACAATTAACTCTATGTTGCTTGCTACTTTCAAACAGCAAGTCCAGAGTTTTTTGAGAATAAACCAGCAGCTTTGTTATAATTTGTGATTATCCATAATCCGTAACTTGGTTAGTGAATAAAAGCACATTAATAAGCATGTTTAGCGTCATAATGAAGAAGACATAAATTAAAAAGCATGAAAAATGGCGAATCAGTAATGAAGTAGCGACATGGAAAAGTGTAAGTTATAACTGAAACATGCACAATGAAATAAAAGGACAAAACAGTGCGCTGAGTTTAGAATTAAACAGCAGTGGTTGTCCATGACCATTAGTTCATTACAGTATGATTTGTTGCTATTTGACATATTGTAGGATGACATTTCTTTGTCAAAAATATTAATTTCAGCTTCATCTATAAAAGCAATGCAACATAGGGTTAAACAGCTCTTATCATGAGAACTCACACCATTTTAATTTTACCAAGGAACTATATTAATAGATATTTTTGATTTTCCAACACAATAACATAAGCCCTCAAGTAGTAATTGTGTGTAGTTATTGTTAACAAGCATTGCATACCTCTGAATGGGCCTTCTCTTCTGTCTGCATGGGAAAAAAGACAAATTGTGTCAAAAAAAGTACAAACATGGCTAAACAGTGTATGGAAGTAACAGATACAGTCTGTTGTATGGGAATTTGTAATTCTCAACTCAAAATTATAGCACTGAAGACAAAAATTCTTTATTAGCTGGGTTACAAGGCTATACAATGAAAGGAATAAGTTCAAACAAAGTCTTTCAATAACAGATATATGCCAGAATGTGAACTGAATTTACTCTCACGTTTGTCCATTTTAGATGAAGTGCATCCAATGGACCAAATAGACATCCTTTAATCGTCTTTAGGGAGAAAGTGTCAGCTCTCAACACATTTCCTGATGTATTTAGACGGTTATTCTGAGGAATTGATCGGAGTATTGATCTAGCACCTGGCATAAACCAAGGGGAAGTACATGAAAGTCGATAAGACCGAATGCAGAGTGGACCGTATCTCGCTTCGGAATTCATCAAGTTGTCCGCGATTCATTAGACGCAGTTTGGCCGCGGTTTAGCATTAATTGCGCGTAATAAAGGAAGCAGGAGATTGTGAGAAGCTGTTCATTTCCACAGCACGACTCATGTGAAAAAAAAAACACTTAAACGGAGAAGAGAAAGGACCGCTGGAGTGTTTGCTCTGAATTCCCAACTGTCCCAATGGCTTAATTCAAGAAACGCCTTTAGGTAGCACGGTAAGCAATGACTCTTCTCTGACGTTCATTTGCCCTACATGCCCCATAGAAATTAGCGCTGCTAATGCGTTTTAGATTAAAGCAGCAGGAGAACGCAGTGTGGTAACATCGGCCCACAGTCCATGACTCGTCATGCAGAGAAGAACATGTCTACTGCATTACAATACATTTCAATGAGATTTGCTTTGCCTCTTGAAATAATATATAATACTCAAGACAGGACCTTTTTTTTAAATGGCATCACGACTACTTAATATTACATTTTCCTTCGTCTTTCTCTTAATTAAAAGTTGAGCCTGCATTAATTGTTTGAATTAAGGCAAACAAATACATTACAATTTGTGTCATGCATACAAATTTCATTTAACATTACTGTAGAAATGAGTCAGTTCCTGACAATATATTTTAGCTAATAATAGCATGATCCTAAGTATAATTATTTTATTTGAGACAAACAAGATTAAATTAAATTAATGTCTTCAATCAGTCCTCGTCAACGTATCCCAATAGTATTGTAATTGATTCACCCTTTAATGGTAGATATTTCATTTCTCTAACACTGGATGACAGCTGGATAAAGACACAGGAAACAGAATGCTTGCACACACTGTCCTGCCTAATATTCGCAAAAATCACTGCAGCTGCGTGCTGAAAATCCACAGTCGCACAATGTAGAGACTGACGACTGTGCTGGAAAAAAAAAACAGGAATGTGGGAGAGCAATTCATATTAACAACTGAATAAAGGAAATACAGAATACTCAGATCACTCTATTAAAAGGCCTCATTATCCATTGAAAAACATTTAATACAGTTATTACATAAGCATAACTACATGAACCATTAAATACTTAACATAAGTAAAAGCATACAAACATATAACTAAACGTTTTAGCAATAGTAGCTGTAGTAGCATTAAGAGTTGCAGTACAAGGGGTAATTCGAATATAACTTACCGCAGAGTACAGGGAAGATGTGCTTGAGACTAATGACAGTGAGGACCCATGAACTGTGGAGAGAGGAAAACAAAATACAGGATTATAACAGAAGCATAATCCAGACTAGCTTTAATAAAACATGTAACATAATTTCCAACCATTTCTATACAGACAGTCCCAGAGTTAAGTTGGTCCGATTTTATTTGAATTTACGATGGTGCGATAGCACTATATTTAAAGCATTTAGCAGGTGCCCTTACATAGGGCAACATGAGATATTCAACACTTTATTATAAAATAGGCGTTGTGTTAATGATTTTACCCAACTGCAGGCTAATGTAAGTGTTGTAAGCAAGTTTAAGGTAGGCTATGTGACAATGATGTTTGGTAGGTTAGGTGTAATAAACCCCATCGTAAGTGGAAAATATTGTAAGTTGAAAATGGGTTAACCCCATCGTAAATCGGGGACCATCTGTTCATATACAGATTATTTATATAGCAAAACTTCTCTCAACATCAGGACACGAAACGACAGGAGATCATAGAAGTGACGACCAATCCGTGCTGCTATATCTCCATGGTTCTTTTTAAACTTCAAAAACATGTCATTGGAATGGCCAGCATGGACATTGAACTGAAAGACTGCATATGGTATTCATTTGAATAAGAGATAATTCCTAACATAGATGGTGTACATCTACATTAACGGGTTAAAGTAACCTTTTGTAAAGAATTAGGTACACAAAAAACTGTTTTGCTGGTGCAAAAAAAGACCAAGAAAGCATGCCATTGGTTGAGGTAGTTCATTGGCTCCAATCGCCAATCTATGCCACTGAAATTGCAGTTTTAAAAAATTCACATGCTAAAGCCTTTTATAAATCAATTCCTAAATGCTGTAGAGAAGACTATGCTTCAAAGGTATCTTGCTGGGCTTGGGTCACCTCCATTTACCAACTATATTAAAATCCTTTTCCATGTAATACCATGATAATACCAATTCATGTTGATAAGCTCCGGATATCTTAAATTCCATTTTCCAAGCAAACAATTTAATTCCATTTCATTCCAACAACTCAAGAGGAGCTCAGTACAATTCATTCCAGGAAATGAATTCCCTTGTGTGAGAAAATGGCTCCGGCACTGACTCTAAAGCAGAGGAGCTGAAGCTCGGCGTGGACGTGACGGTGTTAGCGGTTAGCTCGTACCCTCCTCCATGCTGTCCCTTAGGGAGCCACTCCGGCTCATTCCCCGGGGGCGCTCCTCCAGCGAGGTGGCACTGCCCCCCAGGGCGTGGGCCTCCCCGTATAGGTCCAAGGAGGAGTCCTGGGCCGGGATGCTGTTGGATCGGCTCATGCTGGGGCCGGCGCGGCCAAACTGGGGCATGTTCGTGGGGCTCACTGCGGGACACAGGGATCATGGGACACAATGCAGAACACAAATCCTGATGACGCACATCGACTCCCCAGCCTCCATTTCACATATGCTCATTACACCCCACTGTGATACTTATACATTAGACATATCACATACTTCTAGTTATGGAACAAACTGGGTAGCTTGTACTCTACCAGTTCCAGTATAATGGGGCCAGTGCTTCGTCATGCACCCTGAAGGGGTTTCAAGAGAAAATTAAAATTTCCACCCACTATAATACACTAATAACGTTATGATTTGCAAACAAGAAAAAAGCCATGTTCCCCAGTCATACAAAAAGCCTTTCTGACCATAAAAACTGGACACTAAAGTCCTTTTTGATTGAATAGCATATGCCCTTAAAGAGACATCAGTGCATTTGATTGAATTGCATTTGCCTTGAAAGAGTCAAGGAGCGTTTGATTGAATCCCGGCCGTGATGCCTTCCACACTGTTATAAACCAGTGTTGTGCCGGATCGCTCACCTAGATTGGAGTAGTGGTATTTCCCAGCACCGGTGCAGGACGTCCCAGATGGGGACAGGGGGGACTGGCTCCCGGTGTCCTGCAGCCCCCCTGTGGAGTGGGAGCGGAGCCACTCCTTCCCCTCTTCCTGGGACGTTTGTCGTGACGAGGGGGGGTACCTGGACGAGGAGGGGTGGCGGTCTGAGATAAACTCACATCAACTAACAAAGGCTCTTACCGATACACACACATGTACACCAATTGCCAAATTCATATTTCTTACCAGACTCTCTTCGTGGAAAATCTTTTATCGCCTTTTATGATCCGTTGTGATATGTCGTTCTTTGAGTGAAAGAGGTCACTGTTAACTCCAGAAGCTACGTCTCTGAAAGCCCACATCGCTATGCACATCACAGTGAAATTCTGCTCAATCTTTCGCTGCTTAGTATTTGAATGCATTTTAGTGGAGTTTTCTGCTGGACACCGTGTGGACAATTTGACAATAATTGTCAAAATAATAAAACTTCTCTGTATGACACTGGTAATGAAAATACCCTCTTGTTATTAGTTCTGGGCTCAAAATTGCTTTTCTCAATTTTGTCTTGCATACTGATAAGGTAGAGATCCACACGCTGATTTTACAATCAGCAAGTCACATTACCAAGCTGTCCACAATTTGGGCACATACTCACTTTCACTCTGATTTTAAAATGAATTTTATGCTGTGGATTTCATTTCTTCCAAAGATAGATACAGCAACCACAGCAGTTCAGAAATTTGTTGGGCATTCTAGTTCATAAATGCTAAAGAAAAGAGCTTCAGCGTTACTGACAAAGACATATTAACCTTACGACCCTATTTTTCCCTTTGGAATCCACCTAAAACATAAATCTGCTTCCATCGGCATTGCTGGGGTTTCTATAAGAATGTTTTTTAGGGGTTTGGCCAAGCCAAGAAGGTTGAACTTCCCCATTGTCTAAGATTGGCTTCAGTCAGTACAGCCCGCAAGATCACACAGACACAGAACTACCGCCTACACCAAAGTATCATGGGATATAAAACAGAAAAGCCAAATAGTTATTTTGGAAACTCTCGCCACTAATTAAAAAGGCAGATGCTATAGAATAAGACACCATATGCATGGTCCTCTTGAGGAAGCCATAAACACATTTTAGTGTCTTCCTCTGACGATGAACAGGGGTAGAGAAGCCATATGCTTTGTGACTGCGACTGCGTTGCTACGCCGGCCTCGGAGACGGATACCGGGAAGCTGACCCGAAGTCAGTCTGACCCGCCTCACCTGGGGGCACGGACAGACCGCAGGTCATGACAGAGGAAGTGCCAAGGCTAACATGACCTGGGTAGGTAATGAGCCGTCACCCGAGACGGGCACAGCCAGGAGGAGATGAAATACCCACTGCATCTGCAATGGGCTACTTCATCATCGTTATCTACTGGACACCCGATGGAGGCTGAAGTATTTGTGTCGTTATCACTCCGAGGGGGAAAAGCGATCACTGACCACCTTACTAAAAAATAATAATAACTGTGGTTTCGCTGGCATTTCAACATGGAAGAGATAGCAACGACATTTGGCCCAAACTACATGAAAAAAACTTGGCAATAAAGCTGGTTTTAAGAAGCTTTTTGGCATGCTGTGACAATATCTTAACTTTCAAGGATTATTACATTATCTTAGTAGACATAGCTGTTGGGTCTTTCTATTGACCTTCATGGATCATGCCTATGATTTGAATTGGATGCTGTAATATTACTCTATATGTATTTTTCTTGTGTGTTATCATTACCTGATGTTATTATCGATGAGATCAGATAATTGACAGTTAAATGGCCTTGAAAATTGGCAACTGGTTTATAAAATGCTATTTGCAACAACCAAAACTCATGGAGAACTTTAAGACTCAATTTACATACCTTAGTCCCTTTTTTGGGAGTGTGTTCCTGTCCAAAGGCATACTAAGATAAAGAGAGAAGCAGACGTCATTATTCAGGACTCAAAATCCTTTAAACATGGACATTCAGCTTCCATCCAATTCCAGCCTCTGCGTACAGCAGACTGTAATGAATGCACTGAGATCCATGTCAGATTAGGGTACTACAGATAAGGACAGTTAATGATTACCAAGTCCTTACTCTTGAAAAATGTTATCACACCGCAGCCTGTTTTATGTTGTCATATATTGCAGTACCCACTCAAGTGTAGATTTATTGCTGTCACTATCCATCACATTTTTATAAGATTCTAGCATCTTTAACTAGAGAAGATTTTATACATACCCTCTACATGAAACAATAATGACAATATAGTGCCATACTAACTGACTACATAACCCATAATTCACCTCACCTCACTATAATGTAAGCTTGTGTGATGCAGTGCACTTTATTGGTTAAGGTGATAAACAATAAAGTCAGATTATCTTGAACTGATATCACTCAGCTGGACAGTTCATTTTCAGCAAATCAATCCACACAAGAGACAAATTAGAAAGCCGTGGAGAAAATAATGTAACAGTTAGGAACTTGCTAAAAAGCATTTTAAGATTTTGTAAGTCAGGCTCTTTTAAAAGCAATAATTCAACTGGTGTTACTAGACCTGGATCAAAGAGAAACCAGGCACCCAAGATAATATGAAATGAAAAAAAACATACAAATGAAGGATTTCAAAATGCAGTATATCCAACACTGTATATAGGTGTACATTGATAATTGAGGTTTGGGAGTGTTTTAGTATTGATTGGGTGAATTTTTGCTGAAATAAAAATGGGAGGCGCTACCATAGTGTATCAGTGACTCATCTGGAACAATCACCAGATTGGCTGTGGTGAAAAAAACATTTCTGATTGGTTCACATGAGCGAATGATTAAGAGGTGGGTGTGGCTCTCTGTGTTTTGGTTGTACTGACCCTTCGGATAGTGTAGACTTGACGCTGCTGGTCCTGGTCACCTTTGGCCCGGTGCCCAGGCCGGTGAGGGAGCCGTGGTACCCCGCCGCCAGGTCGATGGACTCAGAGCTGGTGTGCAGGCTGGTCATGCTCTGGCAGCTGAGCGTGTCCTTACTGCCCGCCGACGAACCGCTGATGCTGGGGGGCCATGCCCGGCTGCCCGCTGAGGGCAGGGAGAGGCCGGAGGCGGGGCTGGAGCCGGGCGAATGGCCGAAGCCCGATTGGCCGTCGCCTGGCCCGAGCTCGGGCCCCCTGCCGTAGAGGGGACTGGTGCCCCCGCTCTGCCCGCTGCCCAGGCTGCCCGTCCCAGAGGAGGGCGAGTCCAGGCTGGGCTGCCGCGCCAGCGTGCCATGGGGGCTGCTCAGCGCTGATGGGCACTTGCCCGAGTCGGGGGTGCCGGGAGAACTGGGCTTACTGCTGGCTTTACTGCCGAACAACCTGCGGACACAAATACCAGGGCCAGGACCCAAATTTACTTACTGTATTTAAGGGCAAATACAATTCAATCAAAACTGAAATTCAGTCTTCAGACATTTTGAAGACATATGAATTTCTGCTTATAAAGGCCATTGCTTTGTTTTGAACTGTCCAAAGGTTCGAAACTAATTTCACGAATCTCAAAATTACTTCACTTCTACATGTTCTACATTAGCATGTAGCAGTGTCTAAATTAGTCAGTCAAAGAGAAGGACCCAGGAAAAAACAGCTTTGGCTCTATGGTGATTTAATGCACACTGTACTCTGTACATCAGTCTCTCCTTGTGACAGAATGAAAGTCACATCTATTGTAGGAGGCATGGATGAGCAGGGATGCAATGGGTGATTCTCTGATGCATGTGCACTTAGCGGGAACAAGAGATTGGCAGCCACTATAGTGGTTGTGTAAGACATCTTATCCTTCCAGTGCTCATGAGTCAGATGTCAGCACAAAGGATAGCTTCACCCTTGACAGGTTCAATTCAGTCAAATTTTTTGTCCTAAGCTTCAAACAGCCAGCTTACAAAACTCTCTGCTGCATCAAATTTCTCCAAGTAACCGTTATTTAGGTGCGGTAATACCAACATGCCACAAGGTGGCGCTCTCATCTTTGTCACCTCCTAGCTGCCTATTAAAGCAAATCATAGACTCTTCTTTTTTTAGGAAAATAAATACTCGAGAGAGACTAATGTTCAGTGAGTAAAACATAAGAACAGCATGGTTATGTAGTTACATGAGCTACATACAGTCATTCTAAACAGAGTGCATTGTGGGTCTGACCTGCGGAAGGTGGGGGAGGCGATGTCAGGGTATTTTGACCCAGGCTGCCTAAGCCCCGATTGACTGGAGGAAGTGGGGCTGGCTTTGGGCGAGGTGGACAGACATGCCCCCTCTGAGTCGGGCACGCCCATCTTCTCCTTTTCCGCTTGGTTGACTGTGACCGGGCTGGACCGTCCAGAGCCCATCTTCCCAGCATCCCTTCGCTTAGCACCAGCCCCGCCTCCTCCACTTCCAGCAGACTTGGAGCTGACGTTGGAGTCAACGCTGCTGGAACTGGACCGATGTCCACCGCCTCGTCCCATAGCGCCCCCCACAGGTGACGACTTGGCCGGCCGTGGAAGGGACCGGTACTGTGGGGGCGCCCTGGAGCTAGCGGCCCCCAGCAGTGCCCCGTCGTCCTGGGGCTGCGACCCGTCCAGGTCCAAACTCGTCTTCCTGCCCCCGCCCCCGGCCCCGCCCCCACCCTTCCCCATCGCTGGGGACTTAGCCCCAGGGACCTGCGCGGTAATCAGGGCCCCCGCGGGGCCCGCCACCTTCTTGAATCCGAATGACGCGGAGGTGGCAGCTGGGCGTGCGATTCCAGAGGGCGGCTTCTTCCCCTCGTCGCCACTGCTCTTCCCCGCGTCCGACGGCGAGCGCTGAATCCCGGAGCTCTTGGCCGGGCCTCTATCTTTCTCCGGCACCTTCGACTCATCCGTTTTACCTGCCAGAGCAGAGGCATCAATTAAACTGACTGGCGGACATCTCGACATCGGGCCTCTGGGTCCTTTAGCCCCTGGCGGGCAGGGGTGCGCCACTCTGTAACGCTTATTTGGGAATAATTTGACTCATCTATTAATCATCGCCAGCAGGGTACGCAAAAAAAGGTGTGCCAAATATATTCGTGCCAGCACGGATCTCCTTTTCAGAGTGTTCAGCATAATGAACAGGCCGCTGTAATCCCAGAAGCCCCGGGCACATTTGCTGAGCACTCCAAAAGCACCTGAGATAAGTCTAAGCACCAGCAGTGTGGATAATTTAAAACCAACACACTTCACCTAAACTGTAAGCACAACTCACCTTAAAAGCCTCAAAGGATATATCTACTGAAGAAATTATGAGCATTTAAACATATTAATGTTGTTTACTGTTGTTCAAATTGTGCTTGGAAGTTAGAATTGAAGTTTTATAGAAGGCGCAAATGAGCATTTGAAAAAGCAAGGGAAAATTTTGGTGTTCAAAGTGAAGGCCAGGCAGTTAGCCCTGTTGAGTCAGGCCTATTTTTGCTTCCCTGGAGGACTGCTGCAGAGAGGTATAAAAACAGGAAGCACGTACCGGGAGTTTTGAGGGTAGCGGTAGCGCCTTTGGTCCGAGGAGGGGTGATGCCGACCTGGGCGGTCATGCCCCTTCTCCAGGACCCGGTTTGGGACTGGGACAGGCCCGTCCGCTGCCCGGTCCGGTCTGGATCCTCGTATTGCCCCATGGAGGAGGAGGAGGCAGAGGTGGAGGAAGGTTTCCATTTTGAAGTGGGGTCCATAGCGCCGTCCAGGCCTTCGTCTCCTTTCTTCAGTTCTTCTGCCCCATCCCAACCACACGCGTCATGATCTGGGAGTGAGCGCTGGTGTGTGTCTGACTTAGGCTGGGAGGGACACACAGATACAGCATACATAAGCACACACACAAAAACATGTGCACACAAATACATCTACACTGTTAGCTGTTCCTCAAGTATACTTTATGAAGGCCTTGTTGAGGATTGGGATCCATGTCATATTAGGAAATTATCTTAAATTTAATTAGGCCATTCACAATTCAATTCAATCCATTTCCTGTACTGAATTGAATAATTGAATTGAAATTTGAAACTAAACTGACCCTAGCCCTCCTCATAACATTAGATTTTCTCTTTTCCTCAACACTTTGATTCATCATTAAAATAAACTGTATTTCATAGAAATAAATCCATAAGAAATTTTGCATATTGCCTTTAATCTTAAAACATGTGAAAATAGTTGCCTTTTTGTCACTACAGTCACACAGATTGTGAATCTAAAGTAGTCTCTGCCACAGTAAAATGTTTTCATGACTGTTTCTATCCAGAGGACCATTCATTTCATTGTCTCACAATAGTAATTAAATTAATATAAATTATCAATTAAGTCCAAAAGCAAAGTTTTAGCATCTGGTGTCTTCACTCTTTGCAGGGAAGCTCGACAGGCTGGGTGAGATGAGTTTGGGCTCCACGTTAGAAAGACGGGAAACATCACCAGACCACCAGTTGGATCTGTTTTCCATATTAACTGAGTGTGTTTCAGTGAACTAATCACATGTGTTTCACTATTGCATCGGCTTCCACTGAGACATAGACACAAAGACCAAGAATCCAGCTGCTGCCTGGATAAGTGTGAATCCATTTGGGAGGTTCCGGAAAGTACAAAGAATAGAAGCAACAGGGCGGTTCATTATTTGTGAAAGAGTTTCAAAACCCCCAGAAATCTTATAAGCCAGGACTCAACCAAAATATATTTTAAGAGAGAGAGCCTGGAGCAGTTCTGCATATTTCACATGTAGGATCCACATCTGGGTTCTTTTTTAGATAAAAAAATTTTGAACAGAATATCAATTTTTTCGACAGCATAAAAATCCTTTGTACAGAAAGCAATGAAAAACAGCTAATTTTGAAACAAGCTGTATTGCCAATGTAGGGTAGTAACAAAGACAATAAGACAAGACAATAACGGGTAATTTGGACTTGGTTAATTTAGTCATTGCAAAATCAAATTTTTTACTCGTATTTCACGGTTTTATTTTGTCCACTTCATTTCAGTAATATTATAATGATACACACCACACATGCATAAATGTACATGTATTTGAATATTCATCTTTTTGAATAAAAATACTAGTATATTATATTGTAAAATTAGTCATCATTAAATTGTGCATATTTTCAATTACAGATAGCTGAAGCCAACTAAAATGTAATTCATGTAACATTGTGTGATAATTACCGTTTCTGTCATTTCCAATAAAAATAGCTATTACCATACGAAGACAACTCAGCTGGCTGACTGAGATATGTATTTTATCAAATTCAAAGCAAAATATTTATACCAAGGCAAAGTTATACCACATTTATCATGGAAATATATATTATATATATATATATATATATATATAGTTTACATATATTTTAATTATTTTTTTGGAATATTATTTCTTGGTGTGCCTGTTAAAAGGACAATAGGTAATTTAATTTACTTATGATAAGTGACATCAAAATGTAACAGTTAATGTATCATAGCTGAGAACTTGTAAATTGCCTTGACTCAAATCTGCATCATAACTCATATAATATCCATCAGCTGTGAGCAAAACATCAATTAAAATGTCAAGCACCTAACTTGAATGTCGACCGCCTAAACACCCATGTCCAATATAACTGACGTACTGGCCAAGGATTGGCATACTTGCATAGAAAGAGGGGACTTCAGAGTCAACACAAATTTGAGGTGGCAGGAAGCAGTGATGGGAGAGTGAGGTTCCATTTACGTACAAGTGGGAGGAGCGACCACACAGTGTCAGTGACTCAGTGATTTGGACCAATGACTACATTAACTGTGGACAGAAACCATTTTTGATTGGTTCAAGCAAGTCAGTGATTAACAGCTGAGAGTAGCTCAGCTGTAAACTAATGAAACCTCATTCCAATCATCACCAGATAATGCAGGCACTCCACCCTGCTGTGTCACAGTGCAAACTTTTCTGCTGCGCTCCAAACGTGAGGTGCCGCGCACCGCTGCGTCGGGCTTCAGCCAGCGCCGTTCTATTTTTAACACGCTCTCTTCACACCTTACGGGGCTGCGTTTCTAAATCCTCAAATGCAGCTTTCTTCTCCGGTAAAAAAAATCTCCCTTTTAACATCCCCCAAGAAAAAGAGCGCAGACGGCAAGATGTTATTCCTCTTTATGCGGTTTTAATGTGCGCAGACATTCGGTTAAGACCCCCAGATGGAAGCGACGGATTATCTCTCCTCTTTTTTTCCCCTAACGGAGGAGAATTTATACCAGCGGCTGCTGAAATTTCAGGTCTTGATTATCATCAGTGACGGCGGGGTGATGAAGGCTGACTCATTGCTGCACACTCCCATTCAGAGGAAGAAAGTGCTTTCAGAGCCGTCTAAGCTACTTCATTCAGCAGCACATTAGAAAATCCAGCTGTGAAAATGACTATAGAATTTTTCCCAAATGCATCTATTTGACTTTTTTTTTTAAAGGAAGTCTTATTCTTGCAGACTAAAGGTAAACTATCAGTTATGTAAGTATATGGTGTTACGGTAAAAACCTAAATTATGATGAGCACGATAGGAATGAGCATATTTTTGACCTGTGTGACAATACAGACTTTATTCATTCAGACTCATGTTGTATGCTCACGCACACATTGAAATACAGGTACGCACTTATACAAACAAACTCACGCATGCACACACAGAAATACAGGTGTACATACACACATACACGAATGCACGCACGCACGCAGAAATACATGTGTACACACATATGCACACGCACCCAGAAATACAGGTGTACACACACGCATGCACAGACACACACACACACACACACAGAAATACAGGTGCACACACGCACACACACGCATGCACGCAGTAATACAGGTGTACACACATACACACGCATGCATGCACGAATGCAGAAATACAGTTTTACACACACAGACACGCACGCATGCACAGACACACACACAAATACAGGTACACCCGCAGACACACACGTGCGCATGGGTGCATAAACTCCAGGCCGTACCTGAGTGTGTTTGCTCTTGCGGGGCGCGGCCGGGGCGTTGGGATAACAGGGCGTGTTCACATCGTCGGTGCTGATGTTGTCCAGGGTGTCACTGAGCCCACTGCTCACTGAGCTGCTGTCATCCCAGCTGCAGCGGAGAGAAACAGTTATCCAACTGCAACCTTATTCTTTATCACAGCCGAAAAAACACAACTCACAGTACAGCTGCAAACCAATGAGAGAAACAGCAAGAGAGAGAGAGAGAGAGAGAGACAAAGGAAAAGTGATAAAAGGAGACAAAGAAAGGGAGAGGGAGAGAAAGTTTAGTAATGTGTGTCTTCAGCCTTAATTAACAGAGAAATGGAGGAAGGGAGGGAAGAGGAGCAACGACAGAGACTGAAAGGGAGAGGAAAGAGGGAATGAGAGAGAGAGAGAGGCAGAGAAAGGGAAGGGAAAGGGACAGAAAGAACAAAGCACTTAGCACTGGCCAAATCCCACTCCCTCCTATAACCAACCATACCTCACCCCTCCCCCACCACCTACCTACCTGCCCACTCACACATACAAAGTCTAGGCATCATTTAAACATTATTTAAAGATTTGCTAAGAAAGGACCTGGAAAATGTCCGCTCTTGGATTCCAGGTCCCCTCTAGGTGGATGTGTCATGACACCATTGTCCCTTGTTAGACTGATAGATAAGCGTGCACACACACACCCACACAGAGTGGTCCTGAGACCACTCTCCAAAAGTACCAGTCCATGTTATGGCTAACATCTATAGTTCCATGCCAGGAGTGACACACCCTTTTCTAGTTTAGCAGTTTATCCCCAGGATTCAATCAAACAAACATAGCCTCTTTAAGGGTGTGTGCAATTCAAACAAAACAGACTTTAGTCTAAGCTAAAACATATGGAATATGCTATTTTGTTTTAGAAAGAACACATTACATTACAAAAAAAAAAATAGAAAGCACTGAATGATGAAGTTTGAATTACAACTGAACTAAAAAGAAGCTAAGTGCCTTTAATTTAACCCAAGGGAATATCTTTTATCTGAGTAAGAAAAGAGCATCACTTCTGGAGCCTTCACCCACCTGCAATTAGGATTTCTTCACTTACAATCAATTCCCTGTACTCATTTAGGAGTTACAGTTAATGTCATTCATAATTACAGACAATATTACATCCCTCTTAAGGTGCAGCTGATTTCAGGGGACACACTCCACAGCTTGAGTTAGATATTGAATCTGTGTTGACTTTCTAGCTCTTGCTGAACTGTACAGAGTGAGTAAAGCCCATTACTTCCATTGACATTGAGGAGTCTGTGTGGACGAGCTCGACCTTGTCCTTGCATTGGACCCCAGGAAGCCCGAAGATGGGAGGAACATTAATTATTTACTCATTTACACCTCTTTTTAATTAATGGGGTTGAAGGGGCCATGATATGTGCAATTTACTATTTAACTCTTGGTAATTGGATGACTAAAATACATTTTTACTGTAAAAACATTTACAGTTAATATACATGTACATAGACACGCATATGTGGGTGCACCTCTGGTTGCTATGGTGACGTGTGCATTTTAATTATTTATGGCACATTTTCTGAGACTGTACAAAAGGGCATTCAATTCTTATGTGCAGATGTAAATAGTGTGAGTCCTGACAATAAATGCTGAACATAATATCGTACATAGAAAACAAATAAATATGTATAATTTTGCATGGGTATAAAGAGCAACAGTTTCTTACACACACGCACACACAAATAAATTACCTGCACGTACACTCCGTATGTGTTTTCGCTCTTAAGAGCTTGTTATTATAGTTATTTAATTAACAGTCTAGTTCTAGGTATTTGAACATCTGCACCAAGATCAAAATTCAATTCAGAATGAGCCTGAAGAGATTAGCTACAGAGACTACACCAGTGTGGATAATGGAAAAACAAGTCCCAAAGCCAGGAAATTATATGTTTTGCCACAAGATAGGAGAAATTGCAAACACAAAGACAAAATAATTCATAAGAACAAGACAAGAAATGGTACAAGGATCAAGCCTTATATTTATTAAAAAGACAGTCAGGTAGAAATGATGTTGAGCAATTGTGAGAGACTCTTCCAAGCAGTGTTAATCATTTAGGAAAATAGTTAAGTATTCAGAACTGGTTTAGTGTTTATGGCTAAACCGTGTTGGTTTTTGACTGAGAATGCTTCATGTCTCGCATGTTGACTGTGAGTTGGGCAGACGGGGGTGTTCTACTGGAACCACCCCCCCACCCCCAGTAGAACACCCCCATCTGACATGACCCCCCCCGGTCTGTCATACAGTCAGATGTAGACATTCAACTTCCAGATAGAATGGAATGCCTTCAATAAAAGACTACATTTCACACACACACCCTTGAACAGCATTCTAACAGGATGAGCCACTAGCTGCCCAACCCTGGGATACTTCCTTCAAGACAGCCTGTCTCATTAACACATAGAAAGTCAGTAGCCCTTTACATTATATGAGTCTGGGGATCTTTCTCTATAAGGTAAAAGTATTTTTGCTTGTTGTAAAATGAGTTTTCTCAATTGTAAATCCAAAAGTATCCCATACAATATTTCAGGAATTTATCAAATATTATATGTTTAATAAAAATACATTTCCATATAATAAAATGGGTCATTTATTACTCAGATAATACAAGCAGGAACTGAAGTCAACTGATCTTGACTGGCCTCTAACGTTTAAACCTGGAAAAACGAAAAGACCGAATAACCTTTTCACAGAACAGTACCACAATGCAACTACACGGAAGGAAAATTCTGGTTATTCTATGCCATCTATTATTCACATTAGACTAAAATAAAATGTATGAAAAAAAATTATAAATTGGGCCCACAATCAACTCTCCCAATCTCCCAAGAGCCCACAATGCACTGCTTTGTCAGAGCTGTATGTGGGAGTTACTTGGAACCCTCGACATCACAAGCCCATGAATTGTGCATGACAGCGTTCTAAAAATAATATTCACAGCTTCTGCTCCTTCACAAAGTCACAAATCTAATGTTTCTGCAAGAAGTTCATAATCACTATTCCAGATATTTACATTTCCAAACATATAACATGAAAAAAACCATGAATTACTGACATGCCACCTTACTGTGTGAGCAATACTAACATGGAAACATGAATGTCTGAAATGTGTAACCAAGCTTCGCTTTTTTGTGATGTTTTTGTAAACAGGAGGTTCATGATTGTAACCAGTGAGAATGAGCTTTAAGGGGAGGGGTGGAAGGTAGTGGGCGGGGTTAAGGGGTCCATTATAACACACCCCTCGGTACCTTTCAATAATTGCCCGACTGTGCAACAAACATTCGCCAAAATTCTTTACATTCCGTTCGCGCCAAAGTTTTACAGAGACAGTGCAAGTTCACAGACACCCCGAAGTTGACAGAAGTCTGAGTCATCGCCTCAGATTGCATCCTCCTCTCTCCATCTTCCTAGCATTTGATCAATGACATCTCAACCCAATGCCTGTATGGTTAAAAAGTGATTTTTTTTTTCTAAAAATACCCTCTCCAATTTGCAATGCTCACTCTGTCATTTCATTTTGCCATTTCATTTTTTTCCCCTCAGTCATGCGTTCTATTATTGGGAAGTAGGCCATCGCATCCCATCTTATTGCGTGAGGTAAAACGATTTGATCAGATAATGTGACAACATTGAAAATCGAAAAGCTATACCCTGCCACATCATACCTCTTATCAAAAAGAGGAGGAAGTCCTGGCTATGGATCAGAATTATTCCCCTGTTACATGATGAGTACTGAAGGACGTTTACCAAAACAAATACTGCGCTTCACAGACACAACAATTTATGGATTGATGGCAAGTCTAACAAAGACATAAGATGTACAAGAATTTGCCAGTTCAAAGGCAGTTAAATGATCCGTGAAGGTGAACGGGGAGTGATCAATTCAGTCTTTACCCTCAGTGGTTTCTGCAGAATCGATAATCTTGACGTCTGGTCGGTCTCCACTGAAAACATCTTCAGATTGAAACCAGCTTTGAAACCAGTTTTTGAGACATCACAAGTCATGTAAGTTACATTTCCAAGCATTCAATAGTCTCAAGTCAACCTTAGTACAGGTACTGCTCTGAATCAAAAGCCAGTTTGGCCGGGCCTTACGGCTGGGATTCAATAAAATGTACTTAGTCTCTTTAAGGACATATACAATTCAATCACAATGGATTTTAATCTCTAAGGAAACAGGCTGCTGTATTTCAAAATTAAAATAAGACATGTCTCCAATTTACAATATACTAACCAACACTTGCATTGTAATGTGAAGTCTGTTTGGATTTAATTACATATATCTGTAAAAACACTAAGTCTGTTTGACTAAATCTATCCATTCGTCTGAGGCTACCATCCTATTCAATCAGATCACTTTAACTTTCTTTGCAGTAACCTCCCCCTCTTCCTGAAGGTAACAACCATCACCCAACCTTCCTCTCATCTCCGACTTAAAGCAATCCAAAACCACGGGAGGGCGGACAGACAAATGAGGGGTTGCCATGGAGACAAAATTCCTTCAAGTAATATATCAAGAGCCCAGCGTTAGCTGGGTACAAGGTGGCGACGGCCCGGGTGAGTCGTCACATGTCAAACACCAGCTGCGTAACCTGGAGAAGTCTCTATCTGCAAGCTGCAGGGGCGACAGCTTCCACATCACCACCGAAGGGGACGATCGCTGACAGCGGGCCATCGACAGAAGCCATGTTACAGTCAGGCGTTCAGAACAATGGAAATAGTAAAGAATAAAGTCAGGTTCTATTGACTGCTGTCACTAGGTCCACTGTAAATGTGAAGACTTTGAACACAGTGTAGACACTGTAAAAGGACTGTTTGACTGTGCAATGAATGGGTTTGAGACTAGTGTTAGGGTTAAAGTTTCGGTTATGGTTTGGAGTCGGAGGAAATTGCAATTGAAAAACTTGTGTTGTTGAATAGCTTTCTCTCTGGTATTCTATGCTATTTGCCTTAAAACAAGATAGAGGCAAGTTGAAACTTTGGCCACAATGTGGTTCCAACAGTAAAGTTTCACAGAACTGCTGCATCTGTATTTTGTACTTGTTCTCTGCTCATTTGCAGTTCATTACCGAATGCTGAGCTTGGCAATGGCAGATGGTCCCTTTTCACTTCTGACTGGGCCGCATGCTAGTATGTACACATCAAACTGTGGGTAAGTCTGAAACAAAGGGACGGTCAAAAAAAAAAAGAATAAATATTAACAACATCCATCTGCCTACAGTCACGCATTTAATAGATCCAAGTCTTCTCACCCCATGCAGTCTCAATACATTCAATACAAAAATAATGAATTCCCTCAAAATGATAATAATAATAATTCATATTGAAATCGCTGGATAATGAGATCATTATTGTTGTTCTCTTTCTTAGTCACTCTTTTTGGTCATGGTTATATAAAGTTAACACGGAGGAAAGAGGAAATTGGAAAAACATTGTTGTCCAAAGACTTTATTATATTGACAATAGCCTTCTATGTTCTCTGACTAATACCTGAAGTCAGAAGTACTGAAAGAGTGTACTTTTTTCGTATAAATACTGATTATCTGTCTAAACAGATACTGCCAGTCGGTCACACAATTTTAATAACATAATTACAACATTAATTAATTATATCTACTCATTGAAAATGGCAATTCACTGAGTATTTAACATGTTTCTTATTCAGACACGTAGAATTCATGGAAAGGTAACTTCGTTAAAAATGGCACTGAGATCAAGGCCACTGGAGTGACATAAAAAGGTATTGTTGAAATCTATTCCATTAGTTGAATCTCAAGATCTCTGCCTCACAATGGCGGTTCACATTTAGCGTTCACATTCTAATGGAAAGTCCAACTAAACACCATGATTCACTTTCAAATTGCTGATTATTTTCCCCTGAAACGCTGTAACACTTAATTTCAAGCTCTAATGATACACACAACACATGATAGATTACAGACCGAAGCCAGGTAGCTCTTTCACAGAACAATCCTGTCAGAACTGGCCTTTTTTTAAGGCCTCACGGTGTCCAGAGCCAGCCAGGATAATGAACACCATGAGAGGCTAAATATTTCATCAGAGCGTATTTCTGCACACTGGCTGCTGCCTGGATCACAGGTGATGCGGATGACAGTCTGTCGGGCCCTGAAGGAATAAGCAGCCGATCTATGCAATCACAACGTAATTTCCACAGGGTGAACGGCTTGGTCGGGTATCTGATGAAAATCAATACTTCGGTTGAGGCTTGGGAGCATTGTGTTTTTAATTAAAAAGGATTGGATACAGTGATGCTTTATGATATTTCTTCCCTATACCATTCTTATTCTTATTATTCAGTAGTAGCGGTGTAGTCATATTACCAACAACTACAGACACAAATGCTTAAATGATGGAGAGGCAGACAGATAGACAGATATAGGAGAAAGACAGAAGATACATTTCAAATTTACTCATACTTGGCATACCATTCGTTTATACAGCTTCATTTTGTCCTATTTAATCTAGATCATTTTGATTTATTTGTATAATTCACTTAGACAGCAAACTTTCCTGCCAGAAATACAAAGCGCAGTACCAAACATGCCTATCCTTCTCATGCAAAATTCAAAAACACATCAGTGCACTCAGCTGTACGCACAATCTATGCACGCATCGATCCCTCTGCTATGGTATGAGAAAGACTTAGAAACGAAAAATAAAAAGACATAAATGACGTATTTGTATTCTTTATTGCTTTCAGGTTTTATTCACAGTTCTGCTTTCACGAGATGGTGAAAAGCACCTGGCTGATCCGGGCGAATGCCGTTCTCACCGTTTCCTCATTAGTTTCACTCACCTTGTGATGGGCTTGCACACAGACCTCTAAGCCAGAAGAAGCTGGAGGTAAACACATGGTTGTTGAAAACTGACTTTCAGCATATTTCCCCCAAGCTCTCTCACATAGACACTAGGCATGCTTTTTTATATTAATATACTGTAAATGCATTATTCAGAGCATGTTATAGCCAGGCAGGGTTTTCTGTGACACAGGGTGCAAGAACCAGAAATCCACTGAAAAGATTCTTTAAAAATGTCAACACAAATAGCTAATGGAGGATCCAAATCCATTCCAATAACTGTGGATACTCTGCAGAAATGTAGTTCAAAGTTTATTAGTCCTGTGTGATGCACGATGCTGTAATGAGATGGGTTTAAGGGAATACCAGACTTAAGACTAATTTGACATAATCCCTAATACAGCTGTAACAGCCCCACTACCACAACTGCTGGTAGGACCACCAGCTAGAGTTGTGCCGAAGGGTCAAATCGATAGTTTCACCTTGAACACTTATCTTGATTAAGGATGCTAAATACATGTCAAGACCAAGACTTGTTCCCTAAACTGTCAATTAAAATGTCTAGCAGCAGGCTGGATAACAACCAATCACTAGCCAATGGAGAAACAACGTCCCAACTGGACTCACCTGAAAGATCGATCAAGGCTGGTGTTCGTGGGCGTTTGGGTCCGACCGTCACCACTGCTGAAGTGAAGAACTGAGCAGACTGCGTAGTTCAGGGAAGCCTGTGCTAGCGGAGATCGCTACCTCTCCCCTACCTCCCCCTCCCTCCGCCGCCAGCCCTCACCTCGACGCTACCCGGCCCGTTATTTGCCCCGAGAAGCACAAAGCCAATCAAAGCCAACCCCGGACACCTGTGGTTCAATTAAGCATATTAAAGACCTATGGGCCTCTCCCCTTTGCCCCTGTCCCCACCATCCTATAATTTGCAGGACATATGGCATGAGGATATGAGAGGGAGAGCTATGACTGACTCTTCTCCAGCAGTGCACAGAGAGGACTGGCAGAGACAAACGGAGAGAGAGGGAGAGAAGTTCATGTATAATGCGTGAAGCTGTATCTTTGAGAGAGAGCGCATTTATTCGCACGTAACTCCAGCAGTTTTCTGCCGGATATGCTAACAACACGTCCTATTTATAGACAGGAGAGGTGAGCTGACAGAGCTGCACAAATTTAAGAAGTGTTTCGAAAAGTTTTTTGTCTTTTTTCCTTAGTAAGCTGAAATGAAATTGATTTATTTCCCTTTCGTTCTTTCCTTTCACTGTTTTATTTCATTCAGCTTGCATTATCTCAGACATACAATGTATTTGAAAGTAACAGCAAAGAAAAAAGACCAACAGAGCCAATGGTTTACAACTACTGAACAATGTAATGCCAGTTTTTATCCGGTTAAAGCAAGAACTGGGGAAGTCAGCATGCTTTCAAAGGAATGCGGTGAAAGTAGATTGTACATGTGATTGTTTTTAAAATTCTCGATCTGCAATGACATGGGTTTTACAGTACATTTCCTAGAGCAACACAGACAAGGTCGAGATTTTACTGAGGCGTTCTTGAAAAGTCAAGGTAGCAGAATGCTATAATTTGGCTGTTGCATTGTAGACATTCTGCCAGACACCCGCGATGGTCTGAGAGACATTAAAGGCAATCATGAGAGACCACTAATGCAGAAGCAACTGCCAGCGTGTAACGAGAAGACAGCCCGCCAAGTCAACACGGCCTGACTGAGCCAGCCAGGGTCCGCCATCGTGATGGGATTACGCCAGGGACAAATTGATTGTGCGTCGCACGCGAGGGCCGCTTGCTAGGCTTTGCTCCAGTCAGGGTGGCTCGGTTAAGCTTCCCCAAAACGCTTGGCGGTAATCACGGGCATGGCGGCTGGCTGGCGCTCCCCCAGGTCATCCAGATGCCTGCCCCTCCATCTGTGGCAAGTGGGCCAGTCTAACTGATGCAGAGAGTCCTCCTCCCTCAAGAGACACCAGCCAGAACCCCAATACATCTCATACTGCCTTCTGCCAAAATCTGCTCCATTACTGCTCCTGACTGATAACTCTCCAGCCCTCCATATGTGTTCTAGGATGGAAGAGGAGAAGGCCCCACATTCTGTAAATTTTCATGGTGCACACGGCAAATATATGAATGTGATGTTGCTATCTGCGCTTGGATTTTGGCTAAATGCTACACTTCCTTTCGTTCTTCTATCTTTTCGAAGAACTACTTAAATTTTGATACACTACTAATTAAATAACTTATGCTGAGACTTCTTAGGACTAAACAAATGAAATTAGTCTCTTTTAGAACTTATGCAAAAAAATAGTTTTTTTTGGGGGGGGGGGTGTGGGTGTGTATGGGCTATTTTAGAATGAAAAGAAACAGTGGTGCAGGAGAGATTTTTGAAGTAGGGGGCTATATATATTTTATTTTTAAATATTTATATTTTTTTCTACAAAAGTGGGGGGTACAGTTCAGGGTCCCTGTGAAACTGTATCCCCCCCGTTCCCACCATCTGCACCCCTGAAAAGAGTGCATTCCAAAGGACATGTTTGATTGTCTCAATAAAATAGAAAACACTAAAAGAAACATACGTTGCAATGTAAAATCTGTTTTGCCTATATTTGCAAATTCCCACATAAAGACCAAGGCCAAATCAACTCCAATTGAATAAACCCTGAATAAAATGGAAGAGAGATTTTTTTCCTCAACAAGCACAGTTTAGAGAGTTCATTTGTTTACTGAACATGGCCAAAGTTAAGGACAAATGTTGATTGAATCCCGGTCCAAGTGCTTTTGACTGAATCCCAACCTTGCACTTTCACAGCAGTTTTAGTGTCCCCTGAGTGGTTACAGATGAGGTATCTGCTAGCTGTGCAGGTGCCATGTTTTCCCACATCAAACCTCTCCTACCTTCAGTGTGCGGATGAAAGCCAAGCATGCGGAACCCTCCAGAAACTACCCGGCATGTTAATCAGCTCTCCCGCTTTACACAAATAACCTCACGGCAGAATTAGTTACTGCAAGGCCACTGTATGCCAAATATACAGACAGAAAATGCAGCAAGCCCCCACAGCTGTTTCAGAGTTGCAGAGAGAGACATAAATGCGGTGTGTTTTGCCTAATTAGGATTGTTTACTGTGAGCGCGACTTTTTCCCATGAGGCCGCAGGGAAGCACGGGAAGATTCCAGGGCTGTGGCTTTGGTGTTTGTCCCTCCATTGGGTAATAAACATCCAATCAGTATGCAGTGTGTTTGAGTGTTAGCTTGCGATGAGGTTCCATTGATTTCTTAGAAGTTCTTTAACACTTCTCCCACATTCCAATACTCTGAAGGGCAGCCAGACAACTAGACTAAAAACTACACTCACTGCAGTGTATACTGTATGTATGTCCTATGCATGTGTGTACCCATGCACACATACACGTATGTATGCATGTCATTATTTCTGGCAAAAAATAAAGTACTCATATGGCAGTGAAATTGAGTGAAATTAACATGAATATAAAAATTGAAATCATATTTTGAGGTTACTCCTCTACCCCAAGCTGCCGTTCAAACCAATCCAAAAACAGGTTCTCTTTAATGACAGACATGTGCAGTCTCCATAGCCTATATGTCATTTTTATTGCTAAAAATGCAATGCCACACACAAAATTTATAATGCTTTGCAGTGTAACTCAAACTTAATGAAATAGCAAAAGAAGAGAGTTGAAATTTGGGTCTAATGGTCTATAATATCGCAGGTGATTGGAACCCTCCTATAGGCCAGTGCAGTTTGTCTAACAATACCCTAGATAAGCACAATAAAGCTCTTATTTATATTTAAATGGCTTTAATATTTCCTAAATTTCTGCATTAGACGATACATAAGCACACAGACGCCAGTTAATCAGCGATTTTCCGTCTCTTTAATAACCTGCCAAAAATGCTAATAATTTGCCTCAGCAGGTTAAAAAACATAATTTTTAGCCTGTAATGAGACGCCTCTGCTATTTCGGGACACAATTAAGGTGCATCGTTCTATTTTTCACCACTGGATTTGCATTCTGTCAGAGCTGAGTTATAGTTTTTTCTTCCTATATTTTAAATGTTGGATGGGTAGATTTCGGTTGGATGGGTAGATTTCGGTAGGATGGTAATTCTGGACCCTGAATATAATTGTGTAATTCTAGAGGTGTAGGCAGGTAAGAGATATTCAATTCAGATTGAGTCCAGACCGCCTAAGGGAACATGAAGCTGGTGTACAGTTTTTTAGGCAATTCAATGATGAGGATCCAAATGAGGTCGAGGGTAGCGGAGCCTGGAACATTGCTTTGGGCGCCAAAGTGCTCCATCACGCTTAGCATGTAGCACTAGCGAGTAATGAACTTGGGGAATGTTTTAATGAGAGCGCTGTTACCATGGGAAAGGCCCTGGGGATTCGTAATGATAACGATATTTCAGGTCAGGTACACGATCGCAGCTCACAAAACAACAAACTGGCCAGGACTTACTTTTGTACAACTTAGTCTCTACAGATTCACAAATTGACACAAGCTGTCACATTTAGCTTAAGATTCACCATCACTATGAGGCTAATCAATTATATCATAAGAGTTGCACACATAGCATCACTGCAGTGTATTTAGCATAGTCACACATTACATTGATCGGGAAAGATAAGGACCAGTGATATTGAGAAATGTTCTCTACTGGGAGTTTTCAGTTTAGTTTAGTGAAACCCCTGCTTCAGCATAGCAGTCAGCAAGGATCTCTATATCATTTTGTACAGGTGGAGATATCGATCAGGGTTAGTTTTGCTGATGTTAGATTGGCGCCTTTGAAGCAGGTTCTTCCTGTAATGTATTAAATCCCAGTATGCATCATAAATATTGTATACATTCAATAACGGTGAGGCAGGCTCAGTTTGTTAAAACGACACAACGGTAAGTGTATATTTCATGCGGCTTGTCATGGTTTGACCGGCGTCCGATCATTAATAATGACCTCGCTAATTAGCCAGCGACTTCTGGACCTAGCAGCCCTTGCGTACAGTAAATTTGGACAGCCTCCTCAGTCTCCGCGGAAGGATTTTCACATGAGACCCAGACCGCCTGTAATTGAGTCATTACCATTTTATTAATGTGTCACGTTTTAAAACAGCCCTCAGGATGAATTACTCCCAGAGTAAAAGTTCCTCCCCTCTCTCCTCAAATCAAATGTGTCCATGTAAAAAGCCAGATAGCATCAGAACTGTGAAGTGTGTGTATTTAAAAAATATCCACGGAGACATAAAAACACATATACGGAGATGATAAAGAGTCATACATGCATAAATTGCCCCTCAATCTTCCTCTTGCGTCCTTTGCTCTCTGTCTAGGGAAGGGTTTGGAATAAATCAGTGGCTATCCTCTGTAATAACGTTGCCTGAATCAGAGAGGTCATTTTTCAGTACTGAGTAGTGCGACCTAAATCTCGGTCCCCCTTTCCGCCCCCGACCTTTTGTCCTCCAGCCTAGTCTCATTGCCCTCTGAAGGGCTTTCTGAATGATCCAGTCATACACGTGGGACAAAGACTGATCACCTACTATCCCGGGTTCCACTGGCGACAATAAACAAGCAGCTTTCCCCCTTTACCGCCAGACAGTTAAAAAGGGGGGGGGGGGGGGGGGGAGCGGTGCAGCTGGGGCTAGCAGGAACCACAATGCCCTTCCCGAAATGGAGGTCTGGTTGTCTGCTCGGAGGTGTGCCAGGCGGACCCCAGAGCCCCCTTTACTCAACCGCAGATGGGTGGCAAAGTCATGCCAAATTCACCCGCCGATCCAGTGACCCTTAGCCCTTAGAGGTTCCAGCTGAGAACCATGGCCTTCTCAAGAGTCACACTACACCCATACACTGAGTATTACCTGTTTAAACAACCTACAGCTACTGAATATACCTATACCTTTTCTCATGGGCTGTCCTTATGATGTTGTTAACTGATAATTACAGAATATTACAAAATAGAGTCACAATAGACATCTGATTCAATGGAATACAGTAAACAGCCCAACACACTGTTATAACAAAATCTTGTTGTAATAAAACACTTTATCCTTGTCTGCTTACTGCAGTGTCAATATGAATAATATGGAATGTTAAGAAATGTTATGAAACCAGAAAACATTTCTGCAAATGTAAGGGGAAAAGACACTTTCAATTTAATGTGTAAGATAGATTAACTACATTCATTTATGCGACTGCTTATTTCCTTAAAATGTGAATCCTACTGAGTTACAAGGAGACTGTTATTGCTGGAGTCAGGATGCTTCCAACTGATATTTTATTTTGTGGAAGAAACTGGGCAAATTACACTGATTAGTGAAAAATACAGCCTAAAAAACTATTTTGGACAACTGCCAACAAATATTAAATTGCTGAAATCACGGCTTCAAAGCAACATGGATTTCCTCTTGAGCTCTAGTAAACGAAAAAGATAATTAGTGTGGAATAAGATCTGGAGACAGCCCTCCCACCCATTTGGTACACAGAATGCAGAACACACACACACATACGCACGCACGCACGCAGGAAATCACACGTGCACACGAAATAATGAAGTATTCAATCTCGCAAACATCACATTAAGATTGATGAAAGTCAACTGTCAGCTAGGCAGTTCAGTTCAGAGAACAGATCCTTCATTACAGCAGACTGTGAAATCCTCTGTAAAACTCTGCTCAGTCGAATTTTCAAATGATGCAATGTTTCACTTTTCGTGCCTCCAGCTTCCATTTTTTGAAACCCAGATACGTGGGGACAGTAAAGAAAAAGAATACATTTCGATAAAAGCAATCTTTGACAACAGCTTGACAAAAGGTACCAGCAAGTTTGCCTTTTGGCCAACAAATCTTCCAGTAGGTGACAACAGCAGCATCTAGGCCGGGGATATCCGGCTACGAGCCCGAGATGGAACCAAAGCTTCTGCAGAGTTACAGCAAAGAATCATGTTTGCTATCTTCGCCTATTTTGACTCCGCCTCACCTCCCTTTAAACAAGAGCCACACAGCTACAGACAGCTAATGTCAAGGCTTCCAGATCTGCCACTTAACAGAGTGGGGAGTGGGGGTGAGTCGAATGAGGATTGGGGGGGGTCGGGGGGGGGGGGGGCTAGGGGGAAGGTTTGGGGGGGGAGGGGCTGGGCGTTAATTATTCATGACCCTGCTGGGAAAGGCACGCCTCTGTGTTGAGACCTGCTCGCTCACGCCTGGGCGAGCATGGCCGACCCAAAACGTCCTGCTTACGTGATCGGCCTCATCTATACTGCATGCAGAGTGTATTTATAGTGACTGGCTGTTCGCTCACAAATCAAACTGCTTTGTTTAATGATGAGGATGAAAAAGGATCTGGCAAATTTCAGGAAGTGATTTGCACAAGCTTCAGGGCAGATATCTGACAATGGATCATTTAAACATTTACTTACTCTTAATTAAAAAAAAAACCAACACCGCTAATTTAGAAGGTTTCCAACACACATCCAGTATAAAGCAATCTTGCTTGGACAGCTATCAGGCTAGACCTCATAAAACTAGTAATGCTGCTAGCAGAACAAACAAAAGCAAATGAGACCCAATTTGATTTAGCCCCACAAAACAAGACAAAGGTGATACGGTAACATTTATTTTCGACAAAAGGAGAGACATGCCATTTCCATAGTCCGTTGGTCCTTATGGTCTGTTTGAATTGAATGGAGGGCAAAGGAGGGTATTAGATGTGATTAACATAATGCCACTGAAAAAAAGTGCACTAAATCCATTAGCATTTCAATTCATCGAAAACCACAAAAGGCCAACACATGCTGGGACCCTGTCACCAACCAATTCTGCTCTGAAAAGGCGGTAATGAACAAAAGTGATTTCATAAAGCGGCGACCCTGCGGAAGGCCACCCTGCCATTTGGAGCACCTCGGGCGAAAATAAATTAGCCGTATTTCGGTCACCCTGCTTTCTGCTCTGTGGGTATCGAGGAATTGACAACGCATTCTGCACGGGGAGATGGGCAGAAAGCACATGCCGTCTCAGTATTGGTGAGGGATCCAAGCTTGATTAACTATTCTGCGGATGGCAGAAATGAATGATGCAATTTTTCCCTCACCAAAATGCACTGATAGTCCATTTATACTGTGATTAGCACATTCATAAAGTCATTACCTTCAATGTGGATAGTTTTTGAGTCTGCTAAGTGTAATCTGTATAAATATGTACTTCCTCAATCGATGCTGTTCCTTATCACACATTACTGTTGTACCTTTGTTAAATATTGTAAGGGTGGTATGTAGACATGTTAGACTGTGAAAGTCACCCCGGGTAAGAGTATCAGCTAAATGCTGAAATGTATTGTGGTAGAGATGAATTAGAGATAAGAAATAGTAGATCTAAATTCTTATTCTGGCCTATTTGTGAACTTCAGAAGGTGTCTGGTTACAAATTTCAATCTTGCATATCCATCAGGAAACTTTCTGATGCATACCATGTTAATGTCCTATTTCAATTTTTCGTTTCACTAAATAAGAGATTGCAGGGTCTGATAATTCTGTTCCCCAAACTTTTTCAAAGAGAAGATTCTATGACCAAAAGTATGGTAAAAACTCTACTAGTGAAGGGCATATATTTTTAATTTAGGAAAAACTAATTTTAGTGGTTGTTCCTGAAACCCATCCATCAACAACATCTAAAGAGCAGAATCAAAAGTGTCATCACTTGCACTTTCAATGCACCTCAATCGCTATAACTTCCCTAGTACATGTAATGAATCCAAGGGTTCATTAGCCAGTCTGCTATAGAATCTCCTGGGAAACACCTCAATACAATATGTATGAGCTACAGTCTACTTTTAGTCTTAAGTTATACACTATTTACTATAGATCTCTCAGGAAGCTGCCATGCCAATACAAAAAAAGAGAAATGTTTAAATATGAATTATTTTCTCATTTGGGGTCTGACCGACACTGTTTGGCAGCCATTTAAATTAGGTGTCCCCAGCAGTTGTATGTCTTACCTCGATGTACCCAGCAGGATACATAAAACTTAATCACACTTTATGTTTGCGTCTCCACCCTTCAGTCTATACAATACTGTACAGCAGATGCACATAAACCTGCCCTGAGCGACGGCCACTGTGTAGACGTAACTGTGAGAGCTAATGACTCTCCGCAGAGCTCTTCATCTACAAAACTTATTCTCCAGCCGTCAGAACGCATTTCTCTGCCAGGACCGGACAGAAAAGGAAGAGGTAGTTTATCTAGTCTATGAAGCGAAATTATTGGTCAGTGAGCCACACCAAGTAGCAAATAGAATCTCTCTCATTTTTCATGCTGCCCAGAAGCAACAACAAAACTGGAGGCATTACCCAATAACTATGCTCGTCTCCTCTATCCATTTGACAGGGAGAGAGTGAAACCAAAATGTATCAGGGGCAATAGTTATTCCTCTTTAGAGGAAGCAGATTTCCAAATAAATTATTTGCACAGACAGATTTAGCAGGAGCTACTGCTGTGTACCCTCTTTAAAAGCAGTTAGTGTACACAGAGTGGTGTTTTACATTTGTAATCTTCCAGTTAATTAATTAAGAAAAATATTGCAACTGCTTCATACCCAACTCCTTCCGTTACTTCTGGTGTAAATGAATTTTGATCAGCAAGAGCTGTAGTTCACACTCCACACAGCAGGTGGCGTGTTGCAGTTGTGATCTTGAAAACTAACGAATACATGTAAATCGAGGCTGTGACACTTCGAAGGAAAACACCCTAACGGTTCAACTGTTGCTGCTCGTTTCCCTGATGCCAATCTCCCACTGCGACAAACAAGGAAACGCTAACATTTAAACTCGCTGACAGTATTGTGGAATACTGACTGTGATTCAGTGATTTCTTGGTTGTTGTACTTAGATTTAGCCTCTTAGCCTTTAAAGTTTGGTAAGGAATTGCAGTTTGCAGTTTAGAGTACATTTACATGCGTTGGCCTAACTTCATTACTAGGACTTGGACAGAAAATGGAATCCATCGATGTAAAACCAAAGTAAAAGTGATATTTTAAGGAGGAAAATACCTGATATAAAAGTGATATAATTATATGAAATCTCGTCTACTGGATTTACTTGAAGAGATTTGCTGGAGCACATTAAACACTTAAGGCTGAAATATCTGAAGTGCAGACAACTTATCTTAGATGAAAGCCCAGCCCACTCAAAAACACTGAGTATTAATTCAATGGGTTCTTAGGTCTAGCATCAAGGTAGAGAGCCAGTCTCTGCAAATGCATCATTAGTTTTTTGTTACAGGCGGGCCACTGTTTTGTCTCTCCATTTTTGTACATTTTGCACAGAATGCTTGAATGGAAAAGGACAGAAAACTTAGCAAGGGAGTTCAGAATTGAAGGAAGGTCTCAGGAGCTTTCGCAGACCATTGGGAAACACACTCAAATCCCTGCTATATTTCTTTTCCGAGGAAGATGGAAAGCATCGATGCTTGGGATGAAGTCCGTAATTATGCCCACCTGAGTGGGGGGAGGGTGCAAGGGGCTCCCTTGGGCGGGCCCAGTGCTGAGAACCAGCGAAATTAACTTCCCCCGATCCGATTCCAATCCCACAACATCTCTGATACAGCTTGCGGGAAAATCCAGGGACCTCCAGCGATTTCTGAAATTGCTTGTGGTTAAATGGGTGGGTAGCCGGATAAGGCTCTCAAAGTCGGATGTTACTTTTCTTTTCCTGAGGCGATATCCACCCTCCGTTTTTGTAGACACCCTGTTCTGCTTTGTGTGCTGGTAACCTCTGCTTCCTGTCACTCTGCCGTCCACCGGCTGACCCACCAGGTCACTGAGCGCTCCTCACACTCAACTTCAGGCAGGCAGATGGCAGCACCCTTCCGACCAGAGGTGAGGACCTCATAGGTGAGATGAGAACAGTCCTGCTAACATTTTATCCCTGGAGAACTCGATGGTCAATCATGTGATGCCCCCCCAAGGCTGCTGGCTATGTCAGCACTGACACAGGCAGGACTCAGTACCAGACAATGGAGAACTTCACATCCCAAACCCAGAAACAGAGCAAGGGAAAATGGCCCAATCAGCAGCCCAGAAAAACTTTTTTTTGTCAAATTTTTGACAGCTGTTCAGTTCTCAGTGAGGGAAAAAATAGTCAAAAATTGACTGTGCAATTTCATCTACTCTTTTTACACCCTGCACTGTGGTTTGGAGCTTGCTTAGCAAACAAGAGCAACATAAATAGCTTCTATTTCCTCTGACAGCTATGACTGATGTGAGCTGTTGCAGTTCAGGATGAGGACAAAAGAATTCTTTCCCCTGGTATTTAAACCTATGACCTTCTGTTTGCAGGAGTAACTTCCTCATAACTCTATCCTGCACTTTTTAGGATCATTCTGCTCCTTACAATGACACTGCACAGCAGGAAGCAAGAGGCAACCCCCCCCCCCCCCCCAAAGGTAACTGTAGTTAATGTAATCCTATGCACACAGTGGTTTGTGAAGTAGTATGTTCAGAAATCAGAAATCCAGTCAATTTCTCTCAGTAATCCCTCTCAACGCCACTGTCTTCAACTGATGTTCCGCTACTGCTGATGATGCTGGCTGGAAGTTAATCAGCCCACACAAGCAAGGCTTAAACGATGAGACTCCGTTACAGAGAGGGACGGACCCCACACTGTTAACACGGTGATTAACTGTGTCATTGGTGCAGGTTTAATTCCCAGCAGGTGCGACCAAACGTCGAAGACAATAGAAAAACGCATTCTCCACAGACTGAAGAGAAGTTCCACCGCACCCCCATCTAACAGAAACGTGGTAAAACAATGAACGGAAGACCGAGGCACGGCAGGCTCGAGGAAGAAGTGTCGTTCAAAACCTGTCAGCGCTGTCATCGCTACTGCTGTTGTAGTACATGATAAAAGATGTAATCACCCAAAGGGGACTACAATCACCCAAGAGCGGGGACTTCCCTGATATAGCGCAGCTGCAGGGACTTTTCTGATATAGAACACACAGTGCATATCCAGTCATTCCCCCAACAGCTCCAGTGGATGAACCTGCCTCTGGTTCCTGTCAAAGTCTCGATTCGGTATACAAATGAGGAACCCGACACAGCTTTTTATATGGAATAATGTAACGGTGGATACATTTCAAGGTCCATTGTGCCAGGCTTATCTTATCTCTGATCTCTGCTATCTGACTGCAACACATTTAGTAATTTATGGCTGAAAGACACCCTTCATTGTGGTTCATGTAAAGACATTCAGATAGTCTTAATCATAAATTACACATCACTGCTCAATGACACTTATACATGCATTATTTGAAATCAATTTCATGCAGAAATGTTACAATACCAATAACTCTCTACAAAAGCCACAAGCATACAAGAGGGAAAAAAATCCATCAAGACAAAGCTGAGCAGTATTTGTCTGAAGGGTAAATATTTTTTTCATTATGTACTCTACCGTATGGGTTCCAGATCTCTGTCAATAAAAAAACGGAGAATGCACTCAGTGGAGCAACGAATTCAATCTTCAAGACTCCTCAAGCATTGAGTGAAGCTTGAAAGCACAAGTGTTTCACTCTGAGCTACAAGTCGGAATATCAGTACATCTCTTTCACAGAATTTTTCACTTTCTGACATTGTTTCAACAACATGGCGGAAACATATTCCGTCTTTGATAAATGCAGTCCCACAGACTCTTTGTGCTTATTTTAATATTGGTGTGGTACAAAACTTTTCAAAAGTGGGCAAAATAGTGCACCAATGACAATTACCTATTGAAAGGTGCAATTGCACAAAAACAGCGTGCTGACCCCGCCTCTTACCTGTCTACACCGCCCTGCATGTCGTTGACCCCTCTCTGAATGGCGTCTCGTGATGCTGCCGTTTCGGGGGCTCGGCCCACATTCCGAGAGTACAGGGCGAGGCCCCCGTCTGTCATGTACCTGGAGACCAGAAACCAATCACTGTCAAGACACCACCTGTCTCATTGGCCGAAGATTATAATGAGGAATGAGGGCGAACCAGCTGACTGACAGAACCATCGATCTTACTCTCAGATTTCAAGGAGGAAGGACTTCACTGGGACATGGATGATAAGGCAGGAAGTATGCCATTAAAGCTAATTAGGACAGTAAATTAATGCCCTGCTATTTTCCCCAGGTGCTAATTAATAAAGGTTCTGAGCTTCCCCCCGGAACTATTCAACGAGTCCTTCGAAAAATTGTTTTATCTGTTCCTGGTTGGGGTGAATAAATGCAGATTAGATGCTAAATATTTTTTTTTTCCTGCATGGTTAAAAAAAACATCTATATCTACACTATGAGAAAATTCATCCCTTATGCTTAGGCTTCATATTTGTTTGTAATGCATTTTGAAAATATGGCTTTGCAATACATTCGCACAACTAATAGAATTTTAAGCCCTGGAAAAGGATACTTAATGGGAGCACCTGGATACATTTTAGAACTATTGAAATGATGGAGACCATATCTCAGGTTAACTTCAGAAAACAGGGCATGGATGTTTACAATATACTTTATCTGCTGGGAAAATCCTCTCGCTGTTTACAGCAGGAAATAAAAACAAACAGGACGTTGACATGAGCTGGGTGACACATATGACAGCAATTTCTCTGTGGCGCAGCTAATTCTCACGTGCAACTTATACACCAGGATTTATGGTACTCCCCTCCGTTGAGAGCCAGGCGAATTCTCAAGTGCAACTTATACACCAGGATTTATGGTACTCTTCCATTGAGAGCCAGGCTAATTCACAGGTGCAACTTATACACCAAGATTTATGGTACTTCCTTCCACAGATAGTCAGGGATCCATCAGAGTTAGGGCAGGGAGGTCAAACACTGTGTACAGGCACAGCTCAGTGAAGCGTGGTGAAGCTCCAGCTATTTTCTTTTGCTGAGGAATGTGACAGCACACATATACAGAATACAGAGTGACATTCCCATCCGTGCACTGTTTGTCTTTTCAGGAGAAGGGCTTGGAAATGGAAGGTGGGGCAGATTGAGAGGAGCTTGAGATGGATTAACCGTATGTGTGTGTCGTTTTATTTACCCCTCTCTCTCTCTCTCTCTCTCCCCTGGGTGTTTTTCTGTGACACCATGTGGAAAAAGCCTGAGAAGCAGTGCATTTTGCATGTGCACAGTACGGCGTAATCAAAAGCCCTTTTCTGCCTGCATTCAAACTATTCTTCTGTCCACAAGAAATATGTTTCTGTCCACGCCCACTACCTCAAAATATTAAGTGGGAGTATGAAATGGAGAGAGAGAGACAGAGGGTAACTGTCCATACAGAGACTTGAGCATGCGAGTTAAAATGAAACCATTTTAAATTGTAATATTTTGATTCAACAATGCAGCAGACTGTAGATGCTGGAAGTGAAAGCAGTATGGTTACTGTGTACTTGACAAGGGCTATCATCTTCAATTACAGTACCAAATGAACTGCTTTATTCATGTGCCCAGACTTTGCATTTGTGTATAATATGTATAACTGTAGATATGGATGTACGGTAGGTATTTCTTAAGTGCATAAGCTTATCATATAAAACATTACATTTTGTCTACGCATTTTTAACCAGGGTGACTTGCATATGTTAAAATTTCATATCATACATCCATGCAGATTTGTGTTTAATGCAGTGAATTAGTGAAGCACTTTGCTGAATGGTACAATGCTTAAGCCCCAGCTAAGAACTGAACCTATAGACTGTGAATTATGAACGATTCATGTGTACCATACGCCAGTATACCATAGCTTAAGTCCTCTCTTACCCACTGCTGATGTCGTCTGCTCTCACATTCTTCGCCAAGATGTCCCCGTCGCTCATGTACCCGCCCACTTCTGCTTCTGGGCCTCCCTCGGCCCCGCCCTTCTCTCCATGCTCCGCCCCTCTCTGTCCCGCCCCTGCTGCTGCCCGACGCAAAGGGGCATTGTAGACGAGCCGCGAGGGGTCCGTGGATGTGTACCGACTCGGACCACCACCGCCACCCCCTCCACCACCACCGCCTGCCCGGGCCTGTGGGTAGCTGCCCGGGAGCGAGGGGGCATCGCCGGCCTGCAGGCGGGGGCTGGATGATTGGCCCAGGCGCCAGGACATGGTCGAGGAGCGGCTGGCCAGGCCCGGGAGGGCGCGGCCGTTCACCTCCGTGGTCACCGTGCTGTCGAAGGTCGTTTCCAAGGTGCTGAGAGAACAGAGGAGGGAGGAAAAAGGGATTAGGATCAGACATTTGGACTTCCATTTCCTCTGAGGAGCTGCCAGAGAGGGATTTTAACACAGAGATCAATAGCGTTAGCACTCCTGCCTGTCTGCTCTGCTGACAGAATATCAACAACTCTGACACAGTGATATACGACACATTTAAACGATATCCAACATAATGTATAATCCTGGAGCAGGAGATATTACAGCCGACAAGCTGACCCACCAGCTGACCTTCAACAGACACACATCCCTACTGAAACAGCTTTGTATTGTCTACCTTTTGTTTGTTCTTACTGTTTTCGTTATTGTTTTGTGATCCTTTGGCATTGAAAATGGTCTGCATTGACCGCTCATGTTTCTGTGTTTTTTTTTTTCAAAACATCATTCAGGTTAAGAGTTATTGTACACTAGTTTTACTCAATGTAGAGGGCCGAATGCCATTTTCAATGTTCTGCAACTGGCTGCAATTGTACTGCAAAAGACATTAATTAATTATGCTGATCCAATCACTGGAGAGCTTACTGCATTGTATAATGACCTCACATTTGAAGACACAACAGGATAGGTGCGACAGAAAATGCAACGGAAGATGCAACACAAAGAGATCTTTATCGTACATGTTCACCCATATAGTGTGACCTTTTGAAGGTGTGATGTTATTTCGAGCCTGCTGGTTTGGAATGGAGTGGGAAACAAGAGGTGGGTTGTCTCTGCACTTCCTGGACTCTGGATTTTAATCATCGATACAAGAGATGGTGCAACAAGGCAGCAGCAGTGCGGAGCCACAGTGTGCCACACATTCGCATATGAACATGCTCATGTGCACCCTCGTGAGCTCCCTCTAGTGGAAGCTGACATGAACTTCAAGCAATTCCTGGCAAAAAACCTTGAATTAATTTCTACAGCTTCAACTGCTGGCAAACATCAGGACAGATGTTTATCAGCTCTGGAAATCCATCATATGCCTTGGCAGCAAGACAGTGTGGGTTATGTAATTCAATGTCTGTCTGTTTATACTGCTTAGAGGTTTTGGAAATTAACAATTATTTTTACAGTAAAACAATATGTTCTACTTCATAATTGATGAATGAGGTTTCATGAAACTACAAATGGGTGGAGCTGAAATATGTTACCCAGAACTGAACCCGGGCTGAACCAGTTATTGTGCTTTAATGCAGATGACAAACCATTTTGATTGGTCCATCAAGTTAGTGACTGACAGCTTGTTATAACCCCACCCATTATAGGGTCATGAAACCAGATTTCACCCTAATTGTATGCATTATGTTTTTTTTTTTTTTTTTTTAGCAAAAACTGAATGTGTCGGGTTTTAATGTACATGGTTACCTTTAAAATGGAAATGTTCTTTTTCTACTGCTGTCAGCTGTGCCTTTTTTAGACAAACCGGCAGAAACGCCTCTGGATTTCTTCTCTTGTGGGATTAGCTGGCACTTTTGTCCTTACGGTTTTTTTTAAATGTAAGCAACAAAAAAACTTAAGTTAAACAGTGAGATAAAGTTGTTCTTGAGTAGAACTATTTGCATGTGTGATTCCCTGGTGGCTTAGTTTCAATCAGATTGTGATTTGGACATTTTTGACTTCTTTAAAAATGAGCATTTTGAGGACACGGATTTATTTTGACCTTGTAACTTCATGGTTCTGGGTTTTTTGGCAGACAGATTATATCGTGTTGGCGAGGGATTTTCAAATCACCCTGGTAACCCTGATTCTGCGTTCTCATTTAGAAATTTGGATTCAGTTATTAAGCTGATCTATTTAGATGAAACTGTTGCTAGCCTCTTTGCAGGCTTCAATTACATTACAATACGTCATTAACCACAAAAAATTTCACCATTTAATTTTAAACATATCCAATACATTAATTACATTTCATCAATGGATTCACTTCTCTCCATTCCAAGCTAAGTACAGTGAGATATTTAGTTTTTCAGCCACAAAGATTTAGATTTCAAACACATACACAGAACACTGGAACGTGGAGGCTTATAACAGTATACTATGTGAGTATTTGTTGTTGGAAGATATTGCAGGAATCAGCTTTCATATGATGCATGTCTGAGATAATAGGAACGAGCAGATAGCCACTGAAAGGTCTTTTCACAGCTCAAGACTTGCAGAGAAGCTGCAGCGTTCTGCTGGAGGTGAGGACAGGGCGGGGGCGAGACAGAGCGATCGCGCCCGGCTCTTGCCAGCGACGTGCTGCTCGGGTCGCCTCGTGCCCTGTCGACGCCGATGCCCTTCAGTGGCCGCCAGCGTTAGCACAAACACCGCTGTTGCTTCATTAAAAGAGGCTGAAGCATGGGCCCTCCCAAATGCTCCAGAAACAGAGACGGACTGATGGTGGCGTGGCCTCCATCGTCCTCGTAAACTATCAATGTTGACGGACGCGGCTGTCTATCAGATGAACAGCACTACTGGAGTGTTACTGCACATAGCCACATGCCCCCTCATCCTCACATTTTTCAGCTGTACACCACATTCTTAAGCTGGAAAGTGTAGAATAATAATCAAAGTCAAAAATTAAATTAAGTCAGTAAAACAGTCAGTGTTTTGGGCTTGAAAATTAATTTTCTGCCATCATCTAGCAATGTGACCAATTGTCACAGTGTATTTTAAACATATATTGCAGCTATGATGTAGCTATCCTGTTCATACTGTGAAAAAGTAAATTGCAAGGTGTAACTAGTCCCTTACACCCCCTCTCTGCTTCCATAATATGATTTTTTCTTCAAGTAAAATCGAGGTAAGTGTTCTGAAGTGGGCCTAAGATTCAGCCATTTTTGGACTTGCACGAATAGCCAAGGACAGTATTAAAATCACTGGTAAATAACCAGCTGGCAGTTAAATAGCTGGCTGATGATTTCATTATGAATAACCATCTGCTTTCCGGAGAAACTGAGAATATTGAAGGTGGAACAAAATCACATTTATTCCTTAACATAAATGAAAGTTAATGGAAAACAGATATTAAGCCTTGTCAGCTTGTGAGCAATGGCCGTTTGATCAGTTTTCTCCTCAGATACAACACAGATCAAAATGAAGGTAAAGGAATGGCAGAAAGCAGTAACAACCATTTTCAGCTGTGCGGCTATTCGTGTGGGACGCTATTAGTGGGTGAAAAACAGAAATGGTTTTAACAGACCTCGACTTTGGTTGGTATCTGCATTCTCATACAGTGCAAGCCACTGCTCTTTCTGCTTTGAGACCACTTTGGCTTTCACTTCTGAATGCACAAGGAAGGCCTGAGTAAGCGGTGCGAACATGTGTGGCACCTCTTGGGCTTTGTGTGCAAGAGCAGGACATAATATTGTCTAGGCTCTGTTCCTCTGTGACTGGACCACCACTGACGTCCACCGCAGACGATCACTATTACTACTACTACTGCTACCACTACAACCTCTACTGTTACTACGACCTAAATCATTACCACAACAAGTATTAGTACTACTATTACTGCAACATCAAACGCTATCACTACTACCACGGCAACTACAAATACTGCCATCGCTACCACTATTGCTACTGCTACTACTATTAGCACTAATACTGCTACTACTACAACTAATATTGCAACTATTACAACTAATAATAATAACTCATTTTCAGTCGCAGGTGTCACAGCGAACAGTGTTGGTCACTGTCTCACAAGTGGCGAACACCTTTGTCATTTGAAATTTGAACGGTACGACAAAGACAAAACTAAGATGACTGTAGTTAGAAACACAGTACCAAGCATACGCCAAGTCAACAGTAAAGGCGAGGTACGTCCAAATGATCCCTTCCCCCTATATTTCATTTTCGCATCAACGTGCTCTTAATATCTTTTAAACTCCCAGGTGTTCTCTCAGTTATATCCATCTGTGTTGGCTACGGCGGAATGTGAACGGGGGCCCTATCAGCCTCTCTCATATCACTCCAGATGGCACATGACAGTTCTCTTAGGTTTCTTATATCTGTTTGCTTCCACACCAGATTGTCTCCTGGCAACATGCAGCCAATGGGGAGGAAGGCGAATGCAACCCATGGCGATATAATGCGTTTCATCACTCCGCAAATAATAGCAGCGAGGCAGCGTCTCCTTCATCAGGAGAAAAATCAATAGTGTGGATAAGAGAGGTGCTATGGACATTGAGAGACCAGGAAGGGCGATCTGCATCGGCGTTTGCGTCAAATCATGGTGATAATGGCGCCCACGACAACGATGATGTTTGTATGTCGGTTCTGAAGTGGAATGCAGCACTGAATTTGCAAGGTCACTTCAAGAAGTATGATTCATTTCGGGTGATTTCTCTCAAAATGGAGGTAGGAGCAAGAGAGACAGGGAGAGAAACCACTTCCATTTGACTTGCATTCAACAATATCCTGTGGTATCTTTAGTAAATTAGTGTGTTTATATTTTTACTCAGATTTATCAGGACACACAAAATAATGGAAACGTCACATCTGAGAGGACTCTTTTCTTTTAATAATATGGCCTGTTCCCAGCTGTTAAACATGGTCTTATTCTATTACGAGCAGCCATCATGCAGGTCATCAAATTGCATCCGTTTATCACTCTGTACGGTAGAATTACCGCCCTGTCATAACAGGCTGTTTTAAGCAGCCAGGCGCACCCTACACTGTAAACATTGCTTCCTACACAATGGAAAGAGATTCAACAGTGAATATGTGAACATGAGGTCAGACATTTTTCATGGACTCCCCAGTCACCGGACTTAAATATCATTGAGCCGTTGTGGGAAGTCTCGGAACGTAGATGTGAATTAGATTGGCAGGTGCCTTGTCTTTCAAGGGATCTGAAGCTTTTCGTTTTGAGGAATGGTCCACTGTCCCACTAGAAGCCCTCCCATCCTTGTACAGCACTAAGACCAGTCACTTCCAGAACTGAAGCTGTTCTGAAGTCAAGGGACAATCCAAGTCTTTATTAAGTAATAAATATTAAGATGTTGTTGGTGTTCCTCTTGTTTTCTCCACCCCTTGTATATTTTAATTATGTTGTGCTGTTGATTAGCTTTAACAGTAAGCTGGTGTTGAAAGTGAGCTGACACATATAGAGGGAGAAGGAACAATATCCACCAAAACTAACGCACATTCATTCCATTTCCTAGAGGCAGCATTCAGGTAATTGGTTTAGCCCTGCCACTGTAGCGCTACGTGGCCATGTCTATGTAAAATGAAATAACAAACAAACAAAAAAATGTACGTGTCCACGCACTCTAAATAGCCCACTGATAGTTCAATCAAAGACACTCCCTCATTAGGGTCATGAATAATTTATGCAACCATGAATAAAACCGTAAACACCGAGTACACAGAGCAAAATGGGGGAAACCATTAGGTTTCAAGTGTCGTTCCACACTCCAAAACCCTACTCATCTGCCCACAGGCCCTCCTCCGATTTCACAGCCGTTTTATTTATTTATTTCCTTATTTTTAAGCATTTTGTGAAGCAAGGTGCCTTTGAAGATCACGCCAGTTCCCTTTGCAAGGATGTTTTTTTCACATCAATCAATAGCAATTTCATCCCAGGCAGACGAGAAAAAAAAAAAAAAAAAGGAAATCAACAGGAATGTAAGGTTCGGGGTAAATAATCGCTATCCGCTGAGGCGCGGGATCTGGCCACCATTGAGTCCCGTTAGAGGTGCGAGGTGGGAGTGTGACAGCGTGACACTTCGGAGCGACATTGCCAGGACAAACAACGCACCCCTCCCCCTGGCCCAAAACCACCCCCCCCCCCCCCCCACCCAACACATTCCCTTAAATGCAGAGCTGTAATGTCACTGCCAACATTTACCATCCTGCAGGGTAATGGGAAACATATAGGGAGTCAAACGGCCCAATCTCACACCCAATAAAACAAGCAATGCTAACACTTCTAAGCAGTGCGGATGTATGAATACATTTCAGAAAGATACACGGCATGGAATGTCTAATGTAAATGATAGCAATGAATTCTAAGGGGAACATTTATTTTGGCACTTCAATGAATCCACATCGATTGGATGCAGAAAGTAAATTTGACGATAATAAGATATGTATTGGATAGTCATTAAAACAAGAAAGCATGTCTTGCACTATGTAACATATTTTATATATGATAATACATATTATGTAAAGTATATGTGTTTACATTAAACTTAACTCTAATGCAAAGGGGAGACCACCACCTTCTCTGAAGTAGCTGATAACTGCAATGCTCCGATTCTCTATTTCCACTGTTGACGATTTTGTGATTGTGCGAAAATCAGCTCGGTGTCTATGCCAGGGTTGAAAAGAATGCAAACTTGCTCGGAAGAAAGAGTTCACAAAATGAGCTGAACTGTTTTGGAAATTTTTCAACAAATGTTAAATCAGCTATGCTCTGTTTAATCATTTAATTAGCCTGTTTAATAAACGAATTTGCCTTTCTGCAAACACTCTTTTTATAACTGTTGATCTAATTACAGATAACAGTTGCCTGTATCTGAAAGGTGATCTAATATATAAGTAAACTACTGACGGAAGGTTGATAGTTAATTAACTATTAAGAAGGATGACAAATCTTGCATTCATAATGGAATAACATAGTCCCCTAGTTTTGACAGGTAGCTAAGGACTGTTCTTTCAGTAAAAACGATGAGCACACATTTCTCTGTGCTTTTGAGATTGTGCATTAGAATGTGTGGGGCTGAAAGATGGCCAGCGCGATAGCTTGCATATTAAAGAATGAAACTGGGTGTTGAACGAGAATCTCCGTGAATTGCTTTGAATTACTACCGGCCGTGGGTCAGACTGATAAATTTTGTAAATAAATCAGCACTATCGCAAGCTGTCGTGTTTATTCAAAGAATGGCTGCATCTTTAATGCGTAGTGATTATTATGGTCTGTGAGTTGTGTCTCCTGCCCTCTGTGTTCAACAATTGCAAGCTCCCAGGCATCAGCAGAGAATTTTTTTGGAGTTCATGCTTGGCTTTTTATAATGGCATAAAAATTAGATAGGGTAGGAACATGTATGCTTTGGTCTTCCAGGTACAAACACTGAATATATTTCATAGGTAGAAGTACTTATACACAAACAATAAAAGGAGTAAAAATGAACTAAAAATAAAAAAATAAATAAGAAAATATTTTAATTGTTTTAAAAATCTTGAAGCTCATGATTGGACCGCAAGGTCAACAAATGTATTTCAGTTCTATAAGCTAATCAGGCTGTTGAGTAGACTTAATACCTTGTCACAGATGGCTCTGTGTTGTAACACACGGAAGAGTCATGTCAAGGACAGCAGGCTATACAGAAGACACAATGGGAAGCTTCACAAGTACACTTTGAAAGCTATACCAAGAAGTACAGCCCAGTTCTACTTAAAATGTTATGCATTGCTTAGAAAAATACATTCTGAACCAAGTCTACATTTCTCTAACGCACTGATCATTTGTCAGACATCTTATTTCAGAAAGTATTTAGTAACTGAGAATTGGTCTGAAAAGTCTATGTTCAGAATACATTTTTTTTCCCCACTCATTCATTCATTCAATTTTTGTATGAAGAATCATTAGTCTTGGCTTTGGATCACTCGCTCATCTGTATTTGCTACTTATTCTGCTCATTCACCTTTTACTCACCTACAGAACAGCTGTGACTGACCTGACTTCGGACTGCTGCCTGCTCACCTGTGACTGATCACTCTGACTGCTCTCCCACCTGTCTCTGCTGCTCACTGACCTGTAACTGCTGCTCTGTCACCTGTACCTGCCGTTATCTCACCTGTACCTGCCGCTGTCTGACTCACCTGTGGCTGATCTGTGTCCCGCGCAGGCTGGACATGGTCTCCTCCAGGTTCTGCCGCAGGTCAGCGATGTTCCTCACCGTTCGCATCCGCCTCGCCTCCGGATCCTCTCCTAGAACCCGATAAATCCCAGAGGATCAGAATCAGTCACGGTGCCACACCCCCTCCCCCCAAGAGAGGTGATCGGGCTCCCGCCTCACTCACATGACCTTCCAAATGCTTACAGGTGCACAGCCTCCACTCAGGTCAGGTGGGCTTCCCTTCCACCAGTTCACTACCCACGTAAGGCTGCAGTGTCCCCCAGCGAAAATCACAGCCAGAGGGTTGTACGTTCACATACTTAACTGGCCATCACTACACTGGAGAGAACCCATCATGAATAGCGCCAGTATATATCCAAAATTATGCAATTAAAAATACTAAAAAGTTATTTATGCAAAACAACCTTGCTTGGGGCAAAAAAACCTAATAAATAATGCATCATAACAACAACAATAATTAACACCACAATCGATCCTAATAAACACAGTGCAACGCACGATGTAAACTACATGTCACAGCAACTCTTGAGGTTTGGCAAAAGAGAAGTTTAAAGAAGCCAACAGAGACCCATCTGCCGAAGGCCTGTAGGAACAGCAGTGATCCAAGCCTAGGCAAGGCCGCGGCTTAAAAGCTGGCTCGCCCGCTCAATGCTTACCGATGTGTTGGCGGACACCTCTCAGCACTTAAGCTTCTCTCGCTAACGGCTCGGAACCACCGCGCCATATTCGCGCAGTTAGGGTCGAGGGCCTCTTAAGAACGAAGTATCAGCTCAGCCGGAGCGATGACACCCATTACTGGGGACAAGGCAGCGCATCAAGAGGACAAGTGAAGTGGTCGCATATCGTGTCATGGAGCACCATTTTGAGAACCATAGATGCTCACATTTTGCTGAATATTTCAGACCATGTTCAACTCAACAAAGCTGGGGCACAGACAATTGCTTCAAATAGAATACCCCCTAAAACATGTAGTTACTGTACCAACCTAATGCTGGGTTTTTTATGCTTTGTTGATGGAACCACTTCGCGAAATGTCTCCAGAAAACACCAACTGCTCTTATTGATTTTCAAAATCAGACTGTGAAGAACAGCCTGGACTCATTTCAACCATCATGGGACCAAAATTCTGAGGTAAATTTGCTTGAGCGTTAATATAAGCCTGTTTCAACAGAAATCTGGCTCAAACAAACAGACAATATGGACTGAAATGTTTAGAGAAGGATATATTGGTCAAGGTCATCTATCACAACCCCAAGTGATTATGGTACATCTACTGTGGCTTAGCACAGCTGGCATTGCCTGATTTTTTTACGTTTAACTGCATAGCTGAATGATCACATGGACATCAAACATCAAACCCTTGAGCGTATGTCTGAACTTTGGACGACACTGATACTGAGGGGAACGTAGAGACAAAGCGAAATTAAGACCCGTTATTGGATCAAAGAGACTTCAAATGTGACACTAGACTGCCTGAGAGACCTGTGTAAAAAAAAAAAAAAAAATTCTGACAGAAAAACGTAATATAAAACAATTTCGAATAACACTGACACCTATTGTTGTTTAATGAGAGATTAAATCATGAGAAATAGACATATTGCCATGTAGTTGACTGGCACACAGCATTTTCCCCAAAGTTCATTTACATTAACTTTCTACTTTAACATGGAATATTCTGATTACATAAACAAAATAAATATAAAATAAGTTGCCCATTGTTTATTTTCAAAAAAGAGCCCTAGGTACCCTTTAATATGGCTGTCTCCGAACATGGAGAGCTTACAGATGGGGTCAGAGGTCAAATTCAAACCGTCAGTCATCCCCCGAAGAAGGATCCAGATATAGCGCCTATCGTACACGGACAGAATCGCGCGTGGCCATGATCTGACCACACCGGCACCCACACAGGAAGCCAGCCTCTCTCTTACGCCCACTCACAAGCCTCTACTATCGATTTTACTTCACAGATGCCGTTACCATGCTTACAAAACATAACCACATTTCATTATAAAACATTACTCAGTGTGGATCACACAATCTTCATTTATTCAGCTGGACATTTACGGAAGAGGTTCAGGTATGGGAATCAAACCAATAACCTTCTGTGTGGCTTCATATATGTCTGGTTTTCTACTCTTCATTTCATTTTTTCTTTGTGTGTTGCAAAAAATAAAATAGCTAATGAGTATGCGACTGAGGTATAAGAATAATGCATTACTGGAATATTTTACACCATAGTTCATAATACAGAAGCTCTCATAACAATTGTCCAAAGAGATGATATAAAACAGTCACCACTGAGACAACGCCCACCTAACCACTCATCCACTGCAAGGAACAGAGTACACTGCTTTGGTATCTTAAAATACAACTGAAGAAAAATTATGCCGTTTTTCAACATTAACATGCTTTAAGAAAGAGAAAATTACACTGTAGTTCATATATTTTATTGTGTATGTTCCAGTTATATTCACTTCAGTACAAAGTGTTGTAAGGATCACTGTGTATGCTTTCATTCAAGGGCAGTGCCAAAAACTATAAGGAAATATTAATGATTGGCTTTGTAATGTAATATTTAAATAAAATTTCAATACAATGTAGATAATTGGGAGAGGACCACAGCAGGATTTGTGATGTGATGTTCCCGTGACTGTGTGTGAGCTACAGGTTCTGGGTGTGTTCTGTGCTCTGTCTCATTGAGTCTGATTAAAATCACCACCTTCTCATCGAGCGTCTGATATTCCCCTCTCTGCTGCTTCAATAATGCATGTGAGAACTGCTCAATGCCTGCTCACACTCCAGACCCTGCTCCTAAAGAGAGAGCTGATCAGTCATCCAATACACACACACACACACACACACATGCGCACAAACACGTAAAAGAATTTGTACACACATACACAATCATACACATGCACACAAAAAACATATACACAAACACACTCTCACACAAATACCTGCACTCGCACACATACTCACAAAACATATGCACACTTAAAAAAAGATCACATGGACATACACAATCTACATAACCACACTCACTCACACAAACACACGGCTGTTAAAACAACAGATAGCATTGCTTCCCCTGTGTGCTCATACCCATTCACTTCACAGACATCTTGAACCGATTCACTCCCTCCACGCTTACTACAGCACGCATGGTTTGGAGCGTTTGGGTGTATTCCCTGCGGACGCTAGCGGCACAGCTGTGCACGGGAGCGACTCGCTTTGCTCGTGCAGCAGCGTCACCTGTGCAGCTGCATTGGGTCCTGTCACACGGCACTGCGCTGAAGCTAACGCTACACAGCAGCAAAGCAAACGGGCGGGCAGGCGAGGCACGACCGTGATCAAAGCTATTAGAAAACACCAGCGGGAATGATACTTCTTTGCAGGAAGCACTCTCTTTTGAGAGTCACAGAAGACGGAAGAGAAGGTGGCTACTGTGTGTTTTGCGGTCATTGGGGAGGTGGTTTGAGTGGTGTGGATCAGTTCGGGGGTCGGACGGCCAGCATTACTTACGGGGAGGGTGGGCGTAGAGGGCCTGCTGAAGGTCCCCCAGCATGGTAAGGATGACTTCCTGGTCCAGATGGGCGGCGCCTTCACGGCCGCACCCGCCCACTTCATCATCTTCCTCCTCCGCCCAGTGTCTGGCTCTTGAGGCCCCGCCCCCTCGGTCGTAACCCGCCCTTCCGCCGCCACCTCCTTGCTCCATCGTCACCTCCGCCCGGGCCCTGTCGGGGCCCCCTTGCGACGGACGGGCCCCCGCCGCCCTCAGACCCCCCAGGGAGAGGGAGTGCTCCGACAGGGACAGTGCCCTGGAGAGGGACAGGGACAGGGAGCGGACTTTGGGTCCCCTCCTTCCGCCGTCGTCCTGCTCCGAGCCCTCCCGTGTTGCTCCCGTCGCCGCTTTCTTGGGGCTCCCCCTCCGCGACCCCGCCTCATCCAGCTCCATGGCCACCGCCCGCCGCTCGGCCTCCCCCTGTAGGGCCAGGTTGGTGAGGGACTTCTGCTTGCGGAGGTTAAGGTTGGTGGGGGGCTGCTGGACCCTCCTCGAGGGACTCCCGCCCTGGAAGACCGAAAACTCGGCTCCCCTCTTCATCCTCCCTCTCTTCCTCTTTGGCTACGCCCCTTTGAACCCGTTCTCTCCGTCTCACATCCTCTCCAGGGCCACACAGCGTCCGGTGTAGAAGATGGACAGCGCGCCTTTATCCTGAAAACCTGCAGGTATCACCGCTGTGAACACTCGGCCGCTCTTCAGGAGTCTCAGATTGATCCGCGAGAGAGAGACGTTTTCGGGGACTCATGCTGTGGACGCTGCCTCCCCTCTCCTCTCCCTGGGCATGGCAGGACCGGGGTAATCTTCCTCCAGCTGCTGTACACTACAGCCCTCCCGCTAGCATCCAACACGCTCTCAGCCTCCTCAACTGCAGGCTGCAATTCTCTCCTGCTTTTTTTTTTCCCAAGGAGTGGTGAGACTGAGTGAATGAGCACGATGCTTCCTCTCTCTCCCTCTCTCTCTCTTTCTCACAGTCTCTCTCCTCCCTCTCTGTCTCTTCCTCTGTTTCCCTCTCTCCTTCTTCTGCCTCTCCTCCCCTCTCTCTCTCTCTCTCTCCCTCTCTCTCTCTCACACTCCCTCTCTCCTCCTCTCCCTCCCTCTCCCTCCCGGTCCCTGCTCCTCCTGTTAATTATCGCCTCTGCGATGCGTGTGCCGCTCTCTGTGTGGGAGCATTTGTGGAGGGTGAGGTGCGGAGAGTGGCTGGTCCCAGAGCTTGGGGGCTTGCCCTGGTCCTCTTTCAGTATTCTGGCTGCGTCTCTCCCGCTGCAACGGCCGGTCCTGGCTGGTCCGTGGCTGGTTTGGGGCTCACCCCGGTCCTCTCTCTCTTGCTGCAGCGGCCGGTCCTGGCTGGTCCGAGGCTGGTCTGGGGCTCCCCTCGGTTCTCTCTCTCTTGCTGCGGCGGCTGGTCCTGGTTGCGGCTTGCCCCAGCGCTGGTGGCCGTGCCAGACGTGTGCTCTGGACCCAGGCTGCCCACTGTCACTCCAGGAGCACCTCAGTGCCATTCATTAACTCCACAGCACTACAGCAGGGAGGGGTGTGTGTGTGTGTGTGTGTGTGTGTGTGTGTGAGAGAGAGAGAGAGAGAGAGAGAGAAAGAGAGAGAGAGTGTGTGTGTGTGTGTGTGTGAGAAAGATAGAATGTGAGTGATTATGTATTTGTGCTGTGTGTGTGTGTGTGTGTGTGTGTGTGTGTGCGTGCGAAAGATAGAATGTGAATGAGTATGTATTTGTGTTTGGTTCTCTGTGAGTGTGTGTGAGCTTATGACAGAGAATATGAGTGAGTGCATGTGTATTTGTGGGCGAGAATGTGTGTGTGTGTGTGTGTGTGTGTGTCTTATGTGAGCATGTGTGTAAGTGAGAGAGAATGTGATTGAGTGTGTGTGTGTTTGTGTGTGAGAGAGAGTGTGGGTGTGTGTGCATGTGTTTCTTATGCGAGCATGTGTGCATGTGAGTGAGAGAGAATGTGAGTGTGTTTGTGTGTGATAGAGAGCATGTGAGTGTGTGTGTTTGAGTGAGTGTGAGTCTGCTTGCATCTGAGTGCTTGTACCAATATCATATATGTATGTAAGTGTATGTAAGTGTTTTTGTACAGGATTGGTTTCAGTGATCATTCATATGTTAGTGTTTTGTGTGGAGTTTTGCACGAGGAAAAAAATCCATGGACAGCATGGATGAATATTCATGTTTATGTCTCTGCATAAGTTTGAATATGTGTGTGTGTATGTGCGTGTGTGTGTATGAGAGATTGAGAGAGTATGTGTGTGTGTATGTGTGTGTCTGTGAGTGAGAGAGAGAGTGAGTTTGCATGACAGAGTAAATCCATCCCTATAGCCGCACACACTCTGCTGTTTCTCCCTGCTGATTAGATCAGAAGCAGGGCTCTGCAGCCTGAATAAGCTAGATCAGTGAGGCACACCAGCATACTGTCACAGTGAGTGCGGGGCTCGGGGAATGGCCTGGCTGCCAGGATCCAGGGAGCAATAAGCCCAGAAGATGACTTCTGCGGACCGGGCTGCCTACATTCAGCTCTCCTCCAGCCAGCGAGTTTCACAAATAGACAATCCCTACCCCGAACCCCGAACTTTCTTCAGTAGGATAGAACGAGGAGGAGTGCTGGGAAGCTACAGCCTTAGCATCACTAGCTGGAGCTCTCACAATGTCATTAGCCATGCAGGAATACACAACAGCAGAGCAAAGCTGCTTTCGTCCCGGCAGGAAATAGCGTAAGAATGTCTGAGTTCCTTGGGATGCTTCCACATCAGGTCCTCCTAGCAACATAGCGTGCAACCTACTGGCAATGAGTTGCTATCAAAGAGAGATATACATCTCCACTGATTGGCTCGAACTCTACTGTAGTACCATGTGGTGCGTAGTGTAGTTAATATTGACTACTTGCCTGTAGCCTACGGTCAGTGCTGCTGTTGAGGCCTTGGGCTAGGCTGTAAACCCCACATTGCTCCCCAGGTTAGTCTAATCAACTGTAAGAAGCTTCAGACAAAAGCGTCAGCTAAATAACTGTATTTCAATGTCTGCAATGTAAAATGTGCCATGGAAGTGCACACATACCAGCTGCGGTTCAGGTTTGTGAGGCACCACAGCGACTCGAGAGACTCACAGAGAATTGATTCTAAATTCCAAATTGTGGAGAAAAAAAAAAGGGAGGGAAATGGTTTCTAAAAAAAAATCATGGAGGGAAGCGACTTCAAACCGCAAATTCCTGAAGAGGAAAGCAGAGGAGCAGAGCGCAGCCGAAACCTGGGAGCTCACTACCGGTTCCACACGTCCGAATCGGTCACGCCACGCGGAGCGCAATTCCAGACCGACAACCGCAATCTCCTTTAGTGCGACCGAGCTCTCTCTGCACCCACAAGTGCTCCTCATATCGAGGCGGACGGCGGAGCCGGCCGTGGAGCTCAAGGTTCAAATCCCGTCATGCTGCAACCACCATAGAATGACCATTCTATTCCTGAGCAATCCCACAGTCCAGACGTTTTCATTCCAATTCGAATCTCTTCAGCAAAAAACTTGAAACTTTGGGTTTTAAAATGTCAGTTTAGAACTTGAAAGCAACCGCTCCCATTGTCTGGGTAGTTCGCTTTGAAAAGCTGCCAGAATGGTTTGTTTTTTATGTCAGCATAATTACATATGTACTGCATGGAGAGGAAAGTGACTTTCACTTGGTTCCCCCATCACAGTTGTCAACATTTTGAAAAGAGAAGACTGGCATAAACCTAATTAGCATCAATTGTAGACCCCTGGTGATTGAAATCCTTGTCCGCAACAATCTAATCCATCATTGGACCACACATAAGTGAGAAAGTGCAGTAAAAAGCTGCGGCCTTCTCTTAACCACACCACAATTTCACCACAACATATGTAAAATCATATAAGACTGTTCTGAGAAAAACAAATTTTGCAAAAATAAAATAAATTTATTTCCTGGTAATTTTTTGACAAAATGCATTGACAATTTGAGTTTTGCAGAAAAGTCCTCAAACCCACAGAGAAACTGATGAGTAGTTATACCTTAAATAGTCACCAAAGGTGTGTGTGTGTGTGTCCTTGTAGCCTACATCCCTTTGAAGTTCAGATTGTGAAGTGCATTGTTTTGGCAGATAACTCAACCATGAAGCAAACAGGGAAAACAGAAAACAAGCAATATATGCTCTGTCCATTTTGAGCAGCCCATATTGATTTGTGCACAGTGATTCATTTTTTGTTAACAAATTGATAAAAAAAATTGTCTCCCTTTGAAATGAGTCACACACAGTTTGCCGGCTTTGCCTATTCCTGTATCTCATTTTCCACCTTCTCCGGCAGCCCACACCTCTTCACCGCTCTGATTGCACTTTACAGGAGCAAAGGTATGTGGCTCACACTCCTATTAATGAGAGACTGCAGAAAATTGCCTTCATCATTTTGAGACAGGAAGTTAAGAGTTTTAAGTATAGGGATCGACTGAATGCTGAAACGAGGCAACTTTGCCGATGATGTCACTTTCACTGATTCACATGCAGGCTTATTAAACTAAAGTAAAATGAAATTAAAATGACAAATTCCTGAATGTAATTTAAAACTAATTTGAATATTGAGGGGACTTCCGTCTTCTATACACATGTATTCCTGCAGAATGAAAAGTAGCTATTTAGAAATCTAGTTAGAAAGTTACTTCAATGTGAAAACATCAAAGGACTGTGGATGAAGGATTTCATGTAGATAGTGAGCTGGTTAGCCAAATAAGAAAAAAAAAAGAACATGTGTTTAAAAGAAACTCTAAAGGTGATTTTATCTTAGACGACAACTGCAATATTTGATGACTGACAGAATTAACTCATAATGATGGCTTGTGTACACCGTCTGTTTCTACATTACTTGTTCGGATACGTAGATAGGTACTGTATGTACCAGGACATGTTTGTGGGTAAGTTTGCTCTACATATCTGCCATGATGCCTGTAGCTTTCCTGCAGTGCATGATGGGAACTTGACAAAAATAGCCCTCCTGAAAGTCTGCATGGTGTCTACAGATTTGTGATGCTGCCTGTGGAGGACACTTTGAAGACCGCGTATCTCAGGGTTTGTGACAACCAAGAGCCCCGTGCCAGAGGCCATCGGCCGCTCTCCTGTCCACAGTCCTGCTACGAAAATGTGACCAAAGCTGGCAAGGGAACGGCTCCCGCTAACGGACAACAGGACTTCTCCAGACCTTTGACACCTCCAGACCCATTCCCCTTTCTGGTGGGTTCTGCCACCTACCTGAGATCTCCTCCAGGCACTGCTTGGCGGTCTTGCTGTAGACCAAGCTGGACTTGGTGGGGCTGAGGCAGGGGTCCACAGGGGCCACCGTGGTGCAGTCGTTCTCCGAACAGGTCCTGGGACAGACACAAGCCCAAAGGTTGCCTTGTTAACACCTGCCAGTCAGCGCTAATCACAGAACCAAGTTTAGGTTAAGGAGAATTAGATAAAGACCCCTCCCTAACAGGACCAGAAAGTAAGAATGAACCAAGCCAGAACAACGCAAATATTGTGGAAATATGAAATGCCCTTCACTCGTTTTAAAACATCTCAAAGGACCCATATCTGCAATCCTGTATGAAGCACAGCTGGATATGTTAGCGGTTGAATGCCTGTATCCTGAGAATGTTGGTTAATTTCATCAGTGCTGTTCCATTTCACTCAACCGATCAGCACCTTGATTGAACAACAGAACAGAGCTATGGGTGTGTATTAATGTCTGTCAGCTTTGTGTGAAATATAATGCAACAGACTTTATAAATCTAATAAAATTGTTTTTTTTTCAGTTTTAATGTTTGATATTTGCTATTTTGCAGGGGGGGGGGGTGGATGACTTCAGACCATTGTGTTGACAGAAGCAAGGTGTTTTGTGTGTGTGTGTGTGTGTGTGTGTGTGTGTGTGTGTGTGTGTGTGTGTGTGTGTGTGTAAGTATCGACCCAGCCTCCCAGCTTTTCACTTGCCATCTCCCTCACCTACCATCTCCCTTATAATGTATCGCTTTAAAAAATCTTCACAAATACCGCAGCACGGTTCAGTGCTATTGTCAGTCAACCTCAGCGCACTGGAGACAGATGGATGCTTCCTGCCCGCTGGCACAGAGCTCGTGCTTCTACATCAAAGCTCTCCCCAGCCACCTGCACGGGTCCAGATAACCCCTCTCCCTCCGTGTCATCACGGCTCACTCGGCGTTCGGTTGCCATATAGCACCTCTGCGGAGTTAGCGGGCAGAGTTCTAACTTGGTTAAAACTCCTACTCTTACCTCATGTGAGCGTTCACAGAGAAGGCTGTCAATCATCTCAGAGCCTGTTCAAAACAGTGTATAATGATGTACTAGCCTTAGAATGATTCTAAAAATTAGGGGTCAACTGTCCTTTCGCCTGCACCTATGTACCTTATACTACTAAAGTGGGGCAGAGTTCCTCATTGGAATGTAATTTTCTTTTTACATGTTCTAGTTTGAAATGTTTTTTTTTTTCCATTTGTGGAACTGTGTTATTGTCATGAAAACTGAAGAAAATGTGTTTGGTGATTAAGTGCAGAAAGACCCAGGTGTTGCTTCTATATATACTGCACATATTAGTGATTGGAAGTATTTCCACTGAAGAGTGAGGTCTGGAAATAATAAGTTGAGAGGGAGTGTGGCATGATGGGAGGTGGATGAAAGCCAGACGCAATCACCTTCATAACCGCTCGGTGATTGGAGAGCAAGTGCGCCGTAATTCGAGCTGCACCCTGAGAGCCGGGTCTGACTGACAGGTCCGGGAGACGGAAGTGTAATTGGCGCTGAAATGACAGCGGACTGTCGAGCGGCAGAAGCTTCCCCCTCCCCCGTCTGAAGGCCGCCGCCGATTCCTCTCTCAGCCCGCAGATTACCTGGGGCTCTCGGGAGGGCACAGGCTCAGAACGTAATGTTAGGAACCGGCCCAAGAGGCGTGAGGGGAATTCGCTCAGAGCACGTCTGTTGAGCTCTCCGTCGATGTGTCGGGATTTGTTCGATGACACGGTGTGCTTTCCTCTGCAACCACCCCTCCATTTTTTCCCCAGAGTTGCAGCTGGTAACTGACGCCTCTCATTCGACAGAAAGTGGGTGAATCTGACTGACGGTGCCAACGCTAATTTAGATGGAACAGATGTGATTACACGTTGGTTTCGTACTTTCAAATGTCATTAAAGGTCTTTTTCTTTCATACATTTAAATTCATTTACATGTTGTTAACATTAGTTTCATTCCACTGAAAGCTGCTTTGCTGAATCCTGGCACCAACTGTGAATCAGTTTCATAAATTGTCTTTTTTACTTGTTGTTGAGTTTGGAGCGGCTCTCAGTAAGTATGTGCAACATAATTAGTGCTTCCTTCTGTTGTTGGTTTTGTGCTGTGCATTTCTTCACAGTGTATTGTTGATTAGAATCCTCCCCTCTTTTTTCCCCACTCATTCCCCCCAACGGTTTGTCTGTGTTTCTTTGTTTTGCTAAAAAGTTCAAATGAAAAAGGAAAAAGCTGTCTCTGGCTGTGCACTGTATGAATGAATGTATTAGTAAAGATAATGCATTCACTCTCTGATGAGATAATCTCACAAGTGTATTTGGCTTAAGCCGCTTAACACCATAGAGTTACACAGCTGTGCCAGTGTGTCAGGGTGCCGTGTGGAAAAGTCTTCTTTTTTCTGAAACAATTTCACAGGAAATGGATTACACTCCTTCATGGGATTCTGGGAAGACTCCCAGAAATCTCCCTGACTGTTCTTTTTTCGCTGCCACCCACAAACCGCCGTCGACGGCGAAAGCCCAGAGCCACGCTTCAGACGTCATCGACCAAATGGTGCCGCGCCCCATGCAGATAGCACGGAGAACGGGATTCGATGTTGGCATGTTGGCGTGAGTGAGGTAAGTGAGATAGACGTGTCTGTTTCGGGGACTAAAAATACAGAGTTGCCCACTTGGTCAGTGAATCATTCTCAGATTTCACTGGCGCACGACGGGACGCCAACCGAGGAGCCCACGCTGCAGCGTGTGTGGTCGGGAACGCAGCTGGTTGGTGGGCGCTTCTGTGCCCGCCTGGAAAACCAAGCCTGTTTGCCAAAGGCATGGGGGCGAAGGGGGTCCCGAGGGGCCTCCCTATTCCTTGGGGCGCTTATGAAACCGTGGGTGAGGCTGTCAAACCAATGATGTCACATTCCCTACAGAAAAAGAAACCACTGACAGCCAGCCTGCGAGAGGCTAAACAAACCCCAAAGAGACCTGGAAACCAAACAATGTCAATGGCTTTAAATACCTTCTTAGAACAACTGGTTTCATCAAGCACCTTTATGGGTTCTTCATTTGTCTCCTGGGGTAACCCTTCACGGATCTTCTTAGAAGGAGATATCTCTGCTATGTTGTTTGTAGAACCCTTAGAATAAGGTTCAATTAAGTATAAAAATTCCACAACGGAATACGGATACAAGACCCTGAAGGGACCTTTTTTATAAGAGTAAATATTTCATAGCAGACCTCATGGAAGATCTCAGACCACAAATATTTGCTGTAGGCAGCCTTTTTCTTGGGAGGCAAAAAGGTTTGCAAAATGGTTTCATCAGTTCAAACCAGTCATTGAGTGACAGCTGTTGTTCGATGCATGCGGTTCAAGAAGCTTCACTCTGCCATAATTTATTGAAGTACTCTATCATGTCCCTAATCTAAAAACAGTGTTTATATAACTTAAACAGACATACACTGCTACTTTAACGTGTGTCTTTGAAAGGATATCCCAGGGCAAACTGTCCTGTCAAAATATTTCTTGTCAAAAAAGAATTTGCCTTGAAAGCAGCATTAACACAAAAAATAATCCATGAAGCTAGAATGACAGTGCACTAAAGCAACCAAAAGCAGTGATTTTATGACCTAAAAACTGATTTTAATGATCCCAAAACATGAATTCCTTGTTTTCGTCAGCTCCAATCCAACATGCACAAATATAACAGGTCTTAATGAACAGACACTGTATTTTAGGGATGTCTGCTTGTCACTCTGAAGGAACAGGTGAGTTCTCAGGAGTATCTTTTGCAGACTGAAATAACTGCATTGTGCGTCTCTCTGCCTTTAACTCCAGCTGTGGGAGATATCTTAGTGCCTGGAGCTTTGGAAAAAAAAAATTAATTGCATGCAACTTTCAGTCTACTCTTCCCTTTGGCCTGGAGAGAGCTTCCACACCGTCATGGCCCTGAGTTTCATGTAATGAGCGATTCACATGAATATGATCCTTTAGCTACTTGTGCAGACACTGGACAATGCTAACACATCGGGAAAGCCCATTGTGTAGCATCCACCAAGGTTATCTTGTATCCAGTTACACTGATTACACACAGGAATTATCTTTTGTATGATATTGTACAAGCCTATGAAATAAATGCTATATTTTCCAAACTACATTTCTACTACATTAACTGTTATTGGTATGTACACACTGCAGCAATAGGTAAGCATTCTGAAAGAAGTTACAAGTATTTGGATTAGTTCTTTCCACTCGTAATACTACACAGCACAGTATTCTGGCTCCATCCTCAAACCTTAGCCACTGTACTGTAAGCCAATTAATTATCACCTCATCCAACAGAGTAAATCTGTATCTGGTAATTAATCCAAAGGACCCATGACACTGAAAAATTTCCCATCATCCCTTGTCAGGACCCCCCCGGGGGCTTACCGGTACATGAATGGGGCGACGGTGGCGGTGTTTGGGTGGCTGAGGTGCTGCTGGGGGAGCTGCACCACCCCGTTCCCGCTCAACACCCCTCCTGCCGTTGCCGTGGTGCCCGAAATGGCGGAGGCGCTGGTGGAAGACACCATGCTGGTTCGTCGGCCCTCGGGGACACCCAGCGAGCGCGGGGTGTAGTAGGCCTGGCTCCCTTTGGACAGCTTGGCCTTGTTATCCCCGCCCGAGCCGCCTGAGGCCGCCAGCTTACTGCCAGAGGTGGAGGAGGACATGGATGCCTTCGTGCCCGGTTTGGGGATCCCACTGGACCCCTGGGAGGCGCCTTCTTTCTTCACTGCAGAGGCTTTGCCCCCCTTGGGTATAAGGCTGGCGATTTTGGAGGTCTTTTTAGTGGGCTCAGAGGGGGGGTCTTTCTCCTCTTTGCTGGGAGTCCCTCCTTTCCCTTTACTCTTACCCTTGTCCTCTTTGTCTTTGGTCTGGGGGACGGATTTGTTGGTAAGGCCCTTTCCAGTGCTCTTGTGGGCGGCACCACTGCCACCTGCAGGCTGTTTGGTGCCTCCCGGGCTCACCTCCTCCCCATACTCAGACAGCGTCTCTTCGTCTTCCTCCTCCTCCTCCTCTTCCTCCTCCCTCAGCTCTGCCCCTGAGCCGGAGGGCGGCGGCCTGGCGTTTCCACGTGTGTTGATGAAACGGAACCTGTCCAGCATGGACCGCTGCCCCGCCCCCCCAGCTTTAGGGGGCTCGGTCTGCGAGGGGGGCTTGAGGCGGTCAGAGGCAGGGCCGGGGGTGGGGGTGGGTGGGGGCGTCGGGGAAGTCGCCGGGCTGGGCGGTTTGACGGACAGCGCGGAGGACGTGGCGCTGTGCTTCATGCTGACAGGCTTGCCGCGCCAGGACTTTCCTGCGCTGGGGGAGGGGATGGCAGAGGCTGTCTGTGGCCCGGTGGGGCCACTCGAGGATGGGGTGCTCCCATTCACACTGGCAGGCTGAGGGATACCTTTCACCAGCTCTGAAGGAGAGAGAGACAGACAACCACAACCACCACTATTAAAAATAAAATCACATTTACAAAATGGTTCAATAACACTCCACCTTCAGGTGCCCTCAGTCTGCCTGCACATTAAACACCACCGAGTCCCACTGACCCACCAGTCACCCTAGGATTACATTCATTATGTATTCATTCATATATTAATATTCATTAATGCACTGTCACAATCACTTATTTGCATAACACAAGTGCAAATACTTCATGCATGATGATTATTACCGTTGGTGAATGCAGACTATAGACTATAGCTTTCTGCACTGCACACTGAAAAGAAGCAGTGCCTAACTTCACATGTTTCAGAGAAGGTGCACATGCGTGTCTGCACTGTCTGGGGAGGGGAAGAGATGTGCGGTAAAGAGCTCTGCTAATGGATAGAGCCAGGATTCTACAGATGTAGAAAAAAGTGACAATAAAGAACAGCACAATAGACACAGCACAATAGAGATGATTCTAAATGATACAAATTAGCCATCAAGACCCATATTTAAATATGAACACTCGTATGGCCATGCAAGTATGTTACAAACAATATAAACTCAGAATTAGCATGTAATTGCAGAGACATACATGAACCGTTATTCCCAGAATATGTGCATTTATATGCATAGCGTAAACAACTCAGATTTATTCGTAAAATATCTCAGTATTATCACCTTCATAGTTAAAAAAAATGAGTGCAGAGTGGAAAAGTAGATTATGAAGTCTGAAGCTATAAAGTCTGTATGCGCTCCAATGAATTGAGCAGACAATAGGTATTAGATCTGCAGGATCCTGCACTTGGGGGTATGCTGGATTTCATGTGCAAATAAATAAAAATAAAAACGTAGTCGCAGACAGTAACTGCACATACGTTCGGAAGGGCAGTGACTCTACTAAAAAGAGGGGGGGGAAATTTATTATTTTTTTTTTTTTAGGTAATCCCAGCTATCAAAATCTTTCAGAGGGGCAGCTTGGCCAGAAGAGGACAAATGGGCTGTTGCCTGGGCAACAATAGCATGAAGGTGTGCACGTCCCTGGTTGCAGGGCACGGCTGTTGGAACGGTTCTGCACTATTTAGCCTGGTCAGAACCAGGAACGAGTAAATCCGGAAATGTCTCCATGCTGTCAGCGGACCAAGGTTCGAGAGTGATTCAGTTGTACGTAATCTTCACAGCCGTGGTACTCTAGAACACGCGGCAGGGGTGAACGGTGACAGAACGAGTCCTGCTTTCGTTGGGGGATCGATAGAGGCATTACGGTACTCCCCATTCTTCCACTCCATGCTGATGTAGCGTGGGGGTGGGACAGCCATTTGGTGGGCTTCGCCAGGCTGATCGCCTGTTATCCAGATCTCCAAAACCATGACCGCTCCACCCAGTGAGGTCCCAAAAAAAAGCTGGGATTTACTCAGGTGGAAAATGAACAATTCTTGAACCCTTTTTCGAAATATCAGCCCTTTTCAAAAAGCCAAGATAGTCTTGTTCGCAAATTCTATTTTCTCTCTGTGACTCAACTCCTTATTAGACTTCCAAACGTATTCTGCTTCACTTCTGATCCCCTTCTTCGTTTAAGACTTACAAACCTATTTTATTTCACTTCTGCATCCCCTGCTATTATACCTTTATAAAATATTAACTCTCCCATTTTGTTTAAAATGGTGACCACCACACACCCTGTTGCTTGCTATTGGCTGAAGCTAAGCGGGCTGGCCCTTGAGCAGGTCTAGTATGAGAGACCTCCAGGGAAAACTAAATGGTTTTTGAATGTAATGTTCAGTCTTCCATCTGGGCCAAATAATACCCATTTCCCCAGTGCAGTGATAGAGGCTCTGTGCTGTACAAGATTCCACCTTTTGGGAGACAAGGGGGTGACTCACTGTGGTCATTAAAGACCCCACAGTGCTTATCAAAAAGAGTAAAGGAATCCCCAGTGTCCTGGCTAAATTACCAACCTGGCAACCTAATCACCCCCTACATTAATTGGCTCCCACTGATATGTGGTGAGATTTCTGCTGTGAAATGGCTGCCGTGCATCACCCAGGTGGGTGTTAAACAATGGTGGTGTTCGACATGAGTTTCCCCACCTCACTGTAAAGTGCTCTGTGACACCATATAAGTGCTATGTAACTGCAATCAGTAATAATTATCTCTGTCTCCTGTGCTTCATTGCTAAAACTACCAAGCGGAGTTACGTAGTTTGGTCAACGGACACAGAGTGAGCAGTGAGTTACTCTGGGTGGTGGCCTATTGGGGTACCCCTGAAACCCACGCACCCTAGCCCCAAATTTCTGAAAGAGGACTGAGCATCAGGACTGGGTTTCCACCAGAAGGAGAGAGAGCCTCAGGTCAAAGCACTTCCCAGAGCAAAATCCCTCTTTTCCTTCCACCAGGACACCACATATCCTTATCTGCCTGCGAAATGCCTACATCCTCCTTACATACGTGTGAAGCCAGCATTGTTAATTTCACATTTGAATCAACAAAGCTTCATGTAATATAAGCAGGAACACAGAGTTAAAGGAAACCTGTTGGGGCTCTCTAAAACATCTCCTCATTTTCACACTGCCATGATCTTTCACAATGTAAATTTAATTAGAGCACGGAAGCCACTTAAAATGCATGTAGGCGTGTGGAACTCATTTCAAGTAAACGCCTTTTAAAACACTTTGAAAAGCTTGCTGCCCTCAACCAAACATCCTTCCTTGTTTTATTCTCTCACAAACGATCCGAAAGTACCTTTTAAGTAACCCATATAACAAAATGGATGGGTCTTTCCAGTTTTGTCCGTCTGCTTTCAAAGATGCGATATACTGGACGTCCTGGTACAGCCACACTACTGAATCTCCAAGCGGGTAGAATATGGTATAATGAGCTCATGACAGTCTGCTAGATACCAGGTCTGTTCACCACATACTGAACCAACTCAGGAACATGACAACATGGCTATAATTAGGACAATTGCTTCAATTAGGACAAATGATAACAGGGCCATCAGAGTACTGCACCCGTAATTATAATTCAGAGAGCCGTATTCTGCAGATGTACACTCAGAATTTTTATAAATAAACATCACAAATCATACAATAAAACAAAGGGGTTTGTCCAGACAAATGAGGCGTTCCTTGAGTGAGCTTATATTCTGAATATAAAACAGCAAAACAGATGTGGAACACCCCAACGAGCTTTTAAAGTGGCAAAAACGCATTAATAGATAATGGCCGCTGTAATTACATCATTTTGATCAGGAAACCAAGGATATTACCAGACCCCATATTTAAAAGACTGTGCAATCATATTTCTTGTTCCAGGCAATAGGGGCTTCTGTATCAACTAATGGCAAAATGGATTTAACATTAGGTCTACAATGTGAGCCAGTTATTTGTTTAAAGGTTATTCTTAGATGCTGAAATCTCTAAGGAGGTTCTTTGTACATCCCTCAGAATAACGTTGTACAAAGAACCCCTTTAGAGATATCAGAATCTAGGAGGACACTTTAAGGGTTCCCCCAGGGAGAAAAATGAAGACGCTTTTAAAAACCATTTCATTCTAAGAATGTAATCTCCCTCAGAACATTTTCCAATATGATACCAAATATTGCCAAACACAGGAAAAGTAACAGATGTTTGCCTCATGTGCAGTATACGGAGGAATAAGGATGTTCTCCTTCACATTCTTTTCCAAAGTTAAAAATAACCATGATGAAAAAACTTTTAATGACTTTGCTTATTTTGTCATATTGAACTGTAGTGGTAAAAATGATAAAATCACAGGACCAGTTTTGATAATCTGATGTATAAACTAAGGAGTCAAGCTGGTTAATTTGAGCTACATTCTGTGTTTCACTCACTGACCAAGTGAATTTATTTTGTCTCGTGAAACTGAATTTAATTCATACTTAAGACAATATTATCCATTTACAATTCATGAACCAGTATAAAATTATATAATTTGCTTCATGTAATAAAAATCCCACTCACATCAATTAAGACAGTATGTGTGTGGATGTGTGATTACATACATTTTAACATCTGCTGTTGTAACTGCTTTAATATTTAAGCATTTCTGGTCACTGACATTCAGCTCAGTTTGCTTAATACTTAATTACTTAATAATACTACATAAATCATTGTTGTCTTCTTTGTTACGTCTATTCATTAATAGGTGTGGTCGAATACTGATCATTTGTTGCTAGCGCAGTCGTATTGATAGCAGTGAGGCTTCATTTTGCCAGCCAGACCATCCAGAAAACAGAGGTACAGAAGTAACGCAGTGCTGACAGCCTCTTATTTAATGGTGTGTGTTATGATGACAGGTCCATATGTTTGTGTTTGTGTGTGTGTGTGTGTCTATGCGTGTGTGTCAATAAATGGTCTTTGACCATTCCATACTACCCAGTCGCACGTGATGATGGAACGACTTTGCGTTTCCATGGTGACAGACACTTTTTTTTTCTCTCCTCAGCGTTCGCTTTATCAGCGCTGAGCAGAATGTCGCTTTCGCCGCGCAGTGTCCGCTCCCTGCTCAGACTCATGCTCTGCATGGGAATATCAGGTTTTTTTTTTTTTGTGCAAATTTTTCACATTAATATCAAATGCGAAAAGGCTTGTTTTCCATCAGGAAGCCGTGCCGAATGAATGAACCCAGAATTTCCATTAAAGCAAAACCTCTCAATGGATCTCTCTAGATTTGGCATACCAGTGATGTGTCACCCACTGCACCCCATATGTACTCAGCATATGCTGTACTAACGTCCTCAGCGTTTAAAGCTGAGCTGGGAAAACGCACATGATTCAGCAAGTTTAAAGCGGTTCAAGGCTTTACAGATGTTTGACAGATGTTACGCCCACGAAACTACCTGGATTGGGGAGGAAGTAATGGGGGCACATTTTCCTGCTCTTTGGATATGACATGTCACTATGACAACATTTTAGTGTTGTCATAGTGACTGTATACCATACAGATAATTAAACCCTTTCAATTGGTGATTAAATCTGAATTTTGATTTGAATTTGTGTTGTAAAATATGGTTTCACTGTAAAACAGAAATGGTTTTAAATTTGACAGTTCTGTCTCCCCCTTAATTTCACTGTTGCTGGCCTAAACCTGACCTGCTGTACTCTGACTTTTATTTAAACGAACACTGAAATCTCACGTACAATTGACTGTCCTTGCAAAAGCTTCAGCTGGCAGTCCTTCACTGGCTTTTCCGACAACCAGCACAAATTTTCTCGTTGAATCAAACCCTGCTGACAGACATTTTCTCCAAGTGATCCAGGTGATGCAAAATAAAAATGCTAATCTTTATTAATTGCTACGTATTATTGCTGCATTTTGCTGAAATGTGAACCAATGGCTCAAAATCAGGCTAAAGTCATGAAGTTGATGCTTTTTGGAAAACCACAAGTTTTTCCACTTGATTTCAGGAAAACAATCTTGAAGATTTAACTTTTGACTTGATGTGTAAATATGTGAAAGTAACTCACAAATGCATATTCACATTGCAGAATGGAAATAGCATTTGGTAATCAAGCCAGAAAATAAGCTTTTTGAAAACAAGGACCTTCAGCAGACATCCAGTCTGCCATGGGGGATGGGGGTGACACTTCACAGTAACCATTGTGTGAAAAAAGCTATCCATCCATTTATCACATTGATTATCAGATCTTCTCCAGATTTAAAAGTCATTCCATTTGAAATGGCACCATCTAGTGGATGGAGTAAGCCATGCCGTCAAAATCAACTCATCCTTAACTACAGAGAAACATTAGCTCTACCCCAGGATATAAACATACCAAAAAATGATGGTAATGAATAATATTCATGATGAAATATGTTGAATAATAATTATTATGAATAATATTAATGATAAAATGAATGTCATTCCCCCAGCAGATGCTCCCGCAGGCTGTTTGGTGCCATTGGAAGGTGAAGTGGAGTTCTTATCTCCTCACCTCTGTCGTTCCCGCTTGCATACTGGAGGGGTCGGGTCTTGTCCATGCTTGTGAAGCTCTGGCTCCGGCGGTTGAGGTTCGAGGCTCCCTGGGGCTTGGTGGATCCACTGCCTGCAGCAGACACCCTGGAGGGCCCTGGTAGCCTGCCAGGTACGCATTAACATACACACACACACAGGTCATCCTGAGTGTACACTTTCTTGGTGAATTCACTGTGCACACTGTCACAATGGTGATGTGTGCACGCACACACACAGGCACACATACATGCATGGGAACACACATGGACACAGACGAACAGACAAATACACAGACACACATGCACAGGACAGGGTATGGTCCACAAAGAGTGTACTCTAAGTTGTATTGACTCTATGTAAGCTCTTACAAACATAATTTTTACACACTCAAGAACCTACAAGATTCATGAAGAAACACAAATGCAACACATTGCTTCTAAAAGATAATTCCTGCTCATTGAAATATAAATTGCACATTCGAAACTCTTTGGGAACACTGAATAATTATGACCTTTAAAAACGAGCTGACAAAGTTTTGAGTTTGAGAAAGTGGTTTCTAAACATCTATAGACAAGTGACTAACACAGGTGTTTACTTAAACATGCAAGTAAGATTCTCTTACTTAAACACATGTAAGAGAATCGGGGATCAAAAAATATTACCCTATTAGAGTCCCTCTGACTGTATGAACACCATATGGAGTTCCACTGAGACACCAGAGGAACAAGGTCTCCATTCAAAACACACAAATGTAAACACCAGCCTTAACCCACACACTGAGTCTTCTGCCACTACTTTGCTGTCAAGAGAAATGAATCATAAGATTCTATATGATATAACTCTTCAGAGCGATGGAATTCTTGCAGTCACATGCAACTCGCAGATGAAGACAGTCTGAGCCCGCATTCCGTCTTTGAGGATTCAAAGGCAAATTACCGAAAACAAAAAAACTGATAACCTTATTTGCAAATTAACCTAATTTGACACCACAGGAAATTAGATAATTGTCAAGGTGGCTGCTGTTTCTCACACAGATATCCCATTTATTGCGAGTAATTATTTATCAATATATGGATTTCTTCCTCAGAAATCCACGGTCCTGTGTAGTTCTCGCTCCTCTTTGGTTTTCTTTGATGGACCGCTTGTAACACACATTCTGCAAATGCTTAAAATTTACTTTTGAGGAGTTCACAAAAAATCCCCCACATGTCGGTCACTGCATCATTATTTATTCACATATTAAACATTTTTATAATACATATATAAAGATGTCTGTCTGAGAGTGACATAGATAGTGTCTTTTCAGCTCATCCCCTCATAAGGGAAGGCAGCTAGACACCACAAGCTCATCCCTTGAGTCAAATTTATTTACGTCTCGAGTTTTGAAATGGCACGTTTAAAGGCTTATAATTAGAGAAACTGTCAAGATTAAATGGGGAATGGCAAGACCATGTAAGAAATGCTATCTTGAGAACCTACCACCCAGACTGAACTCACGGTTTTGCAATGCAGAACACTGCTAGGGTCAGAGGACAAAAGATTATGGGTTCACAACTTGAGTGCAAATGCAGTTCCACACGGATACAAAGCCGCCCCTTGAGAGCTTCAGACTGCTGGTGTGTGACTACCGTGTCAAATCCGATACTTGAAATTAAATCCAAGTTTTAAGGAAAAAAAAACTCAAAAGGTATTTTGGAAATGAACCCTAGGGGAGAGTACTCATTTGAATATGTCAAGCACACTAAGGCTGTGGTCAGAATCCTACAGCTTCTCTGTTTTTGAGTAGTCATGGCTGAAATGATGTTTCATGAACCCCATTAGCGTTGAGCTGTCAGTCATCGACTTGTTTGAACCAATCAAATATGCTTTCCCCAAAATCTATGTAGTCATTGGTCCAAATCATTGAGTCAGTGACACTATATGGTAGCCCCTCCTATATTTGGTTCAATGAAATATCCCCCTTGATTACTTTGCAGGGCTATATGTTAAAGTTGTATGAAGTATAGCATACTAACATTCCCTTAATAACTATCTAAACCCTCAGTTAGTGAATAGTCACAAATAATCTTTACACAAACATAAATTCAGAGTGAGAAATGTCACCCAGAAAAAGGGGAGCTTGTTACCAGCTCCCAGCCATGTAAATGTTCGGCTCATTGCTTTCTGTTACATTTTTGTACATACATACTGTATAGTTATATGCTTTGCATTCTAACTTTGATTTGGGACTGGCCACTATCAAGCAGTGAATTACTTAGTCTTGAGAGTGATTTGTGACACGGTGTAGAATCAATAGCTTTAACATGGAAGGAATAAATGTTTGATATGTTTAGCTCCAGACTCTCTCTTTGGGTTTTATTTGCACACAGAATGACCGTAGGTACTTTTAAAATTCCCATTTATCTGAACGATTGAGTGGCCTGAAGGCACATATATCTCTTCAGTGATTTCTCCAATACACAGAGATCCAAGAAATGGCAACAACTATTTATCTCTGTCACGGGCAGGTCAATAAATGTTTAAAGAGAGGGATTTGAATGATGGTCGTGGTAAGATTTTAATCAATTCATCTTTCAGATGATTTCAAGCCTTTCATTCGAAAATATTCCCATCAAAACAAATGTTTTCCATTAAATTCTGAATATCAAGGGACCATAATTATGCATTGTTAGCACAACAGCCAAAGGGATATTAGGAATGTCACAAAATATTATGATTGATAAGGTATATCACACAGTAATGTCTGCTGATAGTCTGCATTTTTCCATGACAGATGCCCAGTACTGTTTTAATAACCTGTAACCATGGTAATAACAGTGTCTCATTCAGATGACATCATCTCTTACACTTGATAGATGAGATTAGCTCCACCCCCACCCATGCATCACTAAAACACAGGATGACATCATCGTTTTAATTCCTTTTAAAGGAATTAGAATTCTGATGTGAATTCTCTTCACTTCCTGCATTACATTTTAGCCATTAAGTTTAAGCTGATGAGTTCAGAGCCTAGAGTCACCTGCATTACAGCAGGCTGTCACATGTTAGAATTGGTGGCAGCTTCACAGCAATTTGCATTCTCCTCTCTCAATTAGAATAAAAATGAGCAGATTAATTTTAGAGCATCACAGAGGATGAAGGGCAGCAGGAAAAGAAGGGCAAGCAAACCGCTAAACTTTGTATGCAAAACATACAGAAAATGAACTCGCTGTTGATGTACACAACTTTTATTGTATGCTGTTACGCATATCTAACACAGGAAGTCACTGCTTGCAAGGGCCATTGTCAAGTCATGCCATTCTATCTTTACACTTCCAGAGTGCCTTAACATATATTCAACATGCTTATGCTTTTGAAAGAATTTACCAAAACAAAGACAACTCTGAAAATGTGGTTAGGCACATGAGGTGGCATCACGTCTGAGAGTTACATTGGAACACATTTGCCTGATAGCTGATCACACCGAGGTGGATTACCATATCACAAATTTTTTTTCAGATGTCTCGCATGCAGAAAACTTGGTATCAACATAATACAAGATGTAGTTTTACACGTGAACAGCTGACCATTTTGTTTTAAAATGTAAAAAATTCAGTTCTGGTGACAGAAAATTTTTTTTTTCCATGTGTAAAAATGTCTGAAAATCTCATATCATATCTGCATTTTTCATATGACCCGCAATTTCAATCAAATGTATATTGTTTTTGTCAGGGATATAATGCCCAATGATCCATATGGGGTCCCAGGGAGAGTTTAACTCAACAGAAGGCTTGACCATATGCTCCGGCCTCCACAGTTCACTGAGGACGCGGGCCTCTCAGACAGCCATGCAAAAGAAGGTTCTGACAGGGGGCTCAGGACGGCGTCGAAACGGAAGGCTGATCTTTCGACAGGCTGTGGGACGACGCCGCACCCCGGTCTGAGCGATTACGTAGCTCCCGAGGCTCAATTAATATGGTGATCAGGTAGGGACTGGTCTCGCTGTCAAAGACTGCCCCCTGCTGTGAGAACACTGAATTTTAATAACTGTCAAAACAATCTCTTCGCAGTTAGTTTGAGCTGGGTAACAGTAATCCAACAGCTTGCTTGGCTCTCTGAAGACAAGAGAAATTATAATAGTACAGTGTCATGCAGAGTGCTGAATTAATTTTTTTTTTCTTTGGTGGCAAGAACTTTTTCGAAAACAAAATGCTCACAGCACTGCTAGCTTTCTTTACCATCATCAATACATTATAACAGCTTGGGCAAAGATATCCAGCAAAGATTTTTTTTAAAGTTTGGCAAACACTCCAGATCTATAACTAATTCCAGGACTGCTGACAAACTGAAAAGAGAATCTAAGAAAAAAAAAAACACACACATTTCATCTAGCTTTGAAGAACAAGATACATTTATGTTGTACATACTCATTACAACAGCTCTTAGTATCATTTTGCCTCTAGTTTCAGATATCAATCGTCTACACAATACCAGGACAGCTCTAATTTGTTTAGGAGTGTGCGATGGCGTGTGCGATGTACTAGCGGAGCTGCAGTGTATGACCCTTGGTGAGTCCGTGCATCATTTGTGTTTAAAGTAGTGGGCTGGCCCGCGTACAGGTTGGGCCACCTCCCCCCCTGCAGCTCCCAGCATGAGGGGGGAAGTTGACATGCTTCTAACAAGTCGCCAGCTGTGTGCCAATGTGCAAATGGGTGTTGCCCATGGCGATGACCCCGGCCAATCAAACAGCTGTTTCTTAGCCGGCCAATTCTAAGGGGTGACTAACAGTTTTTCCATCGCCCGGTGAAGAGGGAGAGGTGTTCAATAGAGGGACAGAGATGACCCATAGAGGGAGACAAAGAGGCAACTGGGTAATTTAGTGTCAACAAAATGTGGGATTGAATGAACTTCCAAAAAAACTTTTTTTTTTTCCTATACATTCCACTTCAGTTTTCATCTTTAAGAAGTCTGCAAAAAAATTGAATGATGTTTCACTCCACACTCTATTAATTACATGACCACTTATGATTTACTCTTGCTGAATAGAGGCAATTTTTCCACAATTAATTTAAGATTCAATGGCGATTTTGATAGCTTGAACTGTTTTTTTCTTTGTCTTCAAGATAATGGTTCATCATTAAATATACCACAATAAACAAAACTATGCATCTTGACATTTCAAGAGCATAACAGAGAATTTTTGATGTGAGTCACCATTAAGGAGATATAACCGTTCAGAGATAGGTCTCAAAGTCTAGTAGTAAGACGAACAGATGTTGCAGGCACACTCAACCTCCAGAAAGCCTATACTACCTCAAGTGAAATCTAAAATAGCCAACTGAAGAATCATTCAACACTACTATGTCACAAACTAAAGTCACACGCAAACACATGACTCAAAAAAATGACTGTAAGCCTGAGAAAAACAACTTTGACAACCAGAAAACTCTGCTCGAGGCTCATGACTCAAACAGGCCCTGGCGTTGAGGTTCACAGATTATCCCTCAGCGCGCTCAAGTCTCTACATCACATTATTGCTAATCATGCTAGGTCGCATTGCTCACATACCTGTGTATAAAGCTGAAAGTCTATTTGAACAATAGAGGATACGCCAGCAATGTCCTGATTGGGATGTGAACCTGCAATCTCCAGGTTGCCAGCCCTGCCCGCGCCGTGCAAAGTGACATATAGGTATGAAATTAAAACCGGCAGCGGAAACTTACCTTGTGTTTTTCTTTTGTGCGAGTCCTCCACTGTGACAGGGGGGAGTGGCGAATCGTGCAGTGAGACTGGGGAGAGAGAGGGGGGGACATGGAATGAGCCTAATTGCTTTATTGAATCTGTCTCACTGTGACATCTTTGAGATGAACTAATTCAATAAAGGGGGCACTTGTTTTATTTCAGGAAACTTGTGAGTGAGTGGGTGGGTGTGGGTGTGGGTATGGGTGGAGGGGCTGGGAAATCGAAAAAGGGGCTTCACGCGCCTCTTATGAGCTCAGGGGGCCCACGTGACGGAGCTCGGCCCTTGGTTCACGCCACACGTGAAACGCATGTTCTTGCCACAGGTTTGAAATTATTCAACTTTCAGCTTTTTTTTTTTTTAAGACGTCTCAGAATGCTCGTACAACCAGTTTGAAGAGCCCCCTGGCGAGGAGTGAAAAATGCAGCTCTCCCCTGAGAGGAACATGGAATTCTTTCAAGTGAAGTGACAATTTACAATCCGTTTCTCCTCCTCTGTCATCTTGAGCGAATTAAAATTGAGGCCCCTGATTCGGGTACAAGTGGACAATGTTCTTAGAGGGTGTTAGTGTTCTTAGAGAGAGGCAAAATAGGACAACGCGATGTTTATTCATAAGCAAACAACTTTTTTGATTTTCCAAACACAAGAAATAACAGCTCACCAAACCCCAGCGTTTGGTCTAAAACTGCTTTTGAAATCTTTCATTCGCTCTATCCCTTTGAACGACCGTTCAAACTTTATAAAACCCTGACAGCTTTAAAGCTTTCTTACTTTAAACATCAAATACAGTTATACCTCAGGCTACAGATTTATCATCAGTGGCATTCCAGCTCACACGTATTTATGTGATTTTTATTAAATAAAACAAAGAGATAGCGTTCTGTAGAAAATATCTTACAATTTGAAACCGTTATAAACTTGTGTGTATTTTGTTATGAGTGTTTTCTGTGGGCCCAGAGTAGTATTGGAACCGATCCCACCTTTCCAACGCTTGAGAGTTTGAGAAACAACTGATACATTGGCAAGGAATCGTACATATATTTGTGTTATTCAGGACTCCAAATGAACTGATTCCCACAGGTTGTCCAGATGCACACTGGGAATGCATGGAGCAGAGTGCAGACACCCAGTATGGAGTCCAAGCATCTATGCCCCCTCCCCCAGCAAATGCCTTCTGAGAAACGAATCCCCATTGACTCACTGAATCACTAAAGGCACACAAATCAAAAGGGAGTTACATGCAGGATTCGATTCTCCACAGATGGGCTCCACCCCTCCCACTGGCTGTGGTGTGTTTCTCTGCTCTGAAGAGATCACTGAGGAGCCCATATACCCGCACATAACCCCACTCTGTAGCGCTATGGTGTCTAAGTCCAAGGGAGCTTCTGAAGAGGGGGGTTCGCTACAGAGGACCTGACTCTGCGCGTGCTACCTGGGACCCCTCACGGTCACATGACTTCTGCACTGCACAGCTTAGTTTGGTCCAATCTGCATCCAGCAGGAAGCTCCACACAAATACAATGGGTTTGAAATGATGACGAAAGTAAACACACACTCATGCTGGCGTGTGTGTCTGTGTGTATATTTGTATTTTGCATATTTCTATATGTATATTTGGGTTTGATTGAATGGGGAGATTTACTTTTATTCATAGGAATGACAAATTCACATAAGCAAAAACAATTTGCCACAGCAATGACAACATGAAATGAAATACCATTTTAGAGAAGAAATATGGATTGTGAAATGAAATACGGTTTGTAAATCACATGACATAGTCCATTCAGAACAGCCACTGTGTGAGTGTGTGTATGTGTGACAGTGTGTGTGTGTACATCTCTGCTCCTGCCTCATATCACTGCCTGTGAACATCTGTGCGCCCTGTTGTAACCCCCTGCCCCATTGGAGAGCCGTATTTCCTCCGGACGAGCCCCAAATGGGGTGACCGCGATGCCCCGCTGGCCGCCGTGACTGCAGGTGCGAGGGCGGCCTTGGCGTGGCGTGGCGGGGCGGTGGTTAATCCCCTCGGATCCCCCCCCCATGCCCGCATCGCATTCCGGCCTCAAGGACAGCGCTGATTCCAACATCTGCCACTGGCACGGAAGCACTGCCCGTGTGCGGCATGCTCCTCCCCATGCCCCGCCCCCGAGAGGCGGGGCCAAAAAAGGAAGTAGAGGTTGCCAAGGGATCGTGAAGCACAGCGGTCAGACTTCCTCCAGCCAAGGAACAGCTGAGGGTTCATCAGTAACGCTTATGAATTGTCCGCGGGATAATTTATGGGGGTACACTATCAGCCAGGAAGGAGAGTCACTAAAAGCTTTGACGACCCCTCAGGGTTAGCGATTGCCCTGAGGGGGCAAGCCAGAACGTGTAGACAACCTGAATCTGAATAAAGGAAGGAGGGAGGGAGGGAGAGAGAGAGAGAGGGATAAAGGAAGGCTGGCCTCGAGGGACAGGCCTAAGCTCTAGTGGGGAAAAACAAGCCAACTTTACAGAGCTGAGCAAAGTGTGCCTTTCCTTCAAGGTTAGACATTGCACTAGTCAATTGCTCAAGCTAACGGTCTTACTTCACATAGAGGCAGTTATTGAGGACATGAAACCTCGCTCAGCTGGGACCAATTGCCTCTTGTAGGTACATCTTTGACTGAGCTTTGGAAAAAATGCTAACTCAGCAGTTTGGCATCAGTGCTCCCATCTTCCTCGATAATAACTTTCTCATACAATTTATATTTCCCACAAAGCCCCTGTGGTCAAAACATGTTTAAATCCACGAAGTGACATTGTACATCCGATAAATTGTCTATCTTTCCTCTTTACTTGACACTAAAAGCCTGTGATTGTTTCCAGGGTGGCTATTAAAAGACCATTCAAAGGAAATGCACACATCATGTGAACAGAAACCAAACATCAATGTGTCCAGTCATTATTGTGACGTATGGAATATGTAGGAAGTGTGTGAGTTGGCCTCACGGTCATTTCAAGTGCGCTGGCAATTCATATCCGACATGTATTCGCGAGGCGAGAGGAACAGGCTATCATGGACAGGAAATGTTACACAATATAATGCCGTTAAAGCAGGTCTCAGTGGTGGACTTTGGCCTTATTTCAAAAATAACCAGAGCCTAGTTAGTCCTCATGACAAGTGTTATCAAACTGGTTGTTTCATTTACACCAGCTTGGCAATTAAATTACACTTTAATTCTACTGTATGCATTTCATACGACCGCATAGCAAAGGATGTATAACGCTTAAGATTAATCTTCCATGTTCAGGAAATGTATCTATTTTATACACTGGGGCAATGGACCACTTAAAGCTTTAATAGACCTCCTGACTGGCCCTGCAGAACCAGTTTTGCCTGAAATTTACCACATACAACATAGTTTGTTTTGTGTATATGCCAACTGTATGCTGTATGAAACATACTTAATATTTAATAACTTCTCTTTCCCAATGCCTCTAAAAAACAGCGTAATAAATTCAAGAAATCTAGAAATGTAAACATTCCATTGTGAGTCTGACATTCATATGTACCACATATAAGATTTTTTCAGTCAAATATCACTAAATACCCATGCAAAATTGGTAAAGATTACATTCGGATTGAGAATGGGATTTGGTGAGACAAATTCTGTACCTCAGTTTATGTTTATGGCTTTCAGATTCACTTCTGAAATCTCCTGTGAGAGTAAATGCACGTTTTGCATACATTTATTCTGTTTCCAGGTTACTCAGCAAGTGTGGGGGTGGAGCCTCTTCAGCTAATTAAAACTGTGTATACATGAGGACCTGGGCTCTGTCACTGATGAGATCGTGGTGGGCCCAACAAACCAAAGAGCAGCTCCACCTCCTGTTTAGAATTGTACAATCAAATCAAATCAGCTATTGAACAAATTAGGCACACAAAGTTTGGGTGAATCTCAGTTTCAACTTAGGGGGATTCAAAAACATGCTAAAATGACCATGTACCTTGCTATAGGAAAAAAATCTGAAAAAAATTAGTGACTTTGTCACTAATCTGTACCTGGCCAGTCAGCTATCCTTCTAACCAACATTTGTTGTCAGTCATGTTGATAGTATCTATATTATGAGGTATTGTATGACTCTGGAACAGGGGGAGGAAACGGGAAGAGTTTGTTTTGAAATTGAGCAGTTTGTGATTTTAATTTGCTTCAGTTGGCAGTAGGCTGTACTGCTGTGCCAAAAATTATATACAGATTTAATGAGTCTAGATGAGGCGATTGAAAAACGCACACTGCTTGCTGCTGTTGCATAATATCTAGCTGGTGTAATGCACAATTTTAATACAACAGCAGGCAGGACTTCAGTATCAATTTTTTGTATTCCTGCAAAGATATAAAAACTGATAAATTAGACTGATGGAGCGATGACCTGTGGAAAGTTCCAGTTCAAATCACCCAAACTATAATTAGTTTGAGTTGAAATGGCCCTTTTCCTTTTCACGGGTAATTAGTACTTGCTGTAATGAATTGTGAGCAAATGCAAAATTAACTGTGGATGATAACTGGCCACTGAGAAATGCCTTCCCTTTGCCTTTTGTCTGCCTTTATAAGTGAACAGGAAGGTAATACAGAACCTTGAACACATGGACAAGAGGGTCACCAAGAAGGGGTTGCAGACCCCTGAAGACAGTCCATATCAGCTTGGTGCTGAGAGTAAGAACATCCGTGCTGAAGCCCTTAAAGGTAAAAACAAAAGCCCTCAACATCATTCAATTTTCTTTTCTCTTTTTTTATATGCCTTTTAGCAGAAATGCACTGAAAAACTGACTCTGAGAAGATAGCAGCTACAGGATGATTAATGAAGGTTGTCATTCCTCTACCTCCTCATTTCTCACTTTGGTATAAAGGTTTAGCTCCTGAGTTAAGATGAATTTTTCCGGCTTCATCACTCCAGGCTCCACCCCCCCCCCCCCCCCCCCCTTCCAACCACCTCCTTCGTCTGAGGTGTCATGGCTTTTACATCCACCTGTTACCCACGGAAACACAAATCACTGTCGCCAAAGCAACAAGCCCGTCCTGCTCAGCGAAGTTTGGTGCTGAGCCAGGCCGACCGCCTCAGGTGAAGATTTAAGGTTATTGGTTCGAAGATGCATTCTTAAAAAAGCTTCCCCACTTCAGAACTCCAACCAAATTAAAAAGGTGCACGGAAGTAATTGTTTCCAACTTGAGGCTGCCATATTTCCGGCAATTAAAGTAGACCAGATGCAGGTTCCTTTACCTCTTTGGGAGTAAGGAACTAAATCTTTCACACTTAAAACACACAATTATTTTAAATCCCACTGAAGTGACTTGAAATTTGACTTGGAGATTTGAGTGGTGTTTGTATGCATGAAACATAAACATCTTTAGCATAGCCAAAGCAGTGCTTGTAAGCGAGCTTCATATCATACTGAAACAAAATAAAAAAAATATAAGCTGATCCACTAAGAACCAACAGGAAGGATGGACCACAAGATATGGCCTTAAGCACTGTCTTTATCAGGGTAAGTACTATCATCTGATAGGCCATATATACACTTCAACCCATTTAAACCCTTTCTCCTCTATGCATGTTTTCAGCAACCACATACTCATGTTTGAAATCATACGAAGAGGTGAAAGGGAATCAAAGAGCTACCATACCTCGTAAAAAAACAAGCTGGTTGGTGTGCAGTTGTACAGTGGGTAGTAGTCACCTGTTCCCTACATTTTACATAAAGGTAGATATGACACAATGATAAAAGTGATACTGATTCACAGTTATAGTGTGCCAGGAACTCTTATGTCACATATCTCCCAAACAGCGAGTGGACGAGTGATTGGGCAGTGAGGTTTCCTTGAACGAAAGATGGGAGGAGCTATCATATTGTGTTGGTGACTCAATGATTTCGACAAATGACTGCACTGGCTGTTGGTTTGAACAGTGATCAACAGGTCAGCCTAACAATCTAATTTCAACCATCGCTACTTCAGACACTTAAGGAACAGCCTTTAGCCTCACACAAGCAAGTTCACACGAGCAAAACACAACATACTCTAGGTACAAGCATACCTTAAGGCGTGCACGCACACAATGTACGCACAAACCTACATACGTGAAAACAGTGCCTAATTGCATTCAAGTGCCAATTGACTGAAAGAGACACATATCTTATTTGACCAAATATTTTTGGCTCACACTCACAGTACTACAATGTGGCCCCAGTATGAACATGGACAGGGGCCGATGAGGTCATAACGTCCTTGGTCCGTACAGTTTGGTTTATGTGGCCCAGAGAGACCGCTCTGAAACGAATACTGCCAGTCACAGTGGAGAGACAGACATCTACTGCACTTCAAAGCCAGCAAATAAGGCATGTTTACTATTGGGATTGCAACACAGCTCAATTTAGACCGCTTGAAAATATCTTTCCGAACACATCAGCCTGATAAGGGAGGGCCATCTCGCACATCGATGCTAAATTAGCACAGCCGCTCACTATGCGGCGCCCAGACACAGCGCGTGCCGGTCAGATCGCTCCGTTTTGAAACTCCGCCACCTCCCCGGGCTGTGGTGACCTCATGTCTGTCTAACATACTGTACAGAAGCAGTCCAACACTCGCGCTCCAAATTCCAGTCCAAATGATCGTGTCTGTGTCTGTGGGTCAGCAAAGAACATGACCTACATAAAAAGCTGAAAATGGTTGTACTGTAGGATAAAGACAACACAAGCATCATAATTTACCAGGAAAGACAGCAGAAAATTCACGCAATTTTCAGATAATTGAGATTGGCCTCACTATGGAGGCCAGAATGTAAGGAAGCCCCTGTCAAGAATGTTGTTTTTCAAATAATAGTGTGTATCCTGTTTCTGAGTAAAAGATGAATTACATTTCTAAAACACATCATATCACTTTCAAGAATCCCAAATGACTTTAAATTTGTCAAAAGGTTCCAGACAGCCTCTGTAAGTTTCATATAAAGTTACGTAAAATTTTTATACCATTTTCTAAGGGAATATAAGACAGGTACTTACTGTTACTTTACAATCAACATAGCACAGCTTAGAAGACCATGGTTACTTATTATGTAAGTCCAGATGCCAGCCCTGTGCAAACCAAGGAGCACAACACAAACATCATCAAGTCATCAGTGCTGTACCTAGCGGCGTTTAGCTTGATCGCGGTGAGGCGTTTCCCATTGGGGAGAAGACTCCTCTTTTCCCTGACTCTGCAGGCTAGCTGGTGGGAGCTGGAGATAGCGAGTTTGAGCTCTTCACCGCGAGACATGGTGAGATGAATGGGTGAGCCGCGCTATCCCTGCCACCGTGAACCGTGGCGGTTCTCTGGCGTCTGGTGGTGGGGGGGCTGCCCTGTTCTCCTCGGGCTATGTCCAGCCCTGGCAGGTGCCTTCTATAGAAAGGGCGAACCATGTAACTGTAACCGAGGCCGGGCCCGTGGGAGAGAGAGAGGGGCTGGCTTTATAAAAACGATACATACCTCATTATTCAAGAGTACTTTGTTGCATCACATTTTTACTTTCGGACAAAACCGAAAAAGAACATGGCTATGCTGGACTGGGTTTTAATTATGGCTAAGCTATATGTTTTAAGATACGTTAGATACATTAAGATACCCCCCTATAAATGCAGAGTGGGTGAGTATATTTAATTAAATGGCAAAACTCATAGTTTATGGCAACATAGACTGTCTACCATCAAGACTGACAGAAATCAGTCATCAATTTTTATCCATCTGTTTCTATCCATCATATTTACCTATTACTGAGAGTTTAGCAGTATGTTTTTGAAGGTGCCCATTCATTGTTTCAAGACAGGGTTTTTCATTCCAACACATTTATAACATTTGAAAAAACAATTTACAAGATATTTACCAGGTTGTGCAAAACAAGTACCTAATTTATCATAATAAAAATCCCAAAGAGTAAACATCAGCATAGCTAAATATCATTATCTCATGATAACATTTTTGGCTACATGAATCTGTATGTCACTAAACATTGCAGTTACAATTTGTTTCATATGTGTTGATGGAATCAAGGAAGATACAGTGTATATATTAGTGAGGCCTTACTGTTCTTATAACATGGTTTAGTTAAATACTTTGACAAAGAAGGTGTCAAATGCAAGTTGTTTTCTGAGAAATCATACATTATTTAGCATGTTTTTATTTTTATCGTGCCTCTATCAATAAATGTGATCAAATTTAATGTAAGCAAATATGATGAAAAAAGTCTGGTCAAAGATAACATCTTACAAGAAGGTTTTTTATTTGCATATCATAATTTTTATATCACTAGTAAATCTATATATAAACAAACATTTTTATCTGGTAAATATTTCGTTGAAACACATTTTGCCTAGCAAAGCAGTTTTGGTGTCAGAAGCACAGTTCTGTTTAGTTTGGATGTATTCATGTAACATATACTTTTGAAAATCAGAAAACTAAATTTTGCAGCATTTTCTTAAACCTGTAGTATAACTTGGTTTGGGAACTTCAGTTTTAAAACTGGTAAGTAACAAAAAATTGTTAATTAAGAGAATCTCTGTTAACATTTATTGAATGGTGTCAAAGATGCCAACGCATAATGTAGAATGTGATTTATCATTTGAGCACCTGACTGCAGTGAAGATGCAGATTTAATTGCATAATACAACATTAAAAGTTCAAAACATTTTTTATAGAATGCTGACTATGCGATTACAAATTAAAGCATGCAAGACATTGACATGTCTCGTTAGTTTGACACAATTTGTAAGGGTTGGACAGAGGTCACGATCTCTGTTAGAACCACACCAGGTGAGATAAATATAATCAGAGTGAATATCTGGATTACCACCTTCATTTGAATGTAGTTTCTCATTAAGATTCTGACGCTGCTCCTTCATGTCTGGGCATGGATGAAGCAAGTCTGTGGCATATTCGGTGTGCCCCACTGGCCTTGTGCTCCTGGTAGCACCTGTTACTGCCCCCTTTAGAATTCTTAGGGGCCATAGGAGGAATGAAACAGCTGTTTCCCCCCCCCAGTAGAACTGTGGTTTTGGGCCTGACACAGTACTGTCTTAACCGGGCCCTGGCGATAATGAGGGCTCTGCAGCTTCCCCTCTGCCTTAGCAAGGCTGGAGTTTGACTCCGCAAGGCTGCAACATGATCCTTCTCCCAGGAATGCCGCCAGTGTCTGGTATTCTAGTTCCTTTTATTAGATATCCCCTCAAGCTGGATTGTCTCACTTACAGTACAGGATGTAAATCATTTGGAGTTACAATGCTACCAATTTTTAGCCAACTAGGTCATATGTACATTATTTAACCGATCAGATTTTTGCCTTCTAAATATTGATTTATCCTCATAAAATAAGGACTGTATTCTGTTTTATGTCCTGCCAACTGCTGAAAAGAAATACAAAGAAGTGATAGACAATAACAGGAACAGCAAACGAACACGATAGCAAAACTCTGAAGATATGAAAATAGGGTGTGTGTTCATTCTGTTGATCAAATAATAAAAATCACTTTTGTCAGATATTACTTTTTACATGTGGATGTTCAAGAGACATAAGCATTATTAATTTATCATTCAACACTGAAATATTCATAACTCACAATTACAATCTAAGGAACTGAATGGGGAATATCAGGGAACTCAATATTTTGTCTACACAGTTTGTAAAGTAAGATCATTAGCTGGAATAGGAATCCCCTGATTCTGGATCTTAGATGGAGAACTCCACTTCATAGAGTATTTCAAACTGTCAGGCTGTTAAGAACCTATTTTATGAGGCAAATGGGTGGTTCGTCATATAGATCCCAAAATAGCTGGACACAATCACAAATGAGACTACCCAGCTGCATGAATAACCTAGAAATATCTAGATAAGTTGTGTGAAAACATGAGGTGACCGCAAATGCTGCTGTTCTAACTTATTGTGAGTAGCCCAGAAGAAAATGGATTAAGGAATTAAGGAATCAGCTTCTAAAAAAAATAAATTATCTGAGTTCCATAGTTATGTTAACCATGTTAATATTTCAGAGGTTCTACTGTTCACATTACTGTTATGATAATTCCATTGAAAGAGCATATTTAAACAGTCATTGGAGTTCATGAAATCGTAAACAAACTGAATGAAAACATTGTGGTGGTAAACGAGTTTTCCTCAATGACTGCAGATTTTGGTGTGTCACATCGTACATACACGATTTAAAATCCTCAGGGCCAGTGAATTTGCTAATGAGGACAGAGAGAAGGGGGAAGGGTACCTGGACTGCATATCTTGTGCCTTGGCGTGGCTCGCTGTCGCCGCCCCGGTGGTCTCGTGCGTGACCTGCTGCTGGAGCTCCAGTAGGGACTGGTAGTACTGCTGTTGCTGTTGCTGTTGCTGCTTGTACCGGGACAGGTTGAAGAAGAGGCCCAGGATGGTCTTCAGATTCCCATTCCAGATTTCTGCCACAGTAGACACAACTCACCAAGTCATTCACACATAACCAAAAATCCTGAATGTTACTTTCCTTTGGCTTCATTTATAGTCCTGACTTGCATCTGAACCTAATGCTTGACCATGGAGTACCTGCAACATGTCATAATTTGAAGTTCTTGACCCTGAGACTAGGAAGGCATGTGAGTTGTTTTTTAACCTTTATCTTCACATTTGATCTAATGAATTTGTAGATAAACAGCAAATGTGAGGAGTCAGTTATAGCAAAAAGGATTATTTGTAAAAAGCCTGACAACTCATTTCAATATTACGATTCAGCTGAGGGGAAGTGGCAACATGTGAATGTTTCACTGTACATTCATGAGTATAATTTTAATATTTAATTTATTATAAGACATGTTCCTGAAGAATCAACAAATCAGAATTTAAATTCTAAAAAAAATGCTTCACTCCTAAATGAACGAACAGGCATTAGCCTAGCCTAACAAAACAAACAAAAAAACAAAAAAAAATAATAATCTGCACCGGAACTGAATAGGTCATCTGAAGGCAAATGCCACAAAAGGCTATTGTTTACAAAATCATTTTCATGACACTGAGTTTGAGTTTGTAACTCAATATAAAAGATAACTGGATGCTTAAACTTTTCCCCAGTTAATAAAAGTAAAATAAAGCCCTCTTTTAGGTGAATGCACTTACTGTAATTATCTTTCTATAAAACTTATGTTTCCTACCAGCATGTTGGAGATTAGATCGTAATTGGCGTGCCGATGCATTGTGAAAGAATGAATACAAGTTTATTGTATTAAAAACTAAATTTAGCACTTTTCGTCTTCTATTTAATTTGGTGCATTCTTTGTCCTTATCATGTCCCTACCATATCAGTAAGTGATGGACATGCCAGCACACATTTACTTAAGAGTCGACCAACACATTTAGAGGCTTAATATAGATTATTAGATTAACAACTGAGATGATTATCGTACCACAATTAGCAACATATTTGAGAAAAGACTAAAGAATATACAAGTTACAAAAATATCAGGAACTTCTACAGGGCCTAGTTATTACTGATGCGAAAAGCTGAGGTAACATAATTTCCCACTGTCCTGTATCGACCAACCAGATTCCAGACAAGGACAGACATAGGGCCACACATTTCTTCCAAGGGCCCCTTCACGATGTTAAGAAATCAATGATGAATAAAGAGTAAATTATGATTTTTTTTGATGTTATATGACTTACTTATCAAAATACATAGTCAGCATGAAGCAGGCAAGTAATAAAATTTTCCATCTAAGTGTTTACAGCCCCCTGGGCAGGATGTAAGTAAATATTATTTGTCACTGGGGGAGGGAATTTTTCATTTTTGCTTTCACATTTATTCACCCTGGTACAGGAAGTTAAGTGTCATTGCTATGGTTTTTAAAGTTCTTCAGCTCAATCTCATTGCAGCATAAATGTCAGAGGTTTCAAAATGTTCAGCGGTATCTTTATGTCAGTCATGGTTCACAAAAGGGCAAGTTACTGATGCATTAAAGCAGAATGTATAAGGCTTTCATTGGCACAGATTGTAAATCATTCATAAGCACTTGTGTCAACATTTTATTCACTAGGTGACATCATGATGTACGTAATGTCATATTTGAAAATTTCACTTCACATAATATGCGGTAAGATGTCCTTCATAATCCATTGCACTTGTGCAGGGTTGACTCTAGACATTATATAACATGATGGTAAAGACTTTATACACTCTTAATGAAGGCTTTATAACAAAACATTCATTGTGCAGATGCTGTGACTGGAGTTTCACGTTTGCATTAACCTATTTGAGCTGAGCCGATCCGGCACTGAAAACGTTCCAGCCATGATCGAAGTTGGAATATGAAAAATTCGATTTTGCTCACAGCACATTGATCGTCAGCACAGCAACAATCAGGTGACCGCTAATGCATCCATTTGTGAAATAGTTTTCATATCAAAACATTTTTAATAATGCACAGTTGTGAAAGATTGCGTCCGAAAAAAGGCTGAGGCAGCAGTTCAAGTGAGCTTCTTTGCAGTGATCCATAGCCTGTTTTTAGATTGCAAAAGTTGGGGTTATTAATTTGAAATCTCATGCCCGGTGCCCACAATATACATGAGAAATTATTTTAGCAGAAATTGCTGTTGTCCTTAGAGAACTGCAATGTACTTTTGACACCCAACAGATACTGTTCCAGGAAAAACGCACAATATAAATACATATGCACCAATCTGAGTATGTGTAGTCTTCTTTCTTTAATTAATCAACACATAATTCTGACACGCTCGTCACACATGTGAACAACACTACTGTCCTTCATTTTCATTTTAATTAAAATGCAATTGACAAAACGTAAAGATTCAAGATTAATCACGATAAAACTGGTGTCACAAAAACTTGATAAAATTAAATATGAATTGTTGCTTTCACTTCAGCAAGGGGTACTTCACATAAGTTTAGTTACACACTGCAATCTTGAAGAACAAAACCTTCATAAATACAGAATTCAGAGTTACAGCCATTCTGGTGAACCAAACACAGAATAAACTCAGAACCGTCAATCTACTAAGGCCTTTATTTTAGGCTTATTTAGACACTGACACAAAAAGAGCATTCATCCAAAATGCTGTCAGAACTTCCATTGATAAAACCTGAAATACTGTCAAAGATGAAGGAGTGCAGGGGCGTCGCGAGCCTTAGGCCTTCAGGGCTGGGATGCGGGATGATTTGTTAAGCGAGTATGTTTTAACAATTTCCCACCATGCTGTCAGTTTGACAATCCCATTACATCACAACAGTGGTGCTGCTCCAAATGTCCTGTAACTATCGAAGACCCCCGACAAATTAGGTCTCTGGGCTTAAGATCCAAGCAACACCCCCTGAAGGAATGCACTGTCACATTTAAGGTTTTACCAGCATTGATAAAAGAGACAATTTGGGGAAGTTAACAACTGACTAGCTGACTAGCAAACACGATGAACTGAACGTTCGGTGAACAAATCGACTTTGAGGTAAACAAATGGCTAGTAACTGTATTAAGACTGAAAGATACACTTTTCCTGAAAGGGGAAATAAACTGAGGTGTTATCTGTACTTTCATATCAACATCCTGAATGAGTCAAAAGGTGTTCTGTGCTTCATTTTTGCTGTTCCCGAAGCACAACCGGTCAGATCAAAAATGATGTATAGACTGCTGGGTGGCTCAGCCTGTTAAGACACTGCTCCCGTGTGCGGATAGCGGACATGAGAACCAATTTGGATGGAACTACATTCCAATTGTTTGAACCAATTAAAAATGATTTCCTCTCCACTGAAAATGTGGTCATTGGTCCAAACCATTGAGCCACAAATACTACAGTAGCTTGTCACAGTACCTTTCTCATCACAACATGGATTGTTTTCCATTGACTGTATGTGTAAATATGTATGTGACTGTATGTGTGAGCTCAAAATGTGGCCTGATGTGTTAAAAGAAGCAGTAGCATCACGTTTCAGGGGAGTGAATGTGCTTGTCTGTGTCTGTTACAAATTGACAGTGGTGGTTACACCCATTAGTGTGGCCTGTGAAAATGATTGGCTCTTCCATATTAGGTAGAAAAAGGGAAAAAGCATTAAAATGTGGTCTCTAACCAGAACAATGTAGGCCTCAGGCTTCACAAAAAAAAGGAGAACTTAAGGAAAAAGGACAGATTCTAGTGAAAGTGAAGCAGTTTAGGTGACTGCCCGTTTCTTTTTCCACATCCTCCTTCAGTTACAATGGATCTCATAAACAGCCACGAGCGAACAGGGAAATGAGACAACAGGACAATCCGTCAGCCGGCGTTTCGGCGTAAAGAATGGACTCTATTTCACTTCCCCCGATCGCAAATCAGAAAAGACATTTATCTTACAAATAATCTGCACCCACAGCATGCCATGAGCATTTATATCTTCCATATATTCACTGACTTGTAATAAACAGACTACATGCAGGATGCTCATTTTATCATTGGGGGAGACACTAATTTCTAATTCTCCATACAAAGTTATAGAGAATATAACTGGGGGGCAGCTCAGTATCATTATGCTGACTGGGTAGCACTGTAGCATAATGGTACCGGGAGCTAAAACTCCATTTCAGAGGCTCAATACCTGCTTAGGGCACTGGTGCTACACCATTGAACAAGGTAACTAACTTAAATTGCTTCAGTATATATCCATTTGTATAAGTGGATAGTGTGTAAAATCATAAACAATGAATGTTGCTCTGGACAAAAGCCTCTGCTGAATGTCGCGATCGACTCTTGCTGCTTGTCAATGTAAGCAAGTAATATACTCCCTAAATATAGCTACCATGATAATTGTGTTATTTGTGTACAATGTCTCCTTGGTTTTTCAAAAATTCCACATATGAACCATGCCACATTACAGCGCTATGAACACTTTGGTTAAGATGGTTAAATGTTTGTGACGGTAGTTCTAATGATTCCAAAGCAGTTGCTCCGATAGGTAAATCATAGACATTGGCTGACTAAAATGTACGTTCCGCTAACACATTCAGTTCAGGGCTGGACTGGACCTTTTCTCACTCAATATGGGATTTGATACATCTTTGGAGGTCGGTATCTTATATGCAGGCCCAAATGTGTGAAAGTTAACCAAGGTGAAAAATACTATTTAATGTTCCCATGCCATTGTAACTCATGCATCATGACTATTGTTGTCACCGCATTAAGTGATTGTCTCAGTGCAGAATGTATATTATGAAAAACTAGCACTGTAATTTCTCATGACAGTTTTAAGAAAAGCATCAGTGGACCTTGTGACTATTTTTATTTGGTTAAAGTCCAAAAATGCACTTAAAGTAAGTGTTGGTCAATAGGAAAGTTTTTTTAGATCTGATTTACAGCAAAAGCTGTAATGTTTACTGTCAAAGAGAATTTCATTTTTTTTTTTTTTTTTTTTTTTTTTTTTTTTTTAAGTTGCAGAGAAATGGGCTTCTCTGTTTTTTGAAGCCAGGTTCTCATCTCATGAGTTCATGAAAACAGAGTGAAAATACTCATTTGCATTGATCTCATTCTCACATTAACGCAATGGATATTATGATTGATTAAGTCCTTTTTACAGTCTTCATGCCAATTTGCATAAATTTGCACTTTAAAAATGATATGAACAAATGGGCCTCTTGGTACAGTTGTATGCTCAACAGATGATTATTTGGGATTACACCACAAGGTTGTAGAAGTGATAAAGTATTTAAAAGGACAGTGATGGGTACGCTCTGCTCAAAGGCAATGAAAAGTGTCATTTTGAAAAGTACCGAAAGGTCAAATTGTCACCAAGTGGTGCATTTTTCCCAGACTACAACAAATTTCATAATGTAGATACCACAAACAGAGATACTAAAAAAAGAAATTATCTTGGTGATTTATGACAATGATGGCCTGGCATTTAACTCCTCTGTGACTCAGATAATCACTGGTGTATATTATGTCTAGACTGTGGTAAACTTGTGGTTGAGAGGTAACTCAACAGGTGTGAAATGAGGAACAAGCCAAAGAAAAAGGCAAGAGATGTTTGTTCCCTTCTGTCTAGGGACTATACTAATTGTGGATTGTGCCAATGGCAGTCAAAATAGAGGGACAACTGAATATACAAACAGCAAAAACATTACAAACAATAGCTGGCTTTTTGCACTTGTAGTTTATAGTAACATGTTTAAATATATCCTGGACTGTTTCCATGAAGGTTGCTAGCAGTTCTGATCTTCACTAATTGCTCCCCACAAATGACTATTGACTGTATGCTCTATAGAAACAAATTCATGAACTCCTGTAATGTCTGATTTACACAGTAACATATAATAAGCTACTTAGAAATATCCAATTTGTTTTCTTGTGTATGAGCCAAACACAAGATGCTATCGAATTTACAAAGATGACAGCTTAAAATGTCATAATTCAAACATGAAAATACACTACTTGCATGCTGTAAAACTGTTGTCATACGCATTTTGATTTATGGAGATGAGTTTATGTACACAGCAGGCATGGCCAATACATCTGTCTGTCATGATGTTTTGCATAATCATATGCAGGCCATTGAAGCGCAGAATGGATTCCATTGAGTTTCTTTATTGTATTGTGTGCCCAAGATATTAATTGAAAAACTGCATGTGGATATGATGGAAACCAGCACAGAAAGAGCTGTACAGCCACTCTGCAGTCTTCATTTTCAGGGGCACTCAGAATTCCAGGCCTTCAAAGTCACTTTGCTTTTTTTAGGGGGACAGAGTTAATGTGGGGGGGGGGCTTCCTGGTCTGTGCAAAGTGAGCACTGCGTCGGAAACGTGAGAGGACGAAGTCAAGCTTTGCAGTAATGAGGAGAGAATTCGAACCATAAGCCATCTGAGGCGACACCCAAAATCTTAAATTAGTGTAGGGATCTACAGCGCAGTGCTGTGTAATCACGTTCCCTCATGTGATCGCGCCTGTTTATAACCTTCTGTTGGCTCGGACGATCTGGACGGAACATCAGCTGGCGGAAAAGGGTTATTAAGCTGCAACTTTACTGCTGTCATGAAATTCGGAAGTCATCCTTCTCTGTTTTATATACTTTTACATATATATTTTTATTCTTTTACGTACTTTTTATACATTTTTAAATGTTTTACTATCTCATGGCGTCACCAATTTTGGTGACACCGAATTGTATCAAAATACCCCTTAAAAGCTGAGGATTTGCACCTTAACCACGTGTGAACTGTTTGATGACTAATCTGAAATTGTGGAGGATATGTCCAAATCAACAAATCTTTGCCTCAAAAGCTATTACAATATTATGTATAGTCTGTGCCCTTTCAGGAAAAAGGTAAAGCTACAGGAAACATCTGCTTTCTGCAGAAAAAGAATTTGTCATTGTGTAGTTCAAAACACTAGGACTAAAAGTACTTTTCAGGGACCCACCGTATTGATAAGTGATATTGTAACTTTTTTAAAAGTAGATGCTGCTTTATGCATGAACCTATTGCACATTAAATTTCCTGCAGGAATGAAAAAGACTCAACTTAATTAAATATTAATACAGAGGCTCCCCATTGTCCTGACAGGAAGGTAATTTTCTTGAGTCACACAGGTCATGGGGCTGAGTTATTGGCAGTCGGCTGGTCTGCAGTCAGTTCAAAAATTTGAGGACAATGGTACCATAGTCACTGCCAATACGCAGATCCAATGAGGTTCAATGAGGCGTGGCATATAGCCGGTGTTATAAGCCAAGTTCGCGTTAAACTGAGACGTATATATTATATTCAACCTCACTGTCTCGAATGCGATTACAATGAAAGACCATTTTTGGAGCCATCTTGCGACACCCAGTTCAGTGATGGAATGAGGTTAAAGTCACGTCTTACCTTCGGAGGAAAGGCCCTGAACGTTCACTCCTCTGGCTTCCAGGAAACTGAGGCAGGCGTTGACGTTCTCGATCTGAGGAAACAGTGAAAGAGGAGTAGATCAAGACTCCACACAGGACATAGGACTTGGGTGCAGGAAGAAAACAGATGTATGAATACCTTACATTCACAGGCTTGATTTGACTGGAATGATTGGTGCTAATTGCCATCATACCCATAAGACAGTCATTGTCCTTTCTGTGTGCACCCTGTGTGACCCCTGCCCCCCCCCCCCCCCAACCACCCACCCTAAAGACAGTGGCGTTCATACTCAACCTCACGAGAAAATGAAACAAGACGATGTACCTGATAATCACATGCACAGATGTGACCCGCACCTCAGTGAGAGAACAAATGGACAGCCCTCTACCACACCACAAGGTGACAAGACTTTCACAGTGAAAGATTACTTTTCAAGGAGATGTCCTTAGCCTTACCCAGAGATATGTCTTCTTATCTGCTGAGAGAGTAATGCAGCATAACTTTGATGGACCCATTACGGTCAGCCAAACTCCAGACGGATAGCCCCACTGCACCTTTCGTAGCACGTAATGAAGCCCTCCATAGGCCATGTTACAGTTGTATTGCCTTGTTTCACAGGCTCCTGGTTCTTGGGCCCGGGTCAGCAACAACACTGGTCTGGCTCTCCAATTGAGTTAAACAAGGACTGTGCCATGTCCTGTCATCTGAATGTGTGAAGATTCAGTCTCATACACTGCTAATTGCAGGAGGGCATCCTGGGTAATTGGCATAGGTCATCGTCAAAATTTAAACTGGCACATGACAGATTATATTATTTGGTTTTAATAAAGAAGAAATAAGGAAGAGATTTGAAAGATGTGCTAATTTTTTTCTTCATACATTTCTTCCTTTAGTCTTTTTATCATTTAGAAGATTTACTGTTATAAAATACACTGTACTATCTTGCATTACATTTTAAATAGTTCACTTCCGACTTATGTTCAATGTAATTTACATTTAAGTTCAATATGATGTAATATGTTTTCATTGGAAGCAATTTTTAAGTGTTATTCTGCGTTTTTACTGTTTTATGCCCGTAAGTCATAAAGTGATTAAATGGAAACAGACACATGCAGTGTTTGGTATGATGTATAATCTAAAATATAAATTAAAACATGTGGATGCTCCCCCCCACCCCTTTTACAGCACTTCTACAAGGGCGGACCCCCAACAACTGAACTGCATGTGCTTCAGTTACGATGTACTGCAAGGGTGGTCCAAAGTATACATTTTTCAATGTACATTTCTGACCAAAGTGTCCTTGTTATTATAGCCTGGATACCGACATCACCACAGCAGATGTCAGGGAAACTGTGCGTCACAAAGAGTCCACTCCACAGAACCTCACACACAGTCCTTCCAGGGACACTTTATTAGACTTACATTTCGTTTTATTTCAATTTTCGGCCACTCTGTCCTGTATAAACAGAAATGTAAAATGCGTGCCAAGCACTTTCTCCAAAGAGCACAAGCTTATGTCTTGATTTTCAGACAAACATGTCTGGTCTGAACCGTGTGCTTCTTCAAGAGGCTAAGGGGTGGTGTCACTTGACGGAATGAATGGGTATTTATCCAGCTTAGACCAACAGGAAGGGATCCGCACAGCGAACGTCTGCCCTTGCTGAGTGTGTGGAAAAAAGGAACAGTTCAACAGGGTTTGCTAAAGGACGTACAGGACGTTTCTGCAAGCGTAAACTGGTGCTACATGTGTGCGCGTGCGATTGTAACAGGCCTAACTGTTAAATGATCCCCTTCATAAATTTCCCAAATGGGCCCACGCTCAAAAATGTGAGTTTGCTAACCTTGCAGAGTGTCAATCGGTCAAGCCAAATGCGTCACCTTCAATTTAGCTGGGGAAGGTTTCGGATTTACCGGCATTTTGTTCCAAATGGAAAAGACAACGAGACAAACAAAAGATACGTAGTTATATCAATACATTAGCGCAGTATAAACACAGATGAAACATAATCAAACAAGCACGTATTCCATCTGTCCCACTCTGCTGGCTTATGCTTTAATGACATTTTTAATGAACGCATTCAAATATTTACTGCTGCAATATCCGGTGTCCCTGGTGTTCAGGGGAAAAAAAAAAAAACAACAAAAAAAATACATAATGTTGCTGTATGGGAGAACAAATAGTTTTGGAACAAAATATCTTACGTATGGTGCTATCATGGTGAGTAAGGAATGAAGATTGAACCAAAAAACCTCAAGTAATCACAAATATTTATGTGAATGTTCCCCTTTGTGAATCACTTGTAACCAAGGCCATGTTCAGCTACACCTTTCCTATGTATCATGAGCACAAAACCTGTATAACCCATATGCTAAGATGATATAGCAAACAATGAATTTAGCTCATAGCAATTTTTCCCGCTGCTATAGGCATAAGACCCAGCTACAAATATACAAATATACATGGTATGAAATCTTTTATATTCAAAATTCAGTTAATAGAAACATATATGCATTTTATTGACAGTGTAACAAAGCTTTGCATGACTGACTCAAACCATCATTTGGTGGTCTTTTGAATAGGATAGATTCAAAATAAATAAATGTTCTGAAATCATTTAAAATAATTTAATGGCAAGCGGAAAAAAAACATTTTTCTCTGTGTTGAGCAATATAAACCCCTACGTTGCCTGAGGGCTTTGTCCTTTTATCTTGTTGGGTTTCACAACGCGCTTTACGCCACATTAGAGTGTGGAGGCAGGGGTGCGGTCCAATTCTAATGATGTCATTAAACACACCATAAGGGCAATAAGGCTTTACTTCTCCAGATACATTTTTATAGACCAGTCGTTCTGTGCAGTGGAATCCTGAATAGATTATGTTGCTCTTTTTACAAGAATAGGATAATTAAAACTATTATGGCTAGTTACGTTAATACGTATTATTAAAGTCATCACTGATGGAAATTTACAGTGATTTCTGTCATTATTCATAAGTGAAGCCATAATAAATTTAAGACAGTTGGATGCATGTGACATAGTTAACGTGTTTGCCGTTTGATAATCTTGCTGGTGTCAGTTATGTATGTCGTAGTAAAACCACTCTGTTGAAGTGAATCAAGAATCTGTTCAGTGAAAATCTGCCAAAAAGTGTCCCTCAGGAAAACAAGTTTTAAGAGCCTCATGGCTCAGCTGGAGAAGGTTTGAAATGTATACAAGCTGGGGCATATAGACTCGGGTCCTGCAGAATTGCATTCTCACAGCAATGTGTAAGGCACCCACAGGCTGCTGGTTGCCATCAGCATAAGATACGCCTTTCTTGTGATTGGCGCTACAGCTAACACAGTGCTGAGAGGTGTGTATTGTGAATGTAGTCCCTGGAGATCGAATACACAGCGGAGGTTCACATGCTTCAGCTGCAGTTGTCCTTGCGCAGGTGTAGTGTGTAGTAATACGGTTAGGAATCTTGCGGCTCAGAGATTGCGGGTTCACTTCCCACCTGTAGCACTGCTGCTCTGCCCTAAAGCAAGATGCTTCGACAAATATCTAGCAGGATGAAAATGGATAGCGTGTAGACATAAGTTGCTTTGGATAAGTACATCTTATAATTACGTACTAAAATGTAAAGTAATAAACTGCTTTTCAGAAATTAAATACTATTGCTGGAACGATGACATTATTTGTGCATATGGTTTACAAGTCCAGTAAAGAAATACAGTACGTACTACTTGCTTTTTCCAAAATTGACATATTGAGTTGTGGCAGAAGTTGCAGAAAAATATATTATACCACTTACAGTGAACTTCTTGTCTAGGACAAATATTTCTATAATTTTTTTTTTGTTGCATTTTTACTGTCTAGGAATTCCAGTAAAATCAAAATATGGAAGAAACTTTCATTTCACCCTGAAACACGTTTCACAAAAGGGCACTGGAACACGACAGCACACCGGGATGGAATGCGCCTGAAGCAAAACTGATAAATCCTTTCATAAGCGCGTGCGGCACTGTCTGTCCCACCTCTTGGATACTCAGAGACTGCAGTCTCTCTGCTGGTGGTCCACAAAAGCGCCGCTGCCATTGAATATTTATGAAACGACGGCTTTCCATCTGGGCTACAGCTCCTCACAGTTTCCCCGAGATTCTCTGACTTCACAATGTTTCTCTAAGGTTGCTCTGCTAACGTGCTATTGCTACACTATAGGACTGAAAGCATTACGAGTTTACCAGATCCGAATCAAAATGTTATAGAGGAACATTTGTGTGCCCAAGAGATGTGCAAGTAAAGATTAATGTTTTCCAAGAGTTGAAATTCGGCTTCTGACTGTCTTGTAGATTTAATTATCATTCAAACTGTTTACATTGGAAGACTTGCATATTTAAAATGGTAATTGTACCAATGGGCTTGAATCACTCTGTTCAGATCTAGGTTGAGGGAGAGGGGGCTTTGATGTCCAAAAGTGGCCGTTTTTATGGCACTTAAACCAGAAACAGCTGGGCTGAGAGAGAGCTTCCCAGTTGGGCACCAACTCAAGCACTGTCCTCCATCGGGACCTGTTAATCAGTGACCCAAACACATGGCCGAGGCCCGCGGCCTGCAGGTGACCGATCGCTGGAGGAGTAAAGTAAAACATGACAGAAGCGTGCGCATGCACGTGTGTGGAGTGTTTACGAATCGAGCCTGTGAAACCATTGGCTCAATGTGTGCTTGGCACGTCCAAATGAATGTTCCCTCTGGGGTTGGTCATGTGACACATCATCTGTCAGTGTACCAGGAAAGTTTAAAGTCAACCAACATAAGATACAAATACATAAAATAATATAAGTGGTATATGCTGTCCTTTCAGACCTAAAACACGTTTTTTACAGGTATGACTAAAACATTGACAATACAGTGTACGCACTTCTTGTAATCAAGTGTTCGAATTAATTTCTTATGCTCTAACTTGACAAGACAGAACCAGTGCAATGAGCTAGCACAGTCATTTGTTCTGACTAAAAATTTGGGTTTTAGATGGACAGACCTCCAGGCAATGCTTTATTTTACATTACACTTTGTTACGATTGTTATGATCATATTTTGTTACCCAGGGCAGCTTACAAATAGGGACAACATGAGTTCCTCCACCTCAGTAATGTGAGCAGTAGTTACAGACTTGGCTAACCTCATTTTCTTACAGCAAGTACATTGCAAAAGCAACAATGCATGATTGCAATGGCATTCATAGTTAGAATATAACACAGACAATACATTCCATAATAGGAAAATCGACCAAAACCTAGATCATATACTCTCAGTGAAGGCCCCGAAGGCAGTCTAACCAGGTCCATGAGTCTGTGACACAAAATGAAGGCGTTCTGCTGTCCTGACGTCACTGGGAAGTTCATCCCAACACCAGAGGGCATCATTATCAGGGCACATGACTCTAGAGGTAGTGACTTTTTGCTAGCAGAACAGAGAGATCTGACCACAGTGTAGAGTCTGAGGATCAGCTGGAGGCATGTCAGAGATTTTTCTTTCACTGTCCACTGGGCTAGCACCAAGCTGTTTTTATCATGGCTGCATAAACCCGAGGCTCTCAATGATGATACGTTTGTACAGTCATACACCAAACTGACAGCAAAGACTTTCTGCTATCCTGAATAACTTTTGGTTTTGACTGACCTTCTCTTTGGTTACCTGGATGCAAGCCTTCTATTCTGACCATTGCTGTCTGTAGACTTCTGTCCTTAACAAAAACAAAAAAAAAACTGCAGATGAATGAAATATGACTCTTTCACCCTGATCTGTCATCTCACCTTTTCTCTATCTTCTGTTTTTTGTGTGGATGCGACGTTTTCCCAACAAAACAACTTCATTTTTTTGGAAGTTTCACAATTTCCTTGTGGGGTCACATGGTAGCAAACCATTCAAACAAGGAATCATGACATTTTCTCCTACTTAACATGCATGGGGGAGGCACCTTTGAAACATTACTGGCCAGCCAGGCGTAGGTTATTTTAAAACTGATCCCTCATCCTGAACGCTACTATATATACAGTGTGGTATGATGAAATCTCATGAAAGAGTTGACATTCAACTCAATGACAAGTAATACTCACGATAATAACCTGCAAAAATTTAGGGTAAGCAATATTGATTGAAAAGTATGACTCCTTATATAGATGTTTTAGTGTAATATTTCGTATGACGTCCTGATCACAGTTTCCACAGCGGCATCTCTTTTGGAGGGATTTCAAGATCGGAGGAAAATTTACAAATGATTTCTGAAAGCCTCTCAAAAATAGTTGTTGCTGGTACTCAGGATTTCATTCCCATTTTATCATTACAATAAGCTATTTATCAGGCAAAGTAACGGCTTGTGGATATCAAAGTAGCTTGTAAACATTCAATTACTACAATATGTGCCTTCAAAAACAATTTCCTCTTTGGGTGTTGTGGATTTAAAAAGCCTCTCTGTTGAAAAAAAAAAATGTATGCAAGAAACAACAACCAAGGCTTTGATGCAAGGTCCTCCAGCAATTTGTTAAAACACAGAAAAACAGAGAAAGAGAATACCAAAAGCAACCTTCTCCCAAGCTGCCATATAAAAACAGACACGGATTCCGTGCGCGTCAAAGTGGTGTGAGAGGGCGTTTGAAATTCACTCGGCACATCCCTTTGCCCGAACTTGCGCTGCAACTGAAGAATCCTTCAATGTCAAGAGTCATTTCACCCCGTGACTGATCCTACCCAAGAGTCCCTCTCCAAACATGTCCATTCATTATTCAGACAATACTGAAAATTTACACCAAAAACACTTTTTAGTGGTCACTCTGCTATGACAGGTTACACAGACTACATTTGATATATAATGAAAAATATAGCCCACAGCAGTGCATTCACTCAAGTTATTTCATTTCTGGTCACAAATTTAATTATCCACCTTTGTAGACCCATTCTACCCATTCCCAAAACATAGGGGTAGATGAGAGTCATGAAAATATTAATGTCAGCGGTCTTTTTGTGGCCTACAAGCACAGAAATGCCACTACATCCGACCCTATGGGACTGGAAGGAAACTATGGCGTAAGACATGCATGGGAAGTATGGAAGAAATTAATACTTACTCCAGAGTTAAAACTGAAAACAAACCTCAGTGTGAGTCAGTCTGTAAAAGCCATTGGTTAGCAATATGCGGGATGACAAGCTTTTATGCAAAAGAACAGCCAAATTTACATTCTCAGAGGGGCAAACAGAAAAAGATCAAGGGTTAGCAGCTCCTTACGGCACCTTTTTTTAACAACCCTACATTCTTTTGAAGAGCCATGGAGGGTTTTTCCATGAGGAATTAAATGCAACCATGAGAGGGGGGATCTTACGCACGTGACAGCTAACATGCTATCGTGCTAATGTGACTCACCCAGCTCCACAAATAAGGGTGTATTCAAACACAAGAAAATACAGCCTCTGCCAAATCCAAGAAATCTAGTCTGAAATACTTGATTGGATGCTGAAGTTCTGGTTAAAGGGTTCGAATGGGGGGGGCTTTTATTTCCTGCCCACCATGTACTACCAGAGGGGTCAGTGTTCACTTAACGACTGAGGTCACAGCAACATGAACAGTTACATAAACGCTGCAATAGTATGTCATATGACAACAGAGGGACACTGAATGGAGAGGGGTGTCAATACTTTTACTACCCGTCATTTGGATTAAAAGTATGATGATGAGTAGAAGGATGAATCCTCAAACGTAACAGGTGCTGAATTAAGAAGAAGTCTTCAAACAATGTCAACAGCATAACAAGCGAGCGTATACAAGCACACATCCCCCCCTCCAACCCCACCCCCACCCACCCACTGCTGCCCACCCCCTGTGACAGCCCCAGAGCTAAAGACAGATGGGTCCCAGATGACGTTCTCCCGCTTTGCAAGCACGGGCGAATCGCCCCAGTCCTCCAGCCCTCCTGCGAAGGGCGCGAACAGCAAGCCTGGTGAAAATGGAACACTTCCTGTCCGGCCTCGACATGCATCTTTCATACCTCAGAAAGTTGTGTTTTCCTAGCCTGACCTTACACGGCTCTCCACCACACTTCTCTTAACCCTGAGCAGGGATAAATTAGCTCAGTGTCAAAACATGAACTTCAGAGAAAAAAAATAAAGAAATAACAAGCAGAAAAACCCTACATGTGACCCGCTTGGTCCGGACATCTACAGTTGAGCATCGTTTTTCTAATTAATCACGTCACTTTTTTTATCAACCTCATTTACTAAAATAAAATATTCGTGGCTAAGACTGTAGAGAGTAAAGTAGGGGATAAAGAACATATCTCTTTTGATTTTACAGAGGTAATTTTATGAATGTATTCTTTTGATCTGCAGATTTTTAATGAACACTTTAATCAAACTGAGGCCTTCATTACTGCCAGAATGCCACTTTCCAATCTCCTGTTGGAAGTCCTTTTCCAGTAATTTAAGAAAGTCATTCTGTTCTCATGCTGCTTTTCACTTTTTCAACTGCATTGGCATTCCTTTTTATCAGTGACACCGATGCTTGGGGAACGTAGCAATAGCAGAGATGCTGTTCTAGACACAGTAACATGGATACATACAGCTAAATATGGTCAAGGAAATGCTCTCCTGAACAATTTAATCATGTCACACCTTGTTCTCACACAATAATGTAATTCTAGAAGACAATGTGTGACTATTAAAACCACATTGTAATCCACTTTGGAAGCCACAAATCAGTCTGTCTCTCTTCCTGCCACGAGTTGATTGAGAATGGGTACCAGAGAGGTACTTGTAAGTGTAACTTACATTCCGTTAACTCATCCCTCCGAAAACTCAGAACACCCCGGCCGCTTGGGAACGCTCGCATGGAATGCGGCAAGAATGGCAATCATCCGCCGCACATGTGCCGTTCCGCCCCACGCGTAACTTTTGCGCCTGCCGTCTCCACGAGCGGACCAGCCGCTCCAAGGACACGCCGAGGAGAGCGTAATCACCGGTTCCTGAATGCTTTCAGTCAAACATTTGTTACCGTAGTCCCAGCGCAAGATTAATAGGCTGGTCCCTGGAGAGCCTGAATCAATGCGATAGGCTATAATACGTACTCTCTTTCCAGAGCCCTGTTTGATAAAGTCAACTCAGCCCATAATTAAAATGGAGACGCTGGCACTTACAAATTCTCTGTGAGTAGAATGACAATGCTAATTCAGTAGCTCTCAACCAGCACTAACTTGCTTTAAAGGAGCAATATCCAACATAATGCATGCTGCCATTGGAGAAGCCACATGGGAGACATGTAAAAGATCCAGGCAAGTGATTATTAATGGTTGTCACTTTCTATTCAGTGCATTTTTGCTCATGGTAGCACACATTTTCTGAAGTCTTTCTGAAGGCACAGAGTCCCATTCTGTACCTTTGTCCAGGCAAAGCTCATTTGCAAACGTCCTTTGGTACTTGTGTTGACATACAGTACAGCACATAGCCAAAAATAGCCTTGTTCCAGGAGTGAAGTAACACGGATAGGCTGAAGCACTGTTAGCTCAAGTCATTATTCTGTGGTTTCACTTCAGTAATATTACCATGTGACCAGCTCGAGTTAGATCAGAAAGTATTCTAGGTCACACATAGACACACACAGTTTCAATCTCTCTCATTCACACACACGCACGCACGCACGCACACACACACCGAAAAACACTGACATTAGTCTGTTTCTTTCTCATTTTTCAACTGTTTCTTCTAATTGAACTGCTTTATTGAGAGGACAACCACAATGGTTTGGTTAAAGCATAACATACAAAATCACAAGGAATTAGGAAAACATACAGAACATGCAAAGTACGACATAACACAATAACTACAAATATACCGACATACTAAAAAGCCAAGACGAACATGAACACATTGTATGATCATTTTATAAACAAAAACAATAGAGTATAGCATCAAAAAGTTCAAAATATGGATAATATTTTACTAGTTATCCAGTTTAAACAACTGAACATCTTCTGAAGAATTGTAAATACCTGTACATTTAAATAGCAAAGATCTCTTAGTCACTGTTTCTCTCTTGCTCTCTCTCTGTCTGTCCTTTTCCCTTCCTAGTAAAACCACACACACACACACACACACACACAGACTCTCTCTCTCTCTCTCTTCCTTTTTCCCATCACATGTCAAACTCCTGACACCACGTACCTCAGTCTGTCTCCTTCCTCTATCTGGCAGGTGAGCCCTTAAGAAACACACTGATGCTGGACCAAAGATTCAACACCAGCTCTATAATAGTGTACACTCACATGGCCACAAAAACACTGACAAGTCACATGACCTCTTGCTCCACCTCCACCACCCCCAGATTAAAAAAAAACATCACTGCTTCCTCAAAGTGGAAGTTCTACTTCCCTGTTTGGGGGTTTGACCTTGACTGTGAGGCAGGTGCTGAAGCTAAGGCCACCCCAACCCCCCCCCCCCCCCCCCCCATTTCAAGAGGGAGGTGTAATGGCCATCGCAGTGCCGCGGAACAGCCCGTGGTGAGCAATGACCCGCTGTGACCCAAAGCTGCACAGCCCCTCCACCCTCCCCTTCCCGTGAGGTGCGATCCCGCCCGTGCCCCCGCGGTTCTGTTCTGTAAGGGAAATCAGCCATGGAAAGATTCCCCCCTCTGAGCCGGGACACTTTAAACTCGATGTTGCCCACTCCTTAACAACGGCGGCTAAGCCTTTTTTAATTACAGCCACTATACAAAATCCTAAATCTGTGAATCACCTCCAAAGAGCCCCCATAGACTCTGGCATTGTGCAGCTTTTTTAAAAGAAGCTAGGGGAATTCATTATCTCAAATCGAGGGGCGGCGAACCCTTTATATAGCGAACGTGCTAAAAAGTTAATCAGCTGTTCTTGATTTTTATCACAGTTCAGTGAAATGCTGAAGTGTCCTTGACTGCTTGCTCGCTCACATTGCTAATTGCATAAATTCTATTCCCACCAGTTTTTATGTTTCTAACGTGAAACTGTTTAATACCAGACAAAGCTTTTATGTCTAATATCAATTTAGGAATTTACAACTATGCAAAACCTACCATGCAACAACAAGTGAAACAATATCACGAAAGTTTATATGGGAACAAAAACTCAAGCACTCTGTGGTCTCATAACATAATTTCACAAATATAAAATGGGCAATTAAATAGTTGATTAAAACACATACCCTCCCCTACCATAAAATAATAACTTTCTGTAAAATTTCCAGTATATTAATATAATAATACATAACAATTTAGTACCCCACATAAATATGAATAAAAACTTTTTCAAACACTAAACTGTTGACGACAACACATACCCTATCCGGTCATAATATCATAAATTTCCATAACACTTCCTGTATATTAAGTTAATAATGCATAACGATTCTGAAGTGCACATATACATCTACAACACATCTATAAAAAAAAAAACAATTACAAAAGTACTGTCATAGATAGTGACCTAAGCACTGTAACAGGAGTCTATTTTGGCTGGCATTAGGAATCCTTAAGTAGCATTGAATATGTTTTTTAATCATTTAGACACATTCATATATGTGTTCCTTTACTGTAAGTATGACACAACATATAAACTATAAGAAAAAGCAGTATTCACTTATTATTTGTTCAAAGCAGAAAAGTGAGGAGTAAAACTGCAGACTCACCATTTGAGATTGGCTCCTGGGACAGCCATTGATATCCTCCACTTTCTCATTCGCTGCAAACAAGACAGACGGCACAGTGTCAGGGTCCGTGGAAAAGATCTAACGGATGAAGCGCGCTGCGTCCCACGTCCCCCTGGCCGCCCCCCCCCCCCCCACGGAAACGCTACGCAGCGCCCTCTGTGTGTGTATGTGTGCGCGTGCGTTGGAAGCATGGGACACCACAGCACACCAGAACGTGATCTATCTGTCTCCCCGAGACGAGTTCGCCCCAAATGCGGGGGGGGGGTTGAGGGGGGAAGGCAAAACCATTACTGATACTGAATCCTCTGCTGCTGTCTGTCTGAGAGCCAGGACAAAGCTGTGAGACAGATCTGGAGTTGGGGTGTGTATGGGGGGGGTGGGTGGGTGTCTGTTGGTTAGGAGGAGGCTAAGGAGGGGGGGAACAAATAACATGGGCCACTCCAAGCCTGCTGCTAAGCACACATGGGACACACATGGTTTAATAGAGCATAAATAGTTTACAATGCAGCGTTATGTGCCGGGGGCCATACAGTAGAGTTCTGTTGCCTTGGCTTCAGTGAAGGAGGAGCAAGAGCCTGGTTTCACAGTATCTATGTGATACAAGTTTATTATGTTTGTCACATGTGGAGATACTTTGTCATGTGGATGGGCTTGCGTTTGTGTTTGTGTGTGTGAAAGGAACAGAGAGATAGAAACAGGAAGAAAAACAGATTGTGTGAGAGAGAGATAGTTGGCATGTTTGTGTGTGAGAGTTTGTGCGTGCATGTGTTTGTGAGAAGGATAGAGATTCTGTGTGTGTGTGTGAGGGAGAGAGAGTTTGTGTGTGCGTTTTTGTGTATGAGGGAGATACAGAGAGCATGTGTGTGTGTCATAGAGAGAGGGAGAGAGAGAGACAGAGAGATTTTTTTGTGTGTGCATAAGTATGTGTGTGTGTGTATGAGTGACCTCTCACCTATGATCTGAATGATCTCTGCCAGCAGCACTCCATCAGCAATGTCCTGGGTCAGGTCCTTGATGAGACGTGGGCAGCCAGACTTCGCCAGATAGTGATTGGCCCAATCAGTGTAGATCTAATGGGAGGAGATACAATGCGATGAGGAATACTGCCATCCATACCAGACAGAATCCTGTGAATGGAACAAGAGTCTATCTAGAATTAAAAAAAAATCACCCAAAGAGGAAACCCCATTCTCCCAGGGGCCCGGGTTTACAGCTTCTCTCTTTGAGGTACAAGTTTGTTTTCATATAAGGGTCAGTGACTCTCTGACCACACATGAAACCAAACTTCGGTCTCTACTGAGGATGAAATGTCACTTGCAAATCAGACAGACTTGAACGAAGTAGAGCCAAATAAACACTGAATCCAAGGATTCCATCAAAATGCAGAGGACTGCTCGCCAAAATTTGAGTGGAAACTCTAAAATCCATTAAAGCGAAACCACTCAAAAGGGCTAATTATGCCTTTAAAGATGAACAAAGCAGAAGTCATCTGAAAGCATGTACATCTGCTGTTGAAAACTGTTCTAGCTTTATGAAAAATCATTTCAAGATATGATTTCACTCATAAAATGGCACCATAGGAAATTTAATCCTTCACCATAATTAAATGAGACATTTATTCAACATTTATTAGAGTTAGGTTAAGACATGGCTGTTAGATATTAATATTGTTCCCCAATTGTTGGGGAAGGTTGTTTTCCAAACTGACTACTTCTTTATCTTCTGTTACTCATGTTATTATCTGTAGTACTCTATAAGGCAGCACCTGAAGAGTTGTGATACTCTTAATAAAATTGCATTAGTAGAAGAGGGATGATTCACTGCAATTCAGCTAGGTTTTCTTCAGACAGCCAATCGTCACACACTTGCAATAAACTGTGAAACCCAAGGCTAGCTAAAAGTAGCTGATCCCCCACCATCTAAATGAAGGACAGAGGGAACCTGGGGCAGTTATGAGGTACTGTGGTAGAGTGTATTAGAGGCTTACTCAGAGTGCTGCTCGCAATGGAGATGACGTGGGGATTTAGTTCTGTGAAAAATCACTTCTTTGAAACATGGAAGTTCTTCCCTCCCACCCCAGTCCCTTTAGAGGTGTGCCTCAGGGTTCCGTCCTTGGACCACTAAATAATTCTGGACACTGAGCTCAAATTCCTTTTCCTTTGTGTGATATTAAGCTTATTCCAGTTTTTCAAACCTCACATAGCAACGGGTGCAGTAGACTTTGTTCAACATAATCCCTTTTATAATGCAGCAGAGTGAGTAATGTTTCCTTCCCTCTGATTTCCGCCCCCTGGGTTGATCTTGCCAAGGTGAGCTTGACTGAACCTCGCTTAAAACTAAATAAACCACCTCCATTGAACAAAATCACTGAGCACAACATGGTTACAGTGGAACACTTGAAAGAAACTTTGGCATAAATCACATCTAAATTATTAGCATTTCCTAAAACTCCCACAGTTCCTGCCAATTATCATATAAGAGAACAAATCCTCCTCGAAAATGTTTCCTCCTCTCCTCAGAACACACACACACACACACACACACACGCACCAATTAGGTGCATCTGTTTCTCCTTGGGCATAAATATCTGCCCCCGTTCAAAGGCATCAGCATTCAGAACAGTCTGCCATGGTCCTGATCTCTGACTCCACTAGTCAACAGGAGCAGTGAAAAACAGAGGCACAGCCATTGTGTTCGATGTACTGGAGCCTCCTTCGTCAGAACCCTGTCTCCACCACTATGTTACCTTCCTGACAACTCCTACCCCAGAGCAATGAGCAAACAAACAACTGTGTGCAATTTAATGCAGCAAATTCTAATACCTCTACTCCAAGCTCTGCACTATATGACATCAGTGAAATTTCTTTAGTAAGGTCAGGGGAAATGCGGAGTGCGTGATGCAGTGATATCAGACATGTCAAAACAACGTTGTGAACCTAGTTGTTTAGATTCGGTTCATTTATTTTCCAACATATCTGATTTGACGGATCAGGTTCAGTGCTTGTCCTAGAATGACAACAGCAGTGCTTACTCTGAGATTCAAACCAGCAACCATAATAGGTCAATGTACAGTGCCCTAGGCTATTGAGTGGCATTTTGTGAAACTGTCACAGGACTCTGTACCAGAGCTGACTGTGGCTGGTGCCTGAACGGGACAGCGCTTCATTAGCTACTGAGACGACTGCACAGCTCAGCTGCAGAGCAAATGCAACACAATGGAGAAACGCGTTCTTATCTGTCCTCTCCTTAATTAATGCTGTGTTAAGGAGTAGGCCTAAAAATATGACCGCCTGCTCTGAGTCAGTATAGAAAAAAGAAACAGGAATAAAAAAAAAAAAAAAAAAAGTATTTCTTCCTGACCACAACAACATGCGGTCACCCTACGAAGTCCTCCATAGCTCTGCAGCAGCCCGTGATTATTAGACTTGCCGCAATGAAACATTCAAAGGGGGAGAGAAATGTGCCAGCAGGTTTCTGGGCAAAGGAGCAGGTTCAAACGGCTTACTGACAATTACTGAGCCCGAAACCAGACAGACCTGATGCAGCTTATTTAGGCAGGATGGGGAGGAAGTGATAAAATCATAAAAGAGAATGTCTAGGTTCAATATGAATCCAACCAAATGACAGCAGAGTTTCTGTAGTTTGAGGAAACAAACAAAGCGCTATCCATCCATCAATGGTCTCAAAATGACTTTTTTTGTACACACAGTTTTAATTGCATTTTGAACTGGAAGCAAATGTCCCTTTAAGTAACAATATTCAGCTCATGATTCGTATGGACAAGCACATCAGCTCTGGCAGAGAAAATGTACTGTCTATTAAACTTCATGATGCTTTTAAAGTATCAAAGTTACAAGGGTTAATGAAGATAAAATGGTCCTACATGTTACGAGTGAGAAATTAGGAACTGAACCAGACTTTTTAAAGAGTCACTCAGATGGATATTTTAATGAAAGTAGAACGGGAGGATATTTGATCAAGGTTGAGTTTGTTTGGATTTCTGCCAACAAGCATAACTACACACAGCATTATGTTTATCACCGAAGAACCAAAAAGAGTGTTAATTATGTTAGTGAAATAGGCACTACAGATGTGTCATTTCACCACACTCTCTAGCTTTGCAAACCGTTTTGCCTTTGAAGGAGCACTTGTAAACACTTACAGAATTAAGCACTAACCCAGATAATCTTGGGACAAGACATTAGGCAAGATATCTGTCTGCAAAATCAAACACACACACACACACACACACACACACACACACACACACAGACAGACAGACACAGACACGCGCGCACACACATCTACAAGTAGGTACTCACACAAACACGCACAACCACACACGCACACAAATGCAAGTACACATACACAAGCACACATGTGCGCACACACACACACACACACACACACACACAAATAGGCACTCACTCTTGCATACGCTCACACAAACAGAAGTACACATAAAAAACACACACAAAAAACACATACACACACAGACACTTGCACGCACGCGCACACACACACTTGCACGCACGCACGCACATGCACACACACACAAACACACACACAGAATGTGGTCTCTTTAAGAGCATAAGCTGTGAATTTCTTTCTATGAAACATCATGCCTCACCAGTTTGATTTCCTGACTCATTATTTTTGCTTGTCCTGATAGCTGGAGCTCAGTCGCCTCCGTCCGGCGACAGATGTTACCTTCAACTTGCCCTCCCACACAGCAAAGACATCCCCTCAGTGATATAAATTAATCTGGTACCTACCCCCTTCCCAAAACCCTCCTGCCAACCCCCCGCCCCCCCCAAAAAAAAAAATAAATAAACCTCTCTCAACACCTTCCCTATCAGAACTGTTAAGCTGCGGTCAAATGAACCATCAGTTTACCTGGCGAGGGTACGCGCAGTCTTCTAGACTCTGGCATTATGTCCAAGCTAAAGCGTTCTGGTTTTTTTGCAGGAATGAAACCGTAGCCTTTGCTGAAAGCAGATGGGCTGTTTAAGAAGCTGATCACACCGATGTTCCTTTTGGCTGCGCGGGTGCTGGATATAGCATGCAGTACACCCTCATCTCCACTAGAGGGAGCAAGCTACCGGGGGAAAAGTTTATAGATGCTGGAAAACGAGCACAGTTGTCTGTCTGCAAAGCTAAATGTGGAGAGTAAGAACAGAACCTATTTAACAGACAGAGGGGGGGAAAGAGCCTGGTCTTGATGCAGTGACAGCAGCACCAAGGATTATGGAATTTAGAGAGATCAAGTTGCAGTTAAAAGTAAATGTCCCAAGAAAATAACCCAGAAACATATAAATGAGCAATGAGCACATTATCTAACTATAAAACTCAGACTTAAATCAGATATTTTATAAACACAATCATGAAAACTCAGAAAACTAATGAAAACAAACACTTGCAAAGAAGCAAGGAAGATCACACATTTTTATAAGATGGATGACTGTTATGACAAAAATTAAAGCATGAAGTTCATAAACACAAAAGCACTGTCACAAAGCAGACAATATTTAAGCTATTTTTATGACATTGGATACTGTCAGTCTGTTATTGAATATCCTGTATTTTCGATACAATACTCAATGCTAACATTGACGGCAGAAAGAGTATTTGAAACACAGCAACAAGCGTTCAGTTTAGTCATTTTCGTCACACCAGATCGGTCAAATCCAACACAACCTTCTGAGAGGTTGTGGGTCCTTTCCGTGGAAACGAGATGCACCTCTGTGTTCTCACAGGAAGTGGGCAAAGGTATAGCCGTCCATGTATGCGCCTGATGATTCATCACTGGCCTTTGGCTGCCCTGCCGAGTGCCATTGGGACTATTTAAAACTTCCCCAAATGCAGCTGCTATGAAACTAGCGGAAAACACCACAGCAATATTCACTTTGGCATATGGGAATAGCAATTTAATTTTAATTGCAATTCCATCTAATATAATGACATACAAAAACATTCATGAATTGCTGAAACTGGCATTTTTGAATACATGAAGTTACTTTCGGTTACCATCCACAGTTAAAAGGGAGGATACAATGTAGCGAAACTTATTACAATCTGTGAGCCTGGACTTGGGCTTAGACGACTGTTTTGTCTCTGTAAGGTTTAGCATGTAAGGATGGGGCTAAACCAATTCCATGACCCCACTACATCTCAGAGATAAAGTAAGACAAATTTAAGAATGGTACACTTTGTTGCCAGTGCTCATGTCCACATATTTACAATTCAAAAACAGTTCTCTCTTTCTGCAGGTCACCTACACATTCCCACCACCAATTTTCTCTTCCAATAGGTCTCGACTGCAGGACAGCATGACAAATGCCCTCTAAGCTACGGCACCCCCCAGTGGTGGAATGAGTCAACTACCCCAACAAAAATGGCTCCATTACCACCTTACATTTTGAGTGGTGGCCCTCTCTCCCTACTGATACATCTCAAGACTGAAATCATCACACTGCCCCTGGGTTTATCTGACTGGATGTTCCCCTCCATTGTTCTGGTTGAACAAAGGAATTAACCATACCTCACTGCCAGTTCTAATTGTTCCGTTAGGTAACAGTTACATCATGATTCACTGATTTCAGTGCTCTATCGGTATTGTCACTTAATTGGACACTGTAGCTCACTACTGCCTTTGAGGTATCGGAACCTTTCCTATGAATTGCAATTGCATTTGGTTATTTTATTTATTCCTTAATTTAGTAGGTATTCTGAAAGAGTGACATGTGTATGTGCATGAATGTATGTATGTATGTTTTTCAGTCTGTCTATGTTGTGTGTGCGTGTGTGTGTGTGTGTGTGTGTGTAAGAGAATGTGGAGCAGCTCTTAAATTAACCAATTAAAGTGCCTGTTGTTGCATGAGACAGAAACACATTTTTGTATTTTGTTTAATCAAGGACATTGGTCACCAACTCATCAATAAAGAGTAACTGATTATGAGTTCTTCAAGGGTGCCTCAGTGAGTTCAGAATATAATGTCTCCATGTGAAGACACACCATCCCAGCTTGCATTCATTCATGCCGAAAGCACAAAGACACTCACGGCTAACGCCTCCCCTGGAAACATGTGGCCTAATTAAAGTCCATTCAAACCATGAACGCCGGACATAAATGAAGGATTGCCTTGTGAAAAACATGCACAATGCTCCCCATATCCCCATGTGGCAAGGATACTGCCATAGGGATGGGGACACTGCTCAGCGGAGATAGCTCTTAAGAGGTTCCCTAAGGAAGCCACATGGCTAGTGTGAATGAGGCCAGACTGAAGCCAAATTTAACAAATCAGGCAACAGGCATAACGGACTGGAATTGTTGTCCTCTAGCAAACCATTTTCTTTACAGGGTAATTTGACACATCCTCAAACATTTTTCTGACATTTCCATGATCTTGTCTCCAGAGCCAGACATTCCTATTTTTTGGTCATTGTATGAGGTCATGCAAGAATGTTACCTCCCCCAATTCCTTCATTCGCATTTACACAAATATTCCACTGTGTTCTAGAAAACAGGTTGATGCGCATGTCTCCCACTTGCAAGACAGAAACATTCCTTAAACCTGTAAATTGACTTCAGGCCTTAATGTTTGTGTAATTGTATATATACACAGTATATCTGTGTAATTTCACTGTCACAAGTTTCCAGCCCCACATTAGCAAACAAAACCTTCAGGAACTCAAAAACATACTACATTTCTGAAATTGTACTCATACTGGCTGACATGCTGTTTTCAATTTGCAATCTAGACAAAATGGAGGGAATTTTCTTAGAAAGGGTCACGGCAGCACCGTTGAAGCTGTTGGTTTCTGTTCTGGGGAATGTCTATTATACCCTAATAAACAAATTTGAAATGTGTACTTGACCCAGTGTAAAGTCCTGTCTGCTTTTATGATAAAGGAATCCAAATCAGCAAGAAAAACCTGTCTTTTTGAATATATGTAACGATTCCATTTATTACATACTTCGCATAATATTACATTTTTATTTTCATTTTTGATGATTTTCAGAGTTAAGTAATTATGCTTACCAGACCAGTGTTTTTTTTTTGCTTCGAGTTACAATAAAATCAGCAGGCAAGCATGCAAGAGCTTACTAATGGCCTTTGGCACAGCTGTTAGTCTACGTTTTCAAAAATCATCACCACAGCAGTCTGCTAGTGTCAGGGCTATTCACACTTTTTTGCCTTCACTTTTTAAGTTATTAGAGTTAATCAGTGCCTTTTATCTTCTTGTCCAGAGATGTACCTCAACTATCCACCGTGCCAACGCTGGCAGACCAACAGCTGTGCCAAACACAGGCCCCTTGTGATCCACTCAATGCTTGTGATTTCAGTGTTTGGGATTCATAACTCACTCATTAGTTCTCTCATCCTATTATATCATATATCAGGATATCAGTACAGCATATGATTTTCCAGCTACGATACATGTTTGAAACATTGGCTATTAATGAACTGAAAATATTTTATTTTAGAAAAGAGTAGGGGCTCACATATCGTTACACGTTACAAGAACAGTGAAGGTTGCTTCTCAAATAGTGAGCTCTTTCTCCTTCAATTCCTAGACATGGTGGACAATGACCGAGTTGGGGAATGACTACTGGATATATGCGTGGACTGTACATAAAAGCATTGCAAATTGGAATTTTCTCTCTTCTTTGCACAGGGGCTTTGGTTTAGTGCTGAGCAGTAGCTTTTTTCTTTGCTGCTGATAAGAATAGCTAGAGTAAAACATGCATGGAAACAAGGCAGGACAGGCCCTTTGTGTGGTGAAGAAAACATGACCAAAGTCTTTTATATCTCCTCTGCACCATTCTGCCTCCTTGAATAAGCTTCAAATATAACCTACACCCCTGAACCTCCTGCCTGCAGCTTCAATTCACGCTGCATCACTTCTGACCATGACATGTAAAGGAAAGTACGCGGGGGAAAAAAAAACGTACATGAGGCATAAGGAAGAGGTCTAGAATAAGTATAAGGTCCAAAAGCTATGAAAACGGAGGTTGCAGCTAAACAGTTAACCACATATTAGCCACGACAGAGTCAAATTTGATGCGTGGACCGTTTCACCTTTTTCATCATTTGCAGGTTAATTCAGGTCATGTGACTTTGCAGTCATGTTTGTCCTTTGCCATGGAGCGGCTTGTAGTTAGACTTGACTTAGTTATGAGGGGAGAGAATCTGGTCTATTGCAACCCAACCAATTAAAGGGGAGTCATGATAATAGCCCTAATCTCTAAGGTCATTTAAACGTGCAATTACGTTCATACGCTAAATGAACCCAGTTAGTCTCACAGTCTCATCATCGCCACAATTAACTTAAATGAAGGCAGCACAGACGGGTTTGATTCATTCAGTACTAAAGTGTGTCAAACAAACACGGAGACACCATCATGTAATGATATATTTATGGGGGCATTAAACTGAACATGATTGTGATTTTGTCTAACAGTGACTTACAAACGCTTTCCAACCACAGCCAGAGAATGCATGTGTTTGATTTAGCTTATTCCCAGGAAGACATTTTGAACCCTGTTCTAAATCCCACAACCACATTTTAAGAGGTAAATGGACACAGACATGGATCAATGTGATCAAAATTTGTGTGTGTGTGTGTGTGTGTGTGTGTGTGGGGTGGGCTGAAGGGGGATTGGTGTGGACATAAGACATTGAGAAACCTACTTGGTGCCCATCTGGTATACCCAGCTTGTTCATACTGGCTTATTTCCAATAATGAATCTACTTTATACCTCTGGTTTTCAATGAACATCTGTCTGAAGATAGCCCAAGGCTTCAGAATAAAAAAGTTATTCTGCCCCTCAATTACAATTACCTACTCACTTAGAAATGTATATGAGCATTCAGGTACATTGGAATTGGTCAATATACAAACAGCAAATGTGATTGGTCCCAAAGACTAATTCCAAAATATCAGGAAACCAAATGCACTGCAAAGATAGGCTCTGGGAACATCACACACCCCTGACAGGGACTCAGACAGTGACAAAAGAGAGAAGAGTCATCTCATAAGAAAAGGAGGCCTCCTATTTTCCCACTAGATGCAGGGTTCTCCCGAAAGAATGCTGTAGTGGGGCTACGCCACTATGCTATTTCTCCATTGCCATGATGCGAAATTAGCCACGTCCACAGATTTAGCAGAAGAACACATGAAAAGACACGAAAAGGAAAGTGGAGAGGGAATTTTGAATTTAAGGTTAAGTTAGCAGGTTTTAATGTATACTTCATGCAATGAACTGTGGTAATGCACGTGCTGTATTGTTAATCTACTTCCGGGATATATATATATATACACGGTGTGATGCACCACCGTATATAAACATTCCTGGCAGACCCTTGCGATGTTTTGAAAACTCTCCAGAAAAGCTAAAAGCTACAGTTGATCCTCGCTATCCATTAGGGAGTGATACGGCTTTGATGAGATCCTCAGACCAGAGGAGTCGTTTGCGACGTGGTCTCTCGTTTCCTGATCGACCTGAACTGCAAACAGCAGCAAGTCGAAACTCTTTCCTTCCCTACCTGTTAACTTTCCTGATTACCCATTAGCATACATCGTTCACACAGTGGAGAGCGTTTGAAGTGACTTTTAATGAGTTTGACTCAGCTCCCTCCTTTGCTGTAATTAAACAGGCCTGCATATTAGTATTGCATGTATTATTTATAGTCCTGTAGTATTGTAGATTAGTATATTAGTTGTATTACTATTTTCTCTCATTTAGAGAAGGAAAGTTGAAGCCTGATAGTGTCTTGGCGTCACATTTTGCCTTTTGACCAATCACAGAGCTTGGCATCTTGCCAGGAGCCCGCCCATAGTTTCCCCCCTCCCCCATTCACACAATAAAACCCTTACACCCTTATACCTGGCCGCACAGTAATTGACATTGATTGTATTATCCATAAAATGAAACAGTGCTACAGAAACACTATGTGCAGCGTAACTACAGTAAATCAAATTTGACCTCTGCTTAGTTTAGTTTTGCTGTTCATCCTATATGCAAACACTTAGGATTACAACATGCACAGAGCTAATGTTGCTATTTCAGACAAGTGCAGTCATTACTGTTGCAGTAACATGCTTTATCTTATTATAATTGTAATTTAAAATTAAATGCAGAGGTTACTTCAGACAGGTACATTTCAGGAGTGTCTTTCATATCAGCAGCATAGGTCATTACGTGCAAATCATCGCACATCAACGACAACATACTTGTATTAATACTCCGCTTGAGTCTAATATGACATTTATTCATAAAGAACAATGTTTTTGCAGAAGTGTGCCACCATTTTCCCTTAGGAGCTGAGTTTCTTGTGAATTTAAGAAGTCAGCAGTCACATGATTCCAGCAGAGTGGCAGAAGGTGGGCATCACAAGCTTGTTCCTCTGTACTTTTTGTCGCTGACATCACAAGAGCGATTCCATGGAGACGGAGTTCTGTAGCTGTCGCTCAAGCCTCTGGGGATGGAATCCATCTTTCCCTCGCCTTCCTCGTTCCTCCCACAGCTTTGTCTTCTGCCTGCTCGGCGGTTACCGGCTCTTCTCTTCAATCTCTATCTCTCACCCTTGTCTTCTGTCGCAATCTTTTTCTTTGCTTTCCTCACTGTTTCACTGTCTCTCCACCACTCTTTTCGCTCTCGCGTCTCAATTTCTCGTCTTCTGTCATTATCGTCTTCCCATCGTCTCCCACTCTTCTCTCCGCTGCCTTCTGAACTGTTTTTCAACTTTCATCTCCCACTGTTTATGTTTACCTCTCTCTCTGTCCTCTAGGAGAGGCTTTTAAACAGGTTTCTACATTGGGTTAACAGACCTAAATGCTTGTTGATTAATGTTATCATTGGAACTGCTAAAAAGGCTGTCTGTGTCAGCAGAAATAATATCAGAATGATAGAGTAAAATGTGAGGCATGGAGTAGAGTGGGGAAAGGGTGATTCAGGACAGTTGATTTCACCTGTTTTACAATAATGAAAAACCTTTCCTCTATCACTGACATACAGTGTAGTTTTTCAGTGATGCATTATGCACAGTGGTGGAAGGGGAGTTTTTGTTTGGGATTGAGTTTTGGGCCATCCTGGCAACCCATGATCAGGTTGTATTTTTCCATTTTTCCTTTCCCTTTGTTCTCCCTCTCCTATTCTCCTGGATGCCTCAAATAATTAAGCCCTGTATGTTTACATATTCATTAAAACCAGTAAAAATGGCTTTAATGAGTCTGGTTCTCATGGAGCAAGGTGGGAGAGAGGGTTGCCAGGTGTAAGCTCTTGGATAACCCTCCCTTTCCCAGGATACAATGCAGCTCCTTCTGTCTCATAGTTCAGAGAGGAGAAACACAGGAACCTCATGTGAGCTCACTTCCTCAGCTTTTTTGCTCCTCAGACCTGGACCTTCCAATGCCCTCTCCCTTCATTGGCATTCCATCTGTCGTCCAATCATTATTGCTCAAATTAAACATAATACACACAAGCCATACCAAACTGACAGCATCACCAATAACCAGAGTCTTTTAATTACTCATTTGGTCTTGCTATATAATGACCTCACAGAATGCTGTTTTGATTTGTTTGGTAATTAGTCAAATGTGGAAGGGTGGAGACCAAATGACTGCAGCTAAATATAACAATGTAAATATACAGCTCCCTCAATTTGCAATTTAAATGTATCATTACCTATTTTCATTGATTGTGACATCATATACGCTAAAATATCTTTTTAAACAATCTATTTAAGCTTTCTCTTGCTTCTGTATGGCCTGAGTTATGCTGTTTCAGTTTGTGTAAGTACCATCAGTCTCCAGCAGAGGGAGCTGTTGCACCTATCTGAGAGGGGAGTGATAGAATTTACCCATCAGAAACTGTTCTCCAAAAGATGCTGTGTCATCCGTTAGATGTGTGCTATTTTAGAGCAGGGATCAAACTCCACTCCTGAGGGGCTGTAGTTTTTTTAGTTTTGAAGAGATGAATTTAAGGCATCAACTGGCTACAGTCCACACACCTTGTCTGAAGGCCTAAGCTGTCTTCAGACTGAATGACAACCACCGAACAACCTGGAGACACTGCATCCCTCCAGGACACAAGTTTTAAATCCCTCTTTTAGACTAAAAAACCAGCCATGTCATCTGACTCAGCCTCAAACCAACCAATGAAGCTTGTTTCCATGCTCCCAAAGTCGAGTTTGTGCCACAGCTGGCATTATAGGATCTGGAATCACGGGGAACTTGTGCTCTGTCTGGTGACTTTCGCCCTCATGTTTCAGACTATGCTACTGGCTGGGGTTGGCAATGGGTGGTTCTCACTGCAAAGGATTGTGATTTACGCAATGCAGTACATTCCCATGCTAAAAATAAGAGACCTAGCAGACATTGTCATTACATGGACACATTAAGCAAACTGCTCAGAAATAACAGAAGCTTGCAACCATGTGGTTAAGTATTAATACTCATTATTTTAAGTAGATCTAACAGGCAAAAGAGCATAACTGTGGCTTCCTTGAATTGCTTAGCACTCTCACCCAAGATACTGTGAACATATCCTCAAGGACATTTATATTTACACTAACACATTAACTCAAGCTCTGTCCTTCCACCGTATTATAGAACTTGTTACAAATTATAGGAGTGCCGGCACAATTGCTTTGGACATAACATATAATAAAAGACTTATCTTCAACCGACCAGGCTTGTTGGAGTAGGAAAACACAAATTTCTTTCCATAGCCTGGTTCTATGCTTCTTCTTCTTCTGTATTTCTTGGCACTTACCCCAGACTTGGTTTTATGTCTTTGTGCTTAGTACGATTACGCCTTTGTGCTGAGCAACAGGTTTGTGTTTTCGAGTACTTTTTGAAAGCCTAATATATATAATTTATACGCTAAGCGCGCACTGTTATCCAGGCTGGCTTGCATAGTTCACATTTTATCTGTAGCGTATGTACAAGAACACATAATCTGTTTTCCCAGCTGGAACTGAGGCAGTTCAAGGTGGGGGCTTGAGCGCAGGGCCTATCTGCTCTGCTTTACCTGGGATTCAAACCTGCAACCTCCTCTTTGCTTGCTCCAAAAAACAAACCCCACTGCAAATATCCCTGGATGCATTAAAATTCATTTCAAAAACAAGTCATACAGGTTTTATTGTTCAAACCTAAGATGATAGAATGTAAAATTACTTACACACAGGGGCGCAGATGGCGGAGGGGAAGGGGGGGGGGGACAACCCCCCCCCCCCCCCCCCCCCGTTTACGCAACCCACCCAAAACGAGCATTATTAGGTGCCATTTTAATCGATTTATCATCTGTCTGGATGTGGAGAACATCTGCCTTATGAGGGCCGTATCTCTCATTTGGAGGATGACATGCTGTGAGTCATCAGGGTCAGAGTGACGTTTCCTCCTCTTTGTTATCCTTTCGGTACCAGTTTGACACACGGCAGTCGGGACGCTCATCGCACGCTTGTGTGTCACCACTTTCTGCTCCGTCTGAACCATGAAACCAGACTCGACGGCTCAGAGAGCTTTTAGCCAATGGTAACTAATGACTTCTCTCATGTTTATTTTCAATTTTTTAAGGAGGTTAGAGCTCAAACATTTTTCATGCAAATGTTTAAGGGCTGGCTTCATTGTTTCATTCCTGACTGAAACCTCCTTTTTGAATCCCCTTAGCACATTAATACCTGAGATGGTCATTGTTTCAGTCTCATCCTCACATATGTGATGGTATGATAGCGCTGTACAACTACCTATCACTACTTTATGGATTGTGAGAACAAAAACAGGACTCAGGGAGAAAAGAGGGAGAACTATATTGACACGGATGATTAGGCTGGACTTAAATATACAGTACAGTTGTTTGCAAAGAATGGAAATAATTATAATATGTATTCCCAAAGATGACAATAAGATCAACAGAAATTAGCTACAGGGTCGAAAAGTGAAGGCTTTATTTCTTCTCCAGCTATGAAATGGTTTCCTTGTGTTGACGGTTTTCTCACAGCTAGAAATTTGCCTCCTGGATAAATACCACACCTTAGCATTTCACATGTTAGTCACGTGGCCAGCCTTGAATTCACTGAAGCAACTTAAGTTAACCGCCTTGCCTGGAGTTACAACAGCAGGGCCTAAATCATGATTTCAACCTGCAGGCCGACACTTACGAGCCCGGCTTCCTCACCTCTTTGATGACATGACCAATTAAGATTTACCGATTCTGAAATCTAGGACCTCGGGCTCTTCCTTTTAAACGTCCACACGCAAAGCAAACTCTGACAGCGATGTGAGCAGCATTCAAAGGCCCAACCCCATTAGAAGATGCTTTGTTCTTATTACTGGGTGAAAGCTTTCAGGACAGAAACCCGTCAACTTGGAGAGAAAAAAAAAAAAAAAAAAAAAAAAAAAAGCCATCTTTTCATCCTCCATCAGGCACGTTGAAAACCGAGACAGCGAGACCGACGCCAGCTTCTCGGGTTTTGAAATCCAGGGCCTTCCATGTAGTATGTTTTAAAAAAATATTCTGTTAAGGTGTCAGAAGCTCCAGGTGTATTATGGTTCTTTAAATGTCTATTAATGTTGATTATTACCATATGTTGCCAGGGGACTGGCTGCAAATTTGCTCCAGGCACAGAGCAGTGAGGACGTATGACGAGGACTCTCCTGTGGAAAGTCATATCTCTAATGGATTCCTCCCATTGGTTGCGTCCCTCCAGAGGTCAAAGGTAACAGGTTTGGCTGTGGGTTTGGCTGAGGTGATTTGAGTTGGGGAGTGCTTAATAAAATAAAAAAAGTATAGACCCATCTGAAATGGAACCCCAGTTGTTTGGATTGACTGGGAAGTCAAGTACAGTACAGTACAGCCAACTACCCATGATCCCTTGGGTTCAATTTCGAGTATCTCCTGTGGCATTGTAGAACGCTTCTCATTCATTCATTCATTCCAGTTTCAAATTATGCAATTGGAAAGCATGTCATTTAGTTGTGTTTAGAGGTAAGAAAGGTAAAATACTGGTATTTCCAATCATTTTCCAGTCTTTACTCCAGTCATCACAACATAGAGCTTTGATAATTAAACAGATTGTGATTGTCTTTTTATGTTCCAGTGATTATTGCCCATTATCAACTTTTTCTTTTATCACAGACAATGTAGACAGGAAATTCTGGAAAACACACTGCATTCTTTATATGTGCTGATTTTGTTTCTTTATTTAAAACATTTTTTTCAGCCATTAATAAAGCATTTATGCTTTATGACCTGCGAGGAATGCTCTTGCATATAAATATTTTAATTTTGGATAGTAAAAAATATATGTTTAAATTTAGGGAAAAATGTTGATCAAAGTCCTAAATCGTTTGATGTTTGCACGAAACGCTTACATGCATACTAAAATCTCAATTAGAGGCTAATTATGTGCAGTTGGGTAAACTACATAAGCATGTACATTAGGGTGATCAAAGGCATTTCAGTCACTTGGTTTCTTTTATAAGCACGCCGCTCTTTCGCTCATGAATCAGTGTCGATCTGCCTATGTCCCCACAATACCCTTTCACTCAAATAGGCTTTTTGTACAGTTGGCAGAAGTTAGTCCTCCAACCCCGCACCCGCACCCGCACCCGCCCATTACAGTGTCATTTTTGAGTCTTTACAGACCCTTTCCCCAGGCTCAAGCCTGAAATTTAAAAATGTATTTTATTTTGTGCTCTTGGAAAACAAACCGCGTAAGACTTGCAGTGCATCGATGGAAAAGCTGACAGTGCAGTCTTTCAACAACTCCAGGATTCATTATTTCATTGGCTGTGAAAAACCCGCCTACCCTCCCCAACCAACCAACCCCCCACAAGTATCAGAGGAGACCGATCATCTTCCTTCATCGAAAGAACTGGGCTCTGCTTTCCCTTTGGATTGTGCAGGCCAGAGCGCTGGGAGATGTCTCTGTTTGACATTAAGTTGACAGATAGTGATCCTGGGTATGAATCTCCCAGTGAAGGACTCCATGAGTGATTCTTTCACTTTCAAAGCTGAGCTGGCTGGCGGGACTGAACTGAGGGGGACTCTTCTGAAAGTGTGGGAGAAGTGTGGTACGCTTGGAAACCTGCTGAGAGAGGCACGGTAATTGCTCAGACTATTCAGTCCTGCTTAAATGTGAAGGTGTTTCTTGCCAGAGTGAAATTAAGTGCTTTGGAGAAGAAACAATAAAGGTTTTTTTTTTAACAAGCTCCCTCCATCAACATATGACAGCTGTTGCTGTAAAACCCATCTGCAATAACTTATGTATACACTACATATATATGTCAGTATAAGATTATATGATAATATTATGACAGTTTTCATAAACATCTTTGACTGATTGGGGATTTAAACTGCATTCTCTTGAAAAATGTGTATATATCAATTTCTACTGCTGAATTCATTATCTAAACATGGCCTACTGTACAATATTAAACAATAAACTACAGATTAATGAAACTATTCAGTCATTCCTCCAGAAAACTTGGCCTTGCTCCAGCTAAGTTAATATTAATTAGTAACTTTCTGAGGCAAAGAAATCAAGGCTGTGATTGGTCACAGTCATTTGCCCAATCAATGAAGGAGGTTCTAAATGAGGGGGAAAGTAAAACTTAATAAGGAACTGTAACTCACACTTATTGATACCCCATGCATTCACAATTGAAGTGTAATTTCCAGAAATTGCAGGCTTAAAATGACAAAGGGCAGTGGTACATTGATCCATGGAAAGAGATATGGCTCACAAAAATTGCAAGCCCTCTACCTGAGGTGGACTCTGATCGGTTAAACAGAGTTGGAACGGGGTGTGGGGGTCCAGACTGTAGCCACTGGAGTTCCGTTCTGGGTGGTCAGAGGAGGGGAGACAGCTTGGCGGTGATGAATTTCACGCTTACGAGACGGCGAACATTTGAAACCGTTCCCTCCGCTGGAATGGATTTCATATAGCCACTGACATGGGCAGATTGAGTCTGACTCATTTAACCCAGATCAAAAACTGGATACAGACGAATGATGGGGTTTCAAAATGTCAAACAAAAGATGTATTCAAATTCCAGGCACCCGCTAAAGCGTGACCGCCACACATTAGAATACTGATGTATGACCAATAGTCCTTACCTGCAAAACTCTTTATATCAACCCATTCGTCTCAGATCTAGACAACAACATACTGCGTTACATTTATTAATTCTTCATTAGTGCCTTAGTAGTGACAAATTGGTACCAATACTCATGAAAATAAGGCATAATACAAACCACATAGTAGACATGGCAAAGGTTCACAGTTTTGCCACACCTCCATTAAAAGTATAGTCTCTACAGTACATTTTTTAAAAGTATGACAATGGAAACACCAACAAAGAGTAATAAATTGGGTGTTAAACAACTATGTGTAGCCAACTTATCCACTCTGGTCATGTATGAAGTTCAATGAACTTATGGCAAGTTGAGAAAAGTGGAAAATGCCATCTGAGATGTAATTTCAGAATATCTTGTTACTGCTTGGGGTTCAGAGGTGGCCATTATATATGGCCAATTAGATTCCAGATCCCTTTACAGACAACGGTCTGTTCAGGCTCTGTGGATGGGGGTATTGTTCTGTTAAAATCACTTTTCTAGAGGAAACTTGGGAAGATGATGCTCAATCACGGCCATTGCATGACGGGTGACATTAGCTGATATCTATGAGCATCCCATCCATGGCAGAAATAAGTGCTCCACACCATTGTGGAACCACACCAACTCCACTGTTGAAGCACACAGTTGTGTTTCCCCTGCGTAGCGTGTCGTACGATAGTGCATAGTACAACTGTGAGCTCTGCTTTTCCAACAGGGTACCCCAAATTCACCAGTCACTGTCTGCAGTTCTGTTAATATCACTCACTCGTTGGGCATCAACTGACTACAATTCTGCCGAGTCTGGCACTGGCACAATGAGACTCCCTCACAACTGAGTCTGGGTAGCTGGCTCACGCCCACCACGTCCCCAAAACAGGACCGGGAGACAAATGGGGAAGCAGGGGGGAAACGAATGGAGCTTCACAGCTTGGGCCCAGTGGAAACTGAATGATGATGTCCCCACATCCGTGTGACATTTCTCATTTCCAGCAATGGCACGGAGAGAAGCACAACAACGGCAAAGCCCTCGGCATCTTCCTCTATTTAGAGAGTGGGGGTATCGAATTAATGAGTTCCCTTGCCCGAATAGCTGTCATACCGGAATAGCAAACCTGCTCATTGCTGCTTATCGACCGTACAGTGTGAAACGAGACGTCATGCTCCGTACAGCATATCAGTGCTGTGAGGGGACTTGAATAATGGCCTCATTGAGGGAAACAGGCATGTTGATTCTAAGCAGGGTAAATCCATGCAGTTTAAACTCTGCTGAGGGAGCTTTGCTCTCTGACTAATGAACATTTACATGTACTCATTCCAGGGATGCATCATGGGTAGGCATGTGACTGTTTCCCCAGTAACAGTGGGTCACATTTACCCGGTCAGCTTCATCATTTACAGCAAGCAACAGTCAACAACAACATGACTAAAATGTCTTAGCTCACCCAGTTCAGAAGGGTGGTTTACAACCATGACAACAGCCCAACTGCTTAGTCTAGAAGAATATGATGTGGGGAGGATATTGGTTTATATGAATGATTCCCGACAAGTGCTATGTGAGAATTGGTCCAAAGGATAAAACGCTTTCATTGGATGTTCCAGTGGTCTCAAAACAAGTGAGTTTCAAATGCCAACCAAGTCAGACCAAACACTTTTCCTGGGTTGTCGTTTGGTGTTCAGCTACCACATGCACTGTACAGCCACAGGTTTTCGCGTCTCTAAGCATGTGAGCGATGCTGCAGGTTGCTGCACCAAACACGCCCAACCCCTCACATCAGAGCAGACAGTGTCTGGAAGAGGCTAACGAGGTGAGCAGGCTAACGCTGGGTGATGTAACCTGATATAAGCCCGGGATCTCATAAGGGCCGCGCACATCCAAGGGTCACTGTATCTCGATAGGACGGAATAGAAACACAAGCTCCTCTTTAAAAAAATATATATATTATAGGAAAAACGGGAGTGGTTTTCCAGGGACTGCTTTTGGTTGAAAAGGGAGGATGACTGAGAATTTCTCAGTACAGCGTGTGCTCTCGGTTGATTTAAGATCTCAACGCGCACTCAGAGACTGGAGGAAAGGGAGAAGACACAGAACTCAAGTCAGAACAGAACCTCAGGGTTACAGTGGGTTCAAATTCGCAAGACAGTGGCTTTTCTCATCCTCAGCAATGGACAAGTACAAGACAGTTCCTAAGTGTTTCACCTAGTAGTGATCAATCAGGAAGGTCGATTGGTGGCTTGCCATTTCTCTTCACAAAGGAGCACTGTTCTGATCTGGACCAATAAGCTTGTCCTGATTATACTCAATCAAGGAACTATCTGGACCCTGTAATTGTCTTAAATTCCTAAGTATATTACTGAAATTACGACAATTAGTCAATGCTGGTGAAATTCATGGAGTAGCTGGGTTAGTACGAGGGTAGCTTAAACAAGATTAAAATATGAGAGCTAATCCTAACTACTGCCAAGGTGGGGACATGAGTATTATTCAACCTTACTGTCCTTACAAGGACGCTTGAAATGTTATGTATTTACGGTCTTAAAATAAATAGAATAATTTAGTGGACTGAGTGTTTTGTAGGCATTCCTGAATAACAATGACAAAAATAATGCCAATTCCCACAACCAAAAAAGTTTTCACATGGACTGTTTTTTTTTTTGTTTCGTTTTGTTTTTAAATAAAGTACATTATTGAAAAAAAAACTCCACTTGAATTGTCTCTTCAAAGCCCTTTTTTGTATATAGTTTCCTTTATTCTCTATCCCCTGCTAAGGGAATGCTTTGTAAATAGTTTACTCACATAAAGAACTGAATCTACATGTTGAAAGCAGGCACTCAAAGGTCAGTAATACAGGTCTGGTGAGAAAACCTACCGCTTGTGAGGGGGAAGAATCTCTTTGAAAAAGAGAAAAGCCTGATTGAAAAAAAAACAGAAATGTCCATCATGGAGGAGAGGGCTGTGGCCCCAGGGTCGATCAAAGATCTAAATTTCGTGGGTTCTAGCTTTGCCGTGACTTCACATGCAAAATGTCTTTTGTGAGAGAGCTGATGGGCCCCATGAAGTGACAGCCATTATCTACCTGCAGTGTGGTTTCTGTCACCTCTCACCTTTACTGCTCTACAGTTGCACTTGTTTGTTCTTTTGAGAGCAGAGCAGAATTCTGTGCATTCATTTTGTTTTTTAATAATTATGTTAATTCATACCATAGTGTTACCACTAATATATAATTTTAATATATAATTAAAAACAGCTGTGATCATTTTCTGTTGACAACTCATTCTCAGGTAGGGTAAAAACCTAAAAGTTTGTCTAATGGCCATACAATAAATTGTGTTAAAGACTGCAAATCCTCGTCCACATCCTTCATTGTGAAAGCCCTTTTGTTTTATTCATTGGATGTTTTTATATGTAGCGCACCTGCCCAGCATGGGCACAGTTTTTCTAAAAAAACAAAAAAAAAAAAAAAAAATTCAGGAAGGACAAAAGAAAATAAAAATGGAGGTGGATTCATTCAGCACACTGGCCGCTCAAGTCCTTGTTCGGTTTCACTTACAGACATTTGTTGCGGACAATTAACTTCAGACAAGCAACAAAAATAGGCTACTGCACACTACAGTACAATAACTGAAGGCATCTTTGACATAACTTTGCTACGTTGAACGTAAGACCTATTAAATCCCACTTCAACAAGTATTTTACAAGCAGCTGTGAAACTGAATATAAAGTCGGTGCATCGGATCCATTTATACACTTTCTCCTACATTTAAATGCATTGTGCCACCTGCGCGCTAATTGAGGGGCTGACTTCCCGTTGAACTTGTTCCGGATTCTTCCCAAATGACCCATCGGCGTCCATGCTCAGCATCCTGAGGATGCAACGGCTTCCTTCCTGAACCCAGGGCCCGTGGCTGTCAGTCTTACGAAAACACAGGAGATCTGTCTGTGGGCTCAAGGGCAAGCTAAAATTATATAATTTTAGTCTCGGGTCATTCTGTTGTGAAATCAGACTGAATTTGGCATGACCCATGATATGCACTGTCATGTGCTGAAAAACACACACACACAGTGTAGATTATGCAAAACACAGTGTCTGTGATAGAAAGGACTATATAATAACTGTGGGTGTCATAAAGGCAGCCAGCATAATGCCTACCTGCCACTATTACTTATAAAATCCAATTGTTTCATCTGACAGGTTGCTTCATAATAAGAAGACGCGTTACTGGAACCACCATGCAAACAGCGCTGAAGTATCAGTCTCACAGTGTTTGCTTAAATAAGACTCAAGCCCTTTGTTTTATTTGTCAGAATACGCCATAACTGCTTCAACTAAAGATTAAAAAATGAAGAGCAAGCTTATAAAACGGCTTAATTTAATTATTTAAGGAATTCATCTGAAAATGTAAGTCAAAATTGATATGTAATGTACAATGTATATACAATACACATTGTATGTGTATTGGTGTACACATTGGTGTACCCGAGATAAAAAAAAAATATTATGGTGTGAACTTAACCCATTTTCTGAGATTTTTTGATGCCTCAAATATGCGGTCTTTATAATATTGCACTAAAAGTTTAGACTGACAGGTGGAACCATAGGTGTTCAAATAAAAGGTTTTGATTATTTTTGAATATGTTCTATTAATTCTGTGTTCTCATTCAGCCAGTGCTGTGACATGGCAAACACACATAAGCAGGGAACAAGACGTAACTACTGTATATTGGTATATCTGAGCAAGCCAAATAAAGGTAGACTTTAGGCAGGCAATGCACTGATTTCACTCCATATCATTATCGTGTAATTACCAAATGATGGCTGCTGGTTGAGATTCCAAGTACGCCCCTCACTTGTTACAGGAATAGGCTGAACTGGTCAAGTAGAATTGAAATTGGCATTACTTACACTAAGCAATGTGAGCACAGCCGCAATTGTTCAGTACATTTCTAAACAGGAGGTCAATAACGCCACCCAGCTTAGTGCTGCATAATCCTCATACACATGCTAACAATGTTTTAGCAAGGCTGGTATCAGGGATCGCTATCCACCAAATGTTTCCTCTGTTTATCTCTGTCAGTGCTGATTCTAATCACTTGATTTGTTCCCAGGCCAATCAATTTCTCCAGAGAACTGACCTTGTGCTACAATTAGAGAGGACTTGAGTGTGTAAATGATCAATTCTGCTAAGCTCAAGAGTGATTCATCATGAGCTGTTTGCACATGAGATAAGGACTAGTGCTAATGAAGTTTTAATGGAACGATAACCCAATTTATACTCACCCTTGAACAACAGAACAAGGCAAACAAGTATTTTTAAAGTTGTGTAACGCATTTGGCCATCTTCAATGGCTACCTCCTTAGAAACACAACATTATGAAAATAGTATATCATGTATGACGCATGATATTGCTACTGTAATAAACATTCTCAAGTAAACAATTGACAAGGCCCGCAGACTTTGGGTGCATTGACTGAGGTTGCATCCTCGTTGGAAAAGTACCACTCAATGAGTATTGGTCATAGAGAAAGTCGTGTAGATAATGTGGGCATTGCTCTACTGAATAATGAGTGCACCTAAACAAGATGAATTTGTTTAAATTCCATGTATATTACAGTGAATTGAGAAGTGACCGCAAGCTCCACTTCAGAGTTTCACGTAGAAAAAAAAAAAAAAGGAGCAGCTCGCTGCTCGACTTCAGTTGGCCCTTCCACAAATACTGTTTTTCATGGTTCTCCGCTTTAATTAAAGACAAGAAAATTGCGTGACAGGGTCTGGAAACTTGTTCCCTGTTGGCCCAGCTCAATATCGATTAACCCACCTGGTGCAGTGTAACAGTCTGAGCCGAAGCTCCAGAAATCGTTACCGCTGCAAGGAAAGAATACAGATTTGGAAGCCAGGAACGGAAAATTAACCTTCGATCACCAGGTGGATTTTCAAGCATGACTGGCAGGCAAGAGCAAGTTTTTAACAATTTCGAGAACATTCAAAGCTGCCATTACCGTTCACATGGGCTGTAAACAGTAATTAAGCTGCTTTTAGAACCAATTTAAGAACACATTTCAAGCACAGTGCAAAGGAGCTATACAGTCTCCTGGCCACACATTATTATGTATTCCCAGAAAATAAATTGTTTATATCGAGTCATCTGTTTGTAAGCCTCAAGCATTTATTGGGCAACATATTCATCCCGTATAGGATTTAGCAGTGTTGTTATTGCTGCTGTTATGGGCTAGTGTCTAGAACAAGATATCAGAAGTAGCTGTGACTTAAATGGTGATTTTGAGAGGGCAGAATACATGCAGATAAGATGCATATAAAGCTAGCCCAGCTTTCAGAGCGGAGCAGTCTGCACAATATTTGGGTATAAAACTGACAAACAAACACAAACTGTTGAACAGCATGCTGTGGTTAAAATTTTTAACAACCTTTCTTTCCCTAAGAAAAAAAATTTCAAGGATTTTCAGGGCCCATGGGAGCCCAAGTGACAAACATCTGGAGACTTTTTCTGAGGAAAGGAGAAACACTGTCCCCAAATGGCGACAATTTTATCAGAAATAAGCGCCTCAGATTTATTTAGCAGCTTAGACAATAAACAACGTAGCAGGCTGTAGCCCTGGCCTTTTATGGCTCTGAGCAGTTCAGACGCCAAACATTTCTCCAGCCAGACAGACTGTGCAAGAGATCGGCCAGAAAACTCTCCCAACCTGAATCTTGACATTTTCTGCTGGGATCTGAGGGAATAAGCAAACTTTGTCAGCTGGGTGTAACTGAACAGGGCTTCCCTCTGGTCTAGCACTTCGACAGCTTACACCTCCCTGCCAGCGAGCATCAGTAAAATAAACAGCATCAAGGACGCCACTGGTTTAGCCAGAGGCGGAGAGACTTGCCAGCTCCGACCTGGAATTACACTTCACACCTGAAATTGTCCTGGAGTTGATTTAAAATGGCTCTTTGGTCAGAAAATTCACTGGCGCTCCACGATCCTAACGGCGGAGCAGAAAAGTCAGCTCCAGGCTGGATGGCGATCATTTGCTAGTCTTTCTCCATTATGTATCATGAGCTCAAATATGACAGAGGAATTCTAGATAAAGTGACAAAAAATGAAAAAAGGGATACTTCTCATGTAATCAGAATGCTGTTGATGTGCTGGAGGCATGGAATGTGACGTTTTTCCACAGTAAATGACTTTTCCTGGGAAAGAGATAAGGATAAAGTTTATTCCCTAGTTTTAAGTGTCTTACGGAGAAAGCAATGGTGCAGTTCACAGCTAAGATCTCTGTGTTAGGAAGAAATGAGCCAAAAGCACTTAAACTAGATGGGACATAATAGAACATCTGCCAGCTGAAAACAAGCGAGACACAGCTCCGTATGTCAGTGAGCATCAGTGATCCTGTTCACTATTCTGAGTGGGGGAAAAAAAGGAATTGTCCACCTAATGTTGATAATATCACATTTTAAACTAACACAGACAACTCAAGTTGAAGTGACTGTGCTGTAACTCCCAGAGCGCATATCTGAATAACTTCAGAGTTGTGCGATATTTCACCCTTTGTCATGTACGCAGCGAGGCCCTCTGCTTCATGCTAATGCCACAGTGTGCGCATTCCTCAGAGAGCTGTCTGGCTAATCTCTGGCGGAGCCGTCTGAGCGAGATTCAGCCAAAGCCGGCGTGTGGCGAAGCATCCTGCTTCAATCTTAGCCTGACACAATGGGATCTGGGGACGGAAAATCAACCATAATTTACCCACAACTCCTTCACGACTGGACTCATGACAGATGTCATTTGGTAAGTAGCAGTTTTGAAAGCTTTGGTTTTTCCAACATTGTTCTCTTGTCTTTTGAACTAATACTCAGTTACACTGTGTAAGGGTAACTTCAGAATTTATTAGAAGTAGATGATGATGGCAATGAAGATGATGATGGCAATGATGACGATAATGGTGGTGATGATGTTTATGATAATGGTGGTAATGATGTTTATGATAATGGTGGTGATGATGTTTATGATAATGGTGGTGATGATGTTTATGATAATGGTGGTGATGATGTTTATGATAATGGTGGTGATGATGTTTGTGATAATGGTGGTGATGATGTTTATGATAATGGTGGTGATGATGTTTATGATAATGGTGGTGATGATGTTTATGATAATGGTGGTAATGATGTTTATGATAATGGTGGTAATGATGTTTATGATCATGGTGGTAATGATGTTTATGATAATGGTGGTGATGATGATGATATAATGATTATGATGAGGATGATTGTGATAATGAAAGTGATGATGATGTCAAGGAAGTGGATGATGATGATGATGATGATGAAAGTGCTAATGACAATGAGGCAGGACTCCCATTGCCCTCAAGGATGAAGGCTAAATAGCGAATTGAGAAGTCTGAATCACGGCACCCTCTCCTACTGCAGCTGTTGTCAGGGCCTTCATGTGTTGACACACGTCTGCCACAGCACAGCTGCTCAGCCGTGACTTTTACCCGTCTTCATCTCCCTCTCGCACTCTTCTGTCACCCGCTTTCCTGCTTTCCATGCTGTGCGTCAACAGCTGCTCCCGTCTCAGAGGCCATGGAAATCCACAGGGACCCTTTCCTTTAAAAAAAACACCTCTTAGCGGAGCCAGTCAACCTGCACCCGATAAGTGCGCCAAGTTGGCACGGGCAACCGAGAGAGGAGCGCGTATCCCTGTGAATGAGTCCGACTGTAGCTCTTCCTGTTGTTGTGCAGACCTATGCCTAAACTGGAGCTTTATTTTCATCTCCTCCTCCTGTTTGCCGCCCCATTAATGAGTCAAGTTCCACCAAAGTCCTTTTCCAAGATCCATGTCTGCAGAAATGAGTAGAGGAAAGAGCAATGTCCTGAGGATGTCGTGCTTGTATTTGGGCTGTTTGTTGATAGTGGCCTTTGGGGTCCTCTTTTCATACATTTTGTTTGCCTCTCTGGTCTTTGGAGCTCTTTGTAAAGTTAAAGTGTCTGCTTGATACATTTAGCTTATTTATGAATTCTCCAAAAACTCGAAAAATCGGAGTAATCTGAAACGTTTGGATGAGAGCCTTGATGTGAATGAAAGGCTTGTTTACTAGCTACATAACCGGGGGCATCACTACAGGGGATACATTTTGGGAGTCGAGAAGCATTTCAGCCATACAAATTGAGATGTCATGCCATAAAAATACCTGAATCAGGTGGCTTTCCTATTCTTGGTAAGGTTACTGCAAATGAAAACATAAACAACGGGGCTATTAATATTTAATACCCTCGATCCTCAGGACAGGTTCCATTAGAGAGCAGTAACAAAAAATGGCTTGAAACATGCTGGCTGAGGCAAATGCAAAATATAAACTCTTCCAATTCACTCTTGAAATTTAATACACTAAAAGCTCAGTTGTACTCTTCTGCTCCTCAAACCTTTCTTACATAATTCACATTACAAGAATTGTTCTACCACAACAGTGCTATTGCAACTGGTACTATTATGGGATAAAAAAAATTTTAGCAGACATTACAACCAAAACTAACATGCTACACAGCATTGCAATAATGGACAAAAAAGACATTAATTACATCTACATTTTCAATATGATATATTCAAATCAATTGCAAGGACTTGGAGGTTTGATGACAAAGAATCCCATGACCAAAAGGTGAATGGGAGATTTAATTGCACAAGATAAAGTGAGAAAAAACACTGGGGGAAAATTAAGCAACGCAAGGTCATTTTTTCTGAAGTGTCTTCACATTTAGGCTTTTGGAAGATTTCCCGAGAGTGACTCACACAGTCTATATTTTACACACTGTCCATTTATGCAGTTGAACGTTTAATTTACTGAAGCCATTCAGGTGAAGTACCCTGCTTACGGGTACAATGACAGTGCTAAGCTGGGACCAGTTCCGTTACCATAATAGCACACCTCCACCTCTTTAGGAGATAATAGAGGTTGGGCTGTCCTTATACTGCCCCATGTTAATTCATCAGCAAGTATTTATCTGACATGAATTAACACTGCCAAAATTGCTTTTTTCCAAACAAAAAGGTCAGTTCTCTTCTGTCGGCAGACAATACATTTACTTACTAAAGGAAAAATAGGCCTAAGCAAAACTCAAAGGGTAGTGGAATAACTAGTTTCAAGTTTATGAGTTGTATAAATAGTACAAGGTATAACGAGGTATACATCTCTGAGAATGGTCATGTTCATGAAGTGAGATCACATTTTATAAAGATATAGCACTTCAAAAAAAAAAATGTTCACTTCAGTGTATTTTCATGAATGCATGAGCCAAATGTCAAAAAGACAGCCAATGAAATGATTGGATTAAGCCATTAAGTCATTAAATTGAATTGGATTTAAGGAAAAAAAAAAAACGTGATCGACACAGCCCCTCCAGGGGTTGAGTGTGTCTGGCCCCCTCGCCGGCCTTCCCCAGCAAAAACATGCTGCGATCATCGTCTGGAAAACTCGGCTTTGACAGCAGGAGCCGGTGCCAAACAGGACACGGATCTCATTGCGGTCTGTCATTCTTCATCTTGGAAAACTGCCGCATGTGCTTCCTCTGTAGATGCTGCAGTGTTTTGCGGAGGACTGTGTGCCAAACTCACGGCTTCACACGGCACAGTGCCACCGATGCCTACTTTTTGGATGGTCATGGAACTGGGGTTTTGTAGAACAAGTCAAGGACCTCGGAGGTGTTTTGGCAACCAGAACTCAGAGCGCATAATTTTAGTTTCATATGGCTGGCTGATCCAGATGTGAGGACTGTAAGGGTGATCTCTCGGTGTGGGAGAGGATGCGGTCGAAAATCAAATTCTTTTCCCTGGGGGAAATAAAAGTTAGGGAGGGAGGGCATATTTTTGTAACCAAACCACAGTATCTGGTGAATGAGCACATCTGCAGAGTGAAGCTTCAGGCATCAGACACTGTATCCATGTATATACCACATCTTATTTATGACGGGGTCAGCTGCGACTGGGACACTGGCACATGAGCACATTCACTTTCACTTAATCGTTTATGTATTTTGCTCCTTTCAACATAACTCTGCCGAGTGAAGCCAATGCAAATAATCCGCTTCGGTAAGTTGATGACTTCTGTAAAAATAGCAGTTTTGAGAGAAGTTAACTAAATGATTAATTGAAAATTAATTTACATTAATTAATTTAATAATTTACTGTATTCTATGACTGGGGGCATATGTTGTAACATTAGGGTTGACTTCTTTGTGGAAATCTTTGGGTGGATAGGGAATGATGTTCAGCAAACAATTAAAATCCCAGAAAACATTTTTTTTCTTGGAAGATAAACTCAAAACCCAAAAATCTGTAGCTAAAACGTCACAACCACGTCTGCACACAATTATCTCAGACCTTGTATGGCAGTGCTGACATGTGGCCCACAATATCTTAAAGTAATTACTCCACGTGGGCCGAAGCAAGGGTTTGGAATCAAAGCAGAACACTGTCTCCCATAGCCTGGACCCCTGCAGCAGTCTCAGCTGAGAACAGCGCCTAATATCACACAAACTCTCACAGCCCCTCTCTCCTCTCTCTGACTTCCCCCCCCCCCCCCCCCCCCCCCCCCCCCCCCACACACACACACACACACACACACAAAAAACTCCCTCACATGAACTCCCTCTCACATAAGCACATACAACACACACTTAGAATGAATGATCTTTCATGAACCACTGCCAGAAATTTACCCCAAAATGCCATAACTCTTCCTCCTTCCAAAAAGAATTTCCCTTCCTGGCAAACAAAAGTAATATGAGTGAGAGCTGATCCCAGGATGAGGGAGAGACTGATATTTACCGCCCCCGTATCCACCACGACCTATGCCTCCCATTACATAACAACATGTTCAGATCACAGATATGTGACTCAGGTCTCCATCAATCATATTCAGACTGAAAATGAACTCTCCTCAATGTGGTAGGTTTCACCTATATACACTTGTAAAATCCTGTACATAATATCAGCTGAGATCCAATCAAATACACTTTGTCTCTTTAAGGTCATATGCAATTCAATCAAAACAGACTTAAATCACAACATAATGTTCATAGGGTATGTTCTATTTTATTTCAAACAAGCAAGCATGTCATTTGGAAAATGTTCTTTTCATTCTACAATATAATATCCTCTACTCTGAAAGAGACCAAAGTATGTTTTCAGTGAATTGCATATGCTTTGAGATAAGGTCTGTTTGATTAAATCCCAGGAGCCATCAATTAAAGTCAAATTCACTGTGTCATTAAAAATGGATACAACAACTACTCCATTGCATTAAATAGTTAAAATGGTAGCAGATTCAGCACTGGAACCTCATGGGAGTTATGTTGAGAGAGTGTAAATGGAAAATATCGATGACTGCTATCAGAATTTAACATTGGATTAAGTGATGTTTAGAAGCATCTGGCAAATGAATATATAATTTTATGAGGGAAGAGTGTAAACTTGAGAGATCCACCATAATTTGTAATGGAAGTTTAAATCAAAAAGTTTTTCAACAACCATAATTGTAACAGTTTCATGCTGTTTGTTGAAGCTGTTGTGAAGCCAGAAATGTGTGAATGAGCCCGGTGTGGTTTTCGCTCTCCAGCCCATTTCCCCTCAGAGACTGAGCCAAACTTATCGACTTTGGTTTAATAAAAAGTCAAGTTCTTGAGATCGCCGAGTGGCTGCCAATACCCATCCCTGTGATCCTACTTTCCCCCACAATCCACTCCAAAATCAATCCACTCCTTTAATCTATGAAGCCCGCACTGGGTACAGCTGCAACCAGGATCTGTCCCATTTAATTCTTTCATACAATCCTTCTTCAAAAAAGTAGCATTAACATTCTATGTAATATCGGTCTGCCCAGTCCAGTTCTCCGTATCCTTCTCATTCTTGGTACACTTACAATCATTTGTTTCAGAGACGTGGTGTAAGGGCCACACAGAAACCTGAGAACGTTCATGAAGGCCAAACCGTCTCCTCCAGGCTGGTCTAGGGCCAGCAAGTCCAACAATGCCTGCTAATCGCGCCTTCCTGCACTGTAAATCAAGGGGTTACGACTGTGCTGCACAAAGAAGGCCAACGCCAAATCAGCTCTACTGTAAGGACATGAAAACAATACCGCTCTGTGCCAAGGAGGGTAAAAGATATGGAGAATTTGGAAAAAAAAAAAAAAAAAAAAATCAGGCGTGCAGTTTGCTATTACAAAACAGTTGCTGGTGCAGACTTGTGCTGATGCAGACAAACACACAATGGAGGTCTGTTCTGCTGTCATAACAGAAGTAATGAGGTCTCAATTTCTGGACAAGCAGGAGTCCTTTGAGTTTGCTAATGGATTATAAAAGAATATTTGTTCACAAGGTCACTGAACTTCAAGTGTCAGTGCATTGCACTCCTTGTGTTTGTTCTGCTGTGCTTTCAGTTGCTTTTGTCCCTGTTTTCTCCTCAGTTTTTTGGAATGCCCTGGCCTTATAAGTCCTATGATTGGTGTTGGATTGCTGTTGATTCCATCTGAAACGTTGGGATGGTGTATACAAGCAAGCTTATTCTCTGGAAACTGTGAGGTCAGGAAACACTTCGGTTTTTCTTACTACAGTCTACCAGCTGAGCTTCCTCTGAAATGCTGCTACCATGCCAGAGGACAGCTGAGCTAACGTCGCTGGAAAAGGAAAAATCGCACCCAGTCACCCAAAAGAGCCAGTACTCTACTAATTTCCCAGGGATACCTTTCAACTGGAACCCACCCTCTGCAATGCTATGTTGGAACTGACAGTACTCTACAATGTCATTCGCTCTACCTTATATTGTCACTTGTGGCACTTGGGGCTTTCCTTCCCTCAACGACTTTTAGCACTATTGTCCCAGACTTTTGCACTGTAAGACGTAAGCTGCTCTGGATCTGAGCATATTAAACACTTGTAACATAATATAACATATCATTTTATTGCAACAAAGACAAGGGCCTTCAAGGGATCTTCCCTTTGAAGACACCATCATCCCAGGTTTTATGTCTGACAAACAGTGTGAGTTCTCCACAGCAAAACAGAGCCATGCTCTGGAATATGTTGATATTAGGACAGTCTCATAACAGGATTAAAATGAATGCTGAGTGCTGAACGTATTGATAAAACTTTCAAAGAGCTAAATTACTCTTGGGATACATCTCACGCGAAGTACAAAACATTTCATGTGCAATGGAAATAAATTTGGTCAGCAAACTCAGAATCAAGATTTATTCACAACACAATGATCAAAGTGAACAGGAAATGAAGCGGCTGACCAAGACCAGTAAAGGGGTACATCCAAATTAAGTTGTTCTGTGAAACATGGAAATAAGCAAATAAGCAAGCGAATGCCAGCACGCACAAGAGGACCACAGACATAGGCCAGGCCTGCAGCACCGCCTGTGCGGTTACTCGTGAACGTGCTGTAGCGCAAATGCCAACTTTGTGTGGAACAGGTCCAGAGTGCTTTACAGTCCAGAACCAGCCCCCAGAGAGAGACAGCCTGGGGCAGAGGTTCCTGTTTAATCAAAGTGCTAACACACTTAATGGGGAAGAGAAGAGATGAACTCTGCTATTATGATGGAAAGAATAAGAGGTAGCAGCAATTGTCAGGAGGTTACAATGAAGTACCTTTCTGAGCTAAGATGCGATGATATACAAAGTGGCCACCTGATAAGTTACAGTGCACCTGTTGATCTATAGTTTCTTTTTCTTTTCTGTATCTATGAATCTACGAATTCCTTTGGACTCACCATGAACCAATAGAGGAAAGCAGCTCTTGGTACAACACACCACTATCACAGTCAATTTACCATGATGGGGGAACATTTAATCTCATGGATTAAATGTTCCCACAATGCACTTGAGGGATGGAGCAAGAGTGCAGCACGATGTCCAAACATCCTTAGCGAACATCTCTTAAAACCAACCAAAGCAGAAAGGACCAGTAAAATTTACGGCTGGCGTTCTCAGCCTTTTCTGTGTTGCGCGGCTTTCCCCTATGGTGACCTCCAGTGTGCTCCGAGCACTGTTTGCTCTGGAGCCCCAGGGGACGGTAAATCCTGTGACTGCGATGGTCTGCACTGTGTTAGGACTGACTCACCAGCCTGAGTAACGTCGAAACCTTCCTGACTCACGCAACCCCCCCTCCCCACCCCCCCCCCCCCCCCCTGCTCCCCGCTCCGCCTATGCAGTGGGTCGGGATGACAGATCGCTGTTCCTGTGCTCTGTAATTACCCATGAGAGGCCTGTGTTGTGGTCTACCAGATGTTTTCCCCTTGCCCGAATCGGATGGGGAGAGCGCTGGGCCAAGCTCCGCTGAACGGTGGGAGCACGTTGGTAATCAGGCAGGCTAATAGAGTAGGCCAGGTGCTCCAGTCCACAGCCAGACTTCAAAGGAGAAGAGAGGAGAGGAGGGGAGGGGGCTGTGGGAGGAAAGGTACACAAAGCATGAAAACGAGAGTCAGATGAATAAGGGGGGAGAGATGTAGAGTTATGTGAATGGAAAGAAAGGTTGGAGGAGTAATGGAGGGTGAACAGCATCACTGGGGAAAGAGGAGGAAGGCAGGAAGGTACAAATAAACAGAGAGAAATGAGAGGAGGGGGAAGAGAGGGAAAGAAGATAAGGCACAAGACCAGGCCCACATCCTCCATGCTGTTTTGAATCTTTTGTTCTTTTGGTCTTACGGCATCGAACAACAAACATAGTAGACCAACTGGCACGCTTTCCTCAGATCATGTAATTGCTGTACCACTGAACTAGCATAACCTTCCCCCACAGAACTCCACTTTTTCTTTTTCTGTCCTTTTTGCATGTCGGAAAACTCTCACGCGAAGAATGAGCAGGTGGCGTGCTGTAGACCACGCAATGGAAAATCATCTCAATTTTATTTAAACTCTCTCCAAGCCTCAGAGCAAAGAAATGAAAAGAACTGATGGTAGCAGACATGCTGCAAGTCACAAACTCTTACCCTAATGTATAGGGGTCAGCATGAGGTCAGAACACAATAAATTACTTCCTCCTGGCTGATGACAATGCATTTCAGACAAGCGGAATTCTTATTGAGTGTGTTTTCAATGTGGTGGGTTCAGCCAGTGCATTCTGAGCCAAGCGTATGGTGCGTTTTTACTAATTGTTCCCTCGGCACAAACAGGATGTTTCCCAAATCCTCTATGTTACGTTATAGCCTGCTGTCTATGCTATTTTTCTTCATGTTGTATCCGAAGACCGGAGCTTCGTCATCACATGCTCCAGGTTCATGGTCTCCGAGCAACAGCCATGGTCGCTCAGGGGCCTGAGATGTGAAGGCTACAGAAAACCAGATCAATATAGGAGCAAAGAACTGTTATGTTGATAGATATCTGGGGACGAGTCAGGAACCAGCAGTTCATCTGAGGAGGATAACGTCTCTCTGACCTCAGATACGGGCATGCACTCCTCTTATCTCCTCATCGGGCCATATGTATAGGAAATTAGGCCCTGTTTTTTCACAGTACTGTAGTGATCCTGCCTGAAGACATTAGCCTCCACTGACAACCCCCACTAGGAGAGAAGTGAAGCAGAAACCCCCTCTCTCACCATAAAAAAAAACAATACCTGGGGGAGAGTGCTACTCTCCAGACATGTAGGGAAGCAGCTCCTATTTTTCAGACACGAAAGGAACCATTGTGACTGCAGATATTAAACACCAGGAAGACGCTATCAGAATCAACAGCCCCCCCCCCCCAAAAAAAAAAGGACACCCAGAGTTGTGGGGAACTGTGTTACTCTCAAAGGCTGCTCTTAAGGATTCTCACATAAAGATTCTCCCCTGCCAGACCACCGAATAACTGGAAAATGTCACCCCCCCGTCTCTCTCTGTCTCTCTACTGGGAAAAGCTGGCACACCCCAACAGTTTTCTCAGCTTCCAGCGGCTCCATGCCACCACCTGAAAAGGCATGTTTACATTCTCCACACGCAGTACAGTCTGTGACTCCACAGGTCCCGGTACGAGCTGCCCCCCCCCCCCCCCCCCCACTGCAGCGTCTGGCGGGCTGAGCTATAACGGCATCAGCATCAGGTGCAGGGTCATACCTATTAAAGGAGAGGACACCAGACAGGGCACCCTGACGCCTTGGCTTCCCCGACCTTCACACCTTAATTGAATCATCCCTGAATTGTGGGCAGAATTGTGAGGATGATTGTCCACAGATATCAGTGAACTCATCTGAGATCCACTGCTAGTGAGATGAAGGCTCAATAATGTTCTCACTGCAGCACAACCATACTTTTACAGCAGGATCTATAGGCAGAGAAAGAACAAGATTTGGTGGCAAGCACAGTCTGGTCGTGGTCACCATTGAGATTTATGGCTCAAATTGGCGTCAGCTCTCTCTGGTTGTGCTGTATAGCTTTAACTGTGTACAACAGACACTGGTTTGAATGCAATTCCCTGGTGAAAGGCATGGTTTTCTTGCATGGTAGGGGTGCAAGTTACAAATGAATTACTCCTAACTGAAGAGAAACAATGTGGAAAAGGATCTTACTACCAGCTAAGAGTTCTGCATTGGTTATGCTTCAATTGGTCCAGCCTCACGAGAGAATGATAAAGGTTAAACTGGTTAAAGTCATTACTTTCATCACACAATTGTTGTCACTCATAGTTAGCCAATTGCCCATAAGTGTACAAACCAACTGTATGCTAACTTCATCTTCTTTAGAAAATTTCCCTGCAGGAGGGTTCTACTGAGCTGAAGGTGGATAAAAAAGGAAAAAAAAGATTTGGCAGAATGAGTCCCCTCTCTGATTGAAGCAGATATGGTTAAAATGGTGCATCAGAATGTTGCCTGGTAACCTTAGGAGAAGTGGAATTAGAGCTGTGACTGGGTAAAATGGGGAAGACAGATGGTGTGTAATACAGTTTATCTGTGACCGGGTGGCGCGGGGCAGAAATCTTATCTCCTGACTGCAGAGGCATTGTCATAACATTGGCCCACTGTGCGCTAAATCATCCGCGCAAAGGAGGGACCGGCGTCCCACTGGCGGACGACGAGGGCTTTGGGAAACCTCTGCACACATCGCCATGTCTCTGTCTAGAGAAGCCACCATCGGGGCAGTGAGCATGGGCCCCCTGCTCAACCCCAGCAGCCTTTCTGTAGAGACACATGAGACTTAATAAACCCAAAAATGGGTGGAATTCATACTTATATCCAAATACACACTGAATTGAACCAATCACAGGGCCAGATTTACTAAAGCATTTAGCATATGCAAAACCCCTTTGCTGGTGCAAACATAGTGAACGCAAGTATTTTGTTGAGGTAGTTTGCTTCAGTTAAAACTTATGTCACTAAAATTACCTGTGCAAAAATTTCACGTGTACTAAAGGCTTTGATAAATCTGGCCCATTCTATTTTGCCATGGAGAACAATGACTTTTGATTGGCTAATACCAGTACACGACTGACTTCATCATGCATTATGGGATGCATGAGATATCACTCACCCTACTTCATTTGTTAGGGATTTTCTTCAGTGAATCAATTCTTCGGCTGAAATTTGATCCAAAACCATTTACTTGTTTGTTTGCAGCAGGTGCTAAGGAAAAATGCCAAATCAGAGACTGCCCCCTGCTGATGCACTGCCAATACTGCAGCCAATTAGCAGAAAGGGGTGGGGGTTATCTTGAATTCAGCTGGCCTAAAATACTGGCTGCAAGACGAAGTTACATGTACATAAGTTATTTATTTCCACAGATCTGTGCCATGTTTGGCAGAACCTGCTGGGGATCACAGTTTTGTAAAGACCGAGAAAAGAGACAGGGAAGTGAGTTCCATTCACCACAGGAGTCCCGCTCAGTCATTTTGGCATAATGCTGGAAAACAAAGGTGCTACTCACTGTTAAGAACTGCTCAATTCATGCTGCTACCCTTGAATGCTTATGATGCTGTCCTCAAGTGTTATACAGGCACCCAACCACCTCTAGCTCCAGCTTTCCGAAACAGGCTGAACACAGCAATAGACACTGATGAAGAAATGTCACAAGCATCCCATCAAAACACAAGCAGCCTCTAATAGTGTTGTGTTTGGCCCCAGTGTGATTCATTTCCCCCAGGGCAGCTCGCAACGAGGGACGGATCTCGCCTCAGAGGGAGCCATCCCCCAGACGACTTTCAGCACGATGACGGAGTGCAGACTCAGGGGAGGATGCAGGTGCTTCTTCAGAACTACCACAAAACCACCCGCCCCCACAACAAGCACATAAATTACATAAACTCACCACAGCCCGAGCCCCGAGGGGGCCTCACTTCCACCAGCGTTAACAGTAGTGTCAAGAGGGTTATTTTACGGAAACCGTGCAATGTTCCTTAGTGCGAAAATCCAGAGGACTGCTCCCCTGCACGGAACGGGCTTTCATTTAATGTTTTCAGGAGAGTCATCTGACATGCTCCTGTGATGTTGTGAACCCACTGACAGCTGAGCTGAATGCTGTGCTAAATTTGAAAATCTTCCCCCCCACAAAGATGCTGAATGTTCCCAGTTCCCCATTAGCTGTCCTGCTTATCGAGTTAGCATGAAAGTCATCACCATGTGGTAATTCATGTTTGCTGAGGATCACGATGACTATGTTCATGCTGGGGTCACAAGCACAGTATTAGCTTGATGTACTGGGACACTGATGAGAATACTTTAGTCAATTAGCATACTGTATGATTACAATCTGTAAGTATTCTATATGCAATGCGATTCTGTTTTCTGTCAGAAAAGTAGCCCAAGTGTCTCAGTATGAGCAACCCATCAGCACATTTTGACATGTAAACAAATATGCTGTTCCTGTGCAAACACACAGAACTTCTCCCCTTTGATCATCTCTTGAAACATACTTCAGGCACGTCAGTCATGCTGGACCCTCGTTTGCTGGCCAAGCCAAAAGAGCCGGAGAGCTGTGCTGCCTTGTCTCTCTACATTCAGCCCAACAGGACAACAAGTGCCAATTCAGAACAATGACTGTCAGAGTTAAAACAGTGGGGTCCAGGACAGGACGGGCGCCTCGTCACAGGAGACGACGCCCTCCTGTTTCTGTGGGACATCAACAAGGTGTCAGCAGGAGCAGGTTTACCTTTCTGTTCAAAGAAACGGGCCCACGGTCTGCTGTGTGGAGCCAGATTTATAATTGATGTTGGCTAAGCAGCGGGGTAATGATGAGAGGGGTATGATGAAACACATGTATGCTGACCTTTAGCGCTCCGCAGCGCCGCTCGACAGACTCATACACAGGCAATGCCGATCCAAAAGCGACAGAAGCTTTGATCTTACTCACGTTTCCCTGAGGAAAACAAGGGGCTCTCACACCAGAGCTGGTTAACGGTTTTAACAAAAAGGTCGCGAACTCTTCTCCCAGCCAAAGGTGAGAGACGTCCACCCCTGCCGCCAGCCAAACAGGAAAGTCTGCTCACTCTGTCAGGCAGAAATATGGGACGCCATGACCTGAGAAACAAGGGATTTTCCTTTTTTGTACTGTTTTTTTCCTCCTCCACCCTCTGCCTCACGACCAGCACCGTGTTCTGTGAAATGTCATACAGCCCTCTGAAAGTATTCTGGAGCTTGCCATCCACTGTCTGGAATGGCAGAGTGCTTTGGAGAACTGCAGGCGGAGGGTGGTCACTGGCCCGGTGCTGTCAGCCCACATTTTTACTCCAGAAGAGAGGGGATATGAGACTGGGCTCAGGGGCACAACTGTCTGAGAGGATATCCCTCAGGGGAAGGTGGGCTCAAATTCAGACCGTGTCTGTTTCAAATGGGGCTCCTTAGGTACCTGTGATTACTATGCATTGCTTTTCCATCAGACCACACGGATCATTTCACAGATAGAACTCTTTATCCTTTCAGCAAAATAAAACATTATTGTGCGCGCGCGCACACGCGCACACACACACACACACAAAGATGTTAATTTTCAAAGAAGTCTAGATTAATATGAGTTCTGAGTGCCTGATGATCCATATTTGTATTACAGTAAGAATTAACAGAGGCACACTTAAAACCATGCTTTGAAAATGTGCCAGAATGGTACTGCACACCTGCTGCTGCAGCTATTTGCCTGAAACATTTTTCTGCAAAACAATCCAAACCAATAAAGCTCAGTATCCTGTAGCCCACTAAGAAAATTGATGGTAAGATGCTAACTCGCGAGAAAGTCCATCCCTGAAGCTATACACACAGTAGTGTGTGATGCTAATGAAAGCACAGTACTGTCCAAAAAACTTACAGAGGAGTGTCAGCAGCGTGTCTGTGCGCATTCCACATGAAAGGTCAAAGGTTAAGAGAAGCATAGCGACACTGCTGGCCCCAGCACTGACCTTGCTGACCTTGCCATCGTCCGATTCCTTGCCCCGACCTAGAGGCGTGACCCGGTCCTGGTACCCACAGGGGGATTTGAGTGACAGCTGACAGGACAGTGAGGTGGGAGGGCCCGCCCCCCTCGAGCCTCCTGTCCTGGGTGCTCGGCCCGGTGACATGGCACTCCTGTCCAGGCTGGGGATGGGGGTGGCCGAGTGGAAGGGTCTTGTGCCCACGGTGGGCTGCCGGAGCTTGGAGGACAGCCCCACCACCGGCATATTCCCCAAAAGTCAAAACGACAACAGAGAGGAGCGCAGGAGGGGTGTGTGGAGGGGTAGAAGAAGAGGGAGAGCCCTCCCTCCTGTTCCCACGTGGGAGGCCGAACGAGAAGAGAGGGGGAAGGAGGGAGGAGGGAGAGCAGCCGTTCAGAGAGAGATCCTTAAGTGGAGAGGAGCCGCGCTCATTCTGTAGCCTGCAGCAAGAGCGACTTTGTGAGAGCTGAGCACACTCCACAACTCCACACCCCCCCCCCCTCACACACCCCCCCCCCCTTCCTCCCCCTCCACTCTGACAGCGCTCCACAATAAAAGCTGAGCAGTCTGGGGGGGCAGAAGTCCCGATGGGACGTCATTGCCACTCTACCTATGATTGTAGAGCTCGCTCTCTCTCTGTCAGCCAGAGTTGCTTTAAAAACAAACTCTGGCTCCAACTGTCAAAACAGCACTCGTGCATCACGACAGCGATCTCTGAAAATAGACATCTCTTCCTGGCTGCCGATAGAGCTGTCCAGCTCTTAAGTAGCACAGTTTAAAAAAAACACAGTAACAAAGAAATTCTGTTTATGGCCAGTGCAGTGGCCAATACAAACAACTGTTGGAAAATCTTTACACCCAGAAACAATTGTATCACTGGAAAAGTTTATGTTTTTTGTCAAGTTTTTACAATTTTTTAGTTAGCTGGGACAGACTTCGGTGCTGAAGTTCTGTTGATGTTGCATGCTGTCAGTGGAAAGCAGCAGAAGAGGCAGGGAAAGACTGGAGGAAAACAAGACAAAAATGGTAGCAAAATTTACCCCTCAGATATTCCCTGTCTGTGAAATAACCCTTGGTAAATGAATCCTATTTCAGGATTATTTTTGTCATTCTTTCTCTCATAGTCAAATTGACTTTGAAAGACTTTGATTAAAATTAAATTCCATGCCTTTTTCATTATTTTGTAGTCTATTTGCGTGTTTGTGTGTGTTGCTAACCTGAAATTCTTCTGACTAACCACACAATTTGAAAACTATTGGGCACATAAACCCAAATTCAACACTTGTACCTCATTCCTTTGCCGAGCAGATACTCTCATTCAGATCCACTTTGCTTTCCTTGCATTTTACCAGTGGCAATATCTAAATATCACCACCTAGTGGGCAAGTACTCTATAACATGATGGAGGGAAGGTGATAAAATAGATCAGGCGGACTATGTTCCGTCAGAAAAAGATTAATCCTTTCTCACATAAGAGTACATGTAAAAGTAGCTTTGTGTGTAAACAACTGGATTCAATGTTCCATCTCAAACATTGTTGGAAGTGACAAATAGTGAAATACTGCAGTTCATGCAATATGACAGCTTAAACATTCTTTTCATCACTGTTGAATTCTGTATTAAACTAAGGAATTCAATATATTAACAAGACAACAATATCAATTCCAGGCATCTTTACATGTATAACTATACTTGTATCATGCTAGCAAACATATGTAAGATAGCAAAACTCACTTGATGGCAAGAAGAAGACAACAGCCCTTTGAAGTTCCCTTGAACTCATAGTTGGATGGGATCATTTATTTGAAAAACCACAAATTTTAACAATTAGGAGGTTAAAAAAAAAAAAAAACTCAACATCAACTGAAGCCAATTAAAGCAGTTTAACACTTTTACAAGGCAATATCATGCAATTTATTTGTCACTGTAAAAAGATTGTTTGTTATTTTTATTGTTGCCTAAACTGGCTCCATGACTTTGAGCTAGGAGCTCAGGAGTAAGAGTGGCAAGGAGTAGCTACCAAGTTGCTAGCAATCTTACAGTGGTAAAAGTAACGACATTTACTTATCTCAAGGAATGTGTAGTATACCGCAAAGATATCCTGAGTAAATGTTGTTTGAATGGCCTTTAAATATATAAATAATAAGCCTTAAAACAGCAGTAAAAGTAGTAAAATAGGGTCTAATGGCAGCAGAAAACAAACGAAAAGTTAGATGGATCTACAATGATTGATCAAAACATTTTTTCACAGCCCACTGCCCACTCAAACCATATGACAGCCCATGCTTTTTCCATCCTCCTGTGAAATTCCACAAAACCTACAACCTTCTGGTTAAGTTAATTTACCTGAAACAAATACAACAAATACACAGCAAAATCAACAGTAAGAATGCCTTTTCCTTACCTCAGTTTTGCCACCATCGTATATGTTGTGGTGTCAAAAGAACAGCCATTACCAAGAGCTCATCAGCGAAACAATCCGTTTCAACAAAGCTTTTCATTTACAGATATGTGAGCACTGTTAACCAATCAGAGCAATAATAGACAGATCATTGTTTGCTGCAGACATTGATAAGCCAACTCCTCACAGTTATCCATATGCGGAGCTCAGCGAATGCATATCTTGTTGGAGGGAATGCTTCACCTTGTTAAGTTCAAGCAGCTCCTGAAATATCAACATTAGCTTTTTCAACCTCGCTTGTGGCCTCTCAGTGACGTGACTGCCAATTTTTGACGCCATTCATCGGTTGCATTCCTCAGATGAAGTGGAAAAAACATGATCCCAATGTTTTCCATGGCTACAAAGCTTCCACTGGGGGTGAAGCTTCCATGCACAGACTTTTTCAAGCATCACAAATGGATGGACTTTCAGCCCCATAACTCAGCATGGGGACTTTCAACCATTATGACAAAGCTGTGTGTTTTCGCATTACCTTTCTGAGAAATATTTCACTTGTACCCTCCGTCATGAGACTAACTAATATGCTATGTCACGAACTTGTTGCTACTACTATATCTATCACGATAAATGACATCATATTCATCTTAAAAAGTGTTTTCAAAATGTAACAAATATTGTAGAATTTAACGTTTTGCTATTTTAAAGAAGTTATAGAAACTTGACATCGCAATAAATGCAACATGACTCGTCTGGAACTTATCTAGGTAGATAAACATATGTCATGCTGTATTCATTATTGTCTTGCCAGGTCTGTGACAGCATCATGATCTTTCATAAGACATGCGGTGTCATATTATTAAAAATGTTGATGGCTGTCAAGGCTTTTACCGATAATGGTAACATAACACTGGCATATCATTGGTTGTAACCTGTCATGATGGTTTATGACATCTGTCATATGTCAGTGAAATGGTTATGTCAATCTTATGAAGGATGATAGAACCCCTCAAAGTGTGATGAGACTTCCTGTTCAGTATTAAACATTTCAGACACTGATTAATGATTAAAACCCAAAGACCGAACCTGCTGGGCTGCAGCTTCTCCATCCCTGGCTGAAAGTTAGTGAATATAACTGAAGCACTGCAGGAAAGATGGCAGAGAGGTTTCCATATGCGCTCAGCAAGTGTGTTCCCGCTCCAACCGTAATGTCTCAGGCACAGTTCCCGCCTCCTTGTTTGCTAAATTAATTACCGTGCGCTGCGAGGGCTGAACTGAACAAAGAGTTTTTCTGCCAAATGTCTCCAAAAATCTCACTCAAACAACACACTGCTGACACTTCGGCTTGAAGTGCATATAGTTTTCCAAAACCAACACGGTCAATGTGGTCATCCATTCACGGCCATTTGAAAGTAAAGTTTAGATTACACAAAACCGTCTATATTACAGTACAGAGCAGGATAGCCAGTGTTGCAAGAAATACTTAAGGTTGCATGACATTAAATCAGGGGAATGCTGTTGCGAACATATAACGTTCAAGGTTTTGGTGACTGCATCTGCAGTTGGAATAGCTCCAACTGTTCACTTATTACTGTTACTGTCTGCTCGATGTGGCCTCAGAGCCCATGGTGGATTTTCTGGGGCTTTCAAAAGAGGAGGACGACCTGGGGAAGGTGAGGAGAGTCCGTATCCCACAAACTGACAAAGTGACCAGCAGGTGGTCTTCTGTCTGTCCAACTGCCGGGCTCACACACTGTCACACTGTCTCATAATGTCCAATACAGCACCCAGCCACCCATGTAAACCCACATTTGGAGCCCCAGAAGGGGATCGCTCAGCAAGAGAGGCGTCTCCAGTGTAGTAAAATATGTACACGGTCCAGTATCTGCAGAGACTCAATCAGGAATGGGCTGGTGCTGACCACCAACTGCTCTGTGGGGACAACATCCTGAAATTGGTCCATCCAGGCTACCTTATCAACATCATAGCAACAGGGTTTAGGACTCAAAGTTGATAGGCTGGCACGTAGCCACATACGCAGTGAGGATGTTCCCGTGTCCATAGAAACCATGCAGAAAATAAAAATTGACATACATATCATACATGGATTCCTACATACTTCCCCAGCTCTCACACAAATCAAATAACACATGCTTGTGTTTATGTCCTACTTTGGAGGAAAATAAGGAAACAAATGAAATGAAGAAACAGATGAGCATATAATATTAGAGGTTTCATACAAGAAAACTGTTGTAGGAATAATTAACATCAGGATATCATAAAATAAGGTTGGGCAATATTGCTTTTCCAAACAGCCAAAGCTCAGATGTTTTTCAAATATTTGTCCAAGCAAATTTCTTCAGCAAGTGCTTTTTTTTTCCTCCGCTTTGCCGGACGCCAGAGTGTAAAAATCTCTTTTGCAGAGCTGGTTCTATAAACACACATTATATTATAATTCAAAGCATTAGGGCCCTGCACTGTTCACCCTCCATATGACGGACCTTTGCCACACATCACATGTGTAGAAGAATGAATGTAACGTAAAAGAAACTACAACGAATGAAAGGTGCATCCTGCTTCCTAGGAGGAAATCCCGTTGTTGCTTGGCACATCTTGTGTGAGGACAAAGCCTGTTTTCCTGTTTCCAGACATCATTCATACCGTCTACAGCTCGCACATCTCGGCTCCACACACCACGGCCTCTCTCATGGCCGAAAATCAAAGGCTTGAATTTAACCCGTGGCTTCTACGGTGCACCGCTTGAAATGCAAGCCCACAAGGCTGTTTTCATAGCCTGCTTTAATAAAAAGAGATCACACAAACTGAGAGAAGAGGGGCTTTCATGGCGTTTGTGGCGCTAAAGTTGCGTTACATGACCATGTCTGTAAAACACATTCCTTTCTTTGAAATTTGCCATGGTCTTCCAAAATTACCCCACATTGCTGGGTTTGAGGATGCCTCGTTTGCTCCACTTCCTGATTTGCGCAGCTGTTCTTGATAAAAGTCAAGCATGGGAGGTGGTGAGCCCCATTTCCCAGACTAAACAGCAGAACCACCAGTGGACAGTAAGCACAGATGTATCGAATGCAGCCTGAGACGGTGTGAAAGAGTGAGACAGATCATCAACCCTTCCTGAGGAGGGGGGGAAAGGGTCACTGTAACACTGAGAACTCAGGACAGGCCAGACCCAGTAACAGTATCAGCAAACACACTGCCACAGGTAAGCAGTGCTAGGAGCCAAAGCCCTAAAATTATTACAGACAGCAATGACATTTTGAAGGCTGAAGGACAACATTTTTTTTTACCTGACTAGTCATTTCCTTATCGCCATTCCTAAAACAGGTGTCATCTATAAAACAGTGCCGTGCATTATCTACTCTTTATGTGTGTGTGTGTAGGGGAGATTCCTAACTATCCCGACTATTCCATGTCAAAGACATATCTTAACTAAGAAAGATGCCACAAGATGGATAGTTGTCTGGAAAACCCCCTTTGTTCATTATCTCACAAGGGGAATTTGTTATCTTAAGGTCCGGAGGGACAACAGGCCTATACTGGCCAACAGCACAGCCAGCAGAAGGCTTTTCCCCAAGGAGGGGTCATCAAGGTACTACTCAGCCCTGCTAAGCATTAGCTATCAGGCAGGGGAAGGCTGTAGGGTGGTATGGCCTCTGACAGATACATTTTAATGGGCAGAAATTCAATCATACAGCATAGTGAGGTTAGTGGCAAGTGGAATGTGCAAAACTGAGCTATTTTTCAGAAATGAGTTAAATTTATATTTGTACTCAAAGTTATGGTTTAACTGGTGTTAAATGTCCAGGCCGTGTTGATATCATTCAGTTGGAAAGTTGTTTACTTCAACACATTCGCTTTTCATCCAACTCGGACAGAATTTATGACTAATGACACGATTAGTCAGTCGTCATAAATTCCTGTCACACTTGAAGATAATGGGTGGACAATGCTTCTCAGTGCTTGTGAAATTTTCTTAGTTGATGTGACATTTGTGACTTTTCTTAGATAGTCTACCACTATACACTCAAACAAAGTGTGTGAGACCACATTGAATTGTTTTTTTTTATTATTAATATTTTCATATAAACCTTCATGTAAAGTTCATGAAGGTTTTTGAAACATTTAAACAAAGAAAAATTCTGATATTTAAAATGAAGAAGACATATTAAGATTCTGCTCTATTTCTAGGTCAAATGTAAGCAAATTTGTCACATTGACTATGTTAACTTTTTTGTACAAAAGGTCAGACCCCATCAAACATTTACAGGGGCATTTAAGGTCTAGAAATTTTTGGGGCACTTGAGGATCATTGGATAGCATAACAGGTTTTGCACTAACTTTTGGAGTCCAAGCCAGCTCCAGTGCGCACTGTCATTAAAGCAAAAGCAGTACATACCAAAAACTAAGACATTCTGGAATTCATGTACATTTTTCAATGATTCAACTTTTCACTCACATTGTTAATACAATATGTAATGAAAGAATGCAAAATAGAGGAACTTCCACCCGTGGTCTCAAATTTTTAGACCCCACTGTATCTACACTTCCTCCAGCACCTACTGGATCTCCAAATGATATTCTGTATTGGTGTGATAACAGTCATGGTCGTTTGTGGCACCTGGTATCACCTCCGCTTGATGTCCTAGCCTTTTATGCACTTTTACAAGTTGCTCTGGATACAAGCATCTGCTAAATGCCTAAATGTAAGTGTATGCAAATGTATGCTGTCATATATAATTACCTACCAAATGCAAGCCAGTATGTTGCACCTGCTACTGTCTTTTTCGGTAAAATTCATTACAAATCTGCATGCCCCTTGCCATTTTGGTGTTAAACAGAGTAATGATTTTGATTGTGAACCCACAAAGCTCTGGATACTATGAAGATTGCCTACATACTCTGTAGACAGTAAGTAACATGGACAGTCTAGCTGGCCTTAATGACCTGATCTGATCAATACTTTTACCTTTGTCCTTATGTCTCATGTTGTATCTGTTACATAATGGTCTAGAGGTTATACTTGAAAGGTATTTAATACTGTAATGTAAAAATTCATCCTTAAGCATCACAATATTAAAGTGCATTTAAAAACTGAACAGGCCTATGTTAAAGTCACAACAATTCTTCCTTCTTCTAGCACCCTTTTGGCTGTTCTTGATGCAAAATAATCTGTTTCCATAAAGGAATTTAGCAACACTTTGGAATGAAACATTTCCTATTTCACAGATGATCCAAACAACACAACTGGGTCTTGTCTAGATCTAGCATGTACTGTTTCTTATCTAGTACTTCCTACATTGTTATCCAGAATCATAAGGGGAATCACCCAAAAGGTGTTTATGTTCTGTTTTTTTTTTTTTTTTTTTTCTCTCTCCTGCTGTCCCTGCAGCCCCTGCAGAAGCACCCAGAACCCAAATGTCAACTTTTACAAAAAAAAAAAAAGTTATCCTGCATTCTGCGGCCAAATCACTCAGTGCATTTCCTCACCTTACCAAGAGTGACTTACAGGTATCCAAGAGCATAAAATGCAGCCACATATACATTGCAATTTGTACCAACCTATACTGTTATTGGTTAGAAAATACATGCTATTAAACATTTAATTGTTGCTTGACACTGAATTTAGTATTTCAGGAGGTATATTTTTAGCTGGGAATATCTAGAACAAGGGCTCTGAAAAAGCTAATTCATGCCTGCTTGGTTTATCTGTTCAACCAGGTTCTTTCTTTGGGTTTCTGTCCAACATGTGTATAACTGTGGAGCAGAAATCAAGCCCTTAACTACTGAGCTATTAACGTCACTTCCCTAAATCCTTTGGTTCCTGGGCAGCAGCATGATGTAACAAAGAACTAGAGCCAGCAAGACCCACCGCAGGAGCTGTGAGCTGAAGGACTACCTTCTGTGGCCAAACGGACAACAGTAATTATCTGTAAAATTAACAGATAATTAAAAGATGTTAAGTATGCTATATGCAAAGTATGCCATCTGTGGATGAGAATGCGTTACTTCTCACTACGTTCACAAGAAATAAACACATCATACAACAACGTGTTGAAAGTAAGACAGGGCCTTAGACACTCTGGGACACAGAGTAAGAGATTTACCAAATGGAGAGCATCACCATGAGTAAAAAGAAACCACCTTCCGTAGTCAGAATCCTAGAGGAGAGAAACGTGTGGCCAGTAACTTCAGTTGATGATGGAAGATAATGGGTGAAGCATGATGGGTAATCGATAAAAGATGATGACAGAAGATGAAGTGACCGAAGTGAAGATGACATCGATGGATGATTATGATGATTATTATTATTATCATGTATATTAGATAGTCCATTTGGCGACTTGGAACGTCCTTCTCCGGGGGAATTGCCTTTGAAAAGCACGACTGTTCCTCCTCAGTCCTGTCCTTTTAACTCTGTGAGGGACGCTAAAGGCATAACAGGCCGTGCTAATATGGCATGTCTATTAAGTAGGGTCCTGGTCTTATTTGAAGCAGCACATTGAAAGCTTAATGGGGTTTGCCTCTGGAGCCTCTATGATCACACTACCTCTTATTGAAGGAAAGCAGGAGACTCTTTGATGTCCTGGGCTATGTTTATGACAATGGCTTTGTGACGCAGCCCTCTTTATAACCAGAGGTGCATACTGAATCAATACTTCCTATGTCCCCTTGCATTTAAAACAGTCTAAACAGAAGCTTTTAAGGAGGAGGCAGAGTGCTGACTAATGGATTCCGTAAATTTGTCTTGATCAATCAAATGCCATTTCGCTGTTTAAAAGCTCTACCCTCAAAAGAGCTTATGTCTCCTTATGTTTACACTCTGTTATGTTTTTCATGCGTTTGCTCAGCTCTTCACATGCATGATAATAACAGTAGGTTATTCATGGAAACACTTTATTTTTCACACTACAAAGGACTATGTAAATAAAAAAAAGTGTACTCATGATTTAAAAACTGAACTATTTTTGAGCATTTTCAACCTAAACTGTTGGTGGCATCTAGAGGGAAGTCATGAGGAACTGGGGAGTGGTGGCACAGTACCCATAACCCTTTGCAATTGAGATAACCATAGGAGCCAAACCACAGGGAATATTATGGTATGGGAATGGACCAAAATATGACTGAAAAACTGATTTATGTACCTTATAAGTTACCCATTGGAAAGGCTATAAATGAAGTAGAAAACGGAAAGCCCTTAGACGCATGACTAAACAGTACAGCCAGGGCCTTCACTTTGTACAGTGAAGTTTGCTTGTTGCTGGATATGATTTAGTGAGCTTTTAAAGGAGGAAATGAGGATACAGGGAGAGAACTGTGAAAACAAGTTGAAGGCTTTCTTGCTATGGAGGAGACAGGAAAGATGCAAGTTTCTCTCTCTCCAGCTGCCCTGTTCATCACAACTCTATGTGCCAGAGGCTGCCTTAAGCATCCCTTCACAGCCTATAAAAAGCAATCGATCTCTTGAAAAGATTCTCCGGTGATTTAAGAAGCTGGCAAGGTAGAGAGGTCAAAGTCTGGACTCAGCCTCGTTCTTAATCAAGCTGGACACTTTTACAGGCCACGGTGGACCTTGATTTGGGCTCACATTCAAGAGGTGATCATCATTATAATGACCCTATTAACATAAGACTGTGCTCAATACTGCAAAATCTATGCCCATGAAGAATTCTGGGATTGTTTCATTGTGATTCTTGCACTTATAAAATGATCTGTCCAGTAAAATGGGTTTAAATCAAATGTTGACTGTGAAAAATCTGTGAGTCCTGAGTGTTGCACAAAGACAAAGTGCTTTGCTCTTATACATAGAGCGAGTGCAGTACAGCACCCTAAAGATCAAATCAAATATGGACCATACAAGGGCTAACTCTTCAAAATATTGTTAATTTGTGACTAAGTTCCTGCTCTGTTTGCCTTAAGTGCATACACAGTTTTATCTTTTTTTTTTTGCTGTGAGTTTTAAAAGTTGATTCACCTTCAAAGTTGCACACTCAGTTTTATTACACTGTGTTTTGTGAATACCTCTTCTGTTTCCTCTTTCAGATCTCCCCAATATGCACAATAGTCCATTGCGTCACTGAGGGAGGGAAGTTATTTCTTGACACACCACTCCCTGGTGACTCTGCTGGCCTATTGGGTGACTGCACCAGCTGCGCAGCCCCACATGGGGCAGAAAGCAGAGTGCAGAATAAGCACTACTCCGGCTGCGCAGCCCCCATTGGTCAGAATGCAGACTGCAGAATAAGCACTACTCCGACTGTGCAGCCCCTATGGGTCAGATTGCAGACTGCAAAATAAGCAGTAGTCTGGCTGCACAGCCCAACATACAGAAGAATTCCGACCGCTGAATAAGAAAGCATTTCAGAGGACACCCAGGCTTATGCGTGACCTGCCTGAAATGTCTTGGCAGTGAAACGTCCCAGGATTGCAAATGGGTGTCCAAATTTGGAATGATAAATGAGATTCCAAAAACAAAAAAGGAACACCCAGCAAGTTATGGAAAGATATTAAAGCAAGCATTGGGTATAAAACTTGTGAGATAACTCTAAAAATATTATTCAACTTTATTCACAATTGTTCAAAAGTAATATGCATATTCATAGATTATAGAAAGTGTCACTCTTATTAAATAGTGCTTATTCTAATTTATGCCTTAGTAACCACTAAGTTGTTTTATGTCTACAGCAGCCTTGTGGTTGGCAAAGCTATGCATCCAGGTTAAAACAGGATTCTATAACAGTAAAAATCCAGACATTATAAGTTGAGATGACATTACATCATAATACATTATGCACCACCCACTGTATGTCTTGTTACAACTTTTTTAAGAAGCTTTGTTTCCTTGTACAAGAAAAGATGGGAGAATTTTCACTCAAACTGTAAAAGCCGTTTATAAGCTGGTCTGGCATCTGCCAAGCAACTGGGTGGCTGGGAACCTCAGCACTTAAGCAGGCTCAACGCCACAGAGGAAGTCGGTAAAACCCTGGAAAAATCACTTCCTGCGCAACTGTGCGTGTGCGGGAGAGCTGGGGCTCTGCCAGGTGCAGGGGATGGTAAGCTGGCAGCGTGTGATGGGGCTCTGGTCTCCACATCCTCATCTTTCATGGCCCCGTGTGACTCAGACGAGACCTTATAAACACTTCTGCATGTAATGTTAGCGGCGCCTTTCAACAGCTCCTCCTAAATGTGCACGATCACACACGAGTCTCACCAGACAACTGGCTCCGGATCAGTCAATTAAAGGGATTCTCCAAAAATCAGATGACAGCATGAAAAATAACCATTTGAGCCGTCTTGAATAAGAGCCAGTCTTTTCCCATACTTCCTGTCACCCACATCTTCTGCATGGAGGGAGAATCTCCCAGCAGATTTGCACAGTAATCTTATTACACTCCTGTAATATTGCAACAATATTGCGACCCTGCACCATACCAAAACCATTTTTATAGTGATGTGTAGCAACTGGAGAGCATGCAAAATATAATTTCACAAAAACCGTTCGAATGAAGAAATACAAAAACTTGTTTTTTTTTTTTTTTGCATCTCAGATATGTTAATAAAGCCTAACAATGTCTAGGGCACTTTCACATCAGGCAGAATGTTTGTCTCATCAGCAGTTCTGTAAATGATTATGTCCAGCAGGAATAGTTTACAAAACATATGACAGTTTGTGCAGCCCGCCCGACTGAAGCAGTGAGCCTGGCCTTTTCACGACCTCAGACAACATTCAAGCACACTGCAATAAAACAATATGGTGCCCTTTAATTTTGCTGGCTTCATCAAAATCTGAGCTGCTGTGCAAATAATTACTCCTTCCTTATGGAGTGGCTGGGTCTCTAGATGAATTAGGGCACAACTGGATTCATAAGGTGAGTTAGACTGAAACCCAGGCTCTAATCATTCTTACCATGCACAATACACAAGCTTATTTAACATCCTGTTTAATTAACTCATGCTATTTATTTAAATGTCAGTCTCCATTTGTAGGGCCTTGCATTCTCTACTCGAAATTGCATTGGGCTTCTGATTAACACTAACAGTAAGTGACACTCCAGACAAGTAGCTGAACAGATTTCTGGAGAGAAAAATGGATTTATATTTATATAAAATAAAAGATATGGGCCTCCCAGTGGCTCACAGGGTAAAACATCTGCATTGGCAACAGGCCCATCCGCATTGCTATGGCAGGGGTCTCAACCAGCCACATTCGTTAGTCTCATCGCCCCACAGTGGACACTCCTGGTCACCCATTCTCCTACAGGTGCATGAACTGACCATACACTGACTGCATAATGCTCCAACAACATAGGCAGTGTGTGATTGGAGGTGTGCCTGCAGCGTGGATAAATTCAATAATGTAGTGAAAAATATGCCCTTTTTACAACATACTGTGTATAGCCTAAAGCCTTTTTCTGGACATACCGGCAGTTTATGGTTAAAATGACCTTCCAAGGTAAACATTCTTCAAAGTTCTGCAGCTCAAGTTAACATGCATGGCTAATTTGAACTTAGTTTTAAGGTTTAAAAAGCTACCAATTATTTTAAAAGAAATCCCTGGAGGAGTTCAGTTGAATGTAACAGACTCACACCGAGTTAATAGTCCATATATGACAGATTTACACATTCTTGACTTATACTTTGAAAGCATCAATGTCCAAATAAAAAATAGTTGGAGTGAATGAAAGGAAATGAGAATATGAAATAAAAAAAGAAAGATGAAAAAGATTACCCCTAACCCACACATTGCTCGGATGATTATGACAGACTAAAAGTGGAAACGCGCTGTGAAATCGCCCGACAGTTGGAGCACTGCAGTGGGCTAATCCCCAGGACCTCATCTCAGCTCAGCCCTGAGCCCACCTTCCTGTCCGTACAACCCAAGCTGGGACCGCCCAACTGTGAAATAAGCAAAAACTGAAAATTATTTCACTTCTGGGCCAATGCATGGTAATTTGATAAACTTATTTTCTCTTTTGGAGATACTGCCTGCATTGAAGTTCTGTATTATCTGTAGTTGCAACAAATAGGTCACTCAAAAACTAAAATTTGACCATCCCTAAATTTTTGTCTTTCTAAATTTCTCATTTTAAGTTATGAAAAAGCTCAAATACTCTCTCCAGTGACATAGCTGTACTTAAGCCTACATTTCTGAGTCAATCTATCTAAAGTTTGTGGTCAAGTGATTCGAATGCCTTTGACAAATAAACAATATAGCCGCCACCAGCTCTGAAACCAGACTGACCTTCATTGGAAGGGTCATTTTCAAACAGAAATAGATTGAGAATTCACTTGGTATTCTTGGACCTTGGCAAGGATTGGAGGTTTGTAAACAGGGCAGTAATTGTTTAATTCTGAATGGTCCCACTGTTGAATATAGAATAAGCTGCATATCATATTTTAAGTATGGATCATAAGCCTCAAATTAAAAATATGCTCAAGATTCCCATTGCTCTAGTGGTCTAGACCATCTGCCATGAACATCATGTACAAAATGACTGCATGGCTTCAGATCCCAGCCATTGCTTTGCTGTTACAACTTTCTTGTCTCTTGTCTTCCTGTGTTTTCTATCACTATCCACTATCTGGAAAAATTATAAAATATGTAAGGAGAGTGAAATTATAAAATATGTCAGGGAGGGTAGACTGCCTTCAGTCCTTCAAAAAGTGCAACCAACAGTCCCTGCAATAATGTCAGCTGCTATGTTAAAAAAAAGAAGAATCCAGGTTTTCAGGGGAGGTAAATTTCCTTGGGTTAACATATTTCACAGCTTTGGCAACATGAGCAGTAGAAATGGACTGAAAATTAACTCTGCTTAAACTGCTGTCAGGCTCAGCTGAAACTAAATTAATATTACAGGGACATAACCGTGTCCCAGAGAGGTCAAAAACACACTCTGCACATAGAATGCACTATAAAACACCCAGCAGTATCACCCTTTATTAGAATCATTAACTGACGTGAGCTGTGAATGCTGTTTAGGAAGGATGCCTGACGTTCTTAAACTTAAAAATGTTCTTAAACCTCAAAATGTGTTTGAGCCATCAGACAGAGATCCTTCTTCAATTATGGCCATATGGGTTAGACATCACAAAGCAAATTCACTGTGAGAGACTGATGCTGGATACATATAAAAAGTACTGGGGAAGTACCACAGGTGTGAGACACAACTTTGCAGTCAGGATCACCGAATCATTGCTGTGACCGAAGCTAAGCTAGAAAAGCAGTCAGCAGGAAGACTTATGCACAGATCAGCTCAAACCAAGCTGACTTGCTTTGTCCAGGATTGGAGTTTTATGTATTAGCAGTTTCTGTCATTATGTTCCCATGTCTACTCATCCTTGGAGCATTACTGGTGCTGCCTGTCTTACAGTCAGATTCATACGGTGCGTTTTCATCGCCACTGGTCTAAAAACAACTTAGGAGATAAACAAGAGAGGAAGAGAAATACATGGCACCGTTACTGACCAGAGCGAATAACCAGACATAAACAAAGGGGGGGGAACGAGCTAATTGTTATGGAAAAACCATAACTTCTCTGTAGAAACCGGCAGTCAGGATGACATCATATGGTAGATTGCTGGAACTGGTTAATGAAATGGGAGATTAAGCCAGCCTGCTTTGTCCAGAGCTCATGTGAGCCTAGTATCACCTCTACAACGGTAAAGGCTTCTGCTTCAACCATACACACACACAGAGGGTACCAACTTTGTGTTTCCTCCACCCTCCAACAAAGGTTGGACTCTGCTCCTGATTTGTACGTGTGTATATAATGGTTTTGATATAATTATTATATGTTGGAATTATTTTGATAATGAAATTTACTCCTCTGAGAAAGATCAAAATGTGCAATCACTTAAGAAACAGGGTAAAAAAACAAATTCCTTTCAGAGCTGTTCATATTGATTTCTGCTTTTGTGCACATGGAAGTCAGGATGTGTAAAATACTTAACCGTGGTGCTGATTGATGGCCTTCATTGAAGCTCTGTTCCTCGTTTTGTCTCAGACGCCAATGAAGTCTCAATGAAATTGAATAAGCCGGAGGGTAACCAACAGATTTTACACGAAATTTGTGGTAGCTTTTCATTTTCACAGAACAATGTGTTTTCTGTTATCTGGAACATCAACAAAGCCAGTGATTTACTCCACTGTGTATTCTTGAGTCAGCCAGCCCTGAAACCAATTCTTGTGTGAGACATGTGGTAACTGCTGCATGGTGAGTAATGAGAGGAGAGGAAGCCGAGGGCTCAAGGAGATAAACCATGCAACAGCACTCTTCTCGACTGCCAAGCCTAAGCTTATCCAACCAGCAACGCTCACAGAGCGTTTGGCAAGCGTCGTGAAAATGTTATAGGGAACTTGAACAAATATTACAGCGATGGGAAGGAATGATCTTTCAAATAACACGGCGTGTAGAATCTTGGATGCATCTCCTTAGAGCCCTGGAATTTTACACTGGCGCGTGAGCATCCAAAATCTGCTACTTTTGATTTTCATTCATGAAATCTTTCACTGAATAGCTTGTTTTCTTATGACCAAAGCTCTTTGATTTATACTGTATGTAGGATTTATGCTGGATTTAGCCTTGTTGCACTGTGCTTTTCCGTGTCCTGTTGTACTTGCTCAAAGCATCTACTTCAGTTATTTATCATCAGAATTTACCACAAAATTACAAGTGTTTTTCCATTTAGGAACGGGATAGTTTAAGACAAATTCATGGTTCTTCAAATAACAATTTAAGGCTGAAAATAAAACCAAGCAAAATGGATGTGGTGTGAATGCCAAAGTTCAGTTTGTCTGAGTCAGACTCACATTTATACTGCATGGCCATTATTCTTATGGACGGGAGGTGGGAAACTGAGCTGGGTGATGAAATACAATCAGCTCTCATGTGTCTGTATCAGTGGGGTAGAGGAATACTCTTCTGTCTGTATCAGAGGGGTAGGGGAGTGCTGTAGTGTCTGTATCAGTGGGGTAGAGGAGTGCTCTAGTGTCTGTATCAGCCGGGTAGAGGAGTGCTCTAGTGTCTGTATCAGTGGGGTAGAGGAGTGCTCTAGTGTCTGTATCAGAGGGGTAGGGGAGTGCTCTAGTGTCTGTATCAGTGGGGTAGAGGAGTGCTCTAGTGTCTATATCAGTGGGGTAGAGGAGTGCTCTAGTGTCTGTATCAGAGGGGTAGAGGAGTGCTCTAGTGTCTGTATCAGTGGGGTAGAGGAGTGCTCTAGTGTCTATATCAGTGGGGTAGAGGAGTGCTCTAGTGTCTGTATCAGAGGGGTAGGGGAGTGCTCTAGTGTCTGTATCAGAGGGGTAGGGGAGTGCTCTAGTGTCTGTATCAGAGGGGTAGGGGAGTGCCCCAGTGTCTGTATCAGTGGGGTAGAGGAGTGCTCTAGTGTCTGTATCAGAGGGGTAGAAGAGTGCTCTAGTGTCTGTATCAGTGGGGTAGAGGAGTGCTCTAGTGTCTGTATCAGAGGGGTAGGGGAGTGCTGTAGTGTCTGTATCAGAGGGGTAGAGGAGTGCTCTAGTGTCTGTATCAGAGGGGTAGAGGAGTGCTCTAGTGTCTGTATCAGAGGGGTAGGGGAGTGCTCTAGTGTCTGTATCAGAGGGGTAGAGGAGTGCTCTAGTGTCTGTATCAGAGGGGTAGAGGAGTGCTCTAGTGTCTGTATCAGAGGGGTAGGGGAGTGCTCTAGTGTCTGTATCAGAGGGGTAGAGGAGTGCTCTAGTGTCTGTATCAGAGTGGTAGGGAAGTGTTGTAGTGTCTGTATCAGAGCGGTAGGGGAGAGCTCTAGAGTCTGTATCAGAGGGGTAGAGGAGTGCTCTAGTGTCTGTATCAGAGGAGTAGAGGAGTGCTGTAGTGTCTGTATCAGAGGAGTAGAGGAGTGCTGTAGTGTCTGTATCAGAGGGGTAGAGGAGTGCTCTAGTGTCTGTATCAGAGGGGTAGAGGAGTGCTCTAGTGTCTGTATCAGAGGGGTAGGGGAGTGCTCTAGTGTCTGTATCAGAGGGGTAGAGGAGTGCTCTAGTGTCTGTATCAGAGGGGTAGAGGAGTGCTCTAGTGTCTGTATCAGAGGGGTAGAGGAGTGCTCTAGTGTCTGTATCAGAGGGGTAGAGGAGTGCTCTAGTGTCTGTATCAGAGGGGTAGAGGAGTGCTCTAGTGTCTGTATCAGAGGGGTAGAGGAGTGCTCTAGTGTCTGTATCAGAGGGGTAGGGGAGTGCCCCAGTGTCTGTATCAGAGGGGTAGAGGAGTGCTCTAGTGTCTGTATCAGAGTGGTAGGGAAGTGTTGTAGTGTCTGAATCAGAGCGGTAGGGGAGAGCTCTAGAGTCTGTATCAGTGGATCAGAGTCTGAGAAAGAGTACATCCAGTGTGGCCTGGTATCCTAGCTTGCAATGCCTCATGGGACTGGTCATCTTTGATGTGGAGTGAATGAGTTTTGTCAAGGAGATGAAGGGGCAGTAATGAGGAAATGCAAGCTGGCCCCGGACCTGTTCCGACATCCCCAAGAGAGCTTCTGCGTGTGCGATAGAGAAGCGCCACGGGGGGAGGGGCCTTCTCTCACACACACACTCTGATTGCAGAGACCTCAGTGTACAAGCTGATGTACATCCACAGGGATCATGACTGCATCCACTGTACCATTAAGGCAGTATGGCCTTACATGACATCACCCCTACTGTAACACCTTCCCTTGGGGAATGTGTGTACACAATCCCAGGGCAGGGGGTGGAAGATAAGGCTACAACAGCCTAGGATCATGGCGCTATCTCAAAGACAGTCCACACGCATAACAAAGACACTCTCAAAGACACTCCGCACGCATTGCAAATGTACAAAAGCTGGCGGTAACAAGGTCATCACTGCTGACTGATCACCATCTAAACAATCTTTACATGAAGCTTTATATGACATACAGGGCATAGCGAGTCTTATGGAACATGGAATAGGTTGCAAATTAAAGTCCAAGGTTAGGCACTGTCATTGTTTTCCTGAGCAATGTTCTTAACTTTAACAAATATCCAGATATGTGGGGTAATCCTCCATGTGGAAACATCAGCTCTTGGGTCACTGTGATAAGGGATGAGTAAATAAATGGTGTTATTTGTAAGTAAATTAACCTGAGGCACACAGCATACCCAGGGAAAGCATGGCAGCTTAGTGATCTAATCAAATCCCAGATCCACAACATTTCAATTACATTACGTTCTACATGACTGCCCCAACACCTACTAGAAATCGTTGAGTTAACCATTGAAGCTGAGAGGGCAATATCAGACATGTATTTTGGGAACCAAGATATTTTTGGGCTCTCAGGTAGAGTATCCACAATAAAAATTCTTAGTGTTAATTTAACTCCAGCAGTGTTTATATGATCCAGTAGGGATCTATCAGAGTAAACTGTATTCTATCAGAGTCATATTAACACTGTAAATTTTACTGTGTGTATGACTATATGATAGCATTACATTTAATGTCATTTTTCAATAGAGGGGAAATTGGATAATGACTGTCATTCTAGAAAAGAAACAGTTCTGCAAATATCTATTAACATTAGTTGAGGGTAATTTGTACAATTATCCAGAATTCCACCATGAACATTTTATGTCTATAGTGCTGAAAGAAAACTGTTGTTGTTGTAATGTTGTGGTATGATGTCACTATCTCAACACAGAGATATCAATATGAAACATACATTGCATTTCACAGTACGTTGAAATTCTCTCTCTCTCAGAGTTTATATCAGTCATGGAATAACCAGTGTCACTACCATTTATACGAATAAGACATTTCATTACATGATCATATTGAAAAAATGGTCTGCATAAATTTAATCTATGTCTTCAAGCTGTATTTCTTTTGGACTGTTGGGCTGTTTTCCTGTCTACAAGTTGGAAGTTTACCAAATTTATGACAACACATAATTCTAATTGGTGCATGCAATTAAAATCCAGGGAATTCACCTCCCTAGGAATGAATGTACTGAAGACATGCCACAGTATTTTCAATGACCCTAATAAATTTCCTTTATATCAGCAATTAATGTCCAACTGAACACTTTCCTGGGGTTTACGTTTGCATAGACCAACCTCAGGTGCCTTCTAAAGCCATTATAAAAGTTTGCACTGCACAGCGAACCCTGATGAATAAACATGTTTACAGGAAAAGCCACCCGGAGGTGATATAAATGTGCGGGCGTATGACAAAGTCAGCACTTTCAGCTGTGAATCGGGCATTAAGACACGGAGTGCGGACGCTTTTATTTAGAAACCAAATTGATTCCGGGGCCGTCAGCATGCGGTGATTATGATGGAAACTCGGGGCTGCTGTTGCAGAAAGGCGTGACCCGCCGTCTGCCTTCACTGCTCTGTTTCCTGCATTTGCAAATGAACATACTTTTTGTGCGCTAAGAAACTGCTGTGTCATAACTAACAGAAGTGTGGTCCAGGATGGTGGGTGGGGTTTGGCTCTTACTTTTTCCATAACAGACACATATGTTTATGGAAAAATCGCTGCATCATGACTTACACAGGTGAAGGTGTATGGGACAGTGGACAGGGCCGGCTTGGTATGCGGATGACTGACCCAATGGAATTCAAAGGGATCGCTTTCCTTCAGTTCCACCTCTTCTCTCATGATCAAGTCAAGGGCATTTGATATTTTTCCCTATCTCACCCTCTCGCACGCATTGCAAATAATGGGTTCAATGAATGCGATTCAAATATTTTTAAAACATCCGTCAAGGTTGACAAAACACACACAATAGTATTTGGCATGTATAGCGATTTATCGTCAGTGGTGAATCTAAAGCTGTTCCGCCTGTCTCGTGACTGCATTGAGGTCTTAGCTTCCATTACATTATATACACACAAAAAAAGAACTCTGGAGGTAGTGTTACTTAATAGGAACCTACAGCTATTGCCTGAAAAGCAGTCATCCCAGTTATTATCATAACTTTGGTGTCCTCCACAGAATCAGTAAGGCAAAGGCTATGTCTCATGTGCATTCTCTAGCATGTTCAGCCCTCCAGTTATTTCCACTCTTCAGTCTACCATCAAAACTTCCACAGCTACTGTGCCAGAGATGTGTAGGTAATGCAAGCAGACCACAGGTATCTCAGTGGCCATAGATGTAACTACTATGCAATGCATTATGGGATATCTGTATCATACAAACCAGTGTTCTCTGCCCTACGGGCATCATTTCTTTCCTTTGGCAGGTGAGAAGAAGAAAGATGCAACGAACATTAAATTTATTATATTATTTTATTACTGCATGATAGATAATCATCCATATCTATCTATACTTGCTAGATATACATGCTAATGTTAAATATGTTCAGCTAAGTACCTGCCTAGGATTTCCGTTCCTTATAAACCTGTTTAATTGTACATTTTCAATCAAAGAAACCAAATTTTCACTTTGCTGAGCAATGAAAGGTGTTAGTAATCAGCTGAGCTTGAGTTTGGAAAACCCCCTATAGACATGTCTTCCACGCACAAACACACACACTTGAGACTGCATAAATGCACACGCATACTTTCTCTAAAGTACACTGGAGCAACTCAGCATATTTTTCATATTTCCTCATTTCCCTTAAGCAATACACTGTCATGAAGTCCACCTGGAGTGATGCCCTCACAGGACGTGATAAGACATATGGAAGCTTCCAGATTTGAAGCTAACAACTGACATTTAAACATGTAAAGCCCCTATGAACACTCTGGACTGCTTACGATGGGGTTTCCACAAGCTCGATGAAAAGGTTTGGTCGTGCTGGCTTGTGTGTGTGTGTGTGCCAGCTGAACAGCACGCATTGCCTCCATTCCACCTCCCGTACTCCCCACCCCCCCCCCCACCCCCCCTCAGGTGGCTGCTTTGCACGGGACAGAGGCGTGTAATTGCTTTCATGCCCCCCAGCTCTGCAGGAATGCTGCACACGGCCATCATTAATATTTATCAGCTAGCAGCTCCACACCACAGCAGCCTGTGTCTGTCTCTCACTGAAAGCCATGGGGAGACCTGAACCAGCACATGGGAGCATAGGAGAGACCCAGCGCAGTGTTACCTCCATATGGTGCAGGAGAGCTGCAGGCTGCTAACACAGGTGTATTCTCCACACTCACCCCAGCACACATTCATATAAATGCACATATTTTCACACAGATACACAGACATACGGCATACATCCCGTTCACCTACTCAAAAATATTACAAAGCAGACACTCTTATCCAAAGCAACTTCCTACGTAGGAGAACATAACTGAATTCACCAGATAAATGTGAGCAAAAGTGCCAGACTATCCCAGACCAGCAAGAATATGTGCAGTATCTCGAAAGCACACATACACACGCCCTCTGTTCCAGATTCAGGGACCGATCTCTATAGTTGACTGCATCTACTTAAATCAGTTATTTTGAATGTCAGCACTTATGTTGTAATACCTCCACAGAACATTGTATCCATAGACTGCTCTGGCGAAGAGCCTGATCCAGGATGAACCCCAGCTCTGTCCCCGGGTGACCCCATACAACATGCACTGGAACGCCCATGCAAGCAGAGGGGGCCCCCTTACTCAACAATCACTGAGGGGCGGACACAATTTTTGTTCAATTCTCAGACCTCTGTAATGTAATACAGAAAGTTAACCACATTTTGTATGCAAAAATACACAAAAAATGCTATTCTGTGTATGTGATCAATGCAAATCTTTCAGGTCCAGTTCAAGTGCTAGGATAACACTAGATTGGTTGGTGCATGAAACTGTTTATAAAATCATTATTAACTAGTTTGTTAATCATTAGTAATATATTTAAATGAAAAATTGGTACTGCTAAAACTGCTATAATCATTATTGCCTGCCTTTCAGATGCCTGAACCTGGTCATGAACCTAGAAGGCTGGTCTGAGGACTGGATCAACTGCCAGTTGATTTGCAGTTTGTTTCAGCATCCTGACTAATGTGTTACCAGTTCTAGTATCTGGCTATGCAATGAAAAAAAAATGAAATCATGCTATGGATTTAAAAAAATTACCATCTTCTTTCATCAAAAGCTTTTAGGGCTGGTCTCATTATTTATATAACATCAAAATAAAAAAAGACTCCTAAACAAATATTCTCTCAGTAGGTAGCTTGCCTGTTCTGTCCCTGTCCTTTCGCGGTGTCCCTTACCTGCTTAGTTGATGCATCGTCCCTGTGTTGCATGCTGGGACTGGCGGCGGGGGTGGCGGGGGCGCTGCGGGTGCCCCCAGAGAACAGGGAGCGCACAGTTTCCAGCCACTTCATCCCAAATTGAGGCCAGGAGTGTCCACTCAAACCCCACTGAGCCCTACGGTCGGTTACGTCAGGGGTGGTAGTGCAGAGCACAAAAACAATCGCCGCGCTTTCCTGAACGCACGCCGCACCTGCTCAGCAATGAGATATCCCCAAAAAGCGTGGCTCCTGCCTCTGCAGGATGGGGATGAAGCACCACGGAGTGGTGACGAGGAGGTGGATGGAGCCCACAGCCGAGGGGTCCGGTTCCTCGCTCCGGCAAACGGCAGCCGAATGACACTCAATCCTTCTCGTGCTCCCACCATCTGTCGTTTTTCCCTCTTTCCCCCCTCTCTCTCTCCTCAGTCCCTCCCTTCCTCCCTCCCTCATTCTACTCCCCCCCCCCCCCCCCCCCCCCCACCCCCTTCTCTGTAAATCTCTGGAGATCCCCTCACCATAGCTGAGTGAGGTTGACTAAAACAGATGACGGGCGTTGGACGGGCCTGGAGAGGGTGTTTTCCCAGTCCGGTGGCCACAGGGATCAGTGGTGAGGGCGGTGAATAACGATAAATGCAGCTGTACGCTGGTCTTGCCGATGAATGACCAACCTGATGGACAGATCGCCAAATCTAATATGAATGGCCACTAATGGACAGGCCAACTTTGGCAAGGAAGACCAGCTATTTGCTTACTTTCCCCCAAAAACAATGCCTCATCTGTTCCTCTCAAACTTTTGCACAGGCCATTTTCATAGTGTCGTGTTTTCCAACGCAAAGACGAGGTGCGTGGCTTTCAGATGCGAAAGGATCAGCACTGCAGCGGCACACCTGGTGAAGGTTCTGCCACCTGGTGTCAGTAACCATGGAGACCCCTCCCTGTCTAAGTGCATTTCACAGTTAGGGGGACAGACTCATCTCCCAGCATTCCACTTGCCCCATCCGACACTTACATGAAGATGAACAATGTGAGGAAGGGCATATCTGCAATGAGGCCAAATAACACACCAACATTTCAGCCAGTTAATTTGTCATTTATGTGAAAATATGGCAGAAGTAAAGGCCATATCTTCTTAATGGTTGAAATGCAGAAGACTTTGTCCCTACAGAATTTCAAGTTAATGAGATGAAACTAAAAAAAGATGCTTTGAACTAATTATCATGATTGAATGTTTGGATCCACATTTTCACATTAATGACAAATTAGCTGGCTAATGATGAAAAATAAAATGAGCAAAATGAGAAATTGAGCCATGTGGTCACCTAGTTAACAACCCTCGAGCATTGTGTTTTAACATGCATGACATTAAAGAGAATTCAATGTAGAATAATATAACAGGCTCTATGACATACAGTATAGTAGGCCTGTCCACAATGTCAGGGTACAATCCACTCCTCCACTGATGGTCCAGTAGGCACAGGCTCCACACTAAGCCTCCTTTGAAAACATGATGTACGGAATATTCCCCGCACACAAGCTGTGAAGCAGTCCCATCTGGAGAAGATTAATGCAGTAATTTCAGAATGTGGTGCGCTAATGCATTCACCGCTGACCTGACAATGTGTCGAACCTCAAGCAAATGTCACTGGGTCCCCTAACAGTTCCGGGGGCCTGGCTCACCAGAGAGGAGGCTGCAGGTTCACCTCGTTGGTGGGCTTTCCCTCTGCCCTTTAAGACAATGCGCTTCCTCAATGAATCATGGGTAACTACAGCTGGCTGGGCTCTGGGACATGAGCGGATTTGTTTCATGTTTAAAAGCGTGCATCCCCTAGATGAGACATGCGTGTGCGTGTGTGTGCGTACGTGAGCATGTGTGCATGTTGGTCTTAAACTCTAATATAGGTTGATAACAGTCTGCTGGGAGATTTAGCCATGCTGTAGTCATGGTGACCACATGGCCCCAACACAAGCTTAGACTTTACTCATTTTATGTTTTTTATTTGCTTCACAGAGTCCCTTCATGTGGTTCCATGCAAACATCACCACACAGTTGCCTCACAATGGGTCTTTTGGGATTTCTGGCCACTGCTCTTGAGACAAACGAAGCTGCGAGACAAAAAACGTGTTGTACAGTGCATATACGAAATAAATTGTAATAAAATTTAAAACTGGCTGCCTTTGGATGGTTGCCAGTAAGTGGCATGATCGGTGACATTTTTGTATTATAATAACGAGGACTTGCAGAAGCTTCGCCCTGGGGAAGGATTACATGTCTCAGCAAGTTCTTATCCAAAAAATGTAATGTAATTGTTGTAAGGATAATTGCAATGAAATGGAAATTATGCAAAACCTTTTTTCTACACCGCTTAATTGTAAATATGTCACAAAGGCATGTTTTCATTTGCAGTGGGATTGTGTGTGTGTGTGTGTGTGTGTGTGTGTGTGTAAGACAGGGAGAGCAATACAGAGCCAGAATCCATGTGCGTCTGTTTGTGTGTTTGCTTATATTAAAATCATTCTCTAAGGCTAATGATTTCTGTGTTATCCAAATAAAGGATGCAATTAAAATGAGCTCAAGACCAAACTAAGCAATGTTACCTTACTTTAACGAACCTGGGGCAATGCAGAACAAACATAAATGGAATAAGCAAAGAAATAGAAAATGAGTATTGGAAGGAGAAAATGTGAAAGGTTTATTGCTTTTAGCAGTTTCAGCAACAAAAATTTATATGGTACCAGCGCTTCCATGAAAACTGTTTCTCTTAATTTCACTTAAAGATACGCCATACCAAGTATGTTAATAATACACAAGACAATAAAGAAATCTTTAAAAGTACACCCAATGGTAATCCACAGAAAAACCATACATGTAATCTCCTCATAAAAGTCACATTTAACAAAAACACTGGGTAGACAAAAAGGGCAAATTATTTTATATCTCCCTCCCAAGCAATTAAGAATAAAATTCTGAAACTGGCCTGGAAAAATTATTCATTTGTGACTGTACAAAAATTATTCAGTAAATCCATACAAACAGCATCACCTCCATACATCAAATTCATGATTCTGCTTAAATGAAAAAAGTGTATGTTCAAGTCAACAAGATGTCACCATTCATAATAATTATGGAAAATTTTCATTTTCAATATATAGTTCAATTGGTCTGTGATCAGGTACAGTGCTTAAAAGATACCCAGTGCATATGTGTATAATTATAGCTAAACTAATGGGAAAGATTTAAAATCTTAATACATTTTAACCATGGGCAACATCTAAATCCCCCAATGGTAATTTATGACAGAGTATATAGATGCATATTTTAGTCCTTCATAATCAGTTTAGCAGCCACTGTAATGAATGAAAAAGAACTGGAGGAAAATTAATATTTGCATACAATGTTTGTTACTCAATGAGATAAGTAAAAAGTGCTGTAGAGATGAAATTGAATGCGTCACTTGCCAATGTGTTGCCTCTACATAGCCATTCCAGCTTTATAAGGGCAAAAGTTGACCTCCAACACACTTAAATCTAACCCTGATACACACAGCTGTGAATGATGACTAAACAAATATGCATGACAAGAAAAATAATAGTTTCCATTAGAAATCAAACTGCAGTTGGTTAATGCTAGTTTAAGAGAGGCCCTACACATTATGTATGCTACATGAATGGTAAGTTTCTAGTATGGACCATAAGTGGTCAGTGAGTTGTGGGTACAATCCTCTCTCTGGTAGGGAAAGCTGGTCCAGGATCAACACTTTCCTCCACAAACTTGGTGACATCACATCACCAACCAGTAAAGTTTACCAACGGTCAGTGCTTGACGGCACATAATCTATGTCAGAATTACACTGGTAAGAGTTGTAATTTTGCCATCAGTACAGGGCATGGTGGGACATGCAGAAGCTGGATGGAGGGGGAGGGGGGGAGACTGTGGACTGTAAGATGTTAAATATTCATTAGATTCACTGGCTCACAGATCAGAGAGTTGTAGGTGAACATGCACTTTGCATTAACATTGCATTTACATGTAGGCATTTGGCAGACTCTCTTATCTGAAGCGAATCACAAAAGTGCAAAAAATAGATGAAGAAATCAAGACCAGGTGATACCAAGTTGTCTGTGCCACAACTGACAACAGCAGCGATCGCTCCAACCTCCAGTATACCATTTCAAATATCACCTCAACTGCAGTTCTTCTGGAATAAGGGTATGAGTGGAGTAGAAGTTGGGTAAAACAGAGCACACTGGCAGTTCAGATTGGGGATGATTTTTTATCATATAGTATTTATGTACCAATTCAACATGTATGTTATCTATTTTATATTACTTCTGAGGCTGGAGGTCAAGTTATGTCACAGCTACGATGTTACATCGAGTTCATTATGCCATCAGTGCAGTAAACATGATCTCCACAAGCCATGTTGTTTTCAGTACCAGAGACTAGCCACAAACTGGCCTGCAATGCTTTGAACATGGGTATTCCTAAAGCACCTTTATATGCTGCAAAGGTTATGGCCGAAATCAATGCAGCAACTCTGAAGAAGTTTGAAAAATCAAAGGAAGAGAGTGGCCCTTTGTTTCATTCAGACACTAATACCTGGGAGCACAGAGGTTTCAGTCATTTGAAGACTGAATGATTGTTTGAGCCGCCCTCCTTCCCCACACATCTGAGGTGCAGTGGTATTTCACGCACACGGTTGACACGGCCTTTAACAGCCCTGGTCTGGAGAGAGCGATCTAGCAGCTGTGCAGCCCGCCGCTGCAAATACTATAATAACATTAATCATGTTTTTTTTTTTTTTTCTGACATAATGATTAAAGCAGCCAAACGTATGGTCCGTCTCACCGTTTGCTGCCTTTTGTTCCCCTGGCAGGTGTTGGGTAAACGCGGTGGCAGTTTGCGCTGCATTTCAGATCGAAGAGGTTGCGTACGTTTTGTCTGCGCTGCTCGAAATGTTGTTTGTGCCTTGCTTAAAAAAAAAACAAAAAAAAAAAACAAAGATGTCCAAGTTTTGACCTTTCTCTCAAAACAACAACAGTAACAACAGGCAGGTGAGGAGGAAAAGCACAATGGAACTGCTCTGTAGCAAACTCCCAATCACCTTCAGCTCTGAAAACAGATAAAAATGTCCCCAAATCAATTCAGGCTAAGCCTCAATTCTGTAAAGTGCAGAGCTGAACCCAGTGAACGCATACTGATGTAACAGCATAGGGTCACAATGTATTATAATTATGAAGCATGAAGGCTATTTTACACTGTGGTTACAACAAAGAGGAAAATAGCCAAGTTTGACACTGAAGTCAGTTGTGGATGGATACAGTCTTGGTGTGATTGGTACCTCTTTCACCATAGAGTACAGTCAAAGACATTGCACAGCTGCCAAAGGAACAGCGTATTTCAATGTGATTGATGTGCGAACAATGTGATTCTGCTGAGGAGAGGAATAATAGCTTAATCATGCTCCAAATGACTGGACAGATCGTATTTGCATTCTGCCATCACAGACGTGCAGCTGCCAATTTGTGATATGGAAGAAAAAAATGGACAGTCAGCTGTAAGTCTGCTGCGACTTCAGCAGCGAAGCAAAAAAGAGAGTTGAGCAGAAACTTTTATAAAGTGGTTAAAAAAAAAAAAAATTGACTGGACTTTAGGACTGAATGCTCCAAGAAATGTGAGGAATCTCGAGTCATTCCATACTTTTGTTCTCTCTACTCACTTTGTGCAAATCAATCATTTCACCTTCCGAATGAAAAATAGTTCAAAAATTGGCAACTTCTTTAATGGATATTGCATTTACCATGAGTACAAATATAATATATCTTAAACATGTGTAGTTTAGTCTGCCATCTGGACATCTTTATTCTTCTGAACTTGATGTTTCAGGATCACTTGCTGGGACTCCATTAAAACTGCATTTGCTCTGACCTGGGGGTCATGTCTGCGAGACAACTGAGATATCTATTACGCTATAATGAATCTTCGCACAGTATTACATATCCTACATTATGTACATGGACAGCTCTCACTCTCTCTTCTGTCTCCCTCTCTCTCCTCCCTTTCATTGTTCTCTTCCCTCCCTCTCCTCCTTTCTCTCTAAAATGCTGTGCGGTACACGGTACCATCACAGATAATTACAGAAGAGCGAACATGGAAGCATAACACAGTGTGAACCGCAATGGTAGTTTACAGAGAGCCAGCGTGTTGCGGTGTACTGTCATTTAGACACACAAATTACCATTTGAAATGCTCAAACAAACACATTTCCGTGATCGTTGTGACACATAAAAAAAGTCCCATAGTTCCCTGTGCAGTAACCCTTTTAAGAGTGTGAGATCCGAAGCCTGTGGCATACCAGTTCTGCTGCATGCATCATTAGCACACAACGTGCAAGCAGCATTCCCGTTTCTATCCCAGAGCTTCTCCATCCCTCTCTAAAGGGATTACACAATCCAATCCCAGTCAACTGGAAACACTATTATGCAGTTTTCTCCCTGGCAGCCGGGCTCGGATCGTGGGTGGGAAGCATAGGCTGTGACAGGCAAAGGGATGGAGAGAAATTTCTCATAGGGGCATGGTGCCAGCGAGCAGTCCTGTCTACGTTATGAATGACCGCGATTGGTCGATAGGTAGGGTGTCAGTACAGCTTGACAGGTGGCAGTATTGGACTGGCTGCAGACTGACCAATCAGATTGATCGTTGGCACAAGACCAAAGTTCTGTGTGTTCCAGTCTACCAGCACACAACGGATATCTGTGTGTCTGGGTGTATGTGTGAGCATGTGCGTGTGTGTGTGTGCATGTGTGTGTGTGAGAGAGTGAGAGAGAGAGATAGGGTGTATGCATGATTGAGAGGGTGTGTGTGTTTGGGGGATTCTATGCATCTGTGTGTGCAGTTTCACTGCTCAGTAAAACTTACTCTGAAATGGGATAGAGACAGAGGTTTATTAGCTCTTTAATAAGTAGACAAGTGCGATGGCTGACATACAAATTGAAAGACCACAGACTGAAAGATAATTTCATGCATGCTGAGACTTCATAATTTCCTGGATATTCTCATCATCGTTAGTATAACAGATGATGACAGCATTCAGCATGACTGCAGATTCCGCCTACGATATACCATGCGCCTATCCTATTTACCCCTTCGGTTGTGTCAAAACTCACAGCCCAATACTGTACATCATGAAATGACTGAACACATCAGGTCACCAGTGGAATGTAGTGAACCATTCAATCGTATATCACTTCTTTCAGAGCAATTTCTTTGTCATGCAGTGTGAGCACTTTCATGGTATCTATCGAGTAATAGGCAACTCAGGGCCTTAGTCAGAGTCTGACCCAGAAATTATGCTGCTGCGTCGCGAGATTCCTGTACAGATTGCGTATGCCGTTGCTGGGGGAGGGCCGGGTTATTTTCATCTTTGCCAAGGCAATCAAGATTCTCCATCGCCGCCCCGACAATGACAAATCAATCATCCTCCCCTTGTTTGTGTACCCATTTCCCATGATTCCTCGGGAATTATTCATTATGCGCTGCTGTAGCAGACGTCGCCTTCAGTCTAATCTTCTGTCGCTCTCCAGCTCATGTGCAGGTGTTTTAGATCGCTCCCTACTTTGTTCTGTCATCAAATCAAATGTGGAGATACTCAAAACAAGGGCATCTTACCTTTGCTTTTCAGTCAGAGCCATACTCGCTGTTCTTCACAATCAATTTAAGCAAGTATTTTCATTTCTTGTAAAGCGTCTTGATGATTTCAGCAAAAGGCAAAATGGATAATGATGTGAAAATACTAACGTGTTAACTCTGCCTCTTAAACACTGCACAGGGAAGGGTGCATTGTCCATGACTCTCAGTTGAGATGATGTACTTTAATCCAGTCGCACAATGGGTGCAGTCTTTTATATCCTTGGCAATGTTACAGTGGGGGTATATCCACTTTTGGGGGTAACACATATTGATAGACCCTCTGGAAAATGGCCATTGCTCTTTACTCCATGGAGCTTTCTGCCTTAAATTCCGCAAGAGTTCTCACAAGTATTTATCATAAAAATGAGCATTGTTCAGCAGTAACTGAAAATAGAGTATGTTCCATTTCAACATCACCTGAAAGTGATGTTAAAGCCCTTCTGTATTTCAGCAAATTCAGACCACCGCTTTAGCATGCCAAGATGTTCCAAAAATACTTTGTGTTAACTGGACAGTATCTGATCATTGTCTTAAAAAGCCAGTACCTTGAGGTTTTGATATATCCCACATGCAGGGCCCTTGAATTTCAATGAGTACAAAGAAAGGCCCAAAACAAGTAACAGGTTTGCTTAACTGTCATCACATTTGGAGTTAGCAATGCAGTATGCAGGTTCCCAATGGGGGGGGGGGGGGGGGGGGGGGGATAGTTTAACAGTGTAGAAAAACACCAAATACCCAACACACACAAAAAATATACTCATATACTGAAAAACAAGCCTTAAACATGAATCTTATGGGAATATGCTTTTGTTTCAGCATATTTAGTCAAGCCATTTTTTCAGCACGAATAATAAATGGTTTTGTTTCATTGTACAGCTTGCTCTCATGGTAATTTTTGTTTCTGCGACTGCATCATGACTTACCTGCGCATCCTAAAAGCCTAAAAGCAAGCAATCTAAAAGGACAAAGGAACACCTACACAGAGCTTTAAGTGTAAATGGGACTCCGCTGGCATAACCAAACAGGAGGACGTTTCTCGCTCTAGTTCCTCCCACAATACCCATTACTCACCATTCCTTGTGTAATTAGGCACCACCGCATACTGTGATCGCTACAGTAATTTATGGGGACAGTCTGTTTCATGGGCAAGAGGTGGTGGTGTTGAGGGATTACATTTAAACTGCATTAGGTGCTCTTGGAGCAGTCCTTTCGTATGGTGTCTTGTGTTACACTGTGCTTGATGCTGAAGCTCTTTGTTATCTGCTGCTAGTGGGCCATTTTCATGAGTCCCATCATCACCAAAATGAATGTGAATGTGCGATTAATGTTTCATGGATGATTAGGGTAAACGGTCGAGTAAACCAGGTGCTTCAGATCCACATCTCCATAAATGCATCCAACAGCTCAGAAACGCTACTATGTGTATTAGGAAGCATGAGAATGGTCAAGAGCAATAGTACATAACAATGAATTACATTAAGGGTTTGGCATTCAACCCAAGTAGAAGAGGATGAGTTAGAGGAGAAAGCAATAAGTTGTTTAATAATTTAGCCGGTTCGTGGTGGGGTAATGATTTAGTCAATATCTCTTGGGTAAATTGTGGTCTTAGATATCCGAAAAGGTTTGCTTGTACTCACTAGATACGTTTCCACAGGCCTTTTTTGTAGACCTTCAAAGTATTGTATGACTGACATATACTTGTACATATAAAAATGGAACTTAAAAAATTGAGGGAAAAAAAAAAACGGCAACATTTTTTTTCCAGGCCAGAACTTTTGCAGCAACTCAGCAGGAGGAAGCCGTGGATGTATCACCAATTAAATGACATGTTGCTTATGCCATCAAAAGCAAGAGTCAGTATACACTCAATTCATGTATTTGCAGGTGCCCATTCAGCCGGGAGTGGATACGTGAGAGCGGTTAGACTCATGATTTTGATGGCTTAACCTCTGTTGTTCCCTGGCAAGGCTGAGCTGATTGTTACCTTGTGCAGAGCTCTGTCATCGCTGGGGCTCAAACAATCCCACGACTCTCAGAAGCATCACCAACCTGTGCCATTACTCCCTCAGAAAACAAGAGGCACAAACCTCTTCAAAATGGATGCACGATGTTATGATATCACACTAGACACAGCCTTGCTTGCGAAGCCTATGACGTTCGTCCAATAAGACTGACCAGGTTGATGCTCTTATATGAGGTAAGTCCACTTATCTTTCATGGATATGCTTTCCTAATTAACCATAGCTAAGTTATTTCTTATGATGAACCATGAATTCTTATGGATGGAGCTCCAATTGAAGCCAATTCAACCAATGTGCATTACCGGCTTCAACCTCACAAACTGCAACTTTCCGTTTTAGATGATCTGGAGGCCCTGGGATCAAGACGGAACAAGGATTCTAATCACGTCTGGACATTCCCAGTCTACTTAAAAAGATGAGATTTCTGCAAAGTTCTCCTGATGGTATGGTTACCAAGCAATGTGCCCCCTACAATTACTTTAATTATGCAACAACAATCGCTTAAAATTCTTTCCAAGCAGATTGTGAGCGGTTATTTACCCAATATTGGTAGTGGAACCTCTCTGTATAATTACGCAATTAAGGAATTAAATGTCTTTCAGATACAGGCAGCAACAACTGGAGGATTGAAAAGGAAAGCAGTGTTGCTGGAGTGGTTTCTACTGTGTCCCCTTGTTGCTTCTCTGAAGTCCTCCACTGCAGGAGATATACACATACACTATAAAAAACCAGCACAGACCCAATCTGCTTTCTGTCACTCTTACATTAATACATCTCCAACAACAGTTCTCATAATTCTCAGCCTCTCTGGTATATATTTATATATTGTGTGTGTGTGTGTGTGTGTGTGTGTGTGTGTGCGCACCTAGTTCCTGGAAAGAGTAGATGAGGTCATGATTGCAAATCTCTCAAGGGCAATGTTGTTGGGATGAGAAAATGGGGTGATGTCATCGAGAGCATGTGGTACTGACAACACAGTCAAATAGTTGGATCAATGAAAAACAACAAAATGTGCTTGCCTTTCAATACAGCTGAGAAACTGTAATCAAAATTCTGACACCTGGAAACCTCTAATGGCGGTGTTTCAGTTTGGATTTGATATGCACAATGTGAAAAAAATATGCTTTAAGTTTTAACAGAAGATGAAAATCATTTCTGAACCTTGTTGGCCAGTCTCTGAAATAGTCTGCAATACTCACAAGGACTAAAGCTTTGATTCAGGTTCCTCAGAGACTTTACAAGGTGCAAGATCATGGAAAACCAGACGAGCCCTTATTCTGTTTTACCCCAATTCTACACATCTTTTCAACTCCTGAATCAAAGAGTCAAGAATTCCAAGTCCAGTGCGTCCAATAACATACAACAGAGACTGGAAGTAGAAACGGTTTTAACATAACGGATGTTTGATTGAACAGGGCAAAACACTTAATCAATGTTGAATTGACCTCGGGGAGAAATCAAATATTGAAGTCGATGCTAATCCAAGATCAGTTTGAAACTGGATTGATGTTTTATCAACATCAGGGAAATAAGACATAGGGATGTAGAATCAATGTTGAATCAAAGGTGACAGGATTAGGGTCTACAGCAGTGATATATCTATTCCTTATGTTTTGCCTCTGGGTTGATGAGTTGCAGGGAGGACTGATTTTTCAGCCCAGGGACCAGAGAGCACTCTGGTTTGGCATTGTATCAGCAATCTGCAGTGAGCCATCAGCAAGTCAGAAGAGCTGAAGATGATGGGGCTATGGACCATAGTGGGATAGGGGAGAGAGGAAGGGTGAGTAAAGAGTTAAGATATGGAACCAACAGTCTGGAGCCCAGAGGGCCACATTACTTCATGAGGCAGGAGACGGTGCTGTGTCACGCAGTGATGTCAGGGCACGGTGCTCGTTCATTCACAACCATACAGACAGAGGAGAATGAGTGTCCATCCAGAGACCACTGTCCCACTTTAAGAAACAACTATTTGGGTAACAATTAGGGCTCTTTGGGAGAGATTTCACTTTGGTTTGTGACTTACTACAATATAAATGTTAGCCATAAAGGAAGAAATAAAGTAGGCCATATGTCTGACTCTTGCACAGCATCAAAGATAAGCCTCACTTGGAGATTACATTCCCTGGAAACTGGAATGGAAAATGCTGAAGACTGAACTGGACATGCAAAACCTAGCATGGTAATGTAGCATGGTCTCTCTGAGATTTAAAGAGCAATACACTAACATGTCAATCAGATCATTTTAACTGGGTTCGAGTGGGCAAAATACACATGCATTCAGCTGCCCTCAGAACAGTTTATTGAGAACTAGGGAGAGAAATACTGACAGTGGACCTCAGTTCAGTTAAGCTATTAGTCGATTTGCCAAAAATTTCCTCCATGGGGGTCCCCATAAGGAAGATATTTATGCTGTTGCCAAAACCCTCCGCAATCACATGGACAAGCCATCTCAACGCAAACCTCAGAAGACATCCCTTGCTTTACACAATAACAAGAAACGCTGTTCACAAATCCCTGCCCGCGAGGAATGACAACAGAATGACACTAAGCCGCTGTAAATGCTTACTTTATTCAGAGAATCGCGGCATTGTCTCCACGGTCTCGAGCGGGGCACCTCTTCCCTCCTTCCTGAGTGGGTAATTAAGACTGGCAACTTAATCGGCAAACTCTGACAGTCAAATTACAAGCTTTTTTGGGGGTTTGTTGTTTTGCGAGACATGCCGTTTCACGTACAGTAAAAAAAAAAAGCAGGGTCTTGGGGAGCGACTGAATGAGGATCATGGCGTTCTGGAATTCCTGAAATTCCTGTCAAGATTTGCACGTCTCTCCGTATGTTCCGCCTGTTTACCATAGATGTATGCACACATACAGTTGTGTCTTCGCTGGCATGTCTTGACGAGTATGACCCGACTGATTTGTGCAAATAGTGAATTTTACAAGGGAAAAAAGAAGTGATATAATGGCTTGCATCTGCATTGCTTTCCATTATACAAAATAGGTTTAGACCTCACTGTGACTCATGGTTTTGCTCGACCAAAATCAGATGGTAGTCAAAGAGATTCCCATTGCTAACATTCAATCAGAAGCTGCAGGAAGTTCCTGAAAAACTGGTATATTCCCCCATAACACACTGAGAGTGTGACAGGACAGCAAAGCTTCACTCCCCATATGGTAACTTCGTGTTGCCACTGCAGAGCTGAGGCAGGGTCTCTGCTCCACCACGCCCCCCTGTGGCGATTTCCTGCACTGCATGCTTGCAGAAAGCACAGAAGAGCCATGACGAGAGAAAGATAATAAACGCATAATGGCCTGAAAATGTGATGAGGCTTTAATATCAACAAATCTGGATAATCTGGCTTATGGAGCTTATGAGCTTTTCGACGGGAGGAATCCCATCAGGCAATAGGGCCACATGCTGCAGGAATTGGAGCGGACGGGTCTGCGGGAGATTTGCAAATTTCGATCTGGGGAGTGAGCTGGGAGGGGGGGGTGTGGGGGGGGCGGAAGGAATATTTGTTTTGTGAAGCAGAACAGCAGAGAAAATTAATTTTGCACAGGTGAAAGGGAAGTGTCAAAACAAAAGATGAATGTGTCACCCGAAAGCTAAATCAAGTTGGCTGTTCCAGACACAGCAGAGAGTCGCTGAATGACTAAACTTTCAACAAGTATATCGAGATGATTCTGAGTTTGCCGACTTCTGAGGGCTGCATTTTTTAAAGGGTGCCATTGCACATTTTAGAATAACTATAGTTTACTCCTTATGTCATCTCAGTCTAAATACGAACAACACAAATGCACACAGAGCCTCCCATGCAACTCAATCAACATTGCTTCACAGTGGATGGGGGAACTCCCATAAATCCACCCCTGCACCTGAATGGGCACCAATCAGCAGCTGAGATAGAGAATCAGAGGAATTACCAAGCCAATTAAAATGGGAGATGATTAGATCAACTTGCATTGGTGCTTAGTGATGCTGTGTATATACTTAATGGTCTGGAAATGTTGTTAGCCAGGTCTGGCGCTATTGCTCACATAATCAGGTGGATGCCCTTACATTACAGTTGCATTTTAGCCATTTAGCAGACACTCAATGACTAAACATAAAATGACAGTTTACGTTCGTACACACTATACATTTATACAGCTGAATATTTCCTGAAGCAATTTGGGTTAATTACCTTGCTAAAGGGAACAATTGCTGTTCCCTCCCTGAGAAACAAACCCAGCAGCTCCCTAATCATTATACTACACTGCTGTCCTGCACTTACATTCTCTCACATTGAAATTTCCTCTGGTACCATTGCCTAGTTTAGTGCCAGTAATTAAATTGTTAAAGGGCTGCAATGGAACAAAATGAAGTTAGGCAGCAGGCTGAGAGATAGGTTGGGAATTTTGCCTGGACACTTGCCCCCTATTTTTGTGTTCAGTGTCCTGGGGGTATGATTTAACCACAGAAAGTCAGGACCTCACTTTAATGGCTCATCTGAAAGTAAGTGTCCCCTACAGCACAGTGTACTCATCCTATCATTGTACCTGGGCCATTAGTGTTTGTATTTTCTTTAAGGTCCACAGGTTTGACTGCCACGTACTGACCCATGAACCCCACACCAACACCAGCACCAGCACCAACTTGGATATCCATCCAAGTGCAAACCAAGTCTTCATCTGCTTAGGCACAGGCCTTCTGCTGGAGCAGACCGTGTGGTTGTATGTTCAGTTTAAATGAGAGCGTACAGTACCTGATTTGCATAGTTTATAAGTGAATAAATAGCTGGCACATAAATTAGAATAGCTCCATGTAAAGCTCACCCCACAGTCTGTGGAGGAGCCTGGGTAATATGAGAATCAGCCACAACACCACAACCAAAAAAAGACATCTTTGAAAGATACAGACATGTTTTTTTTGATATTGATGTGTTGTGACTGGGGAGGGAAGAGAGACAGGGCTCTGTGTTTTACCCAGCCTGCCCTTGATGTGACAAATGGACTGACCCGCAGACATCAAAGGCTCTGCTTATACCGCCTCTCCTCCATCTTTGAACCTGAGTGAGCTCAAATAGTGGGTTCAGAAAGTATTCACTTTGTCATTATGGGGTATTATATGTACATTGATGACAAACATACACTTATTTCATTTTAAATGACGTATTTAGCACAAAAAAAAATTGTCGAAAAGGTGAAGCGGTCCATTCTCATCTACCTCTCACTTAGGGTTTCCTTGGTGATGCAGCTGATCGTAAAAGTTGTAAACATTTTCAACACATCGGTACATTAGCAAGGGAGGCTACCATCAAGAGTGAAGAGCTGTTCAAAGTGTTTGTGAGGCAAACCAAGGAAACGCAATTCTTCAACAGGGGAAAAGTAATTAGCATTGAAGAAGTTTCAGCGTTGAAATTAATGCTAATTTAACTCTTCATAACAACTAATTTTCTGAAGGAAGAGGATGATGAAACAATTACCAAAACCAACACAATTAGGCCGCTTACATGACTGATTAACATAATGTGTTGTGCGATTCCACAACATTCTCAGAAATCATTAATGGGGTCACTGTTTGTTTTGCAGTGACACAAACCGATGCTGATGTAAAACAGCGGAACTAATTAAACGCAACATATTCAACCTGTGTTTTAAATCAGGTTAATTATTAATGGATTCTATTATCCAGTACCACTTTAAAGATTATCTTTTTCAATAACTTCAGATGTAACATGGAAGAACCCGTCTCCTTCGCTCATTAATTCAGATTTAATTAACTGAACGACATGCTAAGAATGATTAACCAATCATTTATTCAATTCATTATATCAATGAAGCAAATTAACATTTGGTATTACCTTCCTTGATCTGATAACATTCCTCCCAAGGGCTGAATCTACCTCATCCTGAAATTTCAATCAATTACCACTGTTGACAGGATTACTCCCATATTTTAAAATACACTTATTTTCTTTGCCTGTCTTTCGGCTAGCAGGCCTAGCTTGAGGCAGTGAATCAAACTCAGTCTGCACCCATGTAAATAACGTAGGCAGAAATATGAAAAATTATCTCACTTGGATGTATTTTTCTTAAAAAAAAAAAAAATATATATATATATATATATATATATATATATATATATATATATATATATATCACTCAGTTTCTCCCACTGTATTTATGACTTTTTTTGGCAGGGGGGTCTGGGGTTCATGAGACCATTTGTTTCATACATTCACCTCTTTTAGCAGGTTCATAAAGGAATATACAAACATTTTCTATAGATCTGGGTAATCAGAGACCACACTATTTAGATATGACCATGATGCTAACACTATTTAGATATGACCATGATGCTTACACTATTTAGATATGACCATGATGCTAACACTATTTAGATATGACCATGATGCTAACACTATTTAGATATGACCATGATGCTAACACTATTTAGATATGACCATGATGCTAACACTATTTAGATATGACCATGATGCTTACACTATTTAGATATGACCATGATGCTAACACTATTTAGATATGGCCATGATGCTAACACTATTTAGATATGACCATGATGCTAACACTATTTAGATATGACCATGATGCTTACACTATTTAGATATGACCATGATGCTTACACTATTTAGATATGACCATGATGCTTACACTATTTAGATATGACCATGATGCTTACACTATTTAGTTATGACCATGATGCTAATACTATTTAGATATGACCATGATGCTTACACTATTTAGATATGACCATGATGCTTACACTATTTAGATATGACCATGATGCTAACACTATTTAGATATGACCATGATGCTTACACTATTTAGATATGACCATGATGCTAACACTATTTAGATATGACCATGATGCTAACACTATTTAGATATGACCATGATGCTAACACTATTTAGATATGACCATGATGCTTACACTATTTAGATATGACCATGATGCTAACACTATTTAGATATGACCATGATGCTAACACTATTTAGATATGACCATGATGCTTACACTATTTAGATATGACCATGATGCTAACACTATTTAGATATGACCATGATGCTAACACTATTTAGATATGACCATGATGCTAACACTATTTAGATATGACCATGATGCTAAAGAGGGGGGATCACCTCATTTAATCATCTCAGATTGCTAATTATGTCTTGAGCATAGACGTCCTCACTGCTCCGGTTATCTTGAGCATAGACGTCCTCACTGCTCCGGCTATCTTGAGCATAGACGTCCTCACTGCTCCGGCTATCTTGAGCATAGATGTGCTCACTGCTCCAGTTCACAACCTACTGCTGTTAGGACTTGCAAGGTAACTCCAGGTAGGTTTCTGACACAAAAAAGAACCGCAATGAGTGAGGACAGACAAATACATAGATACTTATGCATAGACTATTGATCTTACTCAAGAAAAGCCAGCCATAACATCTGATGCCAAGCATTCTGGCCAGCTCCCAAGAATCACTGCATAAAATTGAAGTACAGTACAGAGCACACACACGCTATCAGTCACTAGGATACCCATAAGTGTGTATGTGTGTCCTTTTCCATGCTTGCATTATGTCTCTCCATTCTAATAGCCAGTGATTAAAGTGACAGTGACAGATAGGCCCTGCTTTGTTCTAAAGAGCAATAATTAACGATAAAGTTCAAAAGCGGCGCAGCCTGTGTTTTAGGACAAAGCTGATCTATGACTGATTTATGATTTTGTATCCTCAGGTCCTGATGAGATTTATGATGTATAGTAGGAGGTTAAAATCTGCCAGCAACCGGCCAGGTTTATCACTTAACCACAAGAACAAGGTTGGGACGACCCTGCTGGAGTTCTCCAAATACAAAGTTCTAAATTTAAGGACAGTATTTTCGTCTGCATAAATATAATTTATAATATAATGTACTGCATGCATTAGAGACAATACATAAATTATTGCTGCTGTCATATGAAGTACGTGTTTTCTTTTCCCCTGTGAAGTCAACTATGACAAATGATATATGCCACGAAATATATTCCACAGTTAATGCATAAAATCACATCAACCCAGTTTCTGACACTCACATCTCATTTTATTATACATTAAAAAGCATATTTTTTGTAAGGATTGCTGCACTTTAATAAACAGGGGATTTGAGATACGCGAGATCCATTTTAAGTCATTAGACACTGCTTTCATAGCACAAGTACAATTGTTCTCCAAATTGCTGTAGCACATTCATGTGTATTTCTTGGCCTCCCGTGTGACAAGGGGATTGCATAGGTAAGATAGATGTGCATGTCGAGCCAAAAGTAATGCAATGGATCAAACATCCAGGATCAATGGACAGGTCCAGTATGAGCCCTCCAACACTTCATATTCAGACATCCAAAAATAAAAACAAAACGTTTCTTCCAAAGCTGTAGCCGCTTTCTGAGTGTATTGCAGTAGACTGTGCCATCATTATGACCCAAGTTCCCCATAGAGTATGGCCAAATGAAACATGTTTGAAATACCGAGAGACAAAGGTGAAAAAATGCCAATGTTAGAAATGATAGCCAAATAAATCAAAGATTCTGAGTCAACAAATATGATTGTGATTAAAATACAAATTTCTGAACATCAATACGAATGAGTTGCTGGCAATCCCCTAGGGTTGAGCTTGTTTTTCCGTCGCCTCTGCTGGGGGCTGTCTGAGCCCCAGCAGGCTGTCTATAATGATCCACATCATTAGGACGGTGAGCAGAGCTTTCCCGCACCCTCTGCGCCACCCGGGTCAAATGGTGCACGGGCAATAAGACTTGCCTGCAGTGCTGTCTGCAGCCCACTTTCATCTGTTACTGTCAGAGCCCAGGTATGATAATAACACTGGCTCTATTCTTACAGCCGTAGCGGAATGGGTTACCGCACACATGTGTATGCGCACACACGCGCGCGCACACACACACACACACACACACACACATTCACATACACACACACAATTACAATAAACACACACCATACACATATTGACACACCACACACACTCTAATCATGAGGTGAGCACACACACAGACAGACACAATTTCTTAAAATAAAGTTGTAAATATATATTAATAAAGCATGTCATAACAGTACGTTGCAGAGGAGTTGGCAGAGAATTTTGCCATTGCATATCAATGATGGTAATATGTGATATTCACAACTCATTTTTAACATGTGCAGATGAAAAATTATGCAACATAACCCAGCGTAACTGAAGGCAAATATGACTAAATGTATTGAATTAAACAGACATTATTGGGCTCATAATGGTTCTATCATACAAAGTAAACCCAGGGAAAGCTCACGATTGGAAAGATCAAGGAAAGACGGAAAGATTGGAAATATGCCATTACATGGAGATTGTCCTTATCTTCCTGATAAATCCCACACAGAAAAGTGCACAGAAACCCCAATTAGCACGACTGTAACATGAGCCTATGAAACATACTGCAAGAGAGGATATGCATGACTGTGTGTGTGTGTGTGTGTGTGTGTGTGTGTGTGTGTGTGTGTGTGTGTGTGTGTGTGTGTGTGTGTGTGTGTGTGTGTCTGTGTGTGCCTGTGTGTGTCTGTGTGTGTCTGTCTGTCTCATGTCTCATGATTGGGGGAGTGTATGTGTGTGTGCTCGCCTTATGATTAGAGGTGTGTGTGTGTGTGTGTGTGTGTGTCTATGTCTCATGATTGGGGGTGTGTATGTGTGTGTGCTCGCCTTATGATTAGAGGTGCGCGTGTGTGTGTGTGTGTTTGTGTGTGTCTGTGTCTGTCTCATAAAAGCCCAGCTGCAGTATTTTAAATACTTCAGGACAGGTCACCACTTGCGGGTTTGAATCCTGTTCATTGCAAACTGAGGACCTCAGTCCTCAGACACTGATGAGAAAGCAGAGGGAAGGCAGCCAGAGATAGGGATGGGCAGATAGAAAAAGAGTATGAGTTTTAAACCACCTTTATAAGGACATTAAAACACATCACAGGCCAATAGATACACAAAAACCATTCATACTGCTCAGACAAGGAACCAAGACTTTTATACAACAAACCCCGTCCTATAAATGAAAGCTCATTAAAAAAAGAGAGAGAAAGAGAAGTTGAAAAGGGATAGACATAGATGGAGGCGTAGAGCGAGATGGGACTGAGATCAGTGCAACCTGGCTCCAGTTACTTCAGTTCAGCCACGAGACCACACACCATTTCCTTCTCCTTAAAAACCACTTCCTCTACATGCCCAAAAAACTGCCCCTGATGCCATGTTTGCTTTCAAACATAAAACCCAAAAGCAGTAAAAGGGGAGAGTTGGTGCTTCTCCTTCCCTGGCCGCACCAGCGGTCAGGGTCAAAGGAAGTTCATGGCTATAGAAAGGTTCTGGTTAGAACAGGAACAGGTGAAGGGGGTTAAAGCTACTCCAGAAGCATGCCCCCAGTGTGGAACTACAGCTCATGACAATAAATAAGTATTACAGTATATTGAAAATCACAATTACTCATAATAATCCTTACATTTGCAATTTATAGTTAGCAAGAAGTGTTAGCGATAATCAAAATAAATCCAATTTTGCCCACGCACAACTTAAATAAATGGAGTAAATTGCCTTATATTTTTTTTATAATTAGTTGCTCTTACATGTTAGAAAACATTTCCAAAAATGTACATGAAATCAAATTGCCATTGTTATGAGTGAACAAGGAAATAAAAAAATGTCCTCGTTGTTGGAAAACCTGTAGCGCACTCACTGTAGGAAAGTACCTGGCCATTTACATCAAAGAGCAGGATCAGCAGGGCTCAATGGAACCTTAATGAAACCTGAGAGGGTCTGATGGGGAACTCCTCATACTGTTTACTGTTAAGACAGACAGACAGACAGACAGACACCCCATGTTCATGCACACAACCTCACACACATACACAAAAAACACACACAACCTTATACACATACACACAAAAACAAAACACAGACACACACACACACAATGTGCACATTTCATGAGATTTCATGCAGGGATGCATGGACATGTGCGCACGCACGCACACACACACACACAGACACACACACACATTTATGCATGCACACAGGCTACTTAGCCTCCTGGTGACTTCATCAGGCCTTGGGCGAAACACAACGCAGGCCAGACACACAGATTGTGTCAGGAGCAGATGCTATGCCTAATTTATTTTAATTAACTTGCTTCTGAAACGTGTCACCTCTGTTTCTACTTTGAACCATAAAATGCACATTTAAAGCAATGAATGCAAGTATTAGTATCCAAAACACATGTACTGACCTTAAAATAATCCCAGAATCTTTGCCATCACAAATACACTTTGATATTTCCTTATGATATATATGTGTTTAACTCAGGAACAGACATCCCACACCAATGTTCTACTGTCAATGCTGCACGGCTGTGTGACAATTTATTCCAAAAAGTATGAGACTTCAGCTTGTCTCATGCAGTGTAATGTCATAATAAAACATTTTATACATGTTTTTGGAGTTCTGTATGTACAGAAATAGTCACATTCTGTCTGCCCTCTGAAATCCCAAGCATATGAAAAGTTGAATATATATGCAATCACATTATATGTTCAGAAACCCATTTTAAACATCTGAACAGCTTCCTCAGCACAACCAAATGCACTACCATAACTCACCAATAGGTGGCACTGTCCAGTCTACATTTTTTTTAAAGTCTTCTGTCAGTAGTAGACTTCAAAATCAACAGCCCTTCTGAGACTTCTAATCCTGATGAATCCAGCACAGGAAGCAGTAAAACACCACAAATATTAGCTTTTAATCATGTAAACCATTAAAAGGGTAGAGAAAACTGCATTTCCCAGGAGGCCTTGGGCTCAGACTTTCAGATAAACAGTTGAATTAGATTCTAAACATGGGGGAAAGACAGCAGACCTACTTTGAATAACACACAGCTGGTCCTTTCAGCAGGGGAGGGGGAATGGACAGGTGTTTGGATGTGGCTGCTCACTCAGTACCTTTGTCATAGCCTGCTGTTTGCTTTCTAAATCTGACTGACCCTCCTTAGGCAAATCAATCCCCCTTTCCAGTGTGTTCCGGGTAAGCTTTAGATGCTAGTAGTTTATCTAAATTAAATGAGTTTGGTTCCATTGTCAGTCAGATGACAGGAGCCTATTATTCTGCTTCAAATCATAAAAGGCACATCGGGCTATGCTGATCTGGAGTCAGTCTTTGCTCACATCACTGATCTGAACACTGGGATTTGAAAAGACTTCAGAGTTCGAGCTGCAGTTCTAGAGTCTGTGTTGATTTAGGTGAAAAACGCAGCCCAGCCCGGCTTCGCAAGACTAAACAAGATATCCTCGAGAGCGTGCTGGATCTGCCAGGCAACAACCCCAGATTTCCACAGAATACTGATGAGACCCAGACTAGCGTTAGCTGCTTTTTTTTTTGCTGCTAAAAAGAGATCCGCGGCAGAAACGGTGGAGCAGCGGAAGGAGCAGCGGAGGAGGGGGCCATTCATCAGACAGACAGAGCATCCCGCAGACTCAGCTGATCCTGACTCAGACCCGCCCGAGCTCATTCCCCCTCGTTAGCGCCGCTGCGGGCGTGGCTATTTCTGGTTGACACCCTGCGGGGGATGACGGGGTGGGGTTGGGGGATGGGGGGTGTAGCAGACACGTAGCCGAGTGCGACCACACGCAGCAGCGTGGGACACCACGCGCTCTCCCCCCCAGGGTTAGGCTCATACATCATCAGCTCTCTGTTATAAAACACACTGGGAGTGGACGAGACCACCACTACATCAGCAGGTAAGATTCAAGATTCAAAAAAACTTTGCCAATCACAGAATGAAAGAAAATTCTCTTAGGTTAGGGGCTCTCACAAACAATATACAAACCAACATCGGTGAAAGACTCTCATTCATTCTCATATCAATATATACAATTCCATACATAAATAAGAACAGGTGTGCATAGCTGCATAAAGAATATCTTGACAGTCCATTTGGCCTAAAATGGATATATTTGGCTTAAAACTACACATAGGTTTTGTACGTTCTCTTTATGGCCAGAGGTGTTCTGAAGTGTCCACCTGATGAGGGTAGCTGAAAGGAAAGGTGAAAGGGCTGTGAAGGATCCCTAGTGACTGAGTCTGCCTTCCTTTTTACTGCGAGACTGTTGGGTTTGAGTGGTGCCGGTGACTTTTGGTTGCTTGCTGCTTGCTTATGATGGGGTGAGAAGCAATACTTGATAAGGTTAGCTGCCCGATGTTCTAAATGGATGAAAATGAGATGTCGGTGTGTTACTGATACCCCATCCAGTCAGTCCATTTGCGTACCCCCAAAATGCACTAGCCCCCTTGCTTGTAAAGTGGAGCATATTCATTCAGGCACACAGACATCATGGACATCGCCATGAGTGCCCAGAAACTCAAAAATTTGCTCATCCGACCGAGACTCTCCTTTGTGCATTCACAGGTAGAGGCCATTGAAGTCTTTCATTATAGAATATATCGCTATCATAAGCTATACATGGTCTTGGCTGAGGTCGTCAGTGAATTTACACCATCATATTTGCACTGTTCACAATCCCTCTACAAACACAACCACAGGTAAACCCTTTTTGCCTCGATGTGGCAAAGAAGTTAGGTGCACCTCCACCTTGAAAGACAGCTTCGTGATATTGACAAATGTGTTTACAAGCCTTAGATTTTCCTCTGCGCTCTTAATCATGAGGCTCAGAGACAGTAATGGTGGTAATGAAGTGCTTCGGAGGTGTAGAGACAGAACTGTCACATAAGAAACGCCAGCAGACGCATTACAGATGGATCGCGCCATGATAATCGTCTCTGTGATGAAGGCTTCATTAAAGCAGCCACTGATGTTTTAATCACACTGCTCATAAGATAAGTAAATACATTTTGGAACATTTATTTAAATGTGCTTCGTGACTTTATTGCCATGGCACTGTTTATCCAGAGACTTTTACGGCTTTGAAGTAAGTAAATACTGTGTTTTGGACTACGATAATTGTGTCTATTTGTTTTTCAAAAGAAATATTTGAATTGGTTAGCATTCAGAGCCTCTGATCAGCTTTCTGATAAGGAAGCAAGAATGGATTTTAAGTACGGAAGGTCTTTATCTTGGAAGAAAGGCCCAGACTGGTCCGAAAGGCCATAGCATTTATAGAGCAGCACCAGCTTTTTAAGAATATTAAAAATCTCACGTGATAATTCTGATAAATGCTTCTGAATTCAACAACCTGTACTTCAAATCAATGTATACTCATTTAATTCATGATCACTAATTCATCAAATCAGTTTTATTTATGACACATCCAAAATAAACAAGTGATTTTTTCTTCCAGAAGTAAGCCTGATCCATTCGTGACCACGTCAAGAGATGGTCACACAATGTGCATTTGGCGCAAAACAAGGTGAAATTGGTGGAAAGCATGTGGGACTGACACTCATAATAACCAAGGTGAAAGAGGTCAGTGTGAAATTGTCATTATTTAAGCTCCTCTTCTGCACACTTAAAGAATGAGAAGCAGCTGATCGGCTTACACGTCCCTCCAGCGTGAGGCCAAACGCAGGCAATTACCGCAGCGTGACAGCAAACCGTGACCTGGACTGCGTCTTCATTCATCCCCTTCCCTGTTCACGCAGCTATTATGCTCCATATAATATTTTCATATTGTTTTATTAAACACCACCCGGATTTACTGTCCATGTCACCGAACCATAGTACCTAAAGCTCCAACGCCAAGCTGCCGTGAAAAAGGGTTATTAGAATTCGATTAGAAAAGAAATAGGGTAAAACAGGATTCCAGGGTCCAGTGACTGTGTTCTGCACAAATTAAAAGATTGTGTGTGTGTGTTTTGGGAAGGGAGAAGGCCTACTTAAAAAAAATGGAGAGATGCCACAACACATTGGCTGTCTTAATTCATTATATTTATGCATTTAACAGACCCTTGTCCAGAGTGACTTACAGTATACACATTATCCATTTGTGCAGTTGGATATTTTCTGAAGGAGATCAGGAAAAGTACCCTGCTTAAAAATATAACAATGATGTCTTTTCTGAGAATCAAACCTTCAACTTCAGAGTAACAAGACCAGCTGCCTAACACTGCAACCCCTGACACAGCATGGTACGAGACTCATAACTGGAGGGTTGCGGGTTCAAATCTGTGGTTGAGGCAAGGCAGTTAAACCTTCCAGCAAGTTCACTGAGCTGAATTTTAATTGTGCATTGTTAATGGATGGCATGTAATTGATACTATTTAAGTGATTTTAGGTGAAGGTAACTATTATGCAAATTAGTCATAGAATTGGGAGCATCACGCTAGTTTTCATGATAATCTTTCAAAGTCATTTTTGTGAGCAGGGATGTTAGCTTTATCTCAGTGCAAATTACACAAAATTGTTTAAATTATACACAGGTTTAGTCTCTGCCTTGACTAAGTGGAATCCATTAATTATAATTCAACACCAGAGAAGAAGTCTCAAAATACAGTGGCATGAGAGATGGTTGGATTTTAGAGTAGTCAAATTACTCTGCATCAGCGGACTTTTGAAAAATGACTTCAGAAAAACAAAGTGCTACAGGTACCATTTGGAAAATGAAAGCAAAATGCATGTGTTATAAGGCATAACGTGGGCATGTAAACAGAGAACACATCATTTGACCCAAACCACTAGAAACTGGTTGCATCTCTGTATAAGGACTGCTATAAGTCATGTGCTTATACAATATGTTATATGATTTATATGTTAATCATCCACCACTCAATTTCCTTCACTGTTCAACTTGGAATTACTATACATAACATATCAGTAGATTTCATGTTTATAAAAATTTCCACTGCCTCAGGTGGAACATACAGCGAGGCATTTCTTTTGGAATATCAGCTGTTTGTTTAACACCTACAAACCTGTTCTGTATGCAGGCTTAGAACTAGCTACATGTGGCATGTGGTCCATCCATGTCAGTAAATAGGCATGGAGCTAATATCTGTGCTCTATGCATTCATGTAAGCAGGTACAGACCTGCTACGTGTCCTGCGCAAATGGATCTAAGTAGGAATGTAGTTGGTACAGACAGTCTGTAATATTTAGGTGCGATTTAAAAGAATCGTATGTACTTACAAAAGGGAAGGTTAGCTACAAAATATTTTTAGACAGAATTCAGTTTGAAGAACAAGGGGCATGGATGGAAACTAGTAAATTCTACACTGATATCAGAGAGTGTTATTATTGATGCAAAGAACTGTCAAGACTTGAAACAAGTTGTCAGGGCATGTAGTTGAGGCAGAGATCCTTGTGTTGAAGTCCAGGTTTGATGTACAGTATAAGTTACTCTGTAGATTAAATAGTGAGCTTAGCTGGGCCGAATGGCCTGTTCTTCTCATCATTTGTTCTGATTTCCCTTATGTCCGACCTAAGACAGGTCAGCTATAGAGTGGACTGGGCAGCTAGCGGAGGTTCATGGCCTCCTTGGAGGGAAACATCAAAGGCGATGAATACAAATGGAGCTGACGCTACAGAAGAAAGAAATTCATATCCAGAGGAGATTCATATCCATCCATTCATTCATGAGCAATTACTCATAATTATTAAGCAAAGAAACACTGAGTTGAATTTTAAAAAGTGCCAGATGCCTCATATAAAATGCTTACTGCTGATAATGAGCTTTCAAAAGCCTTTTGTAAAAAAACAATTAAAAAAATCATGTCTTGTTGCACCATATGGCAAAATACAGAACGGCAACAAAAATAGTATTAATAGTGTGTGACATATGAAAGAATGTAACCTGAACCAAAGGCAAATCTAAATAAAGTCCATATTTTCTTATAAGAATTCCATATAAGTGTCTTAAATCAGGGGTTTCTTCAGCAATATAGAATCGTAGCATGCAGTGTACATTGCTTAAATTTCCATAAATGGAATATACCAAATCTTCTGAGAGAAAAATAAAACAGAATATTTTGGAATTTTTGTTTGCACATTTTTGGAATGCATTGTAACTGATTGTGCATTTGAGATGTGCTAAATACATTTTCTGATATAAGTATACAATATTCCAGACTTGGTTCCATACAGTGGTGTGTTAAATGCATGTCTCCTGCATTAAAGACAATAGCTGATGTTGTATAAAGCCACAAACACTAAATCTGTTCATTGAGATGGGGGTCCTCAGACTAATCTCAAGTGGTGATTTTGGGGGACTCAGAGGTTTTGGGAACCCCCTGCTTTCTCACAAAGACAGCAGTTTGGTTTGACTGCCACTACTCTGCTGTTACAGTATACGATTCCCCTGGTGTTTTAAGGGCAATCTTTGTTAAGCTGAATTTGTTTTAATCATTCATGAGAAAATTACCGTGACGGCAATTAAATCTTGCTGAATCATTCATGGAACACGCTATGAGATAAATCTCCATTACCTCTGGCGGGATGGGGGGATGGGGGGGGGGGGGGGGCGGCTTACACTTTCAGATCCACACCTCCTCTCGGCTTTTAAAGCCATCGCTCCCGTCTCTCAGAGATGCTGTAGTGCAGCACAGAACGCCAGTGGGCACGGAACTCAAAAGGGAAAACGCAAAACAATGTTGACATTCACAGTACACACAGCTAGCCGCAGACTTCTGCTCGGTTTAACCAACCTGTGCTTTCCTTTTGACTTTCTCAGAATTTTCTGCCATTTCAATTTTACAGTCTATTTACAGTGTATATTGAAATTTTAGCAATGCAGAGGATGTATTTTGTGACCACTGAAATGAAAAGCTTTTTATGGGTAAATATTCCAGAAAATGGACAATTTGCTTAATTTGTGTTGCTCAGAGTGGTGGAAAAAGTGCTCTGCAGTAAAATTAAATGGTGGCCATAAGAACAAGTAATCATCAAAAGATACTTAGACACACACATGTCCGCACGCAGATACTGGAAGCCACATGTAAAGCTCATGGGAGTCCTGGTAAAGCCCACACGGTAAACATTTCTAACATGTTTTCAGAATAATTTAAACAGGCCTTGATAATTCCGGAATCTTCCAAAGTCAGACAGCTCTCAGGGTGAGACAAACTGGCCACTCACATCAAGCCTGGTCTCTTCTGACTGTCTCATTCTCTGATAGCTATATTCCTGTTAAATCCTCGACTTCACTTTTCTTGGCCATGGGGAAGACAACAGTTGTGATTGTCCCGATGAAGTGGTGGATTTAAAAAAAAAGAAAAAAAATGGTCTTTTTATGATATGCTGTGAAGAAAATTGGTATTTGGCCAATCGGCTTGGAGCCAAAGGCTGGGAAGGCAGCACGCTGATGGGAGATGCCACAGGTTTCAGCAGGAGGGAATGTGCTGAAGGAATTTCACGTGTGTGTGTGTATAGTTCATTAATTCTATCAGACCTGCTGTGACAGCATTCCCATAGTGGCTCAGCTGCTTCGTACAAAACATGTCAATTTATGTCTATTTTGACATTTAACTTGTATGCAAATGTACTGTACAATATTGTCAATCAATTTCTACAAACAACAAAAATATATCACTTACATGTACAATTATGCATGACATTTTTCCAGAAGCTTAGAACCTTGGCCTTGGTCCTGGAACATCAAGATCATGAACCTGATCACCAGAATGAAATAATTGTGTTCTGGAATCGGTTTAGCATCTTTCACAATTTCGATTACTATTTGGGCTTCAGAGAAGTTGGGAAGCAGTGGGGAAACTGTGGCTTGGGACCTCTTGGTAACTAAACCTGCAGGTTCTTTCACCGTTACCCCAGGAGGCTTGGCCTGTGTTAGCCACATCACCTTCTGGGGTCTGTTATACTTCGCTAACACCAACAGATACTGTGCGATTTCACCAGTCGAGTGATTGTAAATGAATGGAGCTTCTCACATCGCGCCCAATGTCAACTCAGTCAGGGGGAGCTGCATACAGCATGCCCTGGTCTCATAGCAGCTCTCACATTAGGAGACGGCATGGGGCAACTGCTGACAAATACGGCCTTGGCAAGGAGGAGAGCAAAAGGTCACTGTGGTGGCTTCTGTATTGTTTTGCAATGAAATTGACAAAACACACAATGGAAGGATTTAGATCAGCAATTAGCTTGTTTGGGTCCTTTTACAACACTGAATGTGCAAGGACACAACATTCATCTAGACCTCCTTCACTGCAGTGAAATATGAAGTACTGCATTCTCTCAAGACGCAAAGTAATTACATTTTCCTTATATACTTCTCTTGTATCTGTTAGGTATATCTTGCGCTGGTCTTACACAGCCCCAACCCCTTTTATTTAGTCAACCAAATTCTGTCATAATCTGTCATCAGTTTGCATTGCTGTGCCCTCAAATGTAATTGCTGGTACATTTTGTATTGATCTGCTTTATTTTAGATACCAAGACAATCATTTTACTGTTTGCTAAAACTACAGGCAGACCTATTGACAAAACGACTCCACAATAAGTATGCTGTGTCACACATAATACTGCAAATAATTGAATGGCATGACAATTTCTGTAATTATTGTTCAAGCTTATTTTAATAATTATCATTGTACTCTGTAATATTTTTGGCCATTTAGATTGAAATGACTGTTACAAATAAATGTTTTACCATTGTAGTTATAACTATTGTTCCCTGTGGAATCAGACTTGGTCATCAAAGAGTAGGTATGAGTCAATCGGGAAAAGAGCAAAGTTGGTGGATAGCAAGAATGTGTGGGGGAGGGCAACTATTGATTTTCAGTCGGTTCAAGCACAGGTCATTCCAGAGTCTAGAGACTCCAGCCTCACCTGAGGTAATCAGATAATGTTTTTTTATCGTGTACTTGGTTTTCCAAAAGAGACAGCACTTATAGCAGTACAGTATAGTACAGTGAGTTCCATCCAATGGAGAAAACAGAACTGTCTGTACTTTTTTGGGCTTTAAGGAAAGTTTAACCAAAACTTATCACACAAGTATGCAGAAGCTCTCAGTTGCTATACAGAATCTATTTCGCGTAGCAATATTTACGGTTAGGTTGGTGGCCATTTTGTAAAGGGATTTCAAAAACAAGAAACACCTCATTTCAGCAAATGTAGGGGGATTGGTCAATGACTCTCTGACACTGTCACAAAGAATAATGGAGCTTGGGATGTAGAGCACACAGACGACAACCAAACTGGGTGAAGTAAATAAGTAATAAGAATTGAAAAAGGTCTTGGCTGGGCATTTTATTAAGTACCTAAACCCAGGTAGCTCACCCAAGGTGTACCACAATAGTCCACCACATGGGATTTGAACCTGCAACTCTCAGGAGGCCAGCCATGAAGAATGTTTTCAGTCTGGTAAGAGCATTTTTATCTGTGGCTCTCATTCCGGTAAAAAAAACACATTCACTATACCATCTGTTACAGAATGACCTGCAACGAGTGGGCAAGTGATAATTTACATTTTTTATGCTTACTGCTGTGATTCACCATCCATTGTGTTTCTGAGCTCCATGTGAGACAGAACAAGCTGTTCCAACAACAACAAAAAACTACAAACAATAGCGAGCGGAATCAATGCTTTCCATTCATCCTGCATTACCACAGTTAACATACACACCAGTGATGGGCGATTTTTAAGGAATTATTTGATTTGATATACAATAAGACAGGTACTGCCTGCACTTAAACAGCAGGTCATTAGAAAATAAAATGTATTAGAAATTGCCTGACATTTGAATTGATAAAATGCATGAAAGGTGAGATTTCTCTTAACACCACTTGCCTACTACAGGTATTAACCTGCTGATTTTTTTCTGCAACAAAGCTTCGTTTTGTACAGCACCATGCTTGCATCATTGTCAGTTATGGATTCGTCCATAAACAAGGGTTTATTCTGAGCTTTTATAAAAGAGATTAATTCATTTCAAGGTTAGTGTATTATGGATCTGCGCTGTGGGAGCAAGGCTTGAAATGAAGTATGAAATGCTGAGATTCGTAAAGTGACATCAAATAAAGCAGCAGGAAAAGGGGAAGATAGATAGAGAAGATATTGACTTTAGACTGACCGTCTAATGACCATTACCTCAGTGTACCTCAGCCATCTATTACTGCAGGGAAGCACATTGAGAATCAATCAGTTCATTTGTTTGCCTTGTTGATATCTGATAAGTTATTTAGCCGAGTGCACACGACACATTTTTAACCATAAGTGGTAGTGGAAAACATGTGGTTGGAGTCTAATCGGAGCAGAATTGCGTCACTGGCAGTCACTATGTGTGAGTGGGTCCGACACGCGATGTGACCCAGTCGGTGACTAGACAAAGAGGACGTGATTTTTTTCTAGCATGTTTGATATTATCGGGAAGAAATCTGAGGAGTATGCAGTGTAATGGTGTGAGATTAGAACAACAAAGACATAAACTATGTATTTACAAAACACGATTTTTTGAATTCACATTTGATGAATGAAAAATCTTGTAATTAGTGCACCTCATCTGCGACCAGTCATATTGTGTGAGAACCAAGTGACATCGGGGAGATACATTAACAAGAAAGAGTCGTATAATGTGTGCAGTGCAATGAAGAGGGGATTTTTGTAGCTGTGTAGGGTGCCCTCAGCTTTAGACTAATGCAATACCTTAGGGAAGGAGTGTTAAAATTTTACAATGGCAAACGCCCTTAAAAAACTTATTGCCAAGCTCCTGATCCCATATTCCCAAATATATTGAAAAAAAAAAAAACATAACAACATGAATGAAACAGGGATTGGCAATATGTGAACTAAAATGAAACATACACATTAAACCTGCGCGTTGTGTTACAGTTTACTCAAGAAATAAAAAATTGCAACAAACACAATATATTCATTCGTAACAGAAAAAATTAGATCTGCTTTCTTTCTCATTTACACAAAAAATGGCAGAGAAATGTCAGCATGAAGGAGGAAAAAGAGGCTTCTCATTACCTATATTTTTAACTAGCTTAACTTATTGCTCCTCCTGAGCTTCCAAAATACAATTCCACAGTCTTCTACTTAAACCTGCTGAAAGTAATCATTTTAATCATTTACCCAAGCACATCAAAACCAGCCCTTTGATATCTATGCCCTGCTGTCACATACGAGAAAACTGAGAATGGGAAAGTAGATCTTTTTACATGTTTAACACACATTTCCTCTTTATTAGAATTTAATTCAGTTCAGTTGGAAAGCCGATATTGCCCAAACACAGTGACAAAATCTCCAGCAAGGTAATGAAGACTTGATACTAATTACCTTGTCATTTACATTCTAATCGGTTCAGTATTGGCCACTGAGGGGAGGGAGGCAGACATTTCTTTTTATTTCTCAGATTCAGCTCCATATGGCCCACAACACTTCCCCACCACACCTACTGTAATGATCTCAGCGAGAATATAAGGCCGTACTGACGCTGGTAAGGCCTGATTTATGGAGCACAGAGCTGTGCTTTCTCAGTCACATGCCAGCAATTCTGCATACTCCAAGACCAAAGACAGAGAGGGTACAAACAGATGTCACAGCTGTAAGTATGAACCCGGAGTAATGTAGCTTTGTTCATGGGAGCAGTTGCTTCAGCTACACTTCATCTGTACAAAGACACACTGTTAGCAGTTGATATAGGTAACATAGGTTAATACAGGTAAGCAAATACATAATTGTAAGATAGGCTCCTACAAATTTGATGTTGTATCACACATTCACGCTCCATGTAACTAATCTGTGAAAGCCAGGAGGTGGTCTTACTGGAGCTAAAGCACTTTGTCAGAGCCAAACCCAGCCAACTCACCGAGGAAAGCCAACTGTGTCTGTGATCCAAGTTCGGATCACAGCCCGGTTCTGGCACACCCAGTGAAGCAAGAGACCCATAAGTGGTGCAGTAGAGAAAAGGTCAGAACAAATCTGTCTGCCCCTTCACAAATCACAGGAAGGAAAAAGAAATACTTATAATACAACCTAATGTCTGCTTCTCGATAGAAAATAAGTATTTTTAAATAATGTGTTTGTTTCTATTTGACATTGTTTCACTTATTTGTAAAACTACCTCTTCGCTGCAACATCATTTATTAATTCAGGAGAGCAAAGACTAGCGATAGGTGTTCTCTGCTTCTTTTCACTACGATACTGCAAAAGAGCTGCACTTTTATTGTACATAGGCCGCCTGCTAGACACAACCCAACTGAGTGGCCCCACCGAGGCAATACTATAACTATGCATCACCCTATGGGACCACAAAACACAGTCCCACTAGCATTACCAGAATTCAAATCAACACTGAGCAATGTGTCTCTGCAAAAGGGTCACTGCTTTAGCTGGGTATAAATATAATAATTTATCATTTATTTGACATAGCAGAAATCACCACTCACTGTGTGATAATACGAAAGAGTAGGAGGTGTGGAGGTGTGTTGAATGCCTTGCTGTATACCCCTGTGGGGCAGCGGTATCCATGGGGTGTGATTGACAGGAGGTAGAGGTGTGATCACAGCCTGTCAGGCACGCTCAGTGGGCACGTCATGTGTTTGCGAAGCCGGTACACAGGTGAGAAAAACTCAATCATTTTCCACAGGGCATCCATCTGACAGCGTGCTGGTCCTGCTGCAGTCCCAGAGCCCCCGCCGAGGGACCTCCGCCGACTCACAGACCACGCTAAAAAACTCGGAGAGGCAAACCTGAGACGAATGGATGAATGAGGTGACCAGGTAATTCCATGTGTAAATGGTTTTATTCAGCAGCTTCAGTGTCAAAAGTGATCTGAAACAGAATGGAAGCTGCTATCTGCCCTTCTCTTTTTCAGGGAAGCACAATTGGGGAAACACGGCTGTCCTCACCATCTCCTGTGAGATGGTGAATTATCTTTCCACATAATAAGCAGAGTGAGGCAGACCAGCCTCTCCCAGCATATGATGCAAAGCCCAGTGCTGACGGTATTGGCGGTCAGAGAACAGTCTGTTACCCACTGGAAAATAAAAATCTCTCGAAAGGTCAGGAATGACAAGATTGACGGTTGGGGGAACATAAGTGGCAGCAGAGACAGGACCAGAGAGCACATGAAGGCATATCAGACGACCTTTTGAAAAATCTGGTCCGTTCGGGAGTCAACTGAGCATGCCTCATTCAAACAGATTTTAATCTCATACATGCTAACACACAGTCAACGAATAAACAGTGTCACAAATGTTTTGGAACAGAGCTACTGCCATTGTAGCTTCCAGCTTGGTCTTCCAGATATGACCATATGTTCTGTTCCCTGCTCCATCACCTGCAACAGGACCAGAGGGGATTTCAAAGGCAGTGATGAATAATTTAGCAAAAAGCACTGTGAAGTTTAAAACTGCCAAGGTTTAAGGAAAAAAACAGTTAAAGTTGTTCAAACAGCCCATTCACCATGGACCAACATCAACTCAAAAAAGGCTGTTATTTTCAGTTTTTCATGTAGAAGCACTGTGGCAAACAGTCATAAATTACCAGAATGTTGGACAGTTTCAGTTTTATTTACCTTACATTTTGGGTGCAATCCATTTAAAATGCTGGTTAATTACTGGAATAAGTTGCTCTCTTGCTGAAGTGTACAACAGCAGCACACCACTTAGACTTAAAACTTGCAAATCTCTGGTTACAATCCCAATATCTGCATTGTACTACAGGCTACTGTAACCTAAACTCTCTCCTTATAATGCTTCAGCTCTGTATTGTGTCATTGCTTTGAGGTTTACAAACCATGTCTTTTCTTCCTCTGCACTGTACACAACTTTGAATATAAAAGCAAATGCACACTTTCTTCTTTGTGTAGTAATTCATAGAGCTTCCTTTATGAATTCCTTTCACAAAGGTTTGTGATTCAAAAAGCATGCTATTTTTCCTGTCATGTCCAATCACACCTTACAAGGGTTACTCAAAAATGGTGCTGTGTTCAGTCTGCTGGGAGACAAATCATTGATATTAGCCTTTAAGAGAGGTGGGCAGAGATTGCTTATGGTCTGAATTGCTTTGTGGAATCACTCAGAGGATGCAGAACACCAGTAGCAAAGAATAAAGGTACTGCATTAAATTACTTAAGGATTTCCTTCTTTTCAATGAATATGGCATATGCAGGGGTCGCTGCCTCTCTCGTCATGCAGCCCGGCCCAGAGGGGTGTGCCCCGCCCATTCTGCATTTTCATTAGGGGGTTGGGTTACCCCCCCTCATTGGCAAGGCAACATGGGACAGTTCAGCTTGAACTCTGCCTCTCTCACACTGCAGTGTGGCTACATGGGATTTACAGCATGCTCCCTTCCCTTATCTCCTCCAGTGCAGTGAGTCTAAAGACCTCTCCAGGACTTCTTAAGGTGTGCTTGAGTAGAGTTTGCTACCCCCCACCGGGGGCTGCTTAGGCAGAGAGAGAGGGGAAGCCTCCTCCCTCACCCCTCTGGAGTTGTGTGCCCTGTGGCAACTGTGCACAGGGAAAATACCCCCAACAGCCCGAGGGGGTTCAGCTATCTCCTGTCCTCAGCACGGCTGCTTGGGCAGGTTGAGCTCATTTCACACCTCTCTCCCACTTTAGCGTGGCTAATCGAGCCTTAGATGTTGATCCTCCCCTTCCTGTGATGCCCTACAGCGAGGCTCATGGCACCACAGGCTTTCATACAAGAGCTGGGCTTTAGGGTGAGGCTCAATAAGAGCCAGCTCAACACCTCGCAACACAGTGCTGGTGGGGATTCGAGGCTCGATGTGACACTGATAACCCCACTGTCTCTAAATCGAGCGGACCGACTGCGGTGTTGTGCGGTGGTGTTCAGACCGACAGAGCGAGGGGTTGACTGCACGTGTCTCCCAGGCATTATGGCCTCAGTTCTGCAGCTCAGCCTGCCGTGCATGAGACCAATGATGAATCAATCCCTGACACAGTGCGCCCTCCACTCCCTATCACAGAAGGCTCTCCTCTGGAAGCAGGACATGAGGTGGTGGTAGATGAAACCTTCCCTAGGGAGGAGGTCTGGGGTCTGCTCCCGCATTGAGGTGACCAGGCAGAGAGCAGGCATGGATTGATTTCAGCCTGTTCTCTGCCCACAGGAGAGTCTTCTGTGCAAGAGATTGGAGAGCGCACTCTGTTAGGGACTACCACCATGTGCTGTTTGCCTGTTTTTTGGGCAATGCATAAAGTTGCCCCCTGTCCAAGAGTTGTCCACTGCATAGAGACTCGACTCCCTAGAACCTATGGGTTCTGGCCACAGGCCACCGTTGGGTGTTTGTCACCCCAGTGGAGGTGCTTCTTATTCCCCAACACTCTCCAGAGGAGTTGCTCTGGACCAGGTGTGCGTAGCAGCAACGTGGGCATCCCTGTGCTTATCTGAATGTGGCCATCTCTGCCCAGGTGCATGCATGGCCAGGTGTCGTCAGCATGGCTGAGGAGGAACCTGTTGTGTGCCCCCACCTCCCACTCTGCTGTGGGCTCCCCTGAGGCAGGTGGTGCTTTGCCCGTTTCAGCTGTGAGCCTTATATCCCCCTTTCCAGGTGCGATGATACCGAGTTTCCCTTACTGGTGCTGATGGTCTGACTGAAAGAGAACATCACAGTTCTGTGTGGAGCCTTGGTTCACTGAGGTGTTGCAAATATAGGTCTGCTGTCCTCTGAAGCTGACTCGCTCAGGATGGGGAAGATAACACATGAGTGAAGAGAGAAGAGAGACACAAGAAAAAAAAACACATGAGTAGAACATTAAATAATGGAAGGATGGAATTCCTCCTTCTGCATGCTTTATTCTGCTGGTACGTTTCCAAGTGGGATTTTATCAGAGCCTTTGAGTCAGTCATCACATCGATATCTCATATTTGTGTTACATCCAAGTTTCTCCCTCAGAGAACCGAGGTTCCTGTTAGAACTGTGACAAGTTATCACATCTTATGGTTCAAACGTACCAGAAACAAAGTGGCCAGCACTTTGCCATCGTAAGAAAGAAATTCTTCAGATATAGGAAATAAATAAAAGATATAAATATAACCTTCTTTAGTGTGCGTACACCTGATGATGACAGAAACAATAACAACAATAATAATAATAATAATGTAACGATGCTGACAGATGACCTCATTGGTAACACACTGAAAAGTTTCTGAATCGTCCCTCTTCTGAGCTCCAGCAACGGCTCTCACAGAGTGCTCAGGTTTCCTGTCACAATGACTGTATCTCTCTCATTAATGCACTGAATCCGTGAGATCCTGACACTTGCAGTCAGCTCTGCGTGAGCTGCCTCTCCCAATTAAATCTCTGAAATGCCAGTAGGTGTCTGCGCTCCGCGCTAACATCCATGGCTACAGCGGAGCGGCCGCGTTTGCCCCGTGCCCCTCAACAGACGGGCCAGAATATGACAGAGACACTCGGGTGGTCGGTATCGAACTGTGTGTCGACATACCACTTATTCCTCAGCATATTCAGGATAACACAACGTGGAATATTTATATGGCCACTTCTGCTAGAAATAGAATGCGAAACAGAAACAGAATTCCAGCTCTGTTTGTGCAGTATACGTTTGCCGTTACATCCATTTAGCGATGGCTAAACTTGGCATTTATATGCACTCTCACCCTGAGTGACTTACACAGCTTTCATTTTTACACACTGCATTTATACAGTCGGATATTTTACTGAAGCAATTTATGGGAAGTGCCTTGCTCAAGTACAAGCTCAAGGTACAACACAAGTTCCCCGGGAGGGAACCTACAGCCTCTCAGTCACAACATCAGCTTCCTAAACGTTATACTACTTTGCTGCCAAGAACTAGGTATGCAGTGCCAATATGTAACTCACAGGATGGCATATCTGCCATTCCAATATACTTAAAGGCTGGATATATTCAAGTCTATATCACCCCTCGTCATAATGGGTCAAATGTCAAAATATGATACCTAATGGTACTGTTAATTCATAAGCTGTAGGAGTATGAAATCATGTTGTACGATGTTATATGGTCTCAAACGATGATGCAAATTAAGCAGGTGAATTAACTTTACAATAAAGTCTGACTCTTAACAGCCACTTAACATCTTTTAACATGATGTGTCTTTATTCTGTATCTTTGCTGAGCACAAGTCATTATTAGATAACTGGAATGAGTGCAGATGAGACCAGACCAGACTCTTGAGCATCAGCAAACCATAACAATGTATGTTGTCGTTTTTTTAGTATTCTACAGAATTCCAGGGCTGGATGCAGTGACTTGTGCCTGGTTTAGTAAAAATCATCACAAGCAAGGTACGGACACATTTGCCAGTTATTTACATTCATCCGTCCATCCATCCGTTATCTATCTATCCATCAATTATCTATACCTGATTCATCCAAAGGGATAGGGTCCAGATAATTACATGTGAATACAAAGAGTTTACTCACAGATCTATGATACCTATTGAAATCGTCCAAGCATTCTGGCTTTATGAGTTTTCCACTATAAAACACATGAAATAAGATTTTTTTTAGGAAAACAGAAAGGAAAGACTCAAGGTATAAGCAGCAGAAGAATCATGTTCTTTAGGTAGAAAAAAAAGCTATTCGGCAAACTAAACTGTGTAACATTAGATCTACTTGCCGGACATCTTCAGTGAGTATCTGTGCTGGATATTTAATTTTCGGCTGGAGCAACTACCACAAGCAACTATTTGATGAGGCCTGGTTGATCAAAACCATTCACTGTTCACCCATATTTCCACCAGGACATAAAAAACGTTAAGTAACAATTCAACTCCCTTATTAAGTTTGCGGTCGGTTTGATCCCATTGATCACATGTGCTGTGGTAACATTTCCCTGAGAATTATTATAATTCACACAAAAGGGGGAGGGGCAAACATATTAGGACACACCCACATAGCATGTCTCTGCAGTGTCATTCAGAATCAGCTCTGGATCTGCTGTCAATGAGGCTCAACTGCAGGTCCTTGACAATGAAACTCATGCAGAGGGGGAAGTGTCAGAAACTGAGGACGGAATTGAGGAGGACTTTGATTATGATATATCTTCCTCGGTTGGAAATGAGTCCCTCGAGGGTAAAACTCCTGTAGTCTCCCTACCACGAACAGAGCATTTTCAATGCTGAAAAATGGAAACATATTATGGCCTCCATCCCCACATGAAGGTCAATGTAGACTTAGTGCTGCAAATTTTTTTCTGTTTTTGCAGACAGAATATGTATGTATAAAGTCTGCCCCTGTTTTTGTATAAATAATATATATCTATACATTCTGTCCACATATTTAGGGCTGTGTAAATTGTGGAGCTGAGTTGCCACCTCATACCAATTCAGACCATGTAAAGGGGATGAACTTGAGGTTTATATTAACCAGCCATAGTCTGGTTCACTCCTCTCCCTGCTGTGTGCATTCTTATATAAATTGTTAATCTAGCAAGCCCTGGGCGCACACATTTCGATGCCAGACTGATGCGATCGTGTGAGCGGCATGTGAAGATGTGCTAGCACGTTCCAAACTGCAAATGAGCACACGTATCCCGACACACACCACTTTCAGATTAATAGCCCACCATAGCAGTCAGCTTCAGTGATAATGGATACATGTCTACCTATTGCATACAGCACCCTATATAAATGCCATGTACATTTAGCAGACACTCCTGGCCTGAATGACGTATATTTCTACACACACTTTACATTCATGTATTGATGCAATTCAGGTTAAGGACCTGGCTGTAGGGTACAACAGCAGTGCCATACCTGGGAATTAAACCTGCAACCTACAACTCCAGCTCCCTAACCACGATACTGCACTAATTTCCGCTATGTCCACACATATGTATACACTGCAATACATTATAAAAGCTCAACACATGACTGATACCTGTAGAATTTGATGTTAAATTCAGAATTGGTGATGAGTCAACATTAAATCATCAACACATAGGATCTTGTGGACCCCTCTGGTTGCAACAGCTTCTGTAAACAGCACCCAAAAATCTCCTATCTTCTTGACCATTGCTACCATAACATGACCATGGCTGGACAAGGATTAACTTGGAAAAAGTACAGAATGTAGCTAACTAAGAAGTTAGGTGAAAACCCCAAACAGTTTGTTCAAACTAGCCAAAGCTAGCTACCAGGTTTGGTTAAATTTGTCCCTTAGTCATCTACCTACCTTCAGAAAGGTAACTAAAAAAAACAGCATTTAGTATGTGTGGTTCTGCTGGTGCAGAAAGACCAAGCAAGCATGTGATCGGTTAAGTTAGTTCATGTTCTCCAATCACAAATCGGGTCATCGACATTGCATGAGCTAAAATTTAAACCTGTGCTAAAGGTTTTAACAAATCTAACCCTTATGTGACTAGCCTGTCAGCAAAAACAAAACATACCACAGTTCATAGGTGACACAGATCAGGTTATATTTTGGAATTGGATACAAGGAAAAGACTGGACAAGTGTCATTTTGGGAGAAGAGCTGTTACTAAGTTAAAGATGGTGACGACTGCATGATTCACTCTGCAGTCTTTTGTGTGGGAACTTCTCTTTCCTGTTGCAGATATGGTTCTGAAAAAAACTTTTGCCTCAGCATTCTCTTTCGGTTTCAGAAGTGCCCCCCCCCCCCATCTTCTAAGCACCCACTGCTTTCGCATCACACACTCTGAAAGGTTCTCTCCACAGAACGATCCCAGCGCTCTGCGGAAGCTACCGCAATGACAGGTACTGAGCCTGCAGGAACACGGTGCATTGGTTGAAAATCTGTTGTGTCATACCAGGTGAAAAACCTCCAGGAAAACAGTGACAGCACGGCAGCTCTGAATCACAACTATATTTTCTTCTCTGCCCTACACCCCTGTACTTTGATTGAAGTGATCTAAAATAACATATACTATTTATATGTACACCTTTCAAAGCATGTTACTCTCTCATCTTTATCACTTAGGATCTCTCTCTTAGGATTTTATTTCATCACTGTATGTCTTGCAACATTTTGAAACATTTATCGTAGTCTGTAATAAATAGAGGGCACTTTAAAAAAAAGATAAAGGCCAGGATACAATCAACATTTGTTCCTTTGGCTCACAGTTAAATTCAAGTGTTCATTTTATCTTCACTGATACAACTCGCCAAACTATGAGAAAACCGATAACACTCTTATTCAGTTGTAAATAAAAGTTAAGGACAAATGTTGACTGTATCCTCTACAAAGTGCTTTTGTCTTTTATGATTTGTACAGATTTCACTGGACAAACATAAAACAGGCACGACTGATACCACAGGTAAGCACAGGTGAGCAGTTTAAACGCTAACACGGCTAATCTATACAATTCAAAGTGCTACGGCATTGACACGTCAGTCTAGACTGGCTCTGATTGGAGAACTCCCACATGGCACAACTGACCTGTTAAATCTCCCTCTGCTCATTTCTTCAATGCCTCGACATGAGCAGATCAGTTATCGTGTTTTACAGCGGAGCCCGACTTCTGAGAATAAACACCAGGCTGCCTTCACCCCAAATACTCGGCGGGGACCGAATGACATTGAATGGTACGGTCTGTGAAGACACCACAGATCAGTTGCGTTTCTATCCTCCTCCTCCTCTCTTCCCCCAAGGCAAGACAGAGAGGCAAGAGATGTTTAAACACTTAATCCATGATTAGTCATACTACTAATTGATTCCCAAGAAGCAAAAAAAAAAAAAAAAAAAAAAGCTTTAAAAATGAACATCATTAACGCTGATTCCCCGAACAGACTGGCGAATGGATTTCCCATCCTTACGGAATGGTGTAAAATGACTCATTTCATATCCCTGTAAGAGAGAGATGAATATTGGATTAGTTACAATAAGGAGATGATTTCACAAGCAGCAGATTCTGGAATTTAATTAAGTTAAATGATATTCTAATGTATCTTAGGGGGCCAGGATAAAACAAAGTGGTAGAGTATTCAGCTCACTCTGCTGGGTGAAGAGTGCGTATTAAAGACATCAATCACTTTATTACCTTGTAAGGTATATTGGGACCTTATGGGCTTATATCCAAGAGCTGGACACATTTTCACAAACTGGAATAGAATGTACAAAAAAACGGAATGAATTTACCTTAATTTACCTTTAACTTCGGGTCAAATTAATATATTTACTCAATAGAAACAAACTTTTAAATTATTACATAGTTACAGTATTTACACAAAGATCAATGTCTCTCTCATTATCAGTCTTGGGCAGAACCTCCACAAATTACTGATTGGTCATTGCACATGAACCACGGAGCAGAGTAGAAAATTTAAAAAATCTTTAAATCCAGTAGGGTGTCTAACTCTTATTGGTGCACTTTGATGAAAGGCAAGTCAGAACATTCCAGACAAAAATTGGGGAGAGGTCACACAATGTTGGGAAGAAGGGTCAGGTCAACAAAAATGAAAGCATACAATTTGAGAAAGCAAGTTTTGTATCGGCTAGAATTTTGTTGTATTGTTGCAAATCGACAAGATTTTATCAATCCTTTGCATAAAATATGAGAAAGGGACAGAAAAGGACTAAAACAACAGAACACTGCTGTTTTGAAATGTAGATTCTCCTTGAAAACTGAGCTTGGGTGCTTTTGAGATCTTATTCTGTACAACTTCAAAGTACCATATGATAACATTGCTTTGTATCACATTAATTTTGCTGCATAAGATGTATATGTAAGCGTAAAGCACAAAGTATAGCAACTTAAAAAAAAAAGAATGAAGATAAAATGTCCATGTTAGTAACTTGTTATTGATTGAAGACTTCCTAAAGACCTTTATCCTAGCCCTTGGAGAGACCATCATTTCCTCTCTGTCCATCAATCTCTTCCTCTGTCTGTCTATCTCTTAGGACCAGAACAAAAACACTCTCTTACAACATTCCAGATGCAGACGAACATGACAACATCCCCATCACTCTCACGAGACAACATTATCATCCTTTATGTACATGCAATCTACGTTTCGCCAAAGGTTAAAGCAGTATATCTTCCCCTCGCTACGCTCTACAGCATATTTCGCAGGAGCGTCTTCTTTAGCCGCACGGTGACAGGTGTGTTGGAAAAGGGTCTTTGTTTTGGCATTTGATCAGACTGACCTGCTCGCTCCGTGTGATCGGGGTCCATGCTGGCCACCTGGCCTTTTCAACAGAATCCCGACATATGCTCTTATACTGGCAGTGGCAGCCGAAAAAAAGCGGGAGCAGGAGTTGCCACAGCAACGGAGATGGAGGTGTGGAACGAGGTGCCGATTTGCAGATATCCAACGAGAATGTTCACTGATGTATAATTTTCTCAGGCAATAACAGAGCCGTCAGCCATTGTCTATATGAGATGAATTAAATACAGTTTTCAATATTCCTCGTGAAAAAACAGAAAGCAGAGAGTGGAGTACTTTATTTAGACAAAGAATAAGTATGTGTATCAGAAAGTGACTATTATTAGAATGATTAAATCCTATAAGTAATTGAAAATATCTGAATACTGTTCCCAGAAAATAATAATTACTAAATACTTTGAATGCACATTTCTAAAGTTGATTTTTGATTATTTTAATGGAATAACAACAATTTACAAATTATCTGTAGCATAGACATTGAAACTTAAAGGAGCAGAGTCTAACCAGATTTAAGCAACAGTTTAAAGTTGCATTTTCCTAATTCGCCCTCAAATACCAGTACCCAACAAAACCAAATGTTAAAAGTGTGAAAGCTGTGAACAAACTGAAACAGCTGGAAAATTGCCAGATTAGTGGTGATATTTTTTCCAATGCCTTTGCATACTACCAAGTTGTTTAATTGTATCCAGATATGCTTTATGTTTACAAAACTAGATATTTATATCACAAGGAAAATAATTTAGTTGTTTCAACCAAAGCAGCCTAAAATGAGTGCCAGAGAAAGGCTAACATGGGGCAAAGGGGGTAACAGAATCCATTTGTGTGTTACAGAGATATCTCTGGAGAATGTGTTAGACTCAGGGGTAGAGACAGTATTGCCCAACCGTCACAAGCGACCACAGGAGGTGATAAAAGGGTGGACTGCAAGAGTGACTGTTTTGAGGCATTAGCAAGCCCACTGGACCACAACGATATGGAGGCTGCACGCAACACACACTCACAGGGTCCCAGTGACCATGATCTGTGAAAGTAAGCTGGTTCGCAGATTTTCAGTTTTACATACTTTAATTCATGAGTTTAATTACTCTAGTCAAAAGGGAAAGGCAAACAGCATTCGGTGACTCTTTACGCTAACATTATTTGGCAAAACGTATCCGTGTCCCACATCTTCAGGCCTACAGACAGCAGCAAATGCCAGCCCAGGCTAAAAACCTTGGCAGACAGAGTTGCCTGTTCCTGGATTGGTGTTTGGCACACAGCCTTTCTGGAAACAGGACCCATAGATATGTCTGTGCCAAGGCTGCATCTACAACATGTTTGGGATGAATCAGGTAGAACAAAGAATGGACACAATGCATACAGCCATTAGAAAGAGGATACACCATTCCCCCATCACTATTTATTTCAGAGTGGAAATATAGAACAGGTTATGTTTTAGATAATCTCTGGGCAGGGACAATTGAGGGGTGGATTATTGAATTATATCCAAATGGATAACTGAAGTATACAGTGAAATCCAACTGGATAACTGAAGACCTTAATTCCCCTCCCATTGAAAGCCACCACTATTTCTAAGGAGTTTTTACGATATATGAGCTCTCTCAACTCTATGTTTCATGGCCGTTAAAATAATTAATACCGCGACCTATAACCTTAACTCCCGAATACTATCGTCGGCAAAACGTTTCCGAATTTCATTTGCTCCCTCAGATGAGGAATAAAGAGAAAAGTCAAGATTTTCATTTCAGACTGTACTCCCAAACTGAAATGTGTAAGGGGTGTGCTTGGGGTTAGCATAAACATCAGTGGAAAGAAAAAAAATCACGAAACATGTGCTAAACATTGACTTTGCAACTCCCCACAGTCAAGATTACCTAAACATCGTGCAGCTGCGACTGCGATCTCAACAGAACCACAAAGCTGTGGAAGACGCCCTCCATCCCACAAATAATTTTATTTCCTTTTACCTCAGTGTGGTCTCTTAAGATTTAACAGTGATTTTTCTTTTCGTCAAACACCACCTTTATTTGTGTTAATTCCCATGATCCTCAAAGAGTCAGAGGCAGGGGCTATGAGAACTCCGTGCCGCTTCAGATTTATTACACTAGCAGGATTCTCAGCAGTACAACAGCTGAGTCTCATAAAAACGCACCACAACTGCTTACGCTGATTTTGACTGTGGTCCGTCACAGAAAGGTCTGGTTTCTTCTGCATGTCAGAGGTGAAATAAACAATAAGAAACGGGCTTTAAAGATGCTCATCTTTTATCAGTCATTATTAATGGTTTCAGCTTCAGTAACTTCTCTAAGTAAATTCAAGTTCTCCTTGCAATTGACAATTAAATAAGTTTAAGGGACAACGTTGTTTTTTTTTTTATATTGTTTTAAAGATGCTTTCATACCATAAAAAAAGATTAATTTTAGCCTACTAAAGATCCTCACTTGAGCCAAGCAATAAAGGATATGTTCTTTATAGATGTTCTGGGCCTCTGGGCCTATCCTAAGAACATTAATTATTTATTACCTGTTTTTAGATTAAAATGACTGTAATTATGATATAGTTTAACAGATAACAAGGGGTTGGAAAGGGTTTTAATCTGGGTGGCTCATCCTGTTTAGGTGCTATTCCAGTGTGTGTGGGTGAGCTCCATGGTCTGACATCAAATCAAGACAGTGCCAACCATGGTTAGCAATCCCACAAGGATGCAGGGAGCTGACCAGCCAATATCCCATCACCCCAGTGACCAACGCCCCTCTCCTCCTATTGGTCAATCAGGTGTCCTCTAAACTGCACATGGTGTCCCATCCTCTGCGCAGGCTCAGCTGGTGGGCCAAAGCGTGTGAAGTGAAGTGGAGGTTAAAGAGCTGACCTCTTTTTTCATCGGTACGCGAACATTTATCTATCTTCTGCTGGCATCAGCAGGAAATGGAGGATATCATTTCTCCATTGGGATAAGATTTGTCATGTTTATTTGTAGATTTGTGATAAGATTAAAAATAAGATGCAGAAATTTGCACTCTGGCGTTCCAGGAAAAATAAACAAATCATTTATTGGAAATTATTGCATCTGCAGTCATTACACAAATCGATCATAACCTATTAAAAAAGGTCAGGTTGTGTTTAAATATTAAACTAGCACATGTTAAAAAAAAAAAAAAGAGGAAGGCTTTTATTTATAGCTTTCAAAGTCAATAAACCGGATACCATACAGATGGACGGACGTAAAGACCATTGTCAAATTTTAATTCCTATTTCATTACACTGCAATACTGTGGAATGAGCACTGTATTGTGAATTGAAAAATGCATTCTCAAAAATGTTAAGCATTTCATCAGTGAAACTATGTTCAAACAAAAACCGTGAGGCACACATCGTTGACAGGTTTAATGTACTCCACCGGTGGTCTGAAGAGTGTAGTAATTTTGAAGGATTATGATTGGATTAGAAGTCCTCAAAGAGGGGCGACACAGGTTGGCAGTGTTGAAGCGTTATCTGTCATTCTCACGCTCTCTGCTCTCATCTTGCTCTCATCGATTTCACCTTGACAAACCCGTCCACTCTCTCACAATGAGAGACGTGAGCGCAGGAGCAGGGTGGGGGTCAGGTTGAGTTTGTCACTTACATCGCTGAGATAGATTGGACATCGAGACAGTGATGAGAGGCACTGGGAATTCATGTCACAGCGATGGAAAACTTCAACAAGGGACAAGCGACCTAATACTATAGAGTAATACTATAATGTTCAAAAAGCATAAGTAATACTTTTTATAGATTATATTCAACGTCCACTCCAGCCAAAGTAACTTCATGATTTCCCACAAAGAACTACTTAAAACAGAAGCAGAGAGTGGAGTGTAAGAGTTTGCAGAGTTAGTTGGAAGAAACGGCCCAACTTCACTGTCAGGATAGTGAAGTCTCATCTCTAATATATGCAGACATGCAATTCACAGCATGTGGGAAATTGTTTTGGGGGGAATTCAAAAAAAGAACTCTCACAGCCAAAATACTCACTTTCATTGGCGTCAATTTTTTTTTGACTTGGATCATTGTGTGACTTGATTTTGAAACTGCAGGATGTGATATACAACTGAAGAATGCCAGCGTCTCCAATGGGTCTTAAAAGAGCAGGAGATGGGGTTCTGGAGAAAGCTTTGCAATAAAACAAATTAACATCTCATAGTGTGGTTTTGTTTTGTGTCCTAAATTATAAATCATTTTCAGAAAAAAAAAATGTTAAGCTTTAAATTTCAATTTTCAAAATGACCAGATTAAAATGGTTTGAAACCTTTATGAAAAGACAAATTGTGCGCTGACTTTAGTTCTGTCAAGGCTGAATAGTGGTTATTGTAATCTATACACAATATGCATCCCAGGATGCTTCTTGAGCTGAAAGCAAGCATGTTGGCCTCATAGACCTGTAGCATAAGATATTCCTTATCTGTTTCCATGGTATCTGTTCAGCTTTCGTACATTCATCATACATAGTTGTGTTCATTCACCTTTTGTACTTTCACGACTTTTATGCATGTTAAGTTAACACCTACAAAGTTGGTGAGCTGCATCACACATTGTTATTATGTAACATTGTGCATCATCTTGATGTACCCAAACTCCATCAAAGCGATGCATTTTAAGTCGATGGGGGAGATAGTGCTCCAGGTGAGGACGTTAAGCAGGTGATTGTGATGAGAGCGGGCAGAGTCGATAGTGCTGTGAGGCACGGCGGATGCAGACGTGCTGAGTAAATGCCTCCAGAAATGGCGAGGAGCCAGCCCGTTTCCCTGATGACAATGCAGGTCACGTAATCAATGAGCCCCCCCCCCCCCCCCATATATAAGCACTGCCACAGCGGGGCCAAAACTAATAGCGCTGTTTGGAGTGAGTCTATCAAAATGGTGAAAAATGGTGTTTGCGATCCTACAAATTGATAGGATGTTTCTCTCTGGAGATATGGCAATTTATTATGAGTAACGCTCACTCGCTGGTTTTCCTCCAATGAGCTATTTATTAAGGCCATTCAGCTCTTTTCAAATTTTTAAGTGTTTTACACAGTTTACATTCTCAACTGAAATAGATAAACTGCGGAAAATTAAATGACTGAAAAAATCTGCAACCTGTTTTGAGAATTAAAAAACTTAACCAGTAATTCATATACATGTTGTTAACTATTCTCCAAAGAAAGGCACAGGGATATGAACACTTTATATTTGTAATGACTTTGAATAGCTTTGGGATTACTTCGGTAATAAAATACCTCAATTGTAAAAACAGAAAGAAGAGATACTTATCGCACTGGGATACAAGTGTGCAAAGCTTATCCATTATAATAATATTTTTATACTCCTGTCAACTTACAGCCAACTTTTCTTACAAATGGAAAATTTGACAGGATTTCGGATTAAAAACCACTTTAACACCTGAGTTTACAAAGTCATAATTACAATGCTACTTCATGTTTTATATTGGCTTGGTTGATGAGGGTTTTTTTTTTTTTTTTTTTTTTTTGTTTTTTTTTACCTTGAGCAATGTATCTATGAGGTTTTACTGAATTTGTCCAACTGCACAGATCACTGCAGTGTTGGTTTCTTATCTATAGAGAGTAGGTTGAGCCTCGATGCACAATAATAAAAAATAAAATAAGCCTTTCTATTAGAATTTTGTCAGAGAGACAGGAGGGGAGGGGGCCTCAGACAGCTGAGGGCCCTGGGCCGCTGAAAGGGTTAAGCTATCCCAGCACCCTGTTGTGATTCCCCTAAACTCAAATGTGAAGTGAGTGCCTCGATCAGGCAGAACCATTCTGTTGTGATCCTTGGACCCAATTCATGAAGAATTTGCACCTGTCCACATTTACTGAACTTACTCTTCCGCATTCAGTGTGCATGGAATGTGAGCATTAATTAGTGCTTCGAACCAGTTATTGCTTCTAACAAGCTTTTGGTTTTTCACACAGCAACTCTCTCCTCGATTTGTTCACATTTGCCTTTTTTTGCACAGATCATGTTCAGTAAGTCCTACAGTAATTATTTGCTTGCATTTTCAGCAGATAATTTCATGTCTCTTTGAAGTTTGTGCAAAATGCTTTACAAATATAACTGAAAATGAAACTCAACTTGAGCGCCACTAATTAAGCGATGCAATGAGTGTAACCTCAGCTTAAAACACAATATGCAGTGAATGTGCAGATATGCTTGGATAGTTATAATTATTATTTAAATACTGACACTGAAACACAGACCTCTCTTCAATGTTAGCAAAATATCACAGCAAAACATTACCAACTGTTAATTGGGAGAAAACTAGAAGGAAAAAACAATCCAAGATATGGAAGGAAGATCCACAGAAAGATGCAATGTGCATTTCAGCCAGTCATTTTACATTTTGTATTGGACCTCTCAAAAGAATAGAACACACTACTGCTGTGTCGGTTCAACAGGAATGAATTTCAAGTTAGGTTATTGGCTGAGACCCTGGCTAATGATATTGTTGTGTCCCCAAAAAACGGTAAATCAAAGAACTGATAATAGAATGAGCCGCAAGCTGGAATGAGACACAGACTGGGAAAAAAAACACTAATTTGCTAAAAGATTTTACTGACACCACACTTATTGTGCCATCCCTTCATGCTACACACCTGTATGAGAGACCATAAATCTGGCAAATCTGTTGGAAGCCTGAGATACTCTATTTGGGACAGGTGAAATTCGCCCTGGTGAGTTTTTGGCTAAAAGCTTTTAAAGCAAAGCTATAATCAACGAGTCTATAATCAGAACTGATTTTTCACAATCAGTCAACATTAATGGATTGAAATGAAAATCAAGCAAGCTATACAGGGACAGCGGAGGTGGAGAGTTTCAACCAAAACTGATTATTTTCTTTTCAAATGTGAGACAAAAAAGGTGAGATCCCACGCTCCCCTGCTGTGCTTCTCCCCGAAACATGCAAACACATACATACAGATTTCCTTTCAGTTTCCCCTGCAAAGTGTGAAAAAGTGTACATATTGCTCCTCCGGCAGGAAACCTCCATTTTCAGCGTCCAAAAATGAAGGCACTCCAGAGATCAGTTCTGATCATGATGATGAATGTTCAAATGAGGAGAAAACAGGTATTGTTTCTCAGGCACCACCACCAACCGAAAAATAATCATGAAGGAAACAATGACCAGACTGAATGGTCCTCATCCCCCGCGATGTATCAGGAAACAATATGAGCTGCAAACATGACAGAGACAGTGCCAGGGCCCACTCAGATAGCAGTGGCTCATATCCCAGATATACGCCGTGCTTTTTAGCAGGTCATTCCTGATGCAGCTCAGAGAATAGCTGTGGGGATGACTGGCCCAGAGAGCAGAGGTGTAGGGAGCTAGATGATATGAGCTCACATGAGGCTCCTCCTCCTGGCAAAGGGTCTGTAAGCACAGAGGTAAACCCACAGCCAGACTGAGAGAGGCAGAGACTGCATGAGTAAACATACAACACATTCATATACAACACACCAAATGACCCAGCCCCTAGGGACCATATACAACACATACCAAACGTACATTAATGTACACAAAAATAACTGTTTGAAAAGTAAGTGAATTCTCTTAAGGGAACCATGCTCTGTGATAGGTGAGAAACACCATTATTCTATATACTGTATTGTTAATTATTGCGGTGATATCAATTGTGAAAATGTTGCTTATGAGCTAGTTTTGGATGACTACGCATCCAACGGGTCATTTTCATCCAGAGCAGTTTTGCCATCCAGTTAAAATTTCAACAACAAGCACTGTGGCCTCAACAAAATTGGCTATCACACTCTAATGACTTTACTGGGAATGGAGATATCTGGTTTGCCATCTATCCTCTACCGCTGCCCCTGCGAATTCAGTCGTCTTCTGCCTTCTTTGACAACCAAGAATCTTTATATAGTGATCCTCTGTCCTCTCTCTGGGTTCGTTTTTTGGGAAAGTCGAGCCACCATATACTTTGGCACTAAAAATCCATGTCGAGATCCTAAAGTGCATTAAGTTTTACATGGCAGCAGCCTCCGATTTCAGTATGTTCGCTAAGCTCTCACAGTCATCCTCTTAGGTATCTACTCCACTCCCCTGCTGCCTGATAGGTACTGTCATCCCTCCACTGAGAGGAAGTTAACCAGTGGCAAAGTGCCCCTGAATAAATCATTGGCCTTCCTGGGGGGCCCCTGCTGGCGGCTGTCTTTCTGTCGAGCACGACACCCTGAACTCTCAGCGAGATACCCAGTTCACATGGGAATTGAGCGATTAACATTTCACGCCGCACCGGGAAACCAGACAAGGGAGGGGGTCCGACGGCCTTTTCCTCCACTGCCCAATAAATTATTACTTATAATTCATACACATAGGTTATTTTACATTACATTTTAGGCATTTTTCAAAAGCTATTTACAGTTTACAATTTACCTCCACTTTATACAGCTGGTTGCCCCAAAAAATTACCACACAGGGGGTAACTGGATTATTATGTTAAACTATGGAATAACTGGATATTCAAATCAATTTTACCTGGCTGCAAAAACTGTCCATTTATTGTTAAAATTTCATTTTTATTACACATACACTGCTGTCACACAGTGCTTAGAAAACTGGCCTCGTTAGTATGACAATGAATGACAATGAAATTTACTGCCAGCATGCCTTTGGGGGAAAATATATTACCTGAAATGATACGACCTGTTTAAAAGCACCTAAAAGATGCATGTGCAAAATGTAAGTCGTTTAAATAATCATTTCAGTTTATTCCTTCAGTCAAGGAAGTAAATAGCACTATATAAATACATGAGTGAATGTGGTGGTTGCACAGAAATGGTAAAGCACTGAAATTTGAGCAAAAGCAGGTTTTATGAATGTTTCTGTGTATTAGAGGGGACAGCATTGGTAAACAGGAATTGCAGGTAGGGCTGTTGGTGATGAAGTATTATAGCAGCTTTCAGTGTCACAGCCCTGAGAAAAGCAGCTACACAACCATGAGGAGGTGACTATCCAACCGCTTCACTCAGTGCACAGTACCTACCTACCCACAGTAAACTGACTCAGATAAACTAACACTCACAATGTCTGTTCATAAAGTTTAGATCTCAGATCTTTAATATATTTTCTTTAAAAACCAAATCAAAAATTTTCAACACTGGAAAGAATGAAAATGAGAAATTCACTACATCACATAATGTAAATATTTAAATTGTAAGTTCTTCCCTGTACATGCAAGAAATCCAGAGTAAAGCTTGATATTGCACTGACATTATATGTAATACTTACTCTTTTCTCTGCTTATTTTAGCTTCATATTGCCCACAGAACTAGACCCTTTTGTATCCATCTCTAAATCTCATTCACACATTCTCTCCTAACTCATCTCTCACTCCCTCACAGTGCAACATGCTTCTTCAGATCAAATTCAGGGTGCGAATAATCCATACAAGGTTGTGGAAGTGATACAATGCGACTCCCACTCTTCCGTGCAGAATGGAAGAGTTTCTTTGAGGTTTTGGCCAGATATGCAACAAATCATTTGCCAGATATATCCCATAATTCACAGCCAGATTGGACCTCTTTGCAGAGCTGGTATAGGGTATCACAGACAAGCCACATGTTGCTCATGTAAGAAGTCAGAGCAGAAGTCCCCATAGAATTGGGGTTACAGAGGGAAGTTCTCAGCCGTGCTTGCTGTATTTCCCTGTCTCTTAGCAGTATGCACATGCATTCACTCACTCACACTATTTCAGACATGCACTCCTGCACGCATATCCTTGACAGTCTATCAGAGCGATGCAGAAAAATTATTGCACTGCTTAGCTGCCCCAAAACCCCAGAGATACATATTGAAGCAATATCACATTCTTGATTTAGGAAAAGTAAAACCTGCTTGCTTTAGCAATGCAGAATTTGAGCTGGATGTTCACTCAGTGAATGAGTATTGATTCCTACTTTTCTTCATTCCTACATTTTCTCCAGATAAACAAACAGCAACAAAATATCTTGCTTTCAAACAAATATGAATCCCACTGTTGCTAAACCATATAATGTTTTCTACATTATTCTCTGATTAATCCTCTCTCTCGATAACTTTACAGTGTGCTTCCTGGACATAGTTGCTGAGGTCCATAGGTCCACAAAAGTATTTGTTGATATCAAAACATGGCAGAAACAGGGTCTTTCCTTGTTGAGTAAAGGCAGGAGTTCAGGGTACAGCTAACTGTCTGATTCCCTATTAGCCACTGTGGTGCACAGTGGCAAGGAAATGCCTCACTGGGAAAAATGTTAGGCAAGTCAGGTAAACTCATCATATTTATCACTCTCTGGTCCCCTCCCCTGACTGGCTAAGTGCTTGCAGGTTTGTGAACTGAAAACCAATTGATTTTATGAATTGATTGAATATCATCAAAAAAAAAATACAAGTGTTCTCACCCAGAAACATTTTCAAGAAAAATCTAAAAGCTACCAATGATGAGCACAAGATATTTTTTCCTCACTATGGTCTCTAAATGGAGGTGGGTGGATAGATTCACATGAAGCCAGAGTGGCAATTTGACCACAAGGCAACACCAGTGTAATATACTACAATCATACAACGTCAAAATGCAACATCATAGTTCAGTGAAACATACCACAACTTAGCAATGCAATAAATAACAACACAATATAGTTCTGAAGAAAATGCATAAGTATTTAGCATATGATACGAAGATATGTTGACTCTGAATTCCTCTGACAGCATGGGCAATGTGTCATTGGCATCACAGTGTGAAAAACAGTGAAGGCTAACTTCATTGAGAATTAATGATGTCGAAGGGGAGGACTCAGTTCCATGGCTGCTTCCTCCTGTAGGGGAGGTTTAAAGTGAGGGTGATTACGGCTGGGGACAACAGGAGTGTGCAAAACCATCTCTACAGTTTGGATTTGTCCAGGAAAAAAGTAATAATGATGACGCTAACCACAAACTGTGGTTTATTTTTGTTCAAGATATTGTGATATGGAAATACAGTCAACGACAGCTGTCATTTTGTACTTTCATTTGGAACCCTGTATCTCACAGACAACAAAAAAATCCATGAGCAAAGTTCAGGTATGTTCATAAAAACTGCCCAACAATGCGTAAAAACAAATAACCATCAAACTCTTTAAACCTCCCAAATTTTGTCCAATTTGACACTGAATGATCCCTATAAAGCAGTCCCTCCTGAACTGTTAAAGCATGCTTCCTTTAAAACCCCCTTTACTTCTGGCTGCTACTTCTTCTGTCTTCAAACAGACATGAATCATACCTCTGAGAAATCTCATCCTCGTTCTAGCTGTTGTTCAAATCCCTGATCCTGTTTCTATTTGTAAACAAACATCAACTACTTTTCATTGTCAGAATGATCTTTTAGAGTGTATCTGGTTTCAGGGCTGTATGCTCCATGGAGAAGGCTCCTCTGCTCAGTCACAGAGCTCCTCTGTGACATCACTTCCTCTGTGAAAGGGAAGAAAGATTCAGCAGTATGGAGGATCCTTTACATGACAGCTATACACTGCATTAGAACTCGATGATTCTTTGTACATAATGTTGTTCAGTGTGCAAACTATGCCTCTCAATGCATGAAGTAGCTAGTTGCCATGGGACCTGTCTTGCATGGTCTGTGTATCAAAGAAACTAGCGGTGTGGAATATCATCTATGGTATTCAGCCGTTTCATGCCAACAAGCTAGGCCTGCTGCATCCCACAGCCTGGAAAAGTATACAAATAATTCTGAGAGGATGCATTTTAGCACAATTGTGGAACAGTTTTACCACCTGTCAGGGTGGCATACATACACAACAATCCAATTTTAATGTTAGAGTTAAACAAAATTGAATGTGATGTTTAACTAACTTTATTTGCGATGACAAACAGTGCATAACTCTGGAAACAGGACCTGTATCTGGCTTGCTACAACCAGTCCTGAACAATGAACTAAATGTAAATATTGCAGGTCCTATAAAAGAGGGAAATAACATTCAAAAATCCAGCATAGAAAAAATAATGATCTAAGAACATTAATCTTGTTTCTGGTTTGACTATTGATTCAATTGAACTAAAGCCTACAGGTACACAAGAAGAGTAACCAATTCAAAATAAGTACTGATTCCTTCCAGTAAAGGATTCAAATATGTAAATAGTTTAATTTTCAGGCCATATTTTGAACCTTGAAAACTGTTTTTTTTTTTTTTTTTAATTATAATTACTGACACCAAGATTTTTACACTTCCCTCATTCTGAGGGTGTTGCTCCCTCAGCCCCCCCCCCACCCCCACTTCCTGCCTGTTTTATACCATACTTTAATACTTATTTGGATCAATACTAAGAGAAGCAATCACAACTTGTTTTTTGTTATATATCTCCTGCTATACACTATTCAAGTCTGAGAATCTGACAACTGTAAACCACTGTAGTTAATTACAGTGCAATAATTTTAGAGTAGAACCAAAGATGCTGTTTAAGCAAAACCCACGTGCTCTAACCCCGATAAAAAATGTAATTGGACATTTCCAATGGAGTACTAACCTATTAAGAAGATTAGATGAGCTAGATGTTCTCCATTGCCATTCTAATTAAATCAATAAGGAGACGCCTTCTGAGAGTTTGAGTGCAGACCTGAGGTAATTACCATCTCGCACGATTATAAACAACCCTGGAATAGCTTACACATATATAATGTCTGCACTGTCATCATAGGCACAATAACTAAGAACTCTATGGCTGCCGCACTGCCATCCCAGTTCCTTTTGCTTCACTTATCTGTGACTAAAGACGCTAATACAAACGTCTCCTGCGGCGCTCTTCACCCGACAGGCTGTCAAACATGGCACAGATGGAAGCGAATAACATCAGTGTTTTCATAAAGAACAAAAACAGTGTTTGTTTGTAGATATGTTACTGATTCCAGGTTCCATGGGAGTCTATGGGATGGAGATTTCATCACAAGGCCTTACGAGGATTCAGAACCTGACGACGTGTGAAGGGAGGCATAAAGGCACGTGAACACTCCCACATGAACCTGTTGTCAAGCTACCGCAATGACAGGAGGTACCTCTTTAAGATTTGACAATGTTGTAGAGCTGAAAGCCTGCAGTCACATAACTCCATTGTCTAAATGCAAACAGGGGACGTCATAAATGAGATTGCTCTTGATCCAATGCCAGCAAAGCTTTCCACCACACGCACTGAAGACAATATCCAATAATACATAACGTTTGATATGCTGAAGTAAGCTACAATAACAAGGCTGTATTTATCTAAAAAAAACAATAAAATAAGAAGCATTCTCAATTTACCAAATGTTTTTGGTTCATTTTCCTTGCTTTTTTTGTATCTGCACATTTAAAGGCAACAATAAATCTCTTCAATGGAGCTGTGTTCACTTGAGACGCATAGCTTCCTGGTCTTTGCTCCAGGTATGGCATTAATTTGAGAGACTGACAGGAGCATCAATTACTTGTTATTCTCGGAGTGGATCACTCACTGGTTGAAAGACGTCTCTAAAAACCCTCAGATGTCGGACGTCCACGGCAAAGGGTGGCCCCTGCACCTGTAGATACTGTTCCATGATGTAAATTGATGCGGATGTTCTGAGGCCTCGTTTTAAATGATCGATGACTATACAGCTTTGAGACTGTTTAAGATGCAGATTCTTTAATGTCATCATTTCACAGAGCTGCTCTTCTCACCCTGAAGTGTGTCACACCAAAGCTACAAGCTCAGCCAGGCAGAACGGTGACTGTGCTGAAACTTTCCATTGATGTACAAAGCTGTGTCAGCACTGCTGAACTAGGGGACCTCCAGGTGGCTCACAGGGTTCAATGCTTGCCTGGGAGCCCTGAGGTCAGGGGTTCAAAACTCAAACACTGCATTATACATTGTGGGCAGTAGTGTAATGCAATGGTAATGGAGTTGGTCCTCCACCTAAATGGTGCTGGGTTTGATTCCCAAATAGTTCATATACATTTACTTGGGTCAAATTCATAATTTTCTGAATGCTTTTATCATGCATGTACAATCATAGATTAACCCATCCCTTTAAAACTTAGAAAAATGTCAAATTGTGTTTTCCTAAAACATTCCACAGATTAATCAATTAATGAAAAATACATCTTTCATCAAAAAATGTTTCTGACATCCATTCTGCTGAAGGTGTTTTAACATTAGATCAAGTGCTCAAGGGACTTATTCAGCTTCCGTTTTCTCCACTGTACATTCAACTAAACTCTCAGGAGACACAGGGGTAGATTGGGCCTTCTCTCACATCTTGATCATAACTTTTATTCAGACAAAGATCACTGAATCTAAGAGCAACAAACTGAATCAGCCGAGCCACAGCGGGTGATGTCCTCAACCTTACATCCTGAACGTCACCTTTACTATCTATGTTGTGTTTTTCTGCAATCCCATTGTCTATGAAATCACTATGAAAACACGTAAGAGAGCACAACTTCCCAGACAGATTCATGGTCAAAGCACTTCATGACTCCATTCATTTCAGGAAGCAGGTATCCCTGAGTGCACAACAAGTGAAACAAAGCGTAGCTGGATCCGCAGCAATTACATTTAATAACAGTTATAACAACTGCATCTGCACAAAGCTCAGAGTCAATGACACTCACATCCACGGAAAAAATTAAAACCTCAAAATTATTGTATCCATTGTAGCCATGATTGTATCAATTCAAACGTTCAGGACGGGTAGATGAAATGAGAGCAGATGATATGCCTGTAGATTCACCAGGCAGCATCACTTTGGAAGTTAGAGACATAAATGGATAAAAATCTCAGATTTCCCATCACCCCTTCACTATGCCCCCTGGGTGCAGAACTCATCTGAGTTTACCACCTTCCCTCCCAATTGGCAAACTTGTTTAACCTGACCTGCAAAACTCCCCAACTCCTAACTGCTTGGGGGCGGGGGGGGGGGGGGGGGGGGGGGGGGGGGTGATCTCATTGAGGGCCATGCATCTGAAAACTAAGCAAATTACATAACAAACAGGCACCACACACACACCCTGACTGGTAATTAATTAAGTGGTAATCTGCAGTGGAGCTGGGGTGTCACTGAAAGGAGGCCATTAATAAGAGCCACTCAAAGCTTTTTAGGCCCGATAAACTAATTCTGGAATCAGTACCATTTCCAAACAATTCCCCGATGACAAGTAAGAAATATTTACTTTATTTGCTAATGGAATCTAATAATACATATTTTTCCAGGCATGCACATTGCATGGACCTTGCAGAGTGGAAAATAATCCATCTGGACAACTACAGAAAATGCACACATGAAATATTGCCTGGCCAACTGAGAGCAGAAAAGCACACATGACAGAATGGGTGGCTGAGGAAGTGTATGCTCTATTTGCAAAGAATGTGGATGAGCTAGCATCTCATTCTGACCTTGTTTTCCCAGGGTGGTGAAACAAAGCAGATGTAATCCTGTCCCGAGACTTCAACTCTCTCTCAGTCTCACCTGAAGCACAGAACTTAACCCTTCAGACAGTGTGGAGCATTGTTTACGGCTGGAGTACAGAGGCCCCGCACCAGGGCAATCTTCTCTGATCTAGGGTTTGTGCTCAAACTGCTCCTGAATTTCAAGACAGATGGGTGATCTCAGAACTCAGAACCCAGAAGTCCTGTCAATGACCTTTGTCTTAAGACCTCAAATGGTGAAAAATGTATCAAAGAGGAGGATATCAAGGGTGCAATTTCAATAAGACATAGATGCAAACATTTCTGTCATGGGTGATGACAACGATGGACATGTCCTGTCCTTTTCCCTTCAGTACTACATGCATTGTCCCCTTACATTGTTGAGAAGAATATGACACTCAAATAGCTTGACTGAAGCATTGAGCCCACCTTCAGACAGCTCTGCGATAGAGGCCCTTTACCAGTAAAATCTGCAGTTTTGGGGGGTTAAGTCATTCAGATATAATTTTTGTTTCATCAGCGCACAATATTATCCAGCTTGCAGCTTTGAAAACAGCGCTTTGCCATGAAAATTTAAAAAGGTTGGTCTAGTTTATCTGCCTTCGTCTGTTTATGAACCAGTCATCTCAAGATTAATTCCCCTGCTAGTATTACCTTATGGTAATAGTTTTACTACCATTTTGGTGTAACTATGGTATGCCCATTGCTTGGCATTGATAAAACTGACTGTTTGTGTAGTGGTAACCACAAAGTATGTTTGCATACTCGATTGATGTACCCTTTCCTTCAACCATGTCAAATTTACATGGAAAGATCATAATTAGCTAATTCTGCCTATTTCAATTTCATTTGGATGATTTCAGGGTGATTTCAAAAGACAAAGCATATTCATAAAGCAAAGCTATTACTGTTTGAAACTGTCACATCAATTCATCCGTAGCATTTTTGAGATGTAACTTGTTATATCTAAGACATCTTGCTGGATAAAAAAAAGGTTTTGTGAAGTGCTATCACATTCTCAACCAGTTGGCATGTCACAAATGCAACTTCAGGTCGTGTCCTACAGTTTCATGCTAATATTTTCCAAAAAAAGTTTTGCGAAATACTACGCTATTCAGCAAATTCCAAATTTTTAATCTACAGATTATCATAAATACTAGTTTTGTTAATAAACTGTTATAACTGATGCTATAGTGACGCTTTGTAGAACTTGGAAATGAATCAATGACAGTCGATGCCCCTGTGCCCATATTTATGGTGAATACAAATAGTGATGGGTGGAGTGGCTTCATAGGTATCCAGTTATTCTAAAATATGTACGATCAATACATAATTAAAAATATGTACACTGAATAGCTAATTGATAATAATTAATCCTCCTTCATAAGGTAGCTCCACTTTGTGACTGTTCCTTGAAATCCAGTGGAGAGTGAGGAGCAGACACTGCTTTCCGTGATGTCTGCCCACCGTGTCCTCCACCGACCCTCCCTGTCACCGTGGCGCACGCTTGCACTGCCGTAATCCCATTGTTTGCTAATAAAAGAACACTGCTGCGCCAGGGGACCGCTGACTCAGGCACGGCGTAGTCACGGTAATCCGGCTCTCTACACCAGCAACGGAGCTCACTTGCGACAGAACACCAGCAAATAAAAAACTCATCTCTGCTCGAGTGCCCTCTGAGAAGATCAAGTGTCTGATTACTCCTTCTGCATGTAAATCCCGCCCGTAATTACCCGTTCGCATGCCGCCAAATTCAACAGATTGAAACGGCGAGGGTCACGATATGCAGATAAAGATAACGGTTGGAGACAGTGACATGTCTTGTGCTACCTGAAATGATGATGAAAAATCTACCATGACGTTAAATTGAAAATTCCCCTGTGTTGGTTTTGCTCAGTGCAGTCAATGTACACTCCTTAAGTCACTGTTGAATTAGATTTGAGCATTTTCAATGTCATTTTTACTGTTTTCAAAGGTATAGGAGAACCACCCTCTCTCATTAAACTTCAGCTAAAGTGGGGGAGGTGTAAAGTAACATAAAGGAGAGACGTCGCACGATAAGAATCAATGGGACTGTCAGGTGTATTGCTCAGCTTTTGATTCAAAGACTTTCACCACAGCAGCATCCAAGTAGAAGTCTCTCTCCTTTACCATCTCAAAAGGAAAATACAGAACAGCATGCATGTGGAAGTCTCTCCTTTACCCTCTCCAAAGGGAAAAGCAGTCAACTTAGCTGAACTGCACAGGGTCAGGACCAGGCATTATGTACTTAAGTCAAATGTGTCCATCTCTCAAAACCATGCACATGTAAATACCAAGTATGTATATTTTCAAAATAGATTTTTTTAGGCAGGAGCATCAGAACCACAAAATTCTCAAGCTATTATGACTACTGCCCAAGGAGGAAGGGCCCTGTAGCTTTGCGGACATACTCTCACTGCCACACAGCTGTTAATGCAGCTCCTCCAACCCCCATTAACAGACAGCTGACCTGATGTTTGGTATATTAAAAAAGGTCTAAGGTGCTGCAAGAGGTCAGAATGGAAACATCCAGGCTCATCCCACACATTATATAATAGCAATGCTGCTTTCTGCTTATCAGGAGAAATTAAGTGATATTGCACTGAATCCAAAGGCCAACCCATTCATTCATATGGGTGATATCAAGTCATTCTTCAACACATTTTGTTGTAGTTTTGCACAGATAATTAGCCCATTCGATGGCATATCAGATAAATCATTGGTTACTCTTATTGCTTCTCTACAAAACCAATTTAATTTGATGTCCAAACTAACAATGTGCATATCCACAATTATGATATAAATCCCAAATATTGGACTTTTGCCTTAGATAATATAATACAATATAATATGGGTGTAATGTGTGTATTAGTCATGTATTAACATTGAATATCAGTGTAATTACAATGTAATAGCATTAGCATACAGGCTGCATTGTATTATAGAAGGGAAAGGACTGGGGTCCGAATCATATAGGCAGATGCCTGAATTCCATGTGAACACTGGGCACAAGTTTGGTCTTACTTTTCTCCTTAAAATATGTTTAATGGCATATGCTCAAATTAAATGTTGACTCATCATCTACATGTACTGTCAAACTGTAACATTGCTAATGTACAGCAAATATATTTCATGGATATGTTCTTTCAGGTAAAATGGGTTAGCAGTAACATTGAGCAGTCATGCATCCTACTTTGAACACAGTTGTTTTCATATCAATATGTACTTAGAAATGGTGCTGTAAATAAACCTCTGAACAGCGTTACAAAGATATTCACCAGGGTTGCAAAGAGCACTGAATAGTAAGAAATCAATCTATTCTTCATTTCTCACCCTTGAATATGCCCTTGCTCCTGCTCTGCCATCCCAGGTATAAGATCTTAGAAATGCCAGCGGTTCTCCAACAGACTATGTGATGTCAGCCACTTCCTTCCTGCACTCTACAGTTCACTCAGATGGAGTCGGAGGAGAACACTGCGTGTTTTTGTGTACAGGCATACTGAGGGCCACTGATTAATCAGAGGGGGGTGTGATGCGACATGGATGCCCAACAGAATGAAATTCATCCCTCCAGAAGTCATGTGCTGCCCTGTGGATCTGTGGGCTCTGGCACAGTACAAATTTAATCCATCCATAGACTTGAAGGCTCAAACGGGATGACCAACTCAGGGCCCCCATGATGGATTTCAAAACATGTACAACTAACATATATTTTCAAACTTGTATAAATAAAGATGACACAATACTTTATTTTGGCACTGATCTTACTTTCATACTTCATACTTCCCATCTGCTTTCTTCATTGATGAAAAAAAATCCCTGGAATTATGTAGTGTAACTATATCAACACATCAAACTGAATATTAAAGTGGCCGCATTCATTTTTGGCTAAACTTTTCCAAATTCTGCATGCATTGCTGTGCAGTCAAAAAATTGGATTCAATTCATTTACCGTGGAAAATGATTGGAGAAAACTGCGGTTTCTTTGACATAGCGACATGTAAATCAGAACTGCAGAGACTGAAGAACCAGCATTTCACTGAAGGCTTCTATGTATTTCCCATAGACGGGGAAAACCCATTAGAATTGCTCTCCCATCCATGACTGCTCTGTGATTTAATACGCGCTCCTGATAGGCGTGGTGCAAATGAATCTGAGCATTAGCGGACCAGATAGAAAGTAGAGAGAATCCTCTTTCCTACACGCACATGTTAACAAGGCGCCATTGGCCACAGCAACGATTAGCAATGATCGAATGAATATTTTATTTACAGGCATTGCCACATGTGACTGCTGCATACCTTTCGAGATGTGATGGTGTTTAACTCGTCTAAATACTCAGGCACAATAAAACAAGCACCTTCTCATATGCTACTCTTAGATAGCATACACAGTATATATATCTCAACCTAGACATATGGTACAGTCTTTTATGTTAGAATATAAGGTTGACAATCAAATGGGTCAGTCCAACAGGCTCCAGGTTGCTAGTGTTATCTTCCTGCTTTGACTCCAACTCCTGCATGAGTAAAGCAGCACAGTGCATCTCTCATTATTCCATCTTGTGGGTGTCGAGTGGAGAGGAAGAGGAGGAGCCTGAGGCACTTCTACTTTTACTTGCACCAGAATGTATTTCTTTCACATTCGAAAGGACAACACAATGAAATACATCCAGAAATGATACTCGTGATATACAATTCCTTTATGCATCTTCTTATGATTTGAAAATTTCAGTTGAAACAGTACGTTTTGTTTCGCTTTCCATGCCGGATACATAAAGTTGGATAATGCTCATATCTTACACCACAATTATACAGCAATCCTATTATGCAGCATGGAGGTTTTAATTAGCGGAGGGAAGGTCAAATGTACTTCCATGGTCAAAGGTACAACAGAGAGGTTAGCTTAGGGTTGAATGGATCACTTAAACAGCTGTCACAGAGCTATCCGAGGTCCTTGCAATGTTCCTTTCCCTGACAGCAGTGCATGAAGGCTGGGGTGCCTTTTGCCTGGGTCTTTCTTGAACACAGGTGAATTCCTTATGGATTATATAGCTGAGTCACTGAGGGCCAGAAAGCTGAGAGTGAGGTGAAGGCCATGCAGGTGACAGACAGCACTGCTGCAGGCAAGCTGAGAGCAGCACCTTCACGGAGAAGCAGATGGCCATGGCTTAAAAAATAAAAGAAAACAAGGTCCGTTCGGTTCATTCCATTCAGATCACGTTACGGCAGGGTAAGTTTGATGAGAGGCATATTGTCAAAGATTTATATGAACATTCAGGGACAAACTGAGTCTTTTACTACAACTGGCAACACCTCTTTTTTATCGTCTTTATGCATCTTTACTGTCAAAACTGATAAACATTTCAAAATCTATACGATTTTTCCTACGCTCCTGCTCTCATCAGCCAATTCCAGACTCGGTTTCACAATACCTGATCGTCATCCAAGTTGCTTTGAAGAAAGTAGAAACCGATCCATCCTTACACCCAAAGTAATATACTTTTTTATGTTTAATTATTTTCATAAAATGTATTTTTAGACATGTTATATAGATGCATGTTTTTGTGCATGTTTATGCTGCATTTTATTTTAGCATTTCATACAACAATGATACCCCTACAAATGTATTCCTTGCGGTTTTATAATGCACCCATAACTTGTATCACTGAATAATGGGTTTTTATAAATGAAAAAGGCAATGGAATGGTAACTCCATTTTCCATCTGTGGGCTTGTGCGGGGACGAGGTAATTTAATTATATTTTGTGTGACCCGGGTTGGCTTCTCATTTCCAACTGAAGCAGGTGTTTATCTCAGACTGTGCAGAGCATCCCTGATGCAAAATCCTGAGAGTGAACGAGAAACACTTTAAAAAGTTCCTCATATAAAATCAGGCCCTACGTGAAGGCTTCTGGAAAAAAAAAGCACTCTCCGCTGATACAATGGAAATATTAAACTGATAATGCACGCAGGATATGAAGCAATCTAAGAAAATATACCTCGCCCATTCTCCTCCCTGTGGATACACTGAAAGCTCTGTATAGCGGACACATTTCAGTTCTTTTGTTTTCCCCCTCAAGATTTTCCTATTCCCTTTACTGTTCGGAAAACAAAAACTACAGAGAAAGGATACATTCACTTGTCGATTAATCCATTTCATTTATACAAGCAAAAGATAGAAGGTAATGAAAAATGAACAATCACCCAATTTTAAGAATGAAACTGGTAAAAGGTAATGGCCTCTCAGAAGTGCACATATCTGGTGGTGGCTCTACACCGCTCTGCACAAATTCGGCTGGATGGTTCTGGATTCACAGGGACATCCCCAGCTCATTATTATGCCCATCCGGGATGAGCCTTGAATGTCATTAACGGATGATGTTTGTCTCCATCCATTTTAAATCCATTCCCGTTTTCGAAACACTTGACAGCTGACTCAATAATCGCTCGTCTATTCCCTTCGCCCCACCTTCACCCGACCCCCAAATCTCCGTTAAATTCGGTCCTACTGTTCCTCGTTCCCTCACTGAGTCACTAATACCTCAGTTATTACCATGCAATTACAAGATGAGGAGGCCAATTACTGTGTAACTATTCTGAATAAATTCATTGTTACACAATACTTAAAGTTGTAAAGGTAATTCATTACTATTTTAAACACCATTTAGATCAAATGGTCAAATGTGAAAGAGCCAATCAAATTTCCCTGTCATGTGGCAGAGATCAGTAAATTTGGACACAAGCTATTATAAAAATGTTACATTTTTTACTGCACTCAATCAATTTTAAATGTTTGCATATTAAGATTTTAAATATTGGTAACCAAGACAACTTGCAGAGCCACACAGCAGTACATAATTGCTGTAGCAGAATCATTATGTGTTCCATGAATAATTCATAGATATCAATGCTAAAATTCCAGTTCCCCATGATTCACAACAGAATTGAGAGCTGAGAATGAAACATTTAGCCAAATTATTCCCTGGTAAATCACAAGCTGAAAATTAAACAGTTGAGATATGGGCATCTGAATTTCATTCTGCTACTCAGCTCAGGCCTAGCTTTCAGCAGTCACAGAGTGAGAATAATCTCCACAGTGGATACCCATGTCAAAACTTCAATAGTTTGAGGTTTAAAAAAAAAAAAAAAAAAAAACATACAATGGACTTTAAAACATTCCATTCATTACACAAATCATAAGTATTTACAAGTGTAATCGTGTCACTCTTAAATGTCACTCTGAGCTAAATATTCAAGGCCTCCACTACTTTTTCAAAGGAGATCTACAGAATTGCAGTTGGACTGGAATGTCCTCTACAGCAGCAAGTTGACCGTAATAGGACAATGTTGATTGGTCCCAATCATTTACCACAAAAAAATGACCAACAGTAAAAATAAAACCCTCTGATCTGGTTCCAGCTTAATCATGAAGAGAGTCTTATAGTCCCTTGTTCTTTGTTCTGTATCCAAACCCTTAATCTCTTAATTGGACCAATCATTCAGGTTAATTACTCCATGGCTCAGTATGTTCCAGGTAATCAGTGTTTAATGAGTTAGAGTGACCTTGAAAGCAAGCAGGTTTTAAACCCCTCCGGGGAGAGAGTCTGGCATGACCATACTACAAAGGACCCAACAAGAATACCGATGCCAGCCTTCCCTCTCAATTGCAAGTCCCACCGACGCTGTGACTAACCTGTGACCTTCCTGCAACATGCTACGCTTACTCTTGGCATAGAGTCGCTCCTTAAATATTCATAAATGCCCTGCTGATTCCCCAACACGACTGTGAGAGCTACTTCCTCTGTGGTATAATTACAGACACACGCCATACAGAGATAAGCAACCAGTAGTTTGTGAAACAAGAACAACACAGCACAGACTGCTTCATAGCTACATAGTCTAAAGAGCAGCTGGTCAAAAGGTATCATTGCATACTACATTAACTCGCTAAAGCGATTTATATAGTATACATTAATCAGTCATCAGAAAGCTACTTGGCAAAAATGATCCTCTGGAGTTCTGGAACAATGTTCTATGGACAGATGAGCCAAAGGTGAGTCTAGCATGGGCCCTGCCTTATGTCTGGCTAAACAATGACTGTTATGTCTGGCTGTATCCCACGGCAAAAACATCACACTAATGTAAGTCATAACAGTGATAGCGTCATAGTTTGGGAATGTGATGCAGCATCAGGACCGGGACCAGGAACTTGTCATCATTTGTATAGCATAACTATGTCAGAGAATTCTGCAGGATAATGTCAAGCCATCGCTACATGGGCTCAGTGTCATGCACAGCCGGCCCATACCGTCATACAGAGATCCATGCAAGACTGCACCCAAATGAATAAAGAACAAGAAATACTGAACAACAGAAAGAACTTCTAGAATGACCTAGTCCAGACCTATCAATCTTGATCTTGTGGAAGAACCTTCGACAAGAAGTCAATGCTAAAAACTGCACATATCACAGAACCGAAGCTGTTCTGATTGGATAAGTGGGACAAAACTTCTCCGTAGTGCTGTGTGAGACTGATCAATATCTTCACAAAGTGTTTGGTTGCAGTCATTACTGCTGAAGTTGGCGAAACCAGTTCTCTGACGTAACCAGAGCCCATTGCTTTTTTCGGGACACTAGGTGTTTGATAACTTTCTTTGAATTAAAAATTACTCAGGTTCCCTTTTATCGGAGATACGTTTCATAGATGCATAGCACTGTTTATTTCTTTTATGACTCAGCATTCCACTACAAGCAATTCAACACTGGAGGTGTCATCCTTCCCCATTAATATTTAACATCACATCCATCCCATTTGCTTCTCTTTTACCTCTCTTACAGAGGAAAGCAACTTTTGTGAATCATTAGTTGTCCTGTTGGTGGCATTACATAATTTGGAGGGAACAGCATGATCAATACTGGCTCTGCCTCATTAAGGCTGGCTTGGCATGCGCAGGTTTATTTTTCTTCTCCATTACTTTCCGTCCCATCACAGTTGATGAGCATATGCTGTGGTGGGTGCAAAGCCTGAAACTGCATAGAAGGCCTGATCAAAGTGAGGCTGTAGCAAAGGGGACCGCTTGACGCTACATTGAAGGCCTGGTCAAAGTGAGGCTGTAGCAAAGGGGACCACCTGACGCTACATAGAAGGCCTGGTCAAAGTGAGGCTGTTGCAGAAGGGACTGCCTTTAGCTGCATAGAAGGCCTGGTCAAAGTGAGGCTGTGGCCGAAGGGACCACCTTTAGCTGCATAGAAGGCCTGATCAAAGTGAGGCTGTAGCAAAGGGGACCGCTTGACGCTACATTGAAGGCCTGGTCAAAGTGAGGCTGTAGCAAAGGGGACCACCTGACGCTACACAGAAGGCCTGGTCAAACTGAGGCTGTTGCAGAAGGGACTGCCTTTAGCTGCATAGAAGGCCTGGTCAAAGTGAGGCTGTAGCAAAGGGGACCGCCTGACGCTACAGAGAAGGCCTGGTCAAAGTGAGGTTGTCGCAGAAGGGACCACCTTTAGCTGCATTGAAGGCCTGGTGAAAGTGAGGCTGTGGCCGAAGGGACCACCTTTAGCTGCATAGAAGGCCTGGTCAAAGTGAGGCTGTGGCGGAAGGGACTGCACTAGCTTCTTTGGTTCGGTCCAGTTACTTTTACCCCCTCGTCTGAAGGCGGAGGCCTTATGTCTTTTTGAATGTCGGCTCTGACTCGGACGTTTTGGGGATCAACAGTTGTAGTGCTGTACAGCACATAGTCAAGGCTCCTCCTTCATTGAGGCTTGCTACAGTCACAAAGACAGCCTTAGTCCAAAAGCAGGGCCATTAGATGAAATCAGATGTTTAAACCAGGCATTATTTTCCTCCGATGTTTCATTCAGCGGAATACAAAGCCACAATAAATAGCATCAGGAGGCAAATAATCTTTAAATGGCTTCTCAGGCTCCAGGACTGAACGCAGCCCATTAAAATGGATAAAAACAAAATTGCGAACCTATTGCCATGAGATGTGTTTAATTTACTTTTCCCGCTATCATCTCTACATTACTTTTTAATGAGTAAAATGAATCAATGACAAAACAGGGTGGTGCCCAAACCAAACCTCAGTGTAGCTCCGACTGAGTAGATTTAGCACATCTCTTCGATGCTCTTTCACTCTGCTGCTTGTTGCTTTTCTCAATCTTGACACACTTTGACTGACTGAACTCCTAAATACTGGAAAAGTCTGATTTCTTCATATGCAAAAACAGATGTACATACATTTCACATAAATGTAATTTGAATAATACATATATATGATCAATCAATCTTGCATGCCTGCAAACATCTCCCCCACAAAAACACCGATGTTTTTATTAAAAACTGTGTATAAAGTGTCTGTATATGGGTGGAACTTTCTTTGCCAGAATGATGATGGGCCTGTCAGAGCAGACTACAAGTACAAAGGTTTGATGCCCTACCAATAATGAATCCAATTTCAAACAGTAAAAACGTAATTTAAAAATCATTGCCATCTTGAATTTCACAAGGTGTCATTCTGCAGTGAGTTTAAGGTTAGGCCTGGGGTTTTGCATCCACTACATCACAAGACCATACTTGTAGCCTATAACAAATGGAGTGGAAAGGTTGCTGGCCAAGGCATAATTATATTACTCTGTTGCTATTTTATCTTTTTTATGCTGTGATGAACATTGATATTCTTTCCAAAAGCACTCAATATGAAAGAGTTGTGGATTCTCGCCACAGAATAAATATGTATCTGTTTGCATCTCTTTGTCCTGGAGAGACGCTGAAGAAGCTCAGATAAAAGACGAAAATGTAATGTAAATAAGTGCCTTATACATGTTTCCAGATCTATAAAGTTATCATTTGATGCACTTATATGTTCCCCATTGAGCAGTGTTTAAATATATGTGATTACCATTTCCACTTTGTCAATGTTTAATGCAAACCATTTCACCACCTACAATCAGGAGAGTGGCTTTTTTAGAGGGGTATGTTTCAATTTTACATATCTTCTGGAATTTGAAATGCAATAACATACCCACAAAATGGTGGGAAAGTACACTGGTCTGTGTAATGTCAGTGTCATGTTGTTTTACTTGAGAGATGGACTTCCTGCTCATCGTCTCATATGACATGAATTTTGAATTGCTCATAATTCTTCGCAGCATATGCATATACTTGAAGCATTCTCTTCAAGTGACCAGATGGACGACTTGGAGAACAGGTCAACAGGGCAACATGAGACACACTCGAATCGAATTCAGATTTCATATATACATTTTATGTTACTCTTTCTAATGACTAAAGACATTTATATTGAGACTTACATGGATGTTCATTTCTGAAAAATTCATAATAATATGTCCACAGTACTATCAATATATGCATTTTTGTTTTAAGTTATATATTAATTAGCCAGCCAGCTAGTAACAAAATATTCTCGTCAGACCTGAAAGCAGCCTGCAGTAGGCACTGAATGTTTTATTGCTTTATAGCGGAAATACCTTTATTTAATAAGCTGCAATATAATCAAAATTAGATTGAATAAATACAAATACATTTTCATGTATTTGAATGATTACAATATTCTTCAAAGACATAGAACAACCTTACTGGCAGACCACTTATGCTGTCACTACTGTCATCTCTAACACAGACAGTCTACTCTGGTCCCATACATTCTGGCTTCCTCTACTTCCTCATAATTATGACATCACTGACCAAATCTCTATTGGACCAAGTCAGTTGCCACCGATTGGTCAGAACCCCATTACACACAGCTGACTTTGAGTTGTCCCAGAGGTCTCTGCTCTGACCCTGAGCAAAGCCAATCTTCGCCCTTGGGATGATCATCAATAGAGATATATTCCAGTAGGCTGAAAATTGCTATTTGAAACAAAACAATCAAGCTCATTACTATGGAAAATTCCAAGTAATCCTGAGGTCAAGACATTGTTGGTCTGGCATACATATCTAAACCAGCCAGACTTTGCTGGGAAGAAAACCCTGGGAGAATGTTCCTTCTAAGCTTAAGGACATCATACAGCCACACAGCCAGCCATTCCAGACAAAGCAAGCCACTAGTACAGTGGACCACAGTGGTCCACAGGCAGTCTTCATCAACCAATCAGACAGGTTTTAAAGTGAAGGATACCTATTGTGTTTAAACAAAAATACATTTCTCTCTCTGTCTTGCTAATCTGTCAATAAATATTTCATATTACAATTTGTGTTGTCTATTCTAAGCAAGGTCTACTGACTGCACTAAAATTAAAATTCAGTCCTCCTATGAGGTAGACAACTCCACAAAATGTAGCCATATTTTGATAATGAATGCCACCACACAATGTGAGATTGATTTGTTGACCATTTTTCTGTTATCTATCTATCTTCACCACCACATATTTACTACACCACATTCTGGTTTATCAGAACACTGTTGACTATTGCTCAAGCCTTATCCAGCCAATCAGAACATTGGGACTTCCACACAGCCAATGAAAATGCAGAGACAGCCTTACCTTCTTCTGGTCTTCCAGCTTGTGACTCGTTGACTTTCTCCCATGCTTTCCTGCCTCTGAAGGTACATCCATCCCTCCACCAGAAAAAAAGCAACACTCCACAAAGAAAAAAAAAGCCAAATTTCTGAGGAAGCAGGATGAAGGGAGCTACGAACGGCCAACTGCCATGTGTTCCCAGGACATACCTTCGTGTGACTGCAAGGACTCCATGTTACTGGCCAAGGGGGGTGGGGAAAAGAGGTGAAGCAAAGAAAGAGGGGGAGGGGGGCTCTGGGATTACCCAAATCTGCACATCATCAGCGGGGTTGTAGAAACGATATCCCTTACAGGAAGAACATCTGGAAATCTCCACCCAGAAAATCTTCCTCTTCACCTTTTACCAGATCATCAGATTTGTATCCAGTCCACGGTTTGGTCTTCACATCTGCAACAGAGAGGCACATCTCTGAACCACTGGAGATCCCCGAGGCAGCTCAGCCTTTAAAAGCATTGTTGCATTGTTAATGATATAAAAAAAAGTCGTACCATTGAAAACTGAACTTTCTAGAAAAATCTATACTCCCCTAGGTGTGATGCGTATAAGGCATTAACATATCAAAGCAAATCATTCTTTCAGAGATGAAAAAATGCTGTTTGTTGCTCTGAGTGAGGCTGTTTTTCATCTGGTTTCCTGACACTACAGTAGGATGAACTGAGTTGGACCCAGTCAGAGGCCATATTCTGGGAGAGGACCCAGGGGTTGACAACTTTGGACAGATAATCTCATGGTCAGTAGATGTTCGAGGCCCTTGGACTTTCAGAGCATTATCTTGTTCACTTACGCTTTCACGGCAGCTGACGGCCAGTTAAATCTGAAACACATTATGGTGAGGAAATGGCAGTTTCAAAAATGTAAGATTATTTATTTGATTTGAACAAAACAATGACTAAAAGACAAGAGTAATATGCCCCATTTCTTTATAGAGGATGAAAATCTGAAGAATTCTGATTCAACAAGCAACCAATGTTCTAGCCCCTTATCGTTCCCTTGTCAGTTGGCAAAATCAGGAAAACAGTCTGTTGAACAGGCTGTTAAAAATCAACAGTAAACAACTGGTTACAAACCAGTCCCACACATGCTAACCAACCAGTCCTCTTCTCAGCTTACGTTTAACAGCTTTGTAAAGTGTGTAGTGTGATGTAACGTGTAGGTACACAGTAACATTTGGACACCTTGGGACAATTCGGGTTATTAGGCTCGACATTAGGGGCCCTTGCTAGTTGAGAATCAAAGAAGGACTGAAAAATAAAGCCGTTCAATAGAGAAATATAATGTAAAATCACCCATCAGCATAACACATCAAGATATAAATGTCTAAAGCTAAAGACATCAATACAACACAGTCAGTTAAAGACAGATGAAGATCTCGAGACCTCTTCCTTCTGAAATCAGGTAAAAGCAACCTAATTAAAGACTTCAAACCAATAAAAACAGATAGAATAAAATTAAACAATAGAAAACACATATCTAGATAAAAATATCTACATAAGCCCATCTATCAAAAATATACATTAAAAATAAGGACTCCGAGATCAGCTAAAGGTCCCTAACAATTGAGATCAATCAAAATACCTTTATGCAACAGAAAATGTAACAGAAATATAATGACAGGCTTCTACTGATCATTCTTTGAGTCGATAGGAAGACCAATGATGACATCATCAACCCCAGCACCTGAAAAAGGGACTTGTCGCTCTGACTAGGAGAACCAGATTGAATTTTTTTTCCTCTGAATTAAGTGTTAAAGTTCACAGCTCAACTTGAAATGCATAATAATAGACATGAAAGCAAAGATGAATGCAACTGCAGTGTTTTCCATTCAACAGCTTCAAAATAAAACATAACTAGCTCGTCTTCTAATTCAAATTCAGAAAGACATAGAAAGACATACAAGCACAGCGTACATCTAAAGAATATCTGCATACTTACGAAATACACATTTTGAATAAAGACCTTAGCAAATAGCTTCGACTTGAGAGATCATTTAAGATATCAGTCAGCAACTGATTGCAAGAAATTTCAAACACCGGCAGAAAGGGGAAACAGACTTAATGCTTTCAAACTGTGGATGGCGCACTGCCCCTTAAGATGCTTAAACCCATTTAGTTACTTATCATCTGTACCAATGGGTCTCATACAAATATACAACCTATGCAAGTTGACCTGGAAAGGAGTGCAGGAAAATACATGTTAATGTAACATAATAATACCAATACTAAAAAATGTCGTCCCTGTAGGTTTCTGGTGGTTTGTTTTGTTTTGTCTTTGAATAACATATAGAACTCACGAAACCTCTAGGGACACACTAGACGAAATACTCCCCTTGCATGAAAATGCATACCGTTTGAGAACGCTCCCAAAGCAGAGACGTACAAAGTTGGAAACTCATGAATATTACATGGGTGCCAATTTAATTTTCCTCCGTTGAATATTACAAAAGGAGACGCTCGCGCACGTGGGGAAGTGTAACAGCGTTGTGCAGATATGCTTTCTATTAATAATGCCAACTGATACTGTATGATTCAAATACTTGGATTGTGGATCCTTTTTTCTGTGTGCCAGGTAAACATTCTTATCTAGGCCAATGGGTAAACATTTCATCTTATCATTGGACTCCTTACACTCTCATTCAGGCATCTGTACTTGTACTTTGATTCCTTAGATGACCAAAACATTTGTGTCAACAAACACAGATCACATATACGGAGGGATATATCGGTATAAGAATAGCCAACATGTGCTGCTGCTTTATGAAACATGGTTAGCAAAGATCTGACACTATTGTTCACATAATCTGGTGGATGTGCTTATGTTCTCCCATATTGTAAGTTGCTCTGGATAACTTTGTGTCCACCAAATGAACATAATGAAGTATCAATGACTTTGCTCACAGGATATTATATGTCTCATGGTTCCTTTGAGGTTTAAATGAATCTTAACATTTCTGTAAAATTCTAAAGTATAGTATATGAAAATTAACCCCAAAGATAATGGACATCTGGGAATTAAAAATCACCAGCTCCATACGGTAAATAGCCATTTTAGGACTGGTTTAGTCATGTAAAAAATATCCCACAAACAGTTTGTCTTTGCATTATGTATTTACTGAACCACCCTTGGTATACTTGAAGGAAGGGGCATACACAGCAGAAAGAGAATACCTAAGTAGGTGGAATAAAGACCGTTCTCCAGCAGTGATAGTGTTGCTAAACAAAAAGGAAGTGACACTGTCAGGCACAGTAGGGGGAGAGCGTGGTGGGGGTTGGGGGTGGTAGATGGGGAGACATCTAACATTGTTTCAGGGATTTCTGCGCGTCGGCTCACGAGACGCACGACAGGAAGGCGAGGTTTTGACTGGCAGCAGGAATTCAGAGCAGGATCCGGCCCTTGTCTCCCAGTGTACACACATAATGAGACCCCTTAAATGTAAAAGGGTATAATTGTGGGGTGCTCTGCACGAGCTGTCACGCAGTACGAGTGATGCTTTCACCTCGTCTGTCCCATCACTGCTCCCATTCTCCTTGCGTCTTCAGCACGACATTCACAAAACAGATCAAACCTTTCAGAGAAATGTCTAGGTTGGTACAGTGGACCATTGTTGCTCGAAGGGAATTTATATCAATGCACGTGCTTTCAAATCCCTCATTAAGCCAAGGAAGACATTCACAGAGATGTGAAGATAAATCTGATTTTACTTTAAACAAGGGTGGGGGGGGAAATTCATTCCAAGCGGACAGCTGTTTTTTTTTTTTTTTTACCACACCAGTAAACAGCAGGCTGTTTATGTGGATGTGATGTTATGATACTGATATTGACAGAACTTACCTTAGCTGCACCTTTAAAGTGGGGATCGCGCAAAAGCAACACAGTCATCGAGAAAGCCTGTGTTCATGTGTGATTTAGGAAGGGTTTGAAACAAGCAAACTGACATATTAATGAATATAAAGTCCATAATGCCACCCCCCATGTCTTTCACGTTTCATGTTTTCATTTTTCATGCTCTTTTACATTTTTCAGTGTGACTGGACAGGATCTTCAATGTGTCAAAGGGAACAGTTTTGATTTTGAGAATCAATATTGTATCAGGAAATATTGTATCAGTGGTCACAAGGCAGAGCTCATCAACACAGGATGGTTAGTTAAATGCAAAACTTGGCTCAACTAGGCTCAAAATCTCATATCCTACCAAATATCTCAAATATCACAGAACTGAATCAAAATCTAATTTACTTGTAGAGCGCATTTCACAGTCATTTGCCAGAATCCGCTTTACAGTACACCCTGAACCCAGTGACAACAAAAGCTGTACATTGCAAGCATCCCATAGCTGATATTTGTGGGAGAGCTGCCATTTCAGCCTATGCACAACAATGCACAACCTGGAATAATGCCAGGAATTACTTGAGTAATACAGTTTGATGCTTACACTCAGTGAAAGCCAAATGAAGCTTTAAACCAATTTAGCCTATTCCCAACTGTTAAAAAGTATGATGGATCTGTTATGATACAGACAGCCATCTCATGGGAGTCCTTGGGTCCAATTATGAGTCAGGCATCATAGAATTATTCCTGGGAATAACACATTTTAAACAACCAGGTTCAGACTGTGGGATAAAGGTTGTTTCCTCAATATATTCCAATAACCCAAGGCAATGATGCCCCAATACACACGTCTCTAAGACTTCAAGAATGGTCTCTTGAACACCATGAAGTCAAACACCTTCAATGGCCTCCCTAGTCACCATATCTAAAAACAATTGAGCACAGAGAGAACTAGAGGCATTGTTTCTTTAAGTATGGTCCAATGTTCCACTAGATACAGCATACAGTATACTAGATATAGACTTTCCATAGGGACAGAGGTAATTTCCGAGGGCAATGGGTGGTCCAGCTCCTTATTAATACACATTCTGTTACGTGATTACATTACTTTGCCTGCCCCCTTTACCAGGTAATTAAAACGCTTCACGGTTCACTTTCAAAAACATATTAAGGTATAACACCCACAAGACTGGGATGTGTTGCTATGTAATTACGGCTGAGCTACATCATGCAGATGGAGTAGTTTTACAGAGGAAGAACAAAATAATGATGGATGCTGAAATTCAGCAGAGTGAAATGTTATGTTTTTATTCATTTTCATTTGCAGGAGCATGAAGGTGTCTGATACGGACTAATCGAAGTATAATCACCGACACGAACAGAGAATGCATTTCCCCAGTTCATGCAGCCTAGTTTGATTTCAGAAACAACAAAGTGCTTTTAGAGGGGGCCGTGACGTAATTCAGTATAACAGGTGACTGAAATTTAGAAATGGCACAGGATGTCCACTGACAAAAAGTGGTCACACTCTACACTAAGCTCAAAACTAATTTACTTCAAATATTTGAAGTCATGAGCCTTTACTATTCATTTGTAACATCTCTAGTTAAAATGCAACGTTTATTTACGGGTAAACAGTATTTAAAATGGCAGACAAGATCATAAAAAAATTTTAATTGCACCAACTGCTGTTTTAACTTCAGCCATTAGTCAGCCATTCGGAACCGCACTCGTGAGCCCTAAGCATCTGAAAATATTTATGCAGACGAACTGAGCTTGGGTAGCTCTAAAACACTGGGAGAGACAGCAGTTACCATGGTGAGCGATATGAGCGGCGGATATAACAGAAAGACAAAGAACGTGCCGGGGTAGGGTGGTGGAGGAGAGGCAACAGGAAATGCATGGAAACAAACACAGGCGCAGTCCTTCAAGTCATAAGTATGTAATACAAGTACAGGCACGTTCCTAACGGTGTTTCTAAGGGCAGTGTGTGGGAATAGGGTTTGCTGTGTGTAATTAGCAAGGGCATGCTGGGAATAAAATGATGCCAAGGGGGACAGGAAGAGTGGAAGTGGTTTCTCAGGCCCGGACAAAACTCGGTTTACCTTAGGTGGTGCCTGAAGAGGGACGAAATCTGACCTATTCCGGTCACTCCGCCCCCGAGCGAGCCCCGTCCACCCCTCACAATAATTGGACTTCACCAGTTGTCAACGCTGAACGATCTGCACGAAGTCCAAACTTAATCCCAGCAGAACCAATTTGAAAATGTTCTCCAAGGCCTTTGGTTTTGAGCCAAATATATCGCGTCCCAGGCTTTTCAGACATACAGTTGCTAATGAAAAAGGAGTCTAGATTCTGTGTGATCAGATAATCAAATTTTTGTTTAGTCTTCAGGGAGGTTTGTGATTTAGTGCAGTAAACAAAAGAACATGTTTTTAAAAATTGAGGTTAAAAACAGGGTATACCAGAAGGAATTAGTGTTGAGCCAGGAGAGAAAAGAGCAGCTAACAGAAATAATATCAGTATACTGAAAGCTACAAATAGCTAGCTGTGTCACTGCTTTATCAAAAGATCACAGTACTGCATATCATGTCGTTGTGGTTAGGGAATAAAATAGGGGCATAATGGCGGTACTCTGAAGTTCATTTCCAGCCGTCGCGCGTCTTGAGCTTTCTTGCAATGTTCCCTTAAAAGCCTTTTCAGTGAATTTTCATAACGAGGCCCTGATTGGCACCGCCTGAGGAAAAAGCAGCGAGCCAAAAATGACCCTGGCTTCCCTGTTGTCACGGTAACTGATGGGCAGCCAGAGCGGGCTGCAGGTAAGTGCTGTCGCACTGTAAGGAGGCGATCACTAAAACAAGAGCCGGGGACCTCACAGCGAAGACGGACGCCCATTAAATTAAACAAACCAAACAGTCATTATTTTCCAATCTCTCTTATCATAGAAAATTGGGGGCGGATGCCTACATATACTGACCTTTTCAAAATACCGAGTATGTTTTTTTGTGGAGATCTAGTGAAACTGCTATGTGTTACATTATATCATAACTGCATTCATAGACTTCTTGCTAGGAAGTTTGGAGGGCTATCAGACCATGCAGACACACCAAAGCAGTCTTATAAAGACCTCCAATGAGCAATAAATCCCAACGAAAGCAGCTGGTTGGATGCAAAAATGAGATCAGTTTACAGTGTTTGGAGCCCAGCCCAGCTCTTAAATCCCCACTCCTCACCCCTCATTCTGAGCAGTTTTAAAACACCCTGATTTGGAATCGCCCGTTTGTTCATGCCGTGCCACAATCCCGCAGCCCCACCACTGTGATAAACAGGCGTGTCCTCCCAAGCGACATGTTACAGCGCACCGTCCCGCAATCCGGAATCCGCGAATCCTCTCTGCTCTCTTATGTCCTCCCTTCCCGGCTCCAGACCCCGAATGGAGCACACATTTTTCAAATCCGCTTTCACTCATCTCCGCTGTTAAAGTGTAATGACACAATTACACTCAGATTACAACTCCCCAGCTTTAACACCAAACACGCGGCTCTCCGTCCTTCACTCGCACTGTACACACGGTCTGTAATCTTGCAATATTGTGTCGGGATTAAAACATAATCTCATTATAGGCAGGGAGGAGGCCTGTGTAAAGGCGGTATTGAACATCGAATGACATCATTAAATCTTAATATGATGAGCTGTTATGGGATACTTGAAGGTTTTTGCCATGATCAACAATTGTCGATTGTTACTGTGTGTATAAATCAGCTCCGCATTAGCAAACAGATGTGAATCTCAATGGGGTTTCCTGGTGAAGTAAAAAACAATAAAAAAAGGAGGATCCCAATGATTCTCCAGCCCCTAAAACTCTATCTGCTTCCTTAATGACCGCCAAAGACAAAGAATAAAAGTCACAAAGTGATCCATCATTGTGCCAATACGATGTACAGCCTCTTTCTGCACTGTCAATGTTCTTTATTTATGTGTTTCATAACCAAACATGTATTCAGGCATCTCATAAAGCACAACAGCAAAATGCACAGGTCTTGGATTTCACTTCAATTTATGTCCAATTTAAATGCCATACCTCAAGGTGGTAGCAAAAAAAACCCCGGCCTGTTAGATCAAATGTATTTACTAGCTCAATAACTGTGAAAAACCAATTTCAGCAAACACTCTGAGGAAAGAGTGAGGGTACTCCCACAGACAGTTGGACATTGCTTTCCCCCTCGACAGCAAGCCCTTCCTCCACCAGCTCACATTACCTCCACCCTTCTCCAACTGTCCTACATGTCCTCTAACATCCACCTCAATGAACATACACGGTGCAGAAACATTGGTTCTCTCTGTATTTAATAACACTAAGGGCCAATAAGTGTGTAATTGTTTCTTATTCTCTGCATTGTGCAATTTTCAATGGTGAGTACATCACGTCAAAAACGAGGTGCGTCATTATTTTTTTTACAAGTAAACATCTGACTCAATGCCATTGCAACAGCCCTTCACCCGCAATACCATAATATAATCGTATCCTTCTGAAGGTCTTATTCTTCTCACCAGCAGTTTATGGAGAGGAAGTGGGTGTGTACCTCAACCAATCACAGAGAGAAGAGTTACAATATCACAGTTATTTTATATACAGCTGTATATATTTCAAAAATGTTGGTTGTTTCCTTGGTACGATGAAAGATTAGGAGCATGGGACAGCATACACGATCGTTTCATTCTTTCTACACCTTTATGGTCAGCACCTCAGTAAATACAGGCCATACGTATTCCCCCTTTTTTTTTTAAATATACAGCTGTTAGAAAAGATTTTGCAATTCTACAATGATTTGTGTTTTTTGATGAAGCCTTTGCTTTTCAGTCAACCCTGTCAGATAATCACAGGGTACTCCACTCCTCTCCATTCACTGCTGAGAAACCCATCAACTCACTGACCAACAAGCTGTCACTGAAAATATCAACAGCCATTATCATGGCACCATGGGAAATCGAGTCAACAACATATATGATGCAGTCTACCTGTTAATGTTTCTCTTTCGCCTTGCTACTGTGAAATTTAGAGTTATTTTAAACACATTTGTTCAGCAGTGCATTGTAAGGCACTCTGCATTAATGGTAGAACGACAACAGTAGGCATTTCACTCGATTACGGGTCAAGGCAGTGGCGATATGTGTTATGTGTGACAAAGTAGCGAAAGTGCCTGAGTAATTATATCCTTTCTAAGCTTATTAATATTCATCCGGCTTTTGCTGATTAAGTGCCCCGATTAAGTTTATGGTAACACTTGTAACAGAAACAGGAGGTCTCTAATTAAAGATCGCCTTTTGGGTCGTCTCATAAACAAATCTATGGAGACCTTCAGGTTTATAGAGAGAACTCAATGACACTGCTGTGCTGTTTATATGCCTGTGTGGAGATACGCTAGGCTAAACCTCATGCTCTTGGAAGCCCTGGGGCGAGCACATAGGTCTGAGGATGTGCTGCCAGGCCCTGCGAATCCATCCAACCCAACTGTGCAGTTGATTGGACGGGCCTGGTCAGGCTGCACCCACCCTGGGACAACAGCCCCCCAAGCGATCTGTGCTCGTTTGCTCGGGTCCAGAGTGCAGAAGGTCAGCCAGGAAGTCCCACTACACTGGCCATGATTTGCTGCCCCCCCCCCCCCCCCCCCACCCACCCCCCTACTCTCTGTCCAGCTTCTCCAACACGACACGCTCGGGATCCGCAGCAGCCATCAATCACACAGATTCATGTATGCGACTTTGGGAAGCATTTCACCCTGCCACATTTCACATCATTGCACCATTTTCACCTCGTGTTTACTCCAAGAATTCTGAGGTTACAATAGGTTCTTAGTCGGTTACTCTAATTACTATGAAAATGTGAAAATAAATGGCAACAAATCCCTTCATGTCCCTCGTTACTGTAATTACTATGAAAATGTGAAAGTAAAGGTTGACAAATCCTTCGCACTGGAGAGGAATAATTTCAAACGCTGTTTCGGTTTTCACCCTTTTCCTCTGTCCTGCTGCTGAATTTTTTACTTAGGAGCATGTAGCTACTTCAATTTTGTCTGACCTTTACTGCTGTGTGTTATTCCTAGAGGTACTAGTTCTAAAGTGCAACGCAAAATCCTATTTGAATCCAATTTTAAACAATTTACTTGCAGCTTTTCATCTGAATACTAATGCAGAAAGTGGTCGTTATTTACGTACTAAATTAAGTTGAACAAATTAACTGCGATAATGGGGGAACCAACAATTAATGCACAAGTAAGTTCTACCTGCGTCCCTATAAATAAATGGTTTTACCCCCATGTTAGCGCTGCACAAATCTACATTTGGGGACTTTTTTCAATTTATCATAGATGCAGCAGCTGCTAACTGTCTTTTCATGGCACTCTACAGACCTGCAAATAAGAAACAAAGCTGAACCAATTTATCGCTCTCCAAGCCGTGCAAACCTATATTTAAGAACGGCAGGTGTGTTTTGCAAAATAGCAAAAGATGTCAAACTGCTGGAAGCAATGCAAAGCATCATCAACAAAAAAAGATAAAGATTCAGTTTCCAGTTTCTGGGACAAAAAGAAAGAAAAACCCATTCTCCATTTTCATGGAATCTGCAAAAAAAGCTGCCAAACAATAGCCTTGAGGAAACATAATGGGGTTTTTTTGACAAATCAAATCCATTGTGAACGTAGACAAATGTAACAAGCCTTTTTGCGTTACAGATGTTCTAAGATCTATTTTGTAGAAACACTACAATTCACAAAGTACTGATCACTCACATGCATGTGCACACACACAAATACACAGAGACACACACACACACCTTGTTCTCGTATGTGCTGTACAGCAGTGCTCAAGCAGGTTTCTTCCACACTGAGCGATGTTTATTGTATATCCACTTGCACCTTGTTAACCCCTCGCACGAGAGAAGCAGCTCTCCTTTACACACGGACTCTGGGACAGCCCAGCGAGCACAGCAGAGGAAGACGCACCCAGAGGGGGCGTGCAGGAGAGTGGGGGGGGTCTGTCAGTTAGCTCACTTTACTCCAGCTCAGCTTCCCGCTCCCAGCTGGTACTCTCCGCCACAGAACCCACCGCGAGCGACAGCGGCAGGCACTCTAAAGGCAACACCCCCAACCCCATCCCACATCCCAAAACCACCATCCCCTCAGAAGGGGAATATGCACTGCTCTGATGAAATTTTAATGGTCCTCTTAGGAAGAATAATGAACAGCCTTATCCCTGGAGGGGATCCACACGCGCACACACACACACACACACGCACGCACGCACGCACACACTCCCATGCATACTCTCACACATGCTCACACAACAGACTTCAAACGCACATACAGAGAGACACCTCCCCTCCTTTCTTTCCTTCCCTCGGTCCCCTGTCAGCAGATACTGGAGGGGTGGGGTGGGATGGGGTGGGGGGGGGTAATCAGCAGAGACCCCTGCCTTTTCCTAAAAAGCTCTCGACAGACGCGCGTGGCGGGGAACAAAGACAGGGAGGGTCCTCACTCCACACGAGGAGAGGCGCCGGCAGCGCCGCGATGCAGCTGAACGAGCACACATCTCCATCGCGTTCCGCCGGCGCCCACTAAACCAGGCCGATACAAAGGAATCACAGTCACAAGCCCAGCCACTCCACATCACAGCCTGGGTTACTTCAGCAGGACTCAGTGACTGAGCCTGCTTTGAAAGGGAACCATGATCTATAACTCTTCATTAGTGACATAGGTATATACACCAGGAGGAAGTAGGAGGGATCTGCGCTCTCTTTTTGACACTGATAAAAACTGAAAGAACAAATGCTTTAAAAAACTAATTTGACTTTCAAATGAATGAATGTTCATACATCATATTTACAGTTTCTACGTGTTCTAAAATTGGAGGTAATTTATTTTCCATGAGCAATTAAGCATGGTACTCTCCACATCTAGAAGCTTGTTGCTATCCCTGATCTGTTGTCGATGTGTATCATTGCCAGTAATTTCACTGATTGCCTTGTGAAACTCAATAAACAAAGTGTAATTTATTTTGTACATATATTAGAATGACATCAGTGCAAAGGAGAACCAATAATGCCGTCACTGTATTATGGCCTTCACTCAATCTAAAAACCTTCAAAAGTCAGTCCTAAATGCAGAGCCATAGGTAGAAAAAGTGTCTCTTTTCCAGTGTTCCAGATATGGCTTTTACAGACATAAACCATGATATCCTCCACACTATCCACCCAGTGTGCTGACATTTAGGTGAAACACATCTTGTGCTGGTTAAACACACTGGAATGATAGGGAGGAGATAATTCTTTGTGTGTTGCTTGTGTAAGAGAAGATCAAAGCCTGTGGCTGGTGCAAGCAGCGATGCTGCATACACAGAGATAGGCGAACATCACAGAGTAGCAGCCAGGAGCTGGGTTTATCAGCTGTGTATTTTAATGACCCATAGACACTATCCAATTGTGAAAATGCATTAATGGGACGCAACTGGTTTATTCACAGCCGAAAACGGAGGGCTTCCACTAGCTCAGCTTACTGTATTAAGACTACACCAGCGTCTCATCAGGTACCAGCAGTCCACTGTGAGGGATACATCCGCCCTCTGACTGAAGCAAGTGCTCCTGAAGTACGATAAGAGCAAAACACAGGCGCTGGGTAAAGAACGGGTGTATATGAGGAATGTGTGCTCTCATCTGGTGTGCTTCTTTATGGGCGCAGGTGGCGGTCGGTAATGCGAGAGCACGGCACAGAGAAGACATTAAAAATTAATAAACGGGCTGGGGTTGTGCTGTCGCAGCTCTGATTCCACTTCGTTTCAGTGCCATTGCACACAAATACGTATCACAATCCACACAATACAGTACAGAGATTGAAACAAATAGATGCACGTGTGTAAATGCATGAAAATAGTTTGCACAAACAGAAACAAATCTGTGAAGAGACTTAGCCTCGGGGAGGGGTATCAGTTAACACTATTTTGTGACGTTAACACAAGATTGGCTGATGATGAAGCAGGTTACCAGTTCATGCAGTTTCGTTACTGAAATCTCAAGTCAGATCAGTGTTCATTTCAGCCCTTTGATCCAGCAATCATTGATGATGCTGGCTGCTTTTGTCGTCACACTGGAACCCAGACCGCACTGCTTCCTGATCCGACAGCATAGTACTGGGTAAAACTCAGTATTTCAACTATTCTATTTGAGCAAATCTTTTTATACACACTTATTTCTGAAAATCTTTTGAAGCATTCCCAAATGGTAATATACGAAAATTTGCAAAACGTGAATGATTGCGGTACATGTTTGTAAACGTTAATTTATGGGTTTACAGGGTTCAAGACACCAATACGACCAATACGAATGCGGTTTTACTCATGACTTATTATGACTTAGAGTGAAAATATAAAACTACCACATTTATATATATGTCTTTGCTATTAAGTGATACCAAAGTAAATAAAACATGCAAGTCTCTGTGGACAATGAAAGGAATTAGCCATGTCTCTACAACATGCAAATGACTTATCCCCATCCTCTGAAGGACCACAAATCCCTGCTCATTCAAGTGTATCTGTTATTACATGTGTCCTTACACAAATTTGGCTCTCTGGGCTGTTCTTTAAACTCATTCACAAGCAAAGAAGGTCTTACTGTAGCGCTGAATATGATTACACATTTCCAGAATCGTATGCTTAATAATCTGTAGACACCTCATCCAATACTTTGGTTTTGGAGTGTACAGAATCGTACCTTGTTGCAGATACCCTACGGGTCAACAGCATTCGCTTTGAAATTGCTTTTACCTTTAAAATTCTGCCAACACAAGGAACGCACAAATTTTTCCTTCTGTGGATATTTTATTTCCGGAATCAATTATCTGTTAGACTCTGCAGGCTTCTACCTCTCAGCTAATGGCAAAAGCATCTTAATTCAAATCTCAGCGCTTAGGCAAACAACCTTTCCATTTCCAAACCAATTTTATTTCCTTCCACAAGGTGAGTCACATGAGAGCTCTGGATGACTTTATTAAACTAACTCTAGAGGGGACCAGTCCCTTATAGCAGATTGAGCACTTAAAAGTTATCCCCCTATGCTTTCAGAATGGCAGAAGAAACATATGTGCCATTCAATGTTACTTCTTTGACTGGGGCTGACACATGAAACAAAAGGCACTTAGACAGGAGCCCGTTTCAGGCTCCCGGATGACTCAGTAAGAGGGCTTACGATGAATGGAGGTTGCTCTCTAAAGCCTCAATCAGTGGTCCCCAACTTCGGTCCTGGGGGCCCACTGTGTATGCTGGTTTTTGTTCCGCGGCACCTGGGATTGACGTTGGGAACCACTGGCTTGAATAAGGGGTATAAACAGGAATAAAAAATGTCATAAAACATGACATAACTGTACACAATTTGGGACTGTACACAAAATGAGAGCAATTTTAAGTCTGTCATTTATACACATTACCCATTTATACATCTGGATATATGCAGAGGCAATTCCTTAAGAGTACCTTGAACAAGCGGTCAACAGCAGCACCCTACCTGGGAACTGAACCTGCCAGCTAGAGGTGACAAGCCAAGCTCCCTAAACATTATTCTACACAAATTTAGCATTGTTGGCAAGTGATTTCTGCTTTGCTGCTGCACCCATGACCAGGAGGCCCTCCTCTCCTGCATGTGGAACTAACTCTGTTGTCTTAGTGTTGACTGTAAAATGGCTACTGGCTCATGGAGTCTATGGCGTGAGGTTGAGGGTGGCACAGTTGTAACTTAAGACCTACACATTAGCAAATCTATATTTGAATTTGAGGGAAAAGAAAAAACGTTAAGGGAGCCCATTTATAGACTGAATAAAAATGGCAGGGTTCTTTATTTTATTTAGACATTGACACCATTTCTAGCAACACCTTCATGCTTAACCTTTGATTCGTACATTGGTGGCATGGAAATACATTCAAAAGGCCGAACAGTCTCAGTCAATTATTCATAACAAATGTCAAACGAACGGTACAACTGGCCATAGCTGTGTCAAGCATCCAGTTTCCAGTTCAATTGATATATGTAAGGCAGACGTGGATTTCAGAAGGTGAATGGATCGAGCGAAACTGACCAATTGAATGTGTATTCCAGAATGTGTAAAGCTGTTTTCTATGAGGTATCATTCATTCACTAAATACCAGGAGGTATTTAAACTGATAAGGAAGGCTTCGTTTTTACAACTGATTTTGCATGCTATATAAAATACTATCAGCCCATCTGAAGGAAAAATATCCCAAAAATTAGCATGTTAGCATGAACATATAGCTCATTAGAATGCAGGACAGGGGACAGGGCCAATGATAAGCTCCACCACAACTGATTTGCGGGCTCTGCTGTTGGCTGCATCTCCGCTTCCCTCATAACCCAGCTGCTCTTCTCTCAGCATTCTCCACACAACACAGCACCAGAGATACTGTGTCACATTTAGCACCTGCGCATTAAATACCAGTTTCCTCATAAACTCATATGCTGACACTGCAAAAAAGTTATTTCAGGGGTTAAGACCTTCTTGCTACGTGCACCGGGTTTATTTATTTATTTGCGCGGATAGCAGATGTTCATATCCAGGACGGCTTGCACAGGTTGGGGGGGTTTTTTTTTTTTTTTTTGCATTCTATTCATTTGTACTGCTGGGTATTTGCTGGGGCACTGAAGAGATATCAGCCTGCTTCATTCTTATTGCTGTTTCACCAGCATAACAAACTACTGGCCAAGTTCTTTACCGACAAGCTGGGAAGCCTTGCCATGTCTGCGTCTATCACAGACGCATGCAGACATGAACACAGACACACAATCATGGCATGTTCTTGATGTATTCAATTGGGATACATTCCTTTACTGTTCAGTTCTCTCCCTCCAAGGCTCCTGGTTGGCTTCAGTACATCAATTTCCTCTTTTTGTCTTTGTCAAGACTAGGTAAGGAATATCTGGTGGATCCAATCCATGTGTTTCAAGTTGATAAATTCCAATGGTGCATTTATGATCCCCCAGGTGTTCAGCATGTTTCATTTCTTATGAGTTACTATGACAGCTGACAAAGGATAATCCTGGTGGATCCCCATCCCCTCCCCGTGTCCAAATGGATTCTGGGAATTCTGACGACAGCTCATGATTTACTTGAATAACAAGGCCCTGTTGTACAGCAGATTTCACCTGGTGTGCATCTGTCTGATAACTCTTTCACATCTCTTTCTTTCCATGCTTCACAAAGCATGTGCCATGTTATTAAATTAGAGTTACATCGAGATTAGATTCGGTTTTTCTCTTTGACTTGTGTGGCACAGCCATTGAACAGAACAGTTTGCAAGAGTTAGTGAATCTGCAGCACTGAAAAATGATTCTTTGTGAATTGACATATGCCATGCGTAAATAAGCTAGCATAGAAGAATCCATATCCATTATCCATACAGAATTTGCTAACTTTGATGTCCTGCAATGGTACACTATTTCTCTTATGCAGTATTTTCTGATTTCAGTGACAATTCAGGTTTTCCTTGTATTACACTGTAAATACTGGGTTACAAATGACCCACTCTGAATCAATACAGCACCTACATGGCTCTGAGGTGTTTTGACCCAGAAAATGAGCAAAACCCAGCTCAATACTGGGTCACAACAGCCAATTTTTTGGGGTAGATCACATAACCACAGAGTTATCAGCCATTCATGTAACCAAACTCTGTTGGGTCAGAAATACCTCAGTGCTGTGTATGTGCTATTTTGACCAAATTTGGGTGATTTGTAACCCAGCAATTTTTACAGAGTACTCAGGGAACTTAGTAACAGAATTTAAAAATATATATACACACACACACACACACACACACACACACACACACACACACATACACACACCACTTTTTGCCTTTCGCATCTCAGAATTCTGGTGCCATGGATGAAGCTGAACAACTCTAAAAACAATGTTGCTCTTTTTCCACACAGTAAATGAGGGCTGTCTGCTGCTTTTTGCTACAAGCTGTAGATGAAGTCAGATGTGTCCCTCAGGCATAGAGGGACATGTAGATGACCATATAGGGTTAAATATGTCAGATTGTGGGAGCACTTTGCACCAACCACTCCACTACTTTTATACTTAAAGTGGTACCTAAGATTATACTGATAAACAGTATTAGGTTTTCAATATTTATTTTATCATCGTTTTAATCAAATGCTGTTAACTCGAAAACAGCTGTGAACCTCAGTTCCACACAGCGGTTGGATTGCCTTGCTAAAGGTTATAGTAAACGACTGCCAAGAGTATTTCACACACATCCAGTATTTAAAGTGTTTAAATTTTTCCGGTGGGATTTAAGCAATTGTGCATTTTCTGTGAAAGTCCACTGATCTGGGGGATTATGGAAGCATTGGGAGTGTAATGCCCATATGGAAGGCAGCCCAGTGCAGACACTGGGAAGAGGAGAAGGTAATTAAAGCTATATTATACAGGGAAAAAACTTCCGTATGGGGAGTAGAGAATATATATGGTCAGAGTTTTACACTGGGAGAAAATATAACTTGGATAAGGTAATACTGCCTTTGTGAGCCATATCTCAGAATTAAGAATAAATCCAATCAAAAGACAAGTCGTGAAGTTACCTCAAAAGCAAATTATACAGTTGGAGAAACTACAAAGAGTACTAATCAGATCAATAAGCAAGCTAATTCAATTGTATTTGTATTTCTATGTAACACTCCCAAAAGTCATTGTGGCTCCACCCACTTAGGTGAACAAACTGGGCATTATTTGTGTGTGTGTGTGTGTGTGTGTGTGTATGTATGCAACGTTTCTACTTGTACAAGCCCTAAATTTGACTTTGTAATGGAAATCAGTCTGGGTTGGATTCAAACCACTGGCTTTGCTATTACCACAGGACAAAAAAAAATGCTCACTAAGCACAAGACAAAGGTCCGATCTAAAGAGGAACTAATCTCAGTGTCAGATACAGAGTCAAGTACTCACACATTCTATGGTTTACAGTATGCTGATACATTCAATTTTGCTTCTGAGGGAAACTCCACATTTTCCATGCAATATTTCACAGGGGTATGATAGGGGACCAGCTGTTTCTCCCTCACCGAACAATCCTAATAAAAGAAAACTGGTAAATACTGCATCAAACGGATTTTCTCACTATAAATGTATTACGCTGTTGAACACCTTCCAGATAAAAAAAAAAAAAACACCCCCACACATCAAAGCCAGAACAGCATGTTTGGGTTTCAGTTAGACAAACAGCGCAATTAGACTGCGATTAGACTAGTTAATCAGAGTTAAAACTGAAAATAACAATTGGACCCACTCTCCGAATCCGTGAAGCTTTACTCTACCTCACACTACCGATACTGTAATCACCGGTAGATGAAAGGGCGCAATTTCCTTTGTGAAATCAAACAAAAATGTTTGCATGCAGAGACAAGCAAAATTGAAAGGATTTCCAATATATGCTCTGACCTCCAAATTTCAACACAAATACAAATATAAAGGCTGTCAGACAAATTCATTCATATTGTCCTTAATCACTACCCAAGATCAAATTCAATTTCAGTCCTAAGCCGTTCGTTTGAGTTCTACACACTGCAAGTAAGGGGAAACCTTTGACGTTAAGACCCTCTCTCTATTGCACCCTCTCCTGCTGTCACTCAGAGAAGCTTTGCAAATCAATAATGAATTGCATCGATTCAATTATAAGAGCTGGCTGGCAGCATTTACCTCCTCTTTCCAGGGACAGATTTTGGGGGTTGGAGGATGGAGAGGAATCGCTTCCTTGCAGGTGTGGAGAAGACTATGGGTTTTGGGGGGAAATAATTACCTACCAGTTGAGATCGCTAGGCAGGCCCGCTCAGTTCTCATCTTGGGTGACAGATTTCACCTCCCATCACCCCACCCCTCCCATCCCTATTCTGCTCCTCCCCCAAACCGCTGTGCAGCTTTGAATGACAGCACAACTGAAAGACGTTAACTCTATCTCTGTGAACACATCCCTTTGAAAAATTTACCTTGCCACCCCTCTTCCTCTTCCACATGCATCATAAATTAAATCAACCATTCCTCACAAACCATAATACCATCTTTTTCTTGAAAGAGACCGACTGAATTTTTTTTTTTTTTTTTGGCTGAAATATTGCATTATTTAAAATATATGCAAATTGAATAATTATACCCTTTAGCTGCAGTATGCCAACAATAATTAGAATGTGAAATTCAATAACCAAACCGTGTCTGTCAATGTGCATTACACACCACACCCCCAGGAGAATTTGGGTGGTGGCGAGTCTGGATTAGCATTTTTCTCTCATATGGAAGGTTCCAGTAAAAGAATTATCAATCAGCTCCTGGCATGCATCTCAGATTCAGGGAAAATAATGTGTGTATAATGACTGGGGGTCCGTCAGAGTAAATTCCTGTAAGGGGGCGAATCAGATTAATAAGCGAGCTAATTAAATTGTCATGCATGATCACCTATCTTAAATGACATGTCTATGTCATGGAAAGGACAAATTCCAGCGTAAAATATGGAGTGCTGGAGATTCTGTCAGCGAGTTTGGGGGGGGGGGGGACGGGTATTGTCCTGTGCTTCAAATTCGTTTTGCACTGCAAGGACAACATTTCGGCACAGTCAGGTTTCATTTTGCCAATCCAACACTTGCAAGTGTAATGTGGTGACACAAGATGTCCTCAGCTTTAGATTAAATCGTACAACTTCATTGTATAGTTCGCTTATATTAACATACATAACTCACATGAAATGGTAACAGATTATTCGGCGGACTTCAAAAAAAAAAAATGTGTTTTTGATTTATGGCCCATTCCTTTTGCACATAATCAAAATCGTAAGCTATTTCAATTCAATACAAATTGATAATTCACATTTATTTTCATGCATAAATTGATTAAAATGAATGCATTTGGACCTTGGCAGTAAACATGGTCACAACGGGTTCTTCCTAAAAGCAAATTAGAGGGACAAGGCCCTGAGCAATCACGTGAGACATCTGATGAGCTATTATCTCTGGGGTTTTACACACACACACACACACACACACACACACACACACACACACACACACACACACACACACACACACACACACACACCAATCCTTGAACGTTTTTTCAAATCAGATTTAGACCAGAGATAGAAAGAAGCAGATGGATTTGAGAAAAGAGAAGTGATGTGTTCAATAAAAACCACACCAAAGTCAAGGACACTGGAGGCTTGCAGTGAAACATTTTTGCTCTCATACATTTGTGCTTACCTTGAGCTTTAATGACTCAGATTTGGCTTTTTGTCTAACATGCACAAAGACCAAAGAAATCTATGACAAATAACTGTTATATTAAGACATTAGACATTCATCTATTCAGTGTAGTCGTCTAATCTCCTATTTTAACAGTATTGTGCCAAATTTTCATTTAAGTACAGAAGAAAATTCTCTGGAGTGCTTTTAAGTGTCAGGTATAGAATAAAGATTTTGGGAGCCAGATCTGTTTTCAATGCAAAGCTGTCCGATTTGACAGTCTTTAAAATGTGAAAAAACAGTTTTCTTCAAAATTTATTTTGCTGGTCTGTTGTAGTTCGACCATATTTATTTTTTAACTTTCACATGCACAAAGTTAAACCTAAACCTGTGTTTCTATAACTATCAGCATTAATATTGCTGAAAAAGTACACAATAAACACAGACGTGTGACCCCATGGCAACAGAAGAGACTCCCTGACAAAAGAACATTACATTGAGAGACAATGTAATAGGAATGGAACAATCTTGTTACTTTTCTTAAAAGGTGCGTTAAAATGCTATTTACTGGGAACAAAAAGCTTATCATTTTGGATATCCAAAGGCTGTCTCAAGTAGGTGAATTCACAAGCTTTTTCACAACAACAATAAAGTCATTAAAAAGTGACATTCTGGATGGTCTGTAGACTCTGAAACGCACGAGCGCATATTCACTTTTAAAGTCTGAACGTCTTTCGGTTTCTCTTCTTTTTGTTGTTTTTATTCCATTTATTTGTGTAAGTTTATTTTCTTAAATCTGTGTAGTTTATCTGGCTTTCATACCTCATTGGCTCAAGGCACCCAAGCATACATGTTCCTACCACAATATACAAACAAAATACAAACAAAAACATTACAAAACCCTAAAAGTGGTTTTCGGGAATGAAATAAATCAAAGCCTTACATAAAAAATTACAGGAAAACATTTTACAATGAAAACTCCTTTTAGATGTCTCAACTCAAAATATTCTATCGTCATGCTGTAAAAAATGTCATGGCTATCTATGTTGATTTTCAAGATAAAATTGCATAAACATTAAAATATTGTTGCCATACCACACCAATGCTGCCTACCAAAAATGGAATGGAAAAATTTTAGAATAAATGAGACTACAGACATGAGACTAACAATAGACTGTCATACTTTCCTGATTTGGGGTGGTGAAGCCTTTGAATCAAATGAAATAAAACATAATACATTCAGGCCTTGTCCCACACAGTGTACTTCGCCTTAAACATTTAGCTGGACATCTTAGCTAGCCTTATTTATTTATTATTATTGATGCTGCTATATTTATATATAACATTGTTATTAATTGCAGTGACTGCAGAAATGGTCAGGTACATAAAGAAAGGAAACATGATTAAAATCAGTCTGAAAGTGATAGAGTTATAACAGGCCTGACTTAATCATTCATCTCTTTATTCAAATTATCTAAGATACATTAATGTGATTCACAATGAGTAACAGCCCATAATTATGCAAGAACGATACATCAAGATTCTGTTCACTCCAAGACAGGTTTATTAATTTGATGAATGCACTCGATGAGAGTACCAACAGTGTGGTAGTGTATAAACTGGTGCCCTTGGCTCTTATCTCGTTATCTTCATAGTTAAATTGACATTACATCCCCCTGCTCTTACAAACATTGTCAGAATTATAGCATTGACCTTTAATTTAGGAATTAATCTTCACTATTACTGATTCGTACTTTATCATTCAAAAAACTTCAGTGCGCCTTTTTGAGATCTCTCATTAAAGCCCCACTGCATATAAGACAGATTCACAGACAGTATTACAAATGACCAGAGTTGATCTTAAACCAATTATTTAGATCTGTGCTGGCCAACACACTAATATCTACATTTATTACCAAAAGAAAAACCTGTCTCAACAATGTGTGGTGATAGCCATTGGTACATATAATGTTGAAATGGTGCAAAAACGTTGCCTGTATTCATTTAATGTCCCATTTCCACAGCGGGAATAATGAGATGATATAAACATTTCGCTGACATGAGTTTCTTGTGTTCTCCATGTAGCAGTAATGGGGAAATAAATACCAGAACAGCACTGCTGTAATTCAGACATTAGCCACAGAGTAGCTGCCGACAGCATAACAGCTATGGACGACAATTCCTCACCATCTACCCCAGAAATGGAGACGTACTTAAGGCGCCTTACAACGCTTGTGGGTCCTGCATCCAAATGGACTCATGAAGGAGAACTGCTCCCATTCGTCCTCTCCCATAAAATATTCATAAACTATGGTATCTATGCAACGCTAATTGGATCCCATGTGATCGCTATCAAAAATTTGGTTGGCCTGGAGCGGCAGAATTTACCTGAAGAGGGTCCATCTCAAGCCAAAACGTTCTTTACGAACTGACGTGAATTCCTTTTGATTTTTTTCATCCCTTCCCCTTCAAGAGTTTTTGCCTTGTTATTGTGATTGTATGGGGGCAGTGAGTATTGTCAAAATGCAGATTTTCTGTTTACAAAATCTTTCCCACATATTTCAACCTTTAGGGACCGCATGTATGTCAGATATATGAAAAGTATGATAACTGAATGCAATAACAGCACAGCAGCCAAAGCATCTTGAAAGATCTCACATACAATTTATCAAATAGCCTAATGAAAAAAAATGCAAAATTTTACTTAACTTTCTCACTTCATTCAACCAATAACCATGACCAATGACAATATGGTGTTTCAAGACAGTGTGTAGAGTTCATCATTGAATTTATTTTCACGGCAATTTTTTTTTTTTTTTTTTTTTTAAACATTTATGTCAATAACAGCTTTTCTAATGCCAAACTCTTCAGATATCATCTTTCATCAGTATGCAAAGGAGACATTTTCAGATATTCTGTCAATGGTGAACAAAACCAATTTCCTAACAAACAGCCAAGCATGTGAATTATCAAATGAATAAACATCGGAGGTCTCCCTCTGATCTTTTGTTTTTCAGTAGGGTCATTTTATTGCAATATTTGCCCAATTACTTCATCTATATAAAATCTTTAAGTTTTTGAATTTGACATTTTAATATTATATGAAATTGAGAGCAAATATGCATATGCACAAAACCTTACAAATACGGGACTCAGTAGCCCAGATACTCTCATAATCCCAAAAAACAGGGTAAAAATCCAAAAGGCAGATTAAAAATCCAAAAGGCACATTATGATTTATTAATTTCAAACACTGATGCCAAAGGTTGAAAAAAAGTCTGTTACATCAGTTTAAATAGCAAAATACAATCATAACTGTATGAGTAAACCAAAACAAAGTACTCCAGTTCACCCAAAGATTGTGGAGAAATCTGTTTTATCAGGCAAATGGTTGACTGACATAAGAGAGACAATTAACAAAAAAATGAAATGAACTTGACCACATAACTGACACAGTAGATACCGAGCTTCATGTAATCTTTATGATCATCAATGCAAAAAGGGTAAACTGAAACAAGTAGTTTATAATGTTAATAAATGTTAACAAGTTGTTTAAGTAGTGTGCGATGTATGCTTGTGAATTGATACTCACGTTCATCCAAATTCTTTTAATGTATATTATCATAACTTTCAGTAATCCGGACAGTAACATCCTGTAGTTAGGAGTATTGAGGTTCTACAGTATTACCATTTCAGCTAGTTATACAGACAGTGGAGTGTACAGACATCCAAATGACATCAGGTAATCTTGTATGGCATGATACTCCGATATACATTTGGTAGCATTGTTGGAAATGCTGGCTGTATTCTGTGTAGCTATTAAAACATTTAAAATGTGCTCCATTAAGCATGTCACTTGTCTTACTGTTATTTTGACTGTTTTTACAGCATATATTTTCTGACCAAATCTCCCAGACTTAAAACATATTTTCAAAAGATTGACTCTCATTTTTACAAAATAAGCACTCTATCAATTACAAGCTGATTTCCCTTGTTAATGTGGTCTCAAATTGCAGTCTTTTGCATATTGCAATAATCCATTAGTTCAAGAGCTGTTAATGGATGCTTGAGTGTGAATGTTTAAGTGTGTGCTTCTTATATTCTCTCTGAAGAGCAAGAGTGGTGATGTTTTTACATATTCTGTCTCAATTATAATATTTTATATACACACCAATTACAAGTCACCCAATTACTCCCTTCAGGTTTTGCTGAGGTTTAAATCCATCAATGTAGAAATGTAAATTTGGAGTGAGCACAGACAGTAAGTGTTTAATTTCTGATGTACAGCACTAACGTTAATTAGATTTAAATGAAATAATTACTGATATTTACATCAAGTCAGGGATGAAAATTTGTGCATTGACAGATTTTCAGGAGAGATGGAATAAAAATATGCAAAAATCTAAAAATATACAGATTTTCACAGGGTTTAAAGTTTGAAATGACAATACACAATGTCCTTAACTCCGACATCGCCGTCAGAGAACTGTGAAAATAATTATAGGAATGCTCGCGAGCTGGTCGGAAAACATAAATATTGTTCCTGCAATACTGTAGTCCATTTGTCTTATTTTTTTATCTGTCTGTAGTCAGACAAAAAAGCAGAGCCTTTTAAGGGTAAATTAAGATGCAGTGTGACAGCACACAACACCACGGCGCTGAGACTGCTGCACATGTAAATTACACGCACCTTTGACTCTGCATGCTCTCACACTTTCCAACCACGTCAGTCACATCATTTATAGTGGCTTATCTCACTGCCTCTCAGCCTTGTCAAACATTAACAATTACAGTGTAATTGCCATTGTGAGTTGGCACTTGCAGAATGGGTTTGCCTTTCCCATTTGGACCTCTGGCCAATGACGGTTCTGGCACAAATGAGGCTCCCATGCCCAGCAACATGACCCAAAGCTGCACCACAAACAGGTGAACTTACTCTGACCCACCTGGAGGCTGTGAATTGCAGGTTTTTAAAAGAGTACCAATGCCTTCTGCAATGTCCCTAACAAATAAACACCAATAAGACCAATCTCACAGTCGTGCACACAGCCTATTATACGGGCAAATGAAACTAACAGGTCTATCTATTCCAAAACCACTCGAAACACCCCCTGCTTCCACTTCAAAACACAAAGAACATCTAATTAAATTACAGCCAGTAATTAATAGATTTTTGTGTACTTACAATATGTCTGACAAGGACTATGATCCAACTATATGATAACCTAAAAAGATGTGGTATGACTACTATATATGTAATACACTGCATATAAGCTAGCTATAACTATGGAAAGATTAGCACTCGCCTGTATAAACAATTTAGTTATATTTTGCATCTCATATTTTCACATACAATACTGTACAATTAGGTTGAAGTACACAGATTTCATCAGAATAAATGACACCATGACAAATTGAATTAGGATAATTCAGTGATTCTACAGTGAAAACACTTTCCTGTACCAGGCCTTCAGACTGTAGTTATATAATGTCTACAGATCTAAGCCAATGGGATGCACACAGCAGCTTCTCAAGCACAGAAATGCTTCAACTCCATGTGAAACTGCAAACATTAGCATCTCCTGGGCCTTAGAGTCAGCTCACATCATTAGGTCTGGGTCCCTTGGAATGGCGTGCCTGACCTGCGACCCCCACCGAGGGCGTGCCTCTGCTGCCTACGCCGGCGAAACCACGCCAGTAAAACCCCCAGTTCCCACCTGTCGGCTCTCATCCTTTCCCCCGCAGTCCCGCAGGAGGGCGAGAGCCCATGCGTTGTTTTCGTGTGAGGATCCCGACCGACCACTGCCTCCCATTACTGCTGACAGAGAGCACATTATTCCGGACATGACTGCGAGCTTGACAACAATCGATCTGCGGCTTGGAAAAAATTACAAAACGACACGCCTGGCTGCCCTTAACGGCGCGGCGAGTTAAGAGAGGGAGAGCGGTCTCGGACCGCTGCGTAACGATCCTGTCCATTCCAATTACCTGTCCACCACCAGGGCTCAAAGCGGGGTCCTTCAGCTCCAGAATGGGAGGACAGGCGCCATCTCTCCACTACACTTTTCCTTCCCCCTCCTTACCAAACATGATGCCTTTTCTCAGGGCCTCTCATGGTCGCAGGAACCTCAGTGTACAGTGTAAAACATTCAGTGCTCAATCAGCACTACGGGATGCACATGAGTCCAACAGGAGACATGATGTACTCTGTCAAAGCACAATTTTATTACCCACTTCACAATGAGTATTTTTTGCAGTACATAAGTCATTTTTTGGAAAAAAAAAAAAAAAAAAAAATCACACTCTAGCCAAACTCCAATTTAACCAATTGTATTAAAACCCCACTCCAGCCAAAGTTATTTCCTGATTGGTTCTGTTTTTATGAGCATTTCTTCAGGTTCACAGAGTGATGGTGTACAACTTTGCTAACCAATTATAAGGGAAATGTCCTTCATTTCACCCCCGCCAGAACAGCCACATTGGATCTGTAATATAATGCACTTCATGGAAAATCATTTTACGAGGTCAGAAAATACATTTTACAGTCTAATTACTAATACTTTCATTGGCGAAAATTTTTGGACCATTTTCAAACTACAGGATGTAATAAATAAGTAAAAATTTCAGGATGAATAAAACAAGCCTTTAGATTGCCGACTGCCAGAAGGACGCTAAGATTTGTGCTCTTAAGGCTGAGACGTGGCAATTTTTTTTTTTTTTTAATGTTGGAGGATCATATCTAAAGATCTAAAGTCCAAGGTTATAAAGTTGAGGGAACAGAATCAGTGGTGGTGAGGAGTGGTGGTGGAGGCTGACCTGTAATTCACATTCGCTGTTCCTGATTGAATGTTATCATGAGAGGCTACTTGAGCGACCGCAGCTCACAATGAAGACCGCAACAGTACCAAAGTGCAATTTAAGGAAAGTAAGACAGCCCCAAGAGATCACACTAGAGAGAGTTTGATTGCGTTTTTATATGCAGAGTCAACATGTTTTAATGACATTGCAATTACATAGCCATTATAGATATTCTCTCCAAAGGCATTCTTACAAAATAAGCAGGACAAAAGAGGTTAGTACACCACTAAACATAAGGGTAGTGTTTACAGTGAGGATACAAATTTGTGCTGAAGGAATTTGATGAGATTGGATATGAACAGCTGGTTTCCCATAAAGAGTTCATTTTCCCAGTGCAATTCCCAACTCTGACCTCAGCTCTAGTTATAAGATGAGGACTCAGTCCCCCCATTTTCATTGTCAATACCAGTCCCCACTGGTGCAGTGTACTGGTACAGAAATATATTGTTATTCAAAACAAAGTGACAGAAGTTGACATGTCGGGACAGCTGGTAGACAAAACAAACATACAGTCCTGAGACAAAGCAGACACAACATCTGTTAGCTAAAAGGACAGAAGAGTTACCGCACGGAGGAGTCTGACCTTTCCCCAAGTGCCGCCCTCAGTGGCCTGTCACCCCGATCATGCAAACGCCTCTCTGACCAGAGGCAGCCAGGCCCGGAATCAGAAACAGAGCCTTGCCCTTTCTCAAAGTCATCCATCACTTCTAAAACTACATAATGTAGGTTTTGGATCTTTGCAGGATGTGATGCAGAGATGGGATCCAGGGCCCACAACGTATGACCTCCAGCTCTCCGAGACCGGTATGGAGATATGCATGCAAGCACAGAGTCCATCTGCTCTGTACACGGAGACTGGACAGCGTTATGGTCTGGAGGGGTTTCGGATGGTTATTCCTAGCTTGTTGGCATGATGTACCTAGTTCCATGTACTTGTACATGAAGCAATGCAACTGTTCAAGGCACTGATGGCATCCTGTAAGTGGGCAGCCAGACACAGCAGGACAGTAAGAAATGCTGTGTGGACCGTAATGTTGGTATCTGCAGCCAGGTAAGCTATCACATGGTGTACCCCGGGTCTACTTTCATCTCCGTATATCTAAAGGGGAAGGGGTTGCCAGGTCTGTGACTGTATTCCTGAATGCCCCATTTCAGTGGCATCGCAGTGAGCTATAGACATGCCTGGCTGATGGTGAATAGGGAAAATGATGTAGAACACAATGGAGGATTGAAAAACATGCGCTGGTTTTACCTTCTAATCTGTCCCTATTCACTTCCATCATCGCCACTGACATTGGGGCTCAGATGACTGAGACGGAATATTAATAGACTCAAATAGAGTAAATGCAGGGAGGGGGGGCTGAGGGTGGTGGTGTATATCATGAGAACCAGGAGTACCTTTGACAAGAGATTTAACTGAAAACAGACAATTCTGGCTGGAGATATCCCTCTCTACCTCACCCCAGCCATCCTGATTTACAGCAGATTAACTTGATTGTGCGATCTTGCTCCCATAAATCCAAGGTCGAAGCTGGCGAGTGGTGTTGGTGGGAATGAGAATCAGAGACAGGAGAGAAAGGGAAAAAGGCAGAGATAGATAGGAGCGATTGTACTTTCTTAAAACAACACCTGACACTGAAATAGGCTAAATTCCCCACCGTTGCCTTTTGGTCAATATTAAGATCCTGAGTCACCAACCCTCACGCAACCCTTTGCGTGAGGGTTGGTGGTAATGTATTGAGTATATTCACTGTTGGAGTTTAACAGACCACTGGGCAAATTCAAAACTCCTGTAGGCTAATTTTGCTGTACAATTGAATTCCTGAGCATGTATGAGAGCATTTATATTCTACAGCCATTCACTGATCATATAATGTATAACTGCATAGCTCATAGTAAGCTGAATTTAATTACGTTATAGATAACGTATAATGCAAAGGTGGATAGACACATTATGAGCTTCCCCTCCAGCCCTGACCTGTCCCACACGATGCTGTTTCATTACTACCTTACTGCTAAACAGTACCATATTACTTTGCTGTATCTGGGTCTAATGACTGAGATTAAGGGGGTGATATCTGGATGGGCTGGTAACTCATAACTACACAGACTATTTTGGGATAAGGGTAGTATGTATCCATGGTCTTATAAAAGCAAATGCTCCCTGATTAGACAGAACATTTACAAGGGAAACTGTTTTCTTTTGTCGTCACTTCAGTTTTTTATGATGCAGAAGGGTTATTTTGGAGACATTTTTCAGCTGGAATTAAAAAACAACATGTGACTTAAAAATGTTTCTTAGCCATGAACATAATGTACAGGAGTACAAACTAACACAGTTTATTTAAATTAACAAATGAATCAGTTTGAAAAAATGTACAAATTCTCCTACTCCGTCTCTTAACACTGAAAGAGTTAAGAGAAAGAAAATCAATGAGGTCGCTAATGATTTGGCGAGTACACGGACAGCCTTCACACCTTGCTCTGATCGCAGTGCAAGACTGCGGAGCAGAAATAAACTCCACTTTGTGCCAGTTAGATCCGTCGATTAGATGACCTGCCAAACGTGGCGCTTATTGAAACAGATACCCCGGCCAGTCTCCTGGAGAGCGGCTTCCCCACCTGTCTTTTCACTCCAAGCGAAATTCGGCTGTCCGATTCCCTGCAACAACCCTTCGGCACGCAAAGACAATTAACCTCTCAACGTGTTGGAGATAGTGCATCGCATCTCTGTATGCGGTGGGGAGATCAAACTGGTCATTGGCTTGTTTACTTCAGCCTACTCAAACCGTGAGAGGATTTAAAAGGGGTGTTTGCAGGAGGGGTGGGGAAAAATCTTGTTTTCAGAGCAGTGAAACACTCAGCTGTAATCAGCTTTTTCTAGCTATAGCTTTGCCTCAAGAGCATCCCTTGCTGCTTCCTTTGATGATTGCTGAACTTGGAAATGCAGACATTCACTCTTTTGATTCCCTACTTTTTATTACCCCAAACCAAACCTTTCAGCCTATCACAGTGACTCACAGGAGGAGAAAGCTGTGACTCCTCAGACCCATGTGTGATGACTGCCCCCCCCCCCCTTCTAACCACACCGAAAACATACCACCCTGCCTGTGACATTCATCAACACAAAGCACTGAGCCAGCCAAGAGTGGCCACTATAAAGGAATGAACCTGGTGACCTTGAGAAAAAAAAAAAAAAAAAAAAAAAAAAAAACTTTTCCCGCCACAGCTGATATCATTGCGGTCTCATCAATGTGGACCCCTGGCCATGACCAGTAGACACCGTCACTCCTGTGTGTATGACCCCTGCTCAGCCATGGCAGAGTTCGGAATATTTTGACTGAATGACTTTTTATTCCCATTTTTATATCCCCGGCTTTGCATTGCCAGTTAATGCAGGGTCATGACTTGGAAGGCCTTTGAAACTTTGAAACAGCACATTCCATCACTGTCTTGCTTCACTACAGCCCACCAGCTGAGTTGTGTAGTCACTGTACTGCGCTGACGGGGTGCATGCTGGACCCAGCTGGCAAAGGCTTCCTGCAGGCACCTGTCTGATCTGAGCTGATCACGACGGAGACATGAGGTAACCCCCAACAGAACCCCTCCCCCACACAACTGGGTGAAGTCATTTTGTAGTAGAGTAACTTCTCTAGTACAAAAGCTTCACCACAAAGTATAATCACAGTTATTTCAGTGTTAATAAAACACTGTAACCCAAAAGCCTTGGTGCTGCCAGACAGAATAAGGGATACACTTGATGAAACTTATTGCAATTGCAAGTCATAACAAAATCATTTTCACATGACACTTATGGATGTACTCTATTTTAAACACTGCTAAACCACAAAAAAAAAATATATATATAAAAGACCCATATACTCATTTATCCTGGGCATTTAACGTGGCTTGCATACATTGCAGTTTGGTAAGCAGCCAAAGAAGACTGAATTAGACCGCCGTCTCCCACCACAAAGTATTCTTGATCTGCACTCAAAGACAGCTTTCGTATTGCCTCTTAATTTTGGACATCAAGCAACAGCCAGCTAATTTTAATGGTTGTTGGAGTTATGTTTTCACTTTCTGTGTTTTTTTTAAAAACAGGCAACCAAACATTTGAAAGTGCTCAAGGAGCAGAAAAATTAATTGCAGTGATGACAGTAGTTAAAAAGAGCTAATGAAACCTTGAGATGAATGAATGTTTTCATAAGTAAATCCTGCTTTCTAAGGGCTGTCTGGGCCACTTATATTTAAAGTGATGATATTCACAGCTAAGGGAAAACATTGCCCCCATGTCTCAGTGACTTGCCAGCACGATAGTGTGAAATGGCCGTGTGGCTTAGGGCCGGCACTGACTTAGCATGGAAGAGAAGGAAGGCACTTTTTGACATCCAGTGGGAGTGATGGATGGTGCGCTGGAGCCAAACAAGCCAGACTAGGAGCTGCAGCCGAGCTGGGGAGGGAACGATGAAGCCGCCGATAATGAGACAGCTCCATCTCTGCCATCCAGCTCCAACCACAGGCCTGCTGGTGATCTGTGGGTGGGGAATATCCACACATGCAAAAGGGGATGCCCATAGAATTACCATGCTGATCATTGCCCCTCCCCCCCAGCACTCAATTGACCAATCAGGGCCACCTGGGCACCACAAGGCAGAACCAACGGAGCTGGCTCTGCCGGACCCGCAGCAGCTGCGGCTGCCGCCTTTGGCAGGGGGGCACGTTACGTTAATCAGGCCCAATCGCCTCCGCCCGCGAGCCGCAGTGCTAAGAGCACCGGTGCAGAGGATGAAAGGCCGGCAGGGCCAGCAGCCGGCCCATGGCTTTCACAGGTACAGTGAGAATGAAAGGAGGCCATTGTTTTTGCTGAGGAGCATGTTGTACTTTGGGCCAGGGTCGGTGTGCTTTTGAACGGCGAGACGGAGCAGGGGCAGCTGTGTGGGGAGGAAGTGGGCATGCAGCCCTGTGCTGAACCAGGCCTGGCAGGACCAAGCTGGTCTGTGAAGGGCTGGGCACTGTGTCCGCAGAGGCTGCCAGGGAAGTAGCGTTAAGTACTGGCTGGAAAGCATTACAGGCATGGACACAGGAACATGACTGAGGAGGGTGGGAGCGAGACAAACAGATTCAGATTCAGTTGAGAACTGGAAGAGGAGGAGGTGGAAGCAGCATTAGCAACAGGAGCAATGGTGGTGGGATTAACTGAGTTAACAGCAGCAAATAAAAGCAGACCCATTGGTTGTAGCTGCTGTGGTAGCAGCTGTAGCAATAGCAGTGGTTTGTGACAGCAGTAGCCATATCACTGCTACGACAGTGGCAGCCATACTCGTACCTCAGCAACCTTATTTTTGATAATAGCCATTCTGTAAAGGGGATTCCACAAAAACAGCACAATGTGTACATTGGGCACACAAAAATGTCAAAAAAAGGTAAGCTGTAGGAAATGTAGCAAGCCTAAAGCTCAGGTTTTGGTGTTTTTGTTTTAAATGAGCAAAGAGAGCGCAGTGTCACGTAAGTCAATGGTCAACAGTGCATGTCTTTTCACCGAGTCAGACGATAATTTACAGTTTCACGGGGCAGACAAAGTCCTTAATCGAACCTGAAGGGATAAAGTGTCCCCACAGTGTTTCCAAGGCCTGAAATGGCTGCAGTTTGAGAGTAAACCACAAAAACCTGCAGACAATGTAAGCCTCCGGGACAGTAGCTGCGCTCCTCTGCTGTGATGTGTCCGACTAATCTCCAAATGCCACTGCCATTGATTGTTTATTGGAGGATTTGCACATGACCCCATTAAAGCTGCGCAATAAAGCTCTCCCTCTCCCTCGCAAGTGAGAAGTTAGGCAGACTGTGACGTGATCAGAGGGGAAAAACAGTGATGCGGGAGCGCAAGAGACACAGATAGAGACAGCCCCGTTCAGCTCCGTCAAGCAACCAGCCAAGAAACACTGGGTTATGACAGTTTAAAGATCCATCAAAGAACCCCTGCTGCTCTTCCTCAAATCAGTTACAGCATATTCCCTTCAGACAGGATTAAATTAAGATGGATTAAAAGAGTAACTTATTTTTATATGTAAAGCCCTCATGTTTTAAAATAAGCAGCCAAGGCAGCCTCACCTATATTCAAGCCACTGGGATTAGCAACAGTGCCCACTATACTTTGGTTTATTCAGTTTTTTTTATTATTATACTCAAGTGAATCTGTATTGCAAGAAGCTTTCAGTATCTCACATAATGTGGATAAAAAATGGCCTTAAGCAACAAAATCTGTTACATAAAGTATATTTAAATAATTAAAAAGAGTAGCCAGCTTGCACAAGTAAATTCTGAATATTTGCCAATACAAACATGTGTGAAACCATTCTGCGCCCAAATTTTCTTTATGTGAAAAATGAATGCTACCGCAACCTTTTTAATCCATATAAATTATTGTGTGAGAAAAGTCTGCCAGTTCTGGGTGTACATTCTCTATATGCAACCCATAGATACTTAATTGCTGCAGATGGCTAATTACTGCGCTGTGAAGTAGTGATTAGGGGATTTGACTAGTAGCCAGGAAATGGAAAGTTCATATCCCATATGGGGCAGTTCTATTGTATCCTTGAGCAAGGTAATCAGTAAACATCAACTCATAAATAGATATGTGGATGCAAACAGCGAATTATATTTAGTCCTATTTTCTATTCATAATCATTTGTTTGCTTAAGGAATGTCCTTGTCTGGGGTAACAAGGAGAGCTGACATTTTTACATAATGACCATTTGTTCAGCTGGATATTTTTAGTGTGTGCTGACCGTTGTTCCTTCACTTTGCCTCATCATCAGATGCTTGTTATGTTCTACTTCCTCTGTCTGATGTTAGGATATGCTTGTTTAATGTTCACATTGCACCTCTTACATGGGTTGACCATTTTTCCTGGCACTCTTTCACTGGGCATGAAATAGTCAGCATTGCCAGTAGCATGTCTAGTGTAGCTCTGCTACCTGTCCAACATCTTCCCTCCTTACCTCCATAGTAATGTGTATGACTGCTTAACAGTTACACACTTGGCCAATCCCTGCAGACATCTTTGCCCTCCCACTTCACATGTATGCTCCTATGCAGTCACCATTTTGTTTCACTAAAAACTGTCAAATTACATATTTCAATGCTTGCTTTCCAAAGCCTGCCCAGTTGTGTCCATGGTTACATTCGAGTAGTTTGACTTTATCAGAATATATCTGCTGGACATTAGAGTATACATGACCATTTACCTTCATGTGCTCCATAAAAGAGGTTAGGATAGCAGGCAAAAAGAAAGTAGGCCAAACAATATGGGTCAGTAACCAGAATGACAGAGGTAAGATTTTTGAAAGCAGCATAGAGGTATATTTTACAGGGCATAAGGTTCTCTTAAATATATGTAAAATACAGTAAGCTCTGATTTTGCACTCTTTATGTTAAGTGACCTAGACCTCTTCACAAGAAGATTAAATATTCTCAGTGAGAAGCAGGCAAGTGGGAAATGAATGCAGTTGAGGACCAATGGTGGAAGAGTGTCACATTTCTGATGTTACACTGTAATTTAGGTAGATCAGACAGAGGTAAAATAATGCTGCATACATTACATTATGTGATTTCATTCATTCAGTAAGAGAGAAATCAACCTATAATAAACAAACAAATAATGGGCTATGCTTTTATGCTGAAACATTTAGTTTATTTTTATGCTCAAATATTTATGCCAAACGATATTGTAATTTCATACAATTGCTCTAATAAGGTTTTCTCACAATCTTTTCCCAAAAGCAAACTACTGGCACCCATTACAATTATTTTAAATGAAGTCCAACAATTAAATGGCAATTGAAATCCACTCAAAGGTCATCTCAATCTTAAAGATTATTGTCTTGCTTGAAATCCTTTTGTTATCCATCACTGTGGGGAGAGACAAAGAACTGAGAGATCAAAGAGAGACATATGGGTATACCTTCATAAATGAGGGAATAGGTACAGAAAACACACAAGGATCGAGTATGGTAGCCAACAAACTAACCACACGAAGGTTCACTCCTGTCAGCAAAAACAAGTTGCGGTTTTAGTAGGAACACAAACACTGGATCCAGAAGGACTGGAAAACCATGAGTCCATGGGCTCCGCCTGTTACATTGCATTCTGGTGGTGGCGGATTATAAAATTTGCTGCAGAATTCTGCACATATAGTATATAGTGTTGATGGCAGCTTTAATGATCTTATACAGAAAGGCATCTCAATGAAAAAGCAGGTCTCCATTGTGACAGGGGATTAAATAAAGAAACCCAACATGTAAAGAGATGCAAGATAAAACCAGAGAATAATGGGTATGGCAGAAAGAGAAGTCAATGCAGGAGATATTGCTTCTACTATATCATACTGTTATGTAGTTTAATCATGGAGTGCTTCCAAAATGAAACTGTGCTTGAAACATGTGACAGTTATTCTCCTCTATACGAGACACAAAGAGGAAGTCTTTTGGAATTAATTTCCCCTTTTTCTCAAAATTTGGACCATCCAAGTGTATTCAGATGTTCACACTCATATTGCTGCAATCTCTATCAATCTGGTGTGTGAGAGGAAAACAGACAACTCATGAACAGTTTTCACTGTCAGACTGTGGGTGCCTGAATGACCAGTGGGGAACTCCGCTGCTCAGTAGACCCTGGTCCACAGCCTCACACTTTATCAGTATCTAAAAAAGCCCAAGGCATCCAGCAGCCTGAGGGCTTACACAAATATTTATAACTTATTTTTCTGAGACAATTATTACAATGAGCAAGCATGTTTTATAAGGACTATTCAACAACAGATCACTATCGGGTCCACAGACTAAGTTGGATAATTGACAACAATGCATAAATGAACAAGGATTTTGTTGAATTTCACTCAGCTCTCATCATAGCGGTGAGGCAGAATGGATGAGGTGAAACAGCACCGGAAGACTGAAGTAACCACAAAATAAACAAGCAATGCAATACCATTCAGGCTTTTCTGGGTGGAGCCATTTCAATAAAGATGTTTATCGCATGGTAGGAAGACATTTACTTGCAGTGAACAGGACAGTAAAGGAACTGACACGAATAAACTGAGTATGCTTAAACAGTCATAGATTTGCCCGTAACATTGCTCTGGTTTGTTAATCAGATGAATTACAGCAAGCACATCAGGTAAGAGAACAGGGAGAGTTTGCAATCTGATTCTAGAAATTGATTTGAGTTAAACTGTACCAGCAATGATGAATTGAAAATGACGGATGAGATTCTGGAAAGTGTTGATAAGTGAATGAATGGACTTTGGACAGTCGCCCTCAGCGACTCCAGTGCAGGTTTTTTTTTAAAATGAATAATGAAGGAATGAAAGTGGAGGGGGTGTGGTTTTGGGTAAATGGCAATAGCATCACTTCTTTATGCATCTCTTCTTATTGGATGGCATAGATTCAGTACATCCTCCCAGTTCTGACTCATGGGGATGCTTAGAGAAATGGAACGGACAATAGTGGAAGGTATAATATAGGCAGGATTTCATTGATCAAGACACAAGGAAAAATCAGTAGATAAAGTAACTCCTGATGAGGGGGAACTGGAAATGGGCAAACTTCAGGTAACCCTCCCACATTGCGGGGGTTAGGGGCTCAGCCCCCCCGCGATGTGGAAAAACCACGTAAAGTTTCCAGCCCCCTAGGCGAATACCTCTAGCTGGGGGGATTCGCTGGGGCGCTGTCAGTATTTTAAATCAGACTGTAGTTCTGCGCTGTTTAGTGCTCAGATGGTTAGTCAGTTTCAAGGGACAATTACATTTTAAAAGGGAGTCATCCCATAGCTTGTTTGTTGCTGACCCGCAAAAAAAAACAGAAGCCGCAATGTGGAAAGCTGCGATGTGTGAGGGGCACCTGCATATAATACAGCACAAATGATGGGTAGCTTTCAAAATACTGTGCAAGAGGGACAGGCACACAGAACAAGATGAAAGGATGGGGTCTGTGAACCTGTCAGAGGTGAGACAGGGCAAGAACCAGCAGCCTCTCCCCCACTGCAGACCAACATGGGCCGGGGATGGCCAGGGTAATGGCTGCAACTGTAATGATGAGTATGTGAGAGGAGAAGATAATGGGGATTATTTTCACGGAAGAAATAATTTGCTCAAGGGCATAGCTATGAAATTGGGCATGTTTGGTAGGAGAATAAATTACACCTGTACATAAGCACTGCATGAAAATGGGCCTACTAAATAAGGGTATTGATTGATTCTCACCTTGTTTTCTGTTTTCAAATGATAATTCAAGGGGATACAAAAGTGACCATTGATCAAAATCTCCAGTCTTTTTGCCCTCCGAGCTCACCTATTTTTTCCCCATAAACCGAACCAGGGCTGTACTTTGGCAAGTCTCACGCATCTTCACAGCTAAGCTTAGCCTTAGCTTCAACAATGAGGAAATGCACACAATGCTGAATATCCTTTCATGATTTTGCCTGTACGATTTATGAAATGTAGTGACTTAAAATTAAGTTAGGAAAATATCACTGACCGAAAAAAAAAAAGATTGCATGAATGTATGAACAAGAATTTACCTAGGGCAAAATTAGGTTAATTGTTTTTTTAGTTTTTACCAATTTTCTCCCAATCAACGTAAGGCAATCTTGAAAAGGGCACTTTACTGCCATTTATGTTCATCTCATGTCATTGTCAAATGTTTGCTGAGAATTGTAATTCCGTAATTGAAAGACCGGTTTCACCATGCATGAGAGAACTTTAAAAACAGGCAGATTTCAATTTATGAAAATAAAGCTTGCAATACTTTGCACAAAAACATAAAACATAAGTGAAAGATTCATACTCGAGTTGTTGGAGTATTTATTCAGATATGAGAATTTTTATTCTCTTTTAATCTAAGCAAGATTCCCTTAATGGTGTTTATTTTGTGTCTTTGCCATGAGGAGTCCACTTAAAACTCATTGTGTCTGTTTCCAGGGTGTCCTGTGTACATATACACAATTTAAGACATTACAAAATCTGCATCTACAGCCACATAAATACAATACGCACGTCAGATTTCACATAGCATCGGTGTGTAATTCTGAGGACTGTGCCAGTGGGCCAGCTTTGCAGCTCTTGGGTTGATCCAGTGCGTGTGTCCCACTGCTCGCTGGCCTTAGCCGCTGCTTCAGTTTGCCCCTGCTGAATGGAGGAACATTTCCATCTCTTGGAGGATAAAGCCAAGTGCAATTTTTGTTCTTTTATAGTAAATTGTGCCCAGTGCTTCCACAAATACACTGCTGACCTTGCAAAAGGCCCAGTTTTACAATGGAAGCAATCAAGTGCTGGTTGCATACAAGAAGAGGGGGAAGAAAAACTATTTTGTAAGCAGCAGAGCAGCTTCACTGGAAAGGTTTTGTAAACCGCTACGCTAGAGACAGGGAGAAAGACGATGTTCACATCTTTCAGTTTTTATTTTAATGGGCTCTTTTGACTAAAGACTGAAAGGTTAATCCATATTAGCATTAAACTGAGCTTGTTGGAAGTATCACTAATCTATATGAAGCGTTAATTTTATATGCATTGCTACAACAAAATACTGCTTTACGTTTGTATTCTGAATAAATGATGTTCTTGCATGCATCTTAATCCTCATTAAAATGGAATTCTCTCATTTTACAACAGTCTGGAAGGAAAGGAAATGAGTCGCACTAATAAGAGACACGGCTTCTTTCTATGAAAGCTCTTGATCCCTCATTTCACTTTCAACACGATAAGAGCCAAAAGCTTAACAAGCTGGCACAAAACTTGGACTATTTTAGATCTAGACTTTTTCCCTTTAACCACAGGGTTTGGTCTCCCAACAGCTCATTTCAGAAAGGGAACTGTCTCACACTGGAGCTGACCCAGGGAGGAGAAGTAAGTCTCGCACAGCATCAAGAGACGTCACACTAGCCCGGAGAGAGAAACCCGCCACATCTCTGAGACGCAAGAAAATCACTCCCTCATCAAAACACACACGGTCACCAGCATGGGGAGACATCCTTTTCCTGGGGGCAAACCACTCCTTCAAAATTGTGTCCCGATTCAGTTCCCCCTGACACAGACTGATCATCTCAGAACAACGGTTGCTCTGCCTGCTTATTTTATTGTCACCGTTTGGGCCAGCATGCAATCTACCTTGGTCTAAGAAAGAATATGGACGCTAGAGAGATCAGGGCTGTTACGGCATAGCTTCTCTATAGGGATAGAGAAACACTGATATGGCTTCAGTATCACAATTACTTTCATGATATAACATTGGTACTTTACGTTGCATTATCATTATATTTTTGTTGTTTTTTTGTGAAACAAAATTCAGTTTCTCATGGTGCACGTATACATTCCTATGCAAATTCATGCAACACATTTTTTTAGGGATTGTGACACAATTTTGATCCTTAGGGAAATGCTTGTAATGGTTGTATTTCACAAATTGAGGTCCCTTTTTCACAAGGTGCAACAGAAATACACTGTCTTGAATCCTAATACTTAAACAACCACAATGCTACCATTATATTATAATATCAGAAGGTCCCTGGGGATCCCCTCCCCAGCTTACCTATATATTAAAATGTAAAATGATAGTGTATAATACTTTGGTAAATCACTGTAATGGGATTGTATGATTGCTCTAAAGGGTCATTATACTGTAGGTAGCACTGGAGCACTAGTGCTTGAATAATTAAGTCTGACTCCCACTAGACTGTGAACCAGTGCACCTATATATGTGTGTTATTAATATCATTTATCAGAGATAGGCCCAGCAACTGAAATGTGCACATAATATTTGCTGCCAACTATGGGAAAACGGTAAGACATTTTACTTTTACTCTTAAAAAAAAATCATTAAAAAAAGGGCCAATGGTGCACTCATGGTGTATATGATTCATAAACCACAACTAAGATCTGATGCTACGTGTTAGAACTCAAATCAGGGTTGGAACATTGTTTCTCCCTGGGAAAAATAATTCACATTAAGCATTTTAGTAAATATCTGGATGCAAATATATCCAGGTGTAAATATCTGGCATTAAAGTTACAACTGTTACTCTGGAGTCTCAATTCCAAACCGTCTGTGACAGAGCATTTAGTCAACATTCTTTGGAAAAGGTGTCTCCAAGTTTATTGGTGCCCTTGGATTTTGTGAGGGTGGATTGGATTTTGCTGAGCCATAGCCATGTTAGAAGAGCAATTCTCAGAACAACCAGAGAATTGTCTGGCTCTGAATGCATTTTATTTTACATGTTGTGGGTGCTCTTGTCTAGAAGGACTTGCACAGTTTACATTTACGCAGCTGGATATTTCACTGCAGCAATTTAGGTAAACTTGCTCAAGGGCATGACTACCTGGGAATCAATGAGTTGGAAGACCAGCTCCTGAACCATTGTGCTGCCCTGCTGCACTAAAGGTGGGGTACATCACAAGTCCTACCTATACACAATTGTGTTTAAGTAAAGGCAGAAACTGATAATTGATTTGTCATTCCCAAAGTCAGACAGCATTAACCCACAATGGAGACAATATGGCTATCCAGATGAATAACTTTATACACACAGCAGCAATGAACAGACTGACCTTTGGCCTGGGTGGGGGAGCCATTACAGGTTACAAGAACCGGGAAGTGCGAGATCAGCTAGGATCACACATTTCACACGACCAAACAAACCCACGTTTTGGCTTTTGTTTTCCATTTAACGACTTTTCTCCCCTTCATTTTCCTGTCTCAGGTATAGGGAAATGCCAGTGGTCAGTGAACACCTTACTGAGCCATTCGGGAACTGTTTCACTGATTCATCCTGCTTTCTCAATGATCAAGACGTTTATGCTGAAGCCATTCAGTCTGTCATGTTCTCGCTATCCAACACCCAAGAGGTGTTGCCCTTCAGACGGTACGCTTCTATAGAGACAGAAACCAGATGAACACATCAAAGAAGCCCAGTGGTGTCCAAAAGAACTGCGTATGTAAAAAGAGAGGGGGAAAAAAGAATGGTGAACGCTTGCTGCATTTCTAGTATCTTGAGATTTAATTTTGAACAATCAGTACTGAATACTGAATGCAAAGCAAGTGAATTATGTTTTTGTGTGGGTCAAAACAAATGTTGTCATTGACCCACTTAGTGTTATTTTGAGTGATCACTGACAGGATTGAAGATGTCAGTAAATCAAAGGAACTGGTATGTGCTGTCTGAGACATGGCGTTGTGACCCTAACTGAAAACATAATTTAATTAATTAATGAATTGAAACATGTCAGCATAGAGAAGCTATGGCAAAGGGATCCCTGGTGGTAAATTGGTATTGAGACCTCTGTCCACCCATATTAGAAATATTTAATGTGTGCCATGCTACCTACAAAAAATGACCAAAAATGCACAAAGCTGTATCCTAGTAGCAGGGTTACATCATTTCCTCCTGCCATGTCCTTCATGTTGTGGTCTTGCGGGTGATGAAGTCCTGCACTGTGGACTTCACAAACCTCTCTGCTCATGTGGATCTCTTCACACAAGACACCACAATGGGTGAAAATACATTTTGGAAAAGCAATAGGAGAGGGAAATGCTCATACTGTGTTAATACTTTACATTTTCCCCATAATGTAAACACATGATAAATTACTAGTAATATAATTATAATAATATTATTTTTTTACGATAACTACACGATTGAAATTGTTGATAATTAGTCAACATTACTGAGGGTTTGTATGTTGTTATTAGTGTAGTTATTTGTACATTCTGTTATGAATTAAGTGGTTCTAGTTCTGTTGCCAAATTATTTTGCAGGCTTAGTCTACTTTGCAGTCTAGTTTTTTAAGTGAATATAAACCATGCTGCAAAGAAAACATGCTGACGCAGTCACCTTACTTGCCAGTGACTGAAAGGGATCATTTGGAATATGTTCTTGCTTATGTTAACAGAAACTTTGAGTTCATTAATATCAAAATGCAGCAAGCACTCAATTCCAAATATTTCAAACGTACAGTCTCAAAATAATAAATACTCAGCACATTGATGTATTTGAAGAGGATATACTATCCCATGCTGAAAAATCAACTTGCGTTACAAAAATATACTGAAAATAGCTTCTATTGTGTTTTGTATACCCTGTAAAATGGTGTGATCAAAGGCACAGTCTTGTTTGAATAAAAAATAAATAAATAAAAAATAACAAATCACCACACGTAATTTAGTCTGGGAATAATGTACTCAAAAGTAGACAGATCTAAGCCAACGAACACAAAAAAGCTGACGATAAAGTTGGTTTCAAAGTACTACTCTTCTGTTATTCATCACTTGTCAAAATCAAACACTGCAGCAATTTGACCTGAATCCATCTTGGGAAAAAATGACCCCAATTCTGTAACAATGCATCCTCATAAAATACATTTCGCTACACAGACTACACAGCCTTCCTGAAGCGATTCCCACTGGGATGTGGGATTCATAGAAACATGGGAGACAGAGATGACACAGATGATGAATGCGTGTCTGTGGCCAGGAGACCACAAACAGAATCATACTGCTTAAACCTTCAACAGATGTAGCGGTAAAAATCTGGCAGTACAGCAAACCCAATAATACGATATAGCCACTGTATCGACATTACACTCGTTTAGCAGACATTATGGCAGGCTCACTACAATCGGTTAACATTTTAATTTTCGCTCGGCATGAAGTCAAAATGATGTGACAAAAGCTTTGGAGATTACCATACATGTTTCAGTTCCCTGTTTATCTGATAGTGCTCTATGTGAAGATACAGAGTCCAACGATTTATCAGTTGTTTGGATATGGTGGGGTCTATTTGTCATTTCAGCTTATGTGAAATGTTTGTTCCAGTGAAGAGTGATAAAAACTAGTGATGTCATCAACTTTGAAATGGTGAGGACAGTTTTAGCCACCAGGCAGAAGAGAGTAAAGCAGATCGGACTGGTACATAAGAGCTGGGCACCCAGGGTCACGTTGAGATGACTTGCTAAAAATCAAAGTGCTGAACCCTTTTTTTAAAGACAGGTAAGAGCGAGTGATGAAACAATTACCGCCGAAATGAGGAAATGAGGGTTTCCATGGAAATTATATGAAAGCCAACACCCTTCCCCCTTCCCGTAGCAGTCCTTGTTCTGCATTCCGCAGCTCCACTGGAAGGTCAGACATTCTCTGTCTCTACCGTCACAGGGGTAAATTCAGACAGTATCACGGTGCGGAGCATCTCTGATATTCCCCACCGAGACCGGCTGATTAGGGCCATGTCTTCCCACTCCTGCTTCCCCGTGTGTTCCCTCATGTGTACCCCACATCACGAAAATCAGACAAGGAGGCGAGAAACTAATCGAAACGCGACGGTCAGGATTCTCCACCCGGCTAATAATGGGTTCCGCTGCATCCGCTCCCTATAATCCCCTCTCCGGCGTCGCAATTACCTGAGCGGGATCCCGGGACACGCGCCTCAAGGGTGGAAGATGAGAGGGACACGGGCTCCGTTTCCTACCCAAGTCTTTTGCATGGTTTAACATTCAGCCAGACAAACCAGTAAGACCTCAATGTCGAAAGGGTTTTAACATTTTCACTCACCTGCATTTCTTTCCTGTGTTAAGAGAGAACTCTCCCGCCACGGACTGTTGTTATCCCAGCAAGATCTCATTTGAAATGAATTCAGACTCTAAAACCTGGAGTTGATGGCTCTGTAGCCACACGCTGAGGTTGATGCTCCAAGATGCCAGCCAATGTTTGGCTCTACAGACGTACACACGGATGCAAATGTGAACATGAGGCCGTTTCAGTCTCACTGCCCCTTTCCAACTGTGATGGACACCATTTGGATCTGATTGGCTAAATGGCCCTGTTCCCTGGCCTCGATTCATTTCCGTGTGGTTCAAGGTGAGAGCAATCTAATCATAAACGAACAAAAGACCTTTCTGACAGATGGCTTCATGGCGGGAGACGAGGGTCTTCGTTCCTCACCTGGGCTCACACAAAGCGGTGGGGTACCAAAGCCATAACAGGTTATCTCCTCAAATGCTACGGCCAGCGCCCGCTTCTGCACACCCCGCCATCGTCATTTGTTTTCCTTTGACTGCCGTCGCCCGAGGACTCAATTTTCTCGAAAGCAGGTTAACCCTCCACAAAGAGATCCACATTTCCCATCATGCAGCTGTCCCCCACTGTGTGGCTCGCAGTGTGCAAGTGGCTTTCTGTGAATTATTTCATTTCAGCAGATCTGTAGAACCTACAGGCAATGTGAAGATAACTTTATATTTAAATATGAAGTAGAAAATAAACGCCAGACAAGTCACAATCATTATGATATTTTTTTCTATAATTTTCTGTGGGTTAAAAAAAAATGACGATTACGAGTATCCATGAAAATGTAAATGAAGTCATAGTGACTAAAGGAATTTCAATGTGGTATCAAATAAACTACACACTTCCAGAGCATTAAAATGTATATTTTGTAGTAACTACAGGCATTTTCCAGTTACAGAAACAAAAGTAAACAAAACAAAGGTAAATGTCTTTTTGATGGCTCAAAAATATGTTTAGCTGATTTTTGCATACGAGATTAGATTGCCTCAGCATTCTGGCAGGGAAATAAGATAAAAATGCTGCTTTAAGGTTTTTTCATGTTTTACATATCATGAGCAAAATATGAAACGTGAAAATCAGAGCAGACTTCAGATGCCAAAACAGCTCAGTGGAAGTTTCCAGAAAAATAAGCTGCTTTGTATGTTGATAACAGGAATTAAGAAGGACCTGTGTGATTGGGAAATGGTATGACTGACAACGCTCAGAAGACAGGAGGGAAAACACTGATATTCCAACTATCATCATATAGGACATTATAAATGGGTTGGAAGTGAATTACAGATCAATGAAAGAACAGCCTTGCAATACAAATAGGTTCAAATCCCATCGCATTACATATGGAAAATGCAATCAAATTTACAGCAAAGTCACAGCATGTCATTCAGCTCTATTTCGCAACATATAAAATCATAACATTTCACAGAAGGGAAGTTTAAGTTGGCCTTAAAGGTACGAAGGTTACCACATCAGGCAAAGAATCTACAGGATAGGACAAGGGGATAAGTAAATTAGTTAAAATGTGTTCAGAAGTCACAGTTTATGAATTATAAAAATGTGTTTTAATACTAGTCACCCACGGCTTCTGTTTGGGATACTTTCTGCTTCCTGACTGCCTGCAATAGACCTCTTACAGACTGTTACAGTGCTGGTCTAATTTTAATGGGATTTCTTGCTCTCATAGCCAAGGCAGGGTGGGGAAATTTTTGTGGACCGTCCGACCAACCGACAGAGTGAGCTATAGAGCTGCTGGTTGCACCTAATAAGGACTTTTGCTCCTTACTGGACCCACTGGAGGAGAAGGGGTCAATCGGTTGACTAGCTCCAGCATTCCAAGTGATTAATGATTTTGAACCAATTTCCAAATGTGTGTTGAGACTTTCTGGGTGTCAAGATGGCCGTTTTTTAACATGGATAAAAAAAAAGCTACAAAAATTGTTCTGTCCGAATTCTATAACATACATATATACAAACAAGAATACACAGAAGAGAAGAAATCTAACATGTATTTCAAAGAAAAATATGTTATGCAATTCGGTTTGGGGTCCCTGCAATGTGGGCGTTGATCATTCAGGTAGCATGGCTCTTTACAGACCTCCATTAGACCTCCATGTGAACACTTTCAAAAAGCTGTTTAAAGAAACCCATTTCACCTCATGATTATTGAAATCATCAGTTTGAAATGAATTCATACAAGATTAAATCATTCCTCCTGGTACAAGTATATTCTTCCATACTTTAAACTGTGAGAGCGTGTGAATCTAACAAATTGGTCATTAAGGGTCTTAAAATATTCAACATTTTGAAAATATGTCTTCATTAGAAATTTAGCAGTCACGGGAAGGGAGAGATAAAGCTTTTAAATACAAAACTATGCCCGTGGTTGCAAACTAAATTTGGAAAACCACATAAAAATGCATTAATAATAAGAAGAATTGGTGAATAATTAGGAGAAGAATAGCCTGCATTTATATTACAGTCTAGCAGGATCTCAAAGTTTTCTACATTGATGCTGACTAAGCATCACTTGTCTTCTTAGTGAACTTAGCATGAAAGAAAGCATTGTCTTTTTATTTCTCAGAAAAATAGGCAGCATGGTACTGTTCACAAAGAGCTATTGTCACAGCAGAGATTTGGAACCATTTTATAACATATTACAATTTTCAAAAAAGTTACACTTGTATCTAAATGGAATCAAGTGGGTCTGATAACTGCAACAGTTTTTTTGACTTGTTGAATGGAGGGACCAAGGCTCCAATGTTCTCCTTCAACTTTGATTTCCTATCCCATTTACATTCAGTGAATCAGTGTCAAAAGTCAAATCAGTGTAGCAGTATCAAATCTGAACCCATGAAACTCATGTATTCTGTTTTTTCCCACCAAGGCTAGCACCAGGCAGCAGAGTGGCTGTAAAAATTATCGCTGTGTTGTGATGTAAGCTCCATGGCGACAAGGTGTCTGAGGCAGCTGGGATGTCCCTGATTCTATTAGGGCCATTCATCAGGCCCGGCCGGACGGGCCAGGGCCCAGGGCTGCCATCCCGGCTGCGGCAGGACAATAATAACCCATCACAGAGGCTCTGAAGAGCCCGCAGGCTCATCCAGCTCCGGGACGTGACAATCCGCCCCAGCCTTCTCTTCTGAAGAGACGTTCATTCAAAAGGGGGAAACAGCTCTCAAATTCCCGAGATGATCATGAAGTCCACTGTAATAAAATAATTTTTTGATATGCGACTTTTCCCCTGAATACCTTGTCTCAGAGAGTCTGATCCCTCTTAATACCCGTATTGTTGAGGGCAACCAAAATAGAAACACCAAGAGCTGGCTGTGAATGAACTCCATGGACTCTCACTGGTGGCTGTTACTGTTGTTGTTTCCTGCTACCCATAAAACCATGGTACCAGACACACAAAACATCTTCACACTGGGTAGCACCTGCTCAATTGGAGTCAGCTGTCACAACCAGGAAACATTTAACTTATAATGCCAGACTATGCCAAGTCGCATTACGTTTTTTTTTTTACATTGGTACAGTAGCAGAGTTCAATGAGACAGAGAGAAAATTACACTACACTGGGTTTGGAGCTTTATATTCTGTCTGTCTCTTCAGGGCTTGTATTCCACTTTACAGTGGGGGTTTTTATACATCTCTCTGGTGTGACCATAAAAAGCGCTTAAGACATCCAGGTAATAGGGCTGCTGGGGGGGGGGGTTGGGCTCCCTCAGGCGAGAGATCCGTATTGATCCAAGCGGGTCAGAGGCCAGGGAAAGCTAACCTATTTTCATCCTTACTGAGAGAGGCTGAGCCTGGGGCTGGCCTGCGTATGAGAGAGAGAGAAAACACGCTGAGAGGAGCAGTGAGAGGGATTGTGTGAAATAAAAGAGGCCAACTACAGCAGCCAAGCACGGTAACCTTTTCTTCTGCAAGTGAGTACCCACAGAAATTAAAATCTGACAATACAATCAGTGTATGATTTACGATGTCCAGTAGTATCATTCTAGTTATGTACAGGACTTGTGGATTTTACAGGACCTAAGAGGCAGATCTGAAGGAAAGAAAGATGTGGGGATCTAGAGTGGCTCAAAATGGACCTCTGGGTCCCATGGTGTGACACTTGGCTGATGTGTTACCTCTGAAAGTAGCAAGCAGAAGCTGTAAAGAGTGGACATTACCCTCTGCTGCCTGCCAGCTGGGTGTGAATGAGGAAAACATTCTCCTGGGGACGGAGGAGATCAATACTCTCTCTGGCCATTTCTGTGGAAGTTTTGCTGTGCCCTCGGTCGGTGTAGCAGGTACAGATGAGAATCCTTAAACATGTACATCAAAAACAGCACGCCGTCCTACCTGCCTGCCACAACCGATTGGACCCCATAATACAGGTGTGTTTGTATTTGGCCTTATGGATATTGTCATCACTGAAACACTGTGGGATTAAATACATCAGTGGATCCCTATATAGCAGAAATCAGAGTCCAAATCAGATACAGCACAAATAAACGTATGCATGAAAACGGTGAGAGTTTGAATGTACAGCAGACTAATTGCTGCTCTTGCCCAAGGATAAAAGCCAGAGAAAGTTCTTGCAAAGCACAAACTATAAGCTATAAGTCATTCCTATTTGGATCACCTGCCCGGTGAGGTGATGTTGTTTGTGCAAGTCTAACATTTCAGACTAGTAGACACAAATAAGTGATTCCTAAAACAGACAACCATAAAACATTCAAACCAGAATAGCTATTTATTTTGGTTCCTAAAAAGTTCATAAATTTTCCCTCAGAGCAGAGTGATGAAGACTTGTGGCACACCTCTCCGCCAGTAGGAGCTGAGGAATGTTATGCCCTTGATTGATCACCCATATTTTCCAGTGGGAGCAGCTGAGTAATGGGGTTGACAGTGGACCAGATGTCAGTCACGATCACACTGGCACCATGCCAGGGCCACTGGCAACCCAGTGAAACCCACAGAAGCGAATCACCCACTGGTTTCAGAGCAGTCTCGGTGCACATTGTGCATGAGAGATGGGCATACTGACCGAGGAAATTAACTTGCATACGTTGGAATATTCTGGATACACAACTGACAGCAGTTTCAGGAATTGACCGTTCTGTATCAGAGCTTATGGGTGACTGTGGGCTCTGAAGTAACTGTGTATGTGCCACTCACACCAGCTATAAGCAGCACTGTGTCTGAAGGTACTCAGCATTTACTTCCTGTATGATGCAACACCTTTCAGTTGCGATGGTAAAAAAAAAATTCTCCAAAGGAAGGGGCTGGTAAAATGTACACATACGTTATGAGGAAAGCAGCCTCACCCACTATGGCATTGTAGGTATTGTAGTCTCATACCTCCTCACCACATGGCAGTGTGGTAACACAGAGAATACAAACCGCTCTGAGACCAGAGTCCCAGAGTTTGTGTTTAGAAGAATCCAATTACCATCTGTGTTTGCAGGGTGCTGAGACTACTTCCTGATACAGACCCCTGGAACTGAGAAAGCCAAAACCCACCACAGGCAACAAATTTGGAAGTAAAAGCAAATCTGCCTCTCTGGCTCATACAAATATCATTCCAGTCTACTTCATAGTGAAATATGTAAAGTGACTAACAGCTACCCACTTGAGAGCCAGGGGTTGACCACAGCGGTCTGAACAGGATACTCAATAATCCAGAAGCTTCCTTACACAGGGCCACTGATTACATTCTGCTAGGCCTCATTCACTTATAATTGAGCCCAAGGTCAAGCCCTGCATTACTTCACTTCCCATTCTAATCAATAATCTGCCTGATTGCTAGTTTCCGCATTTACAGTGCAGTGAACGTGTGTGTTCAGCTGAATCTTGGGCCATTACACACATAAAGCACATCTCTCTTACAGCCTGTTCTACATCAGTACACACGACTGAAGAGTAATGCTCCATCCTGTTCTTTTCACAGGCAATATGATATAAAGAAAAGGAAAGGAGAACTACATCAAACACACTTAGGCTGGGACCCAATCAAATACACCTACTCTTTAAGGGTATATGCAATTCATTCCAAATAGACTTCACAACATGTTTCTTTCAGTTTTTTTTTTCACTTTACTATTTTACATGCACAACGGTCCTTTGGAATGTGTTACGTTCATTCTAAAATATGTTTCTTTGTTTGCACCAGCCATGGGGTCCCCAACACCCAAAAGGCCTTCAGTGCAGCAGGTTCACCAGTTATCTTTACATCAGATCAAATTAAAGCATGATGATCTTGACTTTAGATTAAAAACAAAATGGAGTGGATAACCTCCACACATTATGTATATGGTTATTGTATGTGTTACATCTAACATACTTCAGGGTTGAATATATGCAATTATTTGTCATTCATTGACTGATGCAGAGTTGGTTGTGCAGGAGGAAATTGTACTGGATGCTAATCGTAATCCTCAATGGTACATGCCGTCCCATATAAGACTAGGGTTGGGATCCAAATCAAATGAAAAGACCATATTTCAAAGGATGTTTGGTTGTTTCCCATAAAATAGAAAATGCTCAAAGAAATGTATGTTGTAATGTAAAATCTTAATAGAAACTGAGGTTGGGATTCAACATTTACATCAAAACGTTCAATTACACTTGAAATACAGCGTTTTGCTTTTTCTCAACAAGAGCAGATTGCCAAGTATGTAGTTTTCATGATTGTGAACTCTCCAGACTGGGTCACTGAAGATAAAAATGAAAGTTGCATTTAATGATGGGCCATAGTTGAGGACCAATGTTGACTGAATCCCAGCCTAAGTTTTCTTAATTGGGTCCAGGTTGAAGTCATGCTGACACTGTGAAGCCCTTAACACAAATGACCCCATATGGCCACCACCCCTGCCTGTCTGACCATAAACCTTCCCAGCAGGCACCAGCTCTGGGTGACAAGTCTGGCAGTAATACAGCCATCCATCACCTCTGAAGCGCCAAGGCATAAATCACTCATGACACCTGATGAGTGGGAGATCTGGCCCTCGAGATGACTGAGCGAAGGACATCCCCTCCAGGTATCCATGGTGACGTCTGGAGTCAGAGACTCAGCCAATGGTATCCCACCCCCCAGGTGTGTCAAAATGTTAAGTGAGACCAGGGCTGTAAAGAAGTTTTTAACCTACATGACATCTAAAGTGAGGCATTGTGTTCGATCTTCACACACAAATGACAAGCTACCGTCCCTGACCCACACTTTGATTCAAATTCATGTTCTGGGTCGTACTTTTTGGGTCTGACCTTTCGTAGGCTTTGTCGAGCCACAGCGGTTCTAAATTAGCCAGCACCTGGAAAGCAAGTAACGTCCCGCCAATTTATTTCTGACATTTGTTTCTGCAAGGCAGGCGTTTTTTTGCGACTTGCTCACTGGTGCAAATAATAAAGGGCACAACCACATCAAAACCTTTTTGCTACCTTCCACATCTCCAGATCAAAAGCAGGAGATGGAGACGTGCTTTCGCCTCAGTCTGCAGAAGAGGATCGAGGTCCTGTGTATGTCCTCTCCATTGACAGGTGCCGGTGCAGGTGACAGACCTTTCACCTCAAGCTTCTCTCTCTATCACATCCACTGGCTGTGTTTCACCATCAATGGCTGACTGAACCGCTTAAATGACTCAAAGGTAAAACTTCAGAAAAACCTCAAAAAACTTGTGTCTACATGGCTCAGTTAATAATGGTGCTTGCGTCTCAGATTTCTATGTATAATTACATGGATAGGACCAGACTTCTCGAGCAGCAGGACTCAGTAGGGCTTTTAATATACCAGGGCTGGGATTGACAGTCGCTTCATTAGTTTCATGTCTGGCACCTACAGACCACCTGATATCAGTGAAAGGGACATCTCTCCTCCAACTAGCACATAGCATGATGTGGGCTATTTGAGTGTGTAATATAGCTGATGACTAAAAGGTCAGCACACTCTGTGGTCATTATGAGTGTGTAATACAGCTAATGACTAAAAGGTCAGCACACTCTGTGGTCTTTATGGGTGTGTTATATAGCTAATGGCTAAAAGGTTAGCATACTCTGTGGTCTGTATGAGTGTGTTATACAGCTAATGGCTAAAAGGTCAGCACACTCTGTGGTCTGTATGAGTGTGTTATACAGCTAATGGCTAAAAGGTCAGCACACTCTGTGGTCTGTATGAGTGTGTTATACAGCTAATGGCTAAAAGGTCAGCACACTCTGTGGTCTGTATGAGTGTGTTATACAGCTAATGGCTAAAAGGTCAGCACACTCTGTGGTCTGTATGAGTGTGTTATACAGCTAATGGCTAAAAGGTCAGCACACTCTGTGGTCTGTATGAGTGTGTTATACAGCTAATGGCTAAAAGGCCTGCACACTCTGTGGTCTGTGTGAGTGTGTTATACAGCTAATGGCTAAAAGGTCAGCACACTCTGTGGTCTGTATGAGTGTGTTATACAGCTAATGGCTAAAAAGATTCCACCTGTCATGCGAAAAGGAATGGAATTACAAGCCCCATCCCACAAGCTACTGCAGATCAATACTTTTTATATTGCCCTGAGAAACTGCAAACTGTTCAAAACTACTCGAGTACTCAAATAACAGCATTTTCAATTTCTCTCAACATGAGTAGATTGCCAAGTTAAATTTTCATGATTGTGAACACTATAAAAGTCAGTGAACATAAAAATGGACAGCTGCATTTCATGATGGGCCATAGTTGAGGACAAATGTTGACTGAAACCCAGCAAAGTTTGCTTAATTGGGTCCAGGCTGAAGTCATGCTGACACCGTTAAGCCCTCCACATATCTAATAAATTATGACCCAGCACTGAGGGATCTGAAATCACACACGTAGGAACAAAAGACATCTCCTCAAGAACAGATAATTGATAATGTGCTGAAAAACGGAACTTAAAGCAAGTCATCCCCGTTTTCTGGCTGCTAGCCACCAGCCAATAGCATCTCAAAGATCTAAAATCTGTAGACACAATACACCCATAGCATTGGACAGCATGCACGTAGCACTGAATAGTGTTTACTTTGCTCGTACATGACGGATACCAGGCACAGAACAATATCTTCCTCAGACTCAAAATGAAGTGTGCGTGGTCTATATGAATGCCAGCCTGGAGGGATTAGTAGAGAGTAGTTTTGGACATCTAAGCCACAACGATAATCCAAGGCATGTTTAATGAGGTTATGCTACTGTCACATTGATGTAACACAAGACTGTCTTTCTTTGTGACATCATAATTCTCCGCAAGGTCCTGATTTGCGCCTGTCTGTAAGTCTTTCATCCCATATAAACAGATTGCAGTGCATTATACCTTTCTCTAATAATATTTCATAGTACTATTAATATGTAAAACAATATTTTGAGGTTGAAGTCAGTTCAGAACTGGAGCATTTAAAATCATTGATTACAAGTTCAGAAAGTAAAATTATGTATTAGACATACAAAAGAAACAAAACAGAATCAGACATCTGAGCCTAGACATATGACTGCAAAAGTGAACTCTTATTTACAATGAACTCAACGGCACAAAGAGTTGTCCTTTGGGTGAAAATAAAATCGAAAGGAAATGTGTAATTAAGTCATACAAATAATTAAGCTCCGCTTCTCAGGTCCACGTACTTGTGTGCTTGTTATATCCGCTAAACATGTACACTGCTGCTCCTTCTCCTGGAATTTTTTTTCTGTATTTGCTAGCTGTAATTGCGAATGATGATCATTTCTGGTGTTTCTTGTCATAAAACCGCCCTGAGCGCACTGTAAGTGAACTTCCTTTCTGTCAAAGGGTGCGAATATTTGGGAAAGCAGGTGCATTTGAGTGAGGGTCGTTTGATGTCCTGGAGTGACATAGACTACCACTGAGGCGGAAATTTAATCACAAGAAACTAAAAAGAAGCAAGCAACCCCCCAGTAATATAGAGGAACACGTTCTGACAGCACTGAGCAATAGCACTGAACTCATCAAGGCCAATAAAAGTATGAGGCTGCAGGATGTTTCCTAATTTACTGCATATTATCTTTAATACACATACATGGCATCTTGTGGTGCACATTGTATCTGATTATGATAGAACAATCTAGCTGCTGTAGGTCTTTTTATTGTCCTCAGCAAAACGATTATTCTCATTCATACTTCATCAATGCCCTATCCAAGCACATTCATTATAATAATCTGGTTAATAGTTAATCAACATGTGTGTTTTGTTTTTCAGAAAAATGCGGTCTGCTGTGCATGTAAATGCAATTGTGCTACATCGCAAATTTCATGTGTCTCATCCAATTTTCTCTCCACAAATAAAGCTGTTTGTGAAGAAGCAGAATGTTGCATTCAGGAAAATGAGAGGCAAGAGGAAACCCCATTGTTCCTGTCTAACATCCTTTTAATCACTGTGTACTGAGATGGAAACAGAGTATTTAAAATTGGATTGAGACTGCCAGCTAGAAATGCATGTTGTAGCTTGAGTTTTTACACTGCCCGAGCGCTAAGCTTAAACCCTCCGTGGGGGCATTCCAAAACATGGGTGATGGAATACTGCGGAAATCCAGTGCCAATCACTGCAAATCAAGATATTCTGAGAGTAAATACATTCAACATATAGTAAAACTAGCAACTACATAATATAAGCACTGGTAGAGAAGTTTGCTTGTTAACTTGTGCATCCACTCGTTGGAATAAAAAACTTGTTCTTCAGAAAAGTGTTTTTCCAGCTACTTTCAAAATTTGACAATTACTTCTGAATATTCATGGAATTAGTGTCCAATAGGTTGTAATTGAGTCATCAATTTTCAAATTGATGAAAAACAAATCAATTTCTTTGCATCAGAAATACATATTAACTATGATATGCTTGTGATTGCAAGTTCCATGGTAAATAGGTTGCAACAAACAGGGCATATCTATGGAGGTTTACTTTTGACATATTCTTGCACACCTTTATACACGGTAGTCATGGCTTTCTTGTTTTTGCCATTATTACATCAAAACAAATCTTAATTATATGAAAAGTTTCATTTCAAGTTGTTTGTACCTGGCTACTTCCAAGTGCATAGTTCTATCACACTGTACTAAAGATATACTTAGCCATTTCACTTCAAAATACCCTTCAAATTTGTACACATTTGCACTCAGTTGTCAGTTACATGCTCTATTGGTGATGCCACTGTTTCACAATAAATAATCTTGATTACATGAAATGTAATTAAACTTTATATTAAATTTTTAGTTCTGAAACATACATGCCAGAAAGGGTGTAAGGTCATAATCTTGTTTAAGTGACACGGTCCTATATTTCTTACATTGCAATTACTCAGTAATAACCCGTTGTTAAAGTATTTACAATACAACAACAACAGTATACGGTCTCAGTATAATTGTATATACTGAAGACTGACACATTGATTTGCAGCTGTTAGGGCTAATGGGTACATTTTGAATATATTTTGTTATATGAATATTAATCAGTTTTATTTCACATTGAAGTAGGCCATTTTTGTGGTATGCATGGTGATTATACTGCACCATCTGTACATGTTGTCATTTTCTTTATTTCTTTTAATTGCACAATATTTACAGCATTACACAAATGAGGTACTTTGGGTTGTTTCTTCACCAAGTCATTACATTTACCATCGCTAATGCATTATATCACTCTCATACCATTGAACATTAATTCTGTTTGAAAAACTGACATCACAGAGAGCAAGCTTTCCTGCAAAGCTGTTAGCAGCACTTCAAAATGCAGAGCCTTATTAACGTGCATGGTTAAAAGCAAAAAAAAAAAAAGTGTTTTCGTGTCCTTCAAAAGCATGGTAGGCTCTACATTTTAAATGGTAGCTTGTTCACACATCAACCCCAGCAAACTCCTGCGCTGACTCACTGGTTTGCGTAATTGAATTCACACAGGTTCCTCACAGCTGTGAGTCCCAGGAGGACATTCCTATCGACATGCCCTGGATTTCAGAATCAAACCCAGGCCGAGGCTAAAGCCAATCACTGCTCACAAAGCCTGCTGGGCTGAACTCGGCCTCCAGAAACTACAAACACAAAGACGTGACCAGCAACCCTCGTTAAGTAAGAGGGCTGAAGAAAAACAGTAAATGGTGACAATTAGGATTCTCAAAACAATTTATAAAGACTGTGTTTCAGGGTATGGATGGTTCAAATCGAATGGATACAGAGGCGAAGTAGGTTAAAATGGCTAATTATACTTAGCGTCTCTCAAACAGCACTGGCTCACAGTTGAGTTCATTAGAAAATGATTTGAATCTCCATGCACAGACTCGTATGTTATGCAACCTGACAACTGTAGTATCTGCCGTTCCTGTTTCTCATACTCTGTTTGATTAACAACATTTCTGGATTTGACAATCAATTTAGCAGCTCTTTTCAAATCAACGTATTGTCATTAGATTTTGTTAACTGTTGTAACAAACAAAATATGAGACGAGTAGATTGTCGGTGAGATATTAATCAGTTCAAATTTATGTCCCCTGATATCCAAGACATGAAATCCACATACAGATTTCATACTTGAATATGCAGCATAATGCAATTAAATGAAAAATTGCTCCCAAAAAAATACTCCCATTTTGCTTAAGTCTCTTATGATTTAGCTGCCATAAGCGTTTCTTCCATGTGTTCCCCAGAGGTTGTACTCAAAGAAACAAGCGGTCCCTTTTTCAATCCAATTGAAAAATACAATTCACCTTGGAAGGTCCATATTAAATTTTGTGCACTGCACTGAAAGACTTGGGCATGTTCATGCAAAAAAAAATCCAGCTACCGATTCTCGGCCTATATCACCAGTGAACCAATGCTTCCACAGCAACTTTGGAAACCGCCAAGTGCTTTCAACAGGGATTCCACAAACCAAAATATGGACAGGTAAGTGTGCATCTGGATTTTTGCTTCTGCTGCAGAGTTTACTCAATGAGGTATACTTCAAAGTAAGTGACTGCAGACCAAGCTACACTATTGTACAATGCGGACTCAAGTAATACTGTTCAAATCAAGAGATTAAAAATGTCAGTAACATCCCCCAAATAAATATTCAGCCCCCATATTACACAGTCACATGCTAATGCCCTGACAGGAAATGCAGTGAAAGGGTTAAAAAAATCAGAGTGAAGCTGAATAAAAAAGCTGGACTCAGCTGGCTGATGTCACATCCACAGTGTGTAGTTACTGAGTCTGACTACATTATTGAACCAAAACCATTACTGTACGAATCTGCTACACCTCCAGGCACATGACTCCTCAGCTCGAGAGGAGCACCTCCACTGCAAGACAGCTGCAGAATGAAGACTCCCGCACACCCAGGTATTGGGTCTGTTCTCAACAGCCAGGCAGAGGCAGAGTCCTCAGTTCCACAGGAGGTCATTTTCACCTCAATGGGCCAAGTTTATCAGGACGCCTTTAATGGCAGGTATGATGAGGGGGATAACTCAGACTGGCTCAGGGTTTAATAGCATAGCACGGTGCCGATTTTGCTGATGGTCCCTTTTTTCACCATGCGTCTGCATAGTCTCATTAGCAAGGCGCAGAAGCAGCAGGCGGCCGACGGATCTTCGAAGATGACATTACTGTGCAGAAAGCAGAAATCGCATGTACTGCTTGGTGTCTTGATTGGTCTCTCTTTCCATCTAGTCATTATTCCCTGGTGTAATTAAATGGTGACCAGTTATACAAAACAGTTCACAGAGAAATGTCTGCCCTTGAATGACCTGTTTGTGATCAAAATTTGAAATAAATTCTTATTATACCAACATCTGAGTTATGAGTTATGGTGGATGTATGTACATCTCAAATCCCTATGGTGAGGAAAAGGATATGCATATTGACTGTCTCTCCTCAAAAACAGGGTATAGTCCTGGGGCCTCATTTAAAAAAAAAAAAAAAAAAAACTTTGCATACTTTTGTGCTTAAATAGTTACGTACGCCAAAACCTATGAGTTTGCGTACGCAAAAAAAAATTCTGATTTATAAAACTTGCATATGCAACACATACGCATGTCTTCTGTTATAAATCACAACTAATCCTACAATTGTGCGTGCGTGAACGCGCGCCACAACCACACCCTGAAACGCCCACATTTAAGCATATATGGTTCTCCGGAAGTCGAAATCAATTAAGTAAGATCTATAAATAATGTGTAGAACAGAGCAATACATTTTAAATGCAATAATGGCAGAGAACAGGGGAAACAAAGAAACTGCAAAAGAGGCTGTGGGATTGACGCTTTAGTGTCCTAAACAGAGATTAGAAAAAATATAATTTCAGGTGGCCACAGCACTGGGGAAACAAATACAAAAACACCTTGCATGGCAGGAGGTTACCACGTCTGTCAGTTTCTCAGGTATAGAGAGCCGCACGCAGATCAAAATAAAAGATGGTCCGACATCAAACTTGAGGAAAACAGGCTTCTACTTGCCCAACTGCAAGTGTATGGGCAACGGGCGGCGGTATGGAGGTTGCCACCACTGAGCTCCGTCAATGACTGGCTAGCTACGATTATCGGAGTTGATTTCCAACTTTACTTCTCCATCAGAGTGAATGAATCATGAAATGACCCTGGCCATCGTGCAACCACATAATGTCGTTTTTTTTGTGCATCACATAATAATCGCACGTTTACTGAATGGAAATTCTAATGATTTACTTACACCTATTCATCCACTGACTGCGCCCTTATTGCAACGTGAGAGCAGTCGATTGCACTGGTGACAGGGGAAACCGGACATCGCTGCAAATTGCTTTTTGATGTTTCCTCTGTGTAGTGGAACTTGATATACATCGAACTCAGGGACCATCCATGGTATGACATGGACTGAATGAGGGCTGGGATATATCCGACCAGTCCGCTATTTCCTGCTGGACACTCCCCGTGGCCAAGAACCCCAGAGCTGACAAGATTTCCAGATGGGCAGGTATTGAATGGTTGCTACGTGTAGGGCGCTCCAGCACCGGTCCCAGTTCAGCACAGAGTTCCAAGAGTACAGTCATGTTAAGTGAAATCGACTCCTGAGCCAGTCATCATTGTGGGCAAAAAAAAGTCGGAACAGTCCCTGAAAACACGTTCCGTCGAACCATTCAATTTACAATATCCTCATTGACAAGGCAGCCATGGTCATGCTGTCTTCTTATCCTCACACGCTTCAAGTCTATTAATGTGAACGAAATACATCGACTAATAATGCACTGATTGCTCATATCTGTTAGTCCTAATTAATCATCAGGTAAAAGGAAACAGTCGTGCAAATTTCTTTTGGTCGCTAGGGTGTGCTATTTGGAGCAAATATGAGCCCTACATGTGCGTACAACTGGGTCAAATGTATCGTACCGGTTCGCACATTCTCACGTCAAGTAGAAGTTTTATAAATCCCAAACTGTGCGCGAAAATCGGCGTACACATTTTTTGGAGCATTTTTTGTTCGTACGCACGGTTTATAAATGAGGCCCCTGGAGTGTTTTAATGTGAGATAGAGTTACCTGTGTAATTATCCATTTTAAATAGTGAAGTGCCAGCTTAAAATAAATAAATAAAAACACTGTTGCAACCCTCTAGGGCTGAAGACCATTTTCATACAATCTTCCAGGTGGCACTAGTTGAAAGTTATTGATGTTCATTTTATATCACATATATCACTTTTACATGGCTACACAATTGTTGACATGTTAAATATTGTTAAATATTACTTTTCTTTGTTACCATTTCCCAAAATGTGTCATGTTCATAATGATATTTTGCAGTTTCTTTCCCCCACTGGAAAATGATAACATTTTGGTTTAATTCTGGTCTTTGTGAATTGGAAATTGATTTGTATCTTTGTTTTCGTGTTTTTATGATCTCCATACCTCTGAGCTTACCGGTGCTTGCAATATTTCAAAACAAGTGATGTCTCACAAAATTTGTGCAAAGCTCAGATGATATCCGATGCAGTATCTAGTTTTTCCAACTCAGAATTTGGAGATATAAGCAAAAGAAAAAACAGGAAACACCAGTTTTAAAATATAGCTGATGTCAGTTGCTATATACAGCTAATTGTTCTTTTACCAGCACAAGTAAAGGAATTTGACCTCAGAAAAAGAAACGTTTGAACTAAATTTAGGAGATCACATATCAAATTCCGCACAATTCATGAGAGAACACTTCAACACCTTTACACTGCTATAATAAGTATTCACACCTGCAAGCCCTCATGCTAATTAAAACTCATAATTATGCATGGTTGTTTGCTTTATCACATTCTGTCAGCCAACTTTTAATTACCAAGCAATAAAAGACTGTCTGCCATATGGACAGATATATTATTTACCTGTCAGTACCAACCTCATCTTATTCACAAGTCTCAATACAATACCTATCACTATTGAATAACAGCTTGTTATTTAAAACCAGTGTCTCTCTATTCTAGAACCTAAAGAAGCTCAAATAACCGCATAACATCATACTTAAGACATAATTGCTGAAAAGAAATTCCCTCTTTGGATAAGATTTATTATGCAAAAGATGGAGTTCATGCAATGGAAGCTTGAGAACATAAGAATACATAATGATGAGAACAAGCCATTCAACCCAAATAGAGTCGTTATTTACCTACACTGAGAGCATCCATAATTGTGTCATACCAGGACATGGAAACGTGCATTATTAAAACAGGGTTACTGGAAATTTCAGTCTGTAAATATTTTTAATAATTCTGATCAAACCTGGAACTCAATTTGCAATTCAAAATTCAAAATCAGAGTTTAATTTAACCTTCACTGAAAGTAGAAAATTTGCCATATTTCACATTGTTTTTAATGAACACATTTTAGCTCTTTGAACAACCATGAATAAGCCACTCAAACTGTCTAACAGCATATGCAAATAACATTATGCATCTCTTAGTCAATGCTCTTTATATCTGTATCCATGTGCAGCACAGTAAAGCCCCAAACGCCCACCTTTAAACCTGCATGGCGCTGTGCGGTGTTAGGGCAGAAGCATTTAACGGATAAACAGGACTTTGTGTGAATCCTGCCCCTCAGAATGAGCTCCAGATGGGATGGGGCAGGAGGAGTTTTCCCAAACGCCGTTCCTTCAGTGCCTGGGCAGGAAACAATCTGCCCGGTGGGAGACCCGCATTTTTGGAACATTACAGGAGACGAGCAAAGGGATGGCACAAACAGAGAGTACTGACTAATTTTACACGTTCACCGTCCTCCCGAGTGTCCAAATGGCAAGCTGGACCTGTAAATACAGACGTCGCTGCTGGGCGCCGTGTGGCCGTGGTAACCAACATCCCATCACAGATGGGGCCAGGCCCGTGCCAGCAGTGAACGGCGGCCGGGCAAACGGCACGACAATGCGAGGTCAGGACAAACGGTTTGGCCGGAGCCCACTGCCAGATGAGGACCGGGCAGCAGGTGGGAGACTCAGTGAAAAGAATGCTGGGAAAACTTCTGAACGGGAGGGGATTAGTGTCTCCAGAGGGTGGGGTTACGGTGGGGTCAGGGTCCCAGTCAAACAAAACAAACATCCCTTCTTCCCAAATAAAAAGCATTCAGGAAATTTTGATGGATCTTTTGTAAATTAAAACAATAGTGCCTCTGTCGTCATTTTGGATAGCATTCAGACTTTCCCGCCACCACATCCAGCTGGTGAAAGCCATTTCCCAAAGTCAATTGTTTCGTACTCATTCTCAGCACAGTCTCTAAGTATGGCATACACACCTGAGTGACAGGTATATTGTTATGATCATCGGAGTGGTTCTGTCCTCCCTATTGAATGATTCTCCGGCAAAAACACTGAAAATCAGACATATTCCATAGCGGTTCTGTCTGTAGCTTTTTTCCCCAAACTGTTAGAGAGCAGCTGGCCCTGATTGAAGGGTACAGGCAGCAGATGTGAAACCTGTTTTTCCCAGTTGTCCGACAGCAGCTCACCTGAAGCGGTAAATCCGATGGTGACAGATTGCGAGGGAGCCGCTCCTCTGTGAAACCAGCCAACAGGTACAGCTCTGTGTCTTTCAGGAGATGAAGGATCCTCAGATAAAAGTAGTTCCAACGGGAAAAGCCTGACACGTTAGGCCGATTCCTCCTCGACCTCGGCACGCGCGAAAGAGCGAAGACGGGCAACCCTCATGCATCATGCATGAAACCAACGCTGATTCTTACGCACGTCCTGCCTTTTTGGATGACAGTGTGGGGAACAAACGTCCTTTAATCTGCTTTCTGGGTCAAAAATCAAGCGTGGAGCTGCCGAACGTGTCACCGCTCCCTTCGCCGACTCCTTTTTTGTGAGAAGAGACGATGATCTCATCTGGGTAGGGTTCTCTTCCACCCCACACAGCAAAATTGCTCCCCTCCAAACTAATCACGCCTCCCACGGCGCTTGCATAAATAAACGCCTTCTCGCAGAGGCCATATTTAGTCCTGCGAAAGGATGTGATAAAATCCACACTTGTTTGTTAGCGGCGCCGTCTGGGAGGAGCAAGTACGGAGGTGAGAGCTGAAGTGTTGAATCTTTGTGGTGGGGGTGGGGGTGTGGGGGGGTGCGGGGCTGGGGGGCGGAGGGTTGAGTGGCAGCGCACTTGCGATGATTTAAATACTGCGAACCCTAAAACGCCACTTTGCGAGTGGACAGCTGATCACTGCCTCTGGTCGGTCCTGTGGGGCGCTCCAGCATGTGTTGTTTTAGCAGAGTCTGCAAGTGCTGCGTTTGATGGAGGATAATGCAATGGAAAGCATCCCCCTTAGAGACCAAAGCTAAAAAGAACTATGACTACAGGGGACTGCAGACAGACTAAACAGGATATGCAGTTAATCTCAGGACCAAGTACACCAATGAGTCCATGAAAGGCCATACATCTCCAGTGCTGTTCTGGTGTTATTTATTGTGCACAGATTTTGTCAAGCAGCATGGGGCCAAAGACCATGGTGAAAAGGAGGGCTTTAGGCATATAGCATCACACCTCTGCCCCATTTGGTAATGTAAAACCACTTCACACTTTTAACACAAAACAGAAAAAAAACCTTTTGCATTCTCATGTGTTACTATTTTTTCTGCCTTGAAGAATGCAGGTTTCTCTCGTTTGAGGCTGCCAGGCGTTTGAGGCTCAGGCAGTCACAGGGTGTTTGTGGCAATGAAGCGAGGCCGCATATGCAAATTTCAGATCGACTGTCACGTGTTAGCCAAGGGGGATGTTACAGTCAGCAAGGCTAACAGGCCACAGGCAAGATATGATCCCATCCCCTTGCATAATGAGCTGTCCAGACAGACACTAATTTCACTCTGTGGGTTCGCTCTGGCTCCCAGCATTCAATCCCGCAATCAACTCCCCTGTGTCCCATATCTCGTATTCAGATGGTATGCCGCTATTTTGGGACAAACTTGTGCACATTATGCATACTCACACACAGTTTTAAGACAAGAGGGCCATTCCCCTGTGTTGCTTTATCCATCATTGAGCATTTGCTGTCACATTGCAGCGCCTTTGCAGTCATCTTTATCTCAAAGGAAAATTAAACACAGAATTCCCTCCTCTTCCTGATGAAAAAATAATACAGGGTACAGTAACTTCCATGGGTTGTTACAGGGTATCAAGGAACACTCCAGAATACTAATATGCTGGATCACTGTAAGCATAGATGCATTCACAGAATAGATGTTTCAAGTTGAAGTTTCAGGTTTGTTGAATGCCTAGACTTACAGTGAAATGTATGATGCAGTTTCATGATCCCTCCAAACCAATGATGTGGCACTTTCAGTGCTGTTACGCCATAAATGGCAATAGCACTTTACCACTCACACCATCCCCATCATATTACATTACGCCTTTAGCTCCAGTCTCTAAAGCACATAATATAGACATGCATTTTCTTATTCTGATATTTGACTTTTCTTTGGCTCTGAGAATTAAAAAACATAATATAAAATAATCAACACTTCACTTTCACAAAGCTGTGCGAAATTGTTTGTACCAAGTAAATAATGACTCACAGTGTAGATATCGGCTTTCACTCACTTTTTTACCACTGAATTATCTGCTCTTTTTGCTGCAAACTTAGGCTTTCCTCCATGAATATTGATGAGACAGAACTGAATTTTACAGTTTGGTTCATGTGCAAAAACCCTGACAGTTATTCAAGGAAACGATTAGTGATCTAATGCTGAATCATAGTCTATAAATGCTAAATACTAAAAATAAATGCAAGACACTTACATTTTGAGGATACCTTCGATGATTTTGGAATGGATACAACAGGGACTAAGGTGAAGTGAAGGAACGCTGATCAGATATGAATAGCTCAAAGAGGGGGCAGAGGGGCATTTTGGAACTCCACCCGAGTTCCATTGGAACAGCTCATCCTATAGGACTGCCTGCCCCCTCTTAAATGTCATCCAAACCTTGCCATGCAGTTAAAATACAAATATCTGTGCTTCTAACTGCTTATCAAACATAAAGTGACTGCAATATAATCACACCTCCCATTGCAAACTATTTACCGGTAGAGGATCCATACAATCAGCTTACTGTTAATGATTAACAAACTTGTCACGTTACCGTAACGCCAAACTGAATACCAGGGTCACCCATAAAAACCTATAAAATTACCCTCCAGAAATAAGTCAAACTTGGTATTACTTTTTGATCTGACCATAATGGACAACACAAAAATATTGTAAATAAAAATGTTGCCATGAGCAAGATTACTCTTCCCTCATCCATTTTGATGAGACAGTTTGATTCTCATAAAGTATGTCATGTTTAAGAGGCTTGCTTCATACTGAATCCCTCATTGGAAATAAAGCTGAAGTTCAACTGAGCTTGAGCTACTTTAAAAAACTGTCACTATAAATAGGGACAATTTTTCCCCTTTTGGATCCCTCGGGTCCTGGTCTACATTTCACTGCAGGTCATCATCCTCTTAACAATATTTAGCCATTTTAAAAAGCCTTTCTTTGCAGTGTTGTACAAAGATTGGGAAGTTATGGCCCTAGTTTTCTGTAATGCCTGAAAAGTTGACAAACTGTGCTAAAAAGTTATTAAGATTTCATCCTACGGTGAGCTGAGCGTCTGTCTGCTGACGGCTGTGGAATCACATGTTCTGATGTGTACAGTTTATGCCTTGATGTTAAGTAGATGATAAATGCCTATCAAAAACCATTTAGCTGTGGCTCAAAGCCATAGAGTTCCAACTTCCTGATACCCGAGGGTGGGGAACTGGCAAGCGCCATCTTTCGCTACAACAGATGCTGTTAAATTTTGGGGAAAATGAAGGAACCCATCGCTCCCCCAACTACCTTCAGTGGAACCTCCCCCGTGTCAGTGCTGAAGCAAGTCGAGCCAATTTCCCTCCCCAAGACACACATACCATCACATGCAAGAGCAGAAACGACAAGAAGTGAATCGCGCGACAGACCAGACTGCTCAAACCCAGAGAGACTGCAGACTAATCTGTCTCTGGCACAGTGCATCATGTGGCACACAGAGCACAGAGCGGGGGAGCGGTGGTGGGGGCTGGACATCACACAATTGGCACTCGGCTGTCCCACATCCTGGGTAAGGGGGGGGGGGGGGGGGGGGCAAGGGGGGGGGGGGGGGGTTTAGAGCCAGTGAAGGCTGTCGGGTAAATCTGTGTGTTTGGTTAACATTACGGCAAGACTGTTCAAGTCAGTTTACATCTTCCCTGGCAAGTTCAATCAATCAAAATTGAGATGGAATGAAAATAAGAGGGCCTTCCAGCCCCGGAGGGATATGAGCATGTTTGGGCATCAGGGCTGAGAGTTGGGTAGGCCTCTGTAAGGAGCCAGTCATGGTCCACTGTGGAATGACTAGGGAATGAACGCTCTGAACATGAATTTAATTGGGTACAAACAGCCTTGTGGGACAAACCATTGAGCCCCCAACCACATGCATAAACCACATTTCGTTTGGAAGAGGAACATGAGCCAGAGGTCTGAAGCGCGCAAGCTTTCAGAAGATCCATTATTAAACCATCATTAAAAGGGCTGGAAGTCCTTTAGTTGGTTCATGTTCAAACCTGGCAACCATTTGCTACAACTGCTAAATGCATAATTAATCTGTTGATTTATGAATTTTTTAAGCACATTCACATGCATTAAATTTGCAGGCAAACCAATGATATACACAGACAAGGTAACAATGCCGGAGCTAGGACCAAAAACCAGGCTACCTGTGGACCAAAATCATTGACCTTTCTGCAACACAGAAGTAACTTTGCTAAGAGTTAATAATGGTTTATGCTTCAACTTCCGCTACTCTCAGTACATGATCTCTTTTTTTCGGTATACACACTGATATACGGCTGCAATAAAATCAGGTAATCAGTCGCTATCATCGCAGCATCGGGATGCGTATTACTCATTCACACCGAGCAGCGATTTACAGGTGGAGGGCACAGTCCGCGATAGGATTTACTCCGATGCAGGCTTTATTTCCTGCTCATCTGGCCTGTTCCACAACCTCTGCCGTTATTCGCTGTAAACAAACCCCCAAACAAGCGTAATTTCCAGCCGCCGTCGAAGGCGGATCGTCATCCGGAGGCTTTATCTGAGCCTGAGGCTTTCAACAGCCCCACAGAGCCTATACAAGGAAGATTTATGTGGAGAAGATAAATCACGGCTCTGTGGGCACCTCTTTTCCAGAGTCAAGTTACATCATGGGGATGTGAACACACATTACCAAGTTGTGCGAGGGGGCGGGGGGTGTAACGTTCAAATGTACACACTGTGGTCTAAGTAACTACAATTGTGTGACATGATGAAAAAAAAAAAGTCAACAGTTTACTCACTATCCCTGTTAAACACAAAGTGCCAGTATTGTTTCATGCGCACTATATTCCATTCAGCAGGATACGACTTGCTTTGTAAATCTAAATGAAAACAAGGGCTACCAAATGAAGGCTGACCACTATCGTCTCCACATGAGCGAGAGAGAGATGCTACTCCCCACCATCAATGCTCGCTCTTGTGCACTGAGTCACTGGCTCCAGACAAGAGCATCTTAGCAGTTCACACGCCCTTCTGCGGACCGTATTGGAGACACGGCAGTGACCTGGGACCATAGTAAAACTGTCAGCCTCAATCTGGAAAAAAAAAAAAAAAAGTATAGTGCAGAGGATAGGAAAATTATGATCTTTTTCCAATGTGTGGCTTCTGCTTAATTATAGACACCAGACTCATCAACACAGAGTCTGCCTCCAAGGAAACCATTTGGTACACTGTTCATGTTCCTTATGATCAACCAATAACTAGTACCGAGTCCCAAAATGAATATTGACTTCTTTTTGAGCAGGATTTCACATTAACTGCAGGTTAATTGCAAATTAACTGCAGGCACCAATTAAAGTCACACGCACAAAGATCAAAGAAATCCAACAATTATCTTCAGTGGGATTCTTTCTCCTGGCTGTTCAGAGAAAACATCAGGGGCCCCAGTTGGATGACGGCGAAGCGGGTTGCGTTATTTGTCATGACAACCTCATTTACGAGCACCAGAGAGCGGCCCGGCGAGCCGTCAGCTTTGCCTCTCCTGCGAGCGTCGTGACTGACGAATCGACTCGGCCGCTGCAGGGTTTTGATTCTTCGCCTTTCTTACCACTTCAAACATGCCCAAAGGCGCCATTTAAGGGACAGCTCCTTTGTTCATCCGTGTGCGTGTTATCTTCAGAATTAAATTCAACTTCTCTACCCCCAAGTTAGAAAAATGAGATGGAAGTTACTTGAATTGGATATTTTCCCCCAGGAGGCTCAAAACCTAGTTTTAAAAAAAACTCTATGAGACAACCACAGAATCAATGTCTCATCCAAGCCTCTGATGCCAAACTGTTTCCCAGTTTCTAAATCCATTGCAAATACCAGCTTGGGTCCAAATTCAATCTAACCACATAGCGCTTTCAACCATAATTTTAAACAACAAACAATAAAGTTGAATAAGATTTTGTTCCATTGCTATGGAAACCCTTTTTGTTTGTCATTGACTACTGAACTCAATCTTGTCTATGTGATGAAAAAAGATCAACTTTCAGCTGAAACTGAAGAGTACCATGAAATATCAAATCTGGTTCTTACTTATGCCAGCAAGTTCAGTCCACACAAGTGGTGTGAGGAAACCAACTGCCTTGAACCATCTGAACAGGAGAAACAGCTATTAGCTGTCTCTATCACTGTTAACTTAATCTGATTCAAGGCAATCAGTTAATATAAATCATTCGCATAAACTGAACATGTTGGAGTTTAACATGTACATATAGCTAAGCTTTTTGAAGACTTTGAAAAATAAATGGTGGGTATTTGTCCAATATGACTTAAGTGCTTGAGTACAATTAGAGCAAAGGAAACTTATTATATGTATAGCACAGCAATTAAATCACACAGGCAGCTTCATGCTGTACTGGAGTGGCTAATGGCTTCCTTCCAGGTACCGCTCCAGACATCATTAATCAAACAAGATCCTCAAATCACAAAAGGGCTGATTGATGCTCAAAAGGATGGTCCCTGCTCCATATCATTTTCATCAAAAATGTCTGAATGAAATCTTATGCAAACTGACCTCTCTGCGGTGACTTCATCCCATTTACTCTCCATCTCTATAAAACAGGCATTTATTGTGCATTTTTGCATGTATGGGGCCAATATTACAGTTATATACAGTCATACTCATTCACATGGTATGAATTTCACATTACGTTTTATTTGCTCATGCACGATGTCCAAACTGTGACTTACACAGCTCCAGTCTGACAAATTTATGAGATTTAATATATTTACATGGCATGTTTATAGGACTTTCATCTTAGTGGATATTTACTGATGCAATTCAAGTTAGGTGCCTTTGAATGAGTTCAGAATTGGAACTTCAAACCCTCTGGTCTGGTTTTATAAGAATTATGACCTAGGGAGCAGGATTCATTTGATCGTTGATGTGGGGAAAACTGCTCCTGCCCCTACTCTCTCATATATACTGATAATCATAGGAGTGTGAAATAATAGGATTGTTACCTGACAGCAAAATGTCATTTCAAGGATTTTTGTGTAATTTTAGCTTTCTGTAGAATATATAAATACATGCTTCTAATCAGTTCAGTCAACACAGACAATGAGTATCACAAGCCACTTAGAAGTTGTTTATGGTCATGAAAGCCTTATGAATAAAAACAGAATTAATTTTTATTTTACCACAATAATAAATATGTAATTAAGGAATGGCACAGCAAAAGAAAACCATTTTTACAAATCATTAGATGGTAGCGAGCATGATTAAACCAGTCAAGTAAAATGTCATGGTTATCTTGTATGGTAACAAGATTGCCACATTCCAACGGTACAGTTAATCGGATGAGCTACATAACTATATGTGATCTTGATTCATGATAATGTTGTAAGACGACGAATAACACTGTACGTTTTGGGCCTCAACAAGCTGTTAGCTATGCTAGAGCTGCCATTCAGAAATGGCCAACAACCAAGGCCAATTTGCAACAATGCCTAACCTGGCCCACAGTGCTCAACTTCCGTGCAGTGGAAGAAGGTAATATTGTCCGTCATGTTTTGCAGTTTTTCCTACACTTGTACAGGGTTTGGATAGGGAGACATTCCCTTGGAGTTCTATTATTACTCTGTATTTCAGAATTCCAATACGAAGCATTTTGGGGTGACCATGTGGACCCTATGGTGAAAACTCAAGATGTACTCAAGATGTTCCCATATTCATGGACAGTAGCACCCCCATAAATGCTGATAAACAGATTCATTAGTTTTATAAATAGCAATTAGGGAATCCACTTCCCGGGATTCCCTAATTGCTACATATAATACCAATTTGTGCAACCTTACTCATCTGGAAGTCAGTCAACTAGAAACACCGAATGGGTGAGAACCTGGAAATTCCATTTCAGTTTTCCCTGATGAAAAACTGATGCAAAAGTACAAGTGTTAAACTCAAACTCTAACACTTAACATACATTTACAAAAAAACAGAATTATATATTAAAAAGCAATACCTGCCTTGTATATTGGTGGCACTTTTAGGAATCTTGCCCTTTCAATAAAAGAATGAAAGGGGTGAACAATCCAGGGTGGGGGCCAGTGAAGGATGGGGTGATACGAGAGGGGGGTAGAAGGGGAAGCAAAATAAGGAAACAGTAAAGAGAAATGGAAACAGGAGAGGAAAAGAGGTAAGGAGGAAAATGACTTAAGAGTGAGAAAGAGGTTTTACATCCTACAGGGTTCACTATCCCAGTCTGATGTCAAAGAGCACAGGCTGAAAATAGCACCTAGATAATAATGAGCCTGGAAAAGGGTTTAATCCGCCCCTTACTTTAATGGCTATTGCATGAGTACATTCCATTAAGTAATCATACATTGATACCGCAAAACCAAAGGGATAAATGTTCTAAAAGGACATGAGTTAAGGACAGGAACATAATGGGTACAAACCCAGAATGAAGTCCACAGCTTGAGCTACAGGGGAGCTGACATCAGTATCCTTCTATGCCAAAGTCAAGAAACAATAATGATTCCAGTTACACTTGGAGTTAATGGGAAAAAATAGTTTATTGCTAAAGGTTAAATCGTAAAACACGAAACTAGCATCATCTACAATTACACAATTACCTACTATTTTCTTACATTAAACTTAGCGTGGAGCCGGAATCATTATCCGTATTGTGGTTTCTGCTTTTTTCATTGCACCTTCATAGTTGAGCAAAGTGGCGTCAGACCTCTCCTTTGTCCTTGACAGTTGAAACACCGCGCATCCCTTTTCATTAGAACTGATTCCTTTGAGGTCATGTCAGACTCATTTCAGTCACTTAGCAAACACGCCTTATCGGTGATTCAACATTCTGGAGGTCGGTATTCTATTAAATAAACAGAATCAGATAATCCCAATTCTTTTTGAACGACACTATTTACTGACTAAGAACTGCTTGTGGGAAGATTGCTGCGTGATAAGGAGCATGTAATCCACGGATTTCCCTACATGCCCGTTATCTATCTAAACTAAGCCCTGCAACACATTCACTGAGTGAACAGATCAGCGGAGAACGGGGTTGCGAGTGATACTCGTGCATACATAACTTAATTCATTCCAAGCTTATTATCTACCTCGCCATAAACTTAAGCATATTCCCTGCGCGACCGTCATTTCCAGTGTAAGACGCACTGTGTTGCAAGGAACAGCGGCGCTCGCTGAGGCGGAAAAGGACATAGGGACGAATGGTACATCACGTTATAAAGGAAGTGCCTTGTAGTTATTTTACAAATGTTCACAGACATTAGCACCAGGAGTCTTGCTGGCTCTTGTTCAACAGTCCTCTCGCTCGCAACAGTCGAGGTTCTATGCGAAGAGTTTCTTTGCTTTCTGTGGCGTCTTGCAATTCCTCTCTCTCCAGGTGACACCAGACAGTGGTATTGCGCATCACAGTTATTGCACTGTAAAAATTGTGGACCGGTAGTTAATAATGTACGCAGTTTTAACACAATTCTTGTCTATAACGCCATCGCTGAATTTTTAACAATCAGCTCTTCAAATCAACACCAAACTGCTTAAAATTACAAATAGAGTATATTTCGCGGAGAATCCGTATAATCATTAAATACCTTTAAATATTTCATACTTGCTATTCAGCCTTTTGTAAACACAGAAAACATTTCACTGGTGTGTTTACCTGTTCAGTCTCAGCGCTTCAGGTGATACGCTGTTCAAATGCAATCATTTAGCTTTTCAATGCAAGAGAACAACGCCGACACAAGCGCACACGTGCTGCACGCTGTATAACACGTAACATGATATATGTAGATATACAGCCAATTTTATACACCGTCCATTTCTAAGGTAAAATGGAAACATTTATTCAGGTTAATAACGCCGGTGTAGAAGGCTGTGTGTGGTACAGGTGTGCTGCTCAGTGCTTTGCGTTCTCTGCAAAGACGCAGCTGCAACATTTGTCTAACAATTTTGCTTGCAATTATAACATAAGCAAACAGACACTAAAACAGGAAACAGTCTCCAAAATCTAGAAACGGTACCTACCACCTAGCAGTTTTCTGTAGCAGCGTATTGTCTGGGATAGCTCAAATTTCCAGATAAAGCGACTGCAGGTGAAAGGAAAATCTGTATCCACGGGCAGAGGGAAACGCAGAGCGGTGAAGCGGCAGTCGCTCCTTCCAGGCTGTTCTCAGTCCTCATCTATTCCAGCATCGACAGCGGGCAGCGCTGGATCGAGTGTGAAACCCTGGCACATAGACTGACTGCTCGCTCCGTGCAGATGTAGAGCTGCGCAACTAGCGGCGCTGTTACACCCCAAATCATGTCGCCGATTTCAAAGATCGGGATCAATGCTGCTAAGATGTATTAACATGAATTTAGTGATGCGTAGCTTCAGCTTCGTCTTTGAACAATGAAGGCTACTAAATAGAAGGGCAGTGTCGCTTTGTCTCTAATCGTAGTACGCCTTTGTTATTTAATACAATCCAAAACATATTCTTAGCACTGATCTTTAAATTGACATTTTAGTTACAATCAGAAGTGCGCAGTGTTGTTATAAAATCTGAAAAGGAAAGCAAACGCCTTTTTAAAAAATATTATGGAGTCAAATCATGTTGATAGCATAACATTTGTATAAGAGACCACAGTTCAAACACTCATACGTTTTGTACTTCCTAATTTTAAATTCAATCAAGGTAAGCCGGGCTGCATTCAATAACCTTCTTGATAAGCTTTGCCCGATTTGTCCTCTTTAATCTTCCCGGCCCTCAAAAAAATAATTGATGCAATTATCTGGTGAATTGGATAAATGTTGTGTCCAAAATGTGTCGATGGCAAAGTACCTACATTACAAGTCTGAAGTGTTTGTTTAATTGTGGAGGTAATTGCGATTGATTGATTCGAGGAGTGATGATGTCGCGTAGTGAACTGTTCCTCAGGACTAAACTCTCACAGCGCATGTGTGTGACAGATGAGTTGGACTGAATAGATTTTATGGACTGGGATAATGATGGATTTTAATTGCATTGAAGTGTATGAACTGAACTGGATCATAGGGGTGTACCGTATTTAGTGAGAGATTCACTTCAGAGGAGCATAATGGGAAGCCACCAAGTCCAACATCATAAAGAAAGCCATATCGGTTGACCAAAAACCAATTGTCCAAATGCAGGAAAATGGGGAAATGTTTTAGGAAATTGCAGAAATAACATGAACCTGATATCTGTCAATCTTAAAAACAGCGATAAGAAGGGGAAGGCTCCTTTGGCTTGGAGCAATGTAGGGAGCAGCACTCTGTGGACGGTGATGCAATATCCATGAATAATATCATGCAATCACACGTGAAGATGTGCTGCCTTTATTAAACATTTATTACCCAGCTGTTGCACTCATAACTGTGTAATAAACTACCTTTGGATATCATCATTGTACTCTTGATGACTTTATCCTAATAAATCAGATATTAAATATTTACAGTTAGACAAGGAACATTTAAAGCTACGATATTCATTTACAGAACAAAGGTAATGGGAATGAGTTACAATCTTCACTCGTGAGTGTTTCATCACCATTTGAAACAACAAGGTTGCTAGCCATTGATTTTCTTGCTACACTCAGCATGCTATTTTTATGTTGAGATTCACCAGTGTCATGCTATTTCACATTTTCCAGTGAATGGAGTTCCTCTACCCCTAAGAACCTACAAAAAAGATAAATAATCTCAACATCCTGGAAAATCGTTCCGTTGCCCTGTAGTTGGATTGTTTGAATCTGGTCACCCTCATCACTAACACAATGTATCGTGAGCCATGCTGGCCAGTTTAAGCCCACCCTATCCCATTCAAGTGAATGAAGGTAATTTCACAGTATTCCTTCAGACCCTAGAAAAAGGGTCAGAACCCACTGCTGTATAACTCTCTACCAAAAGGGCTGAGGGATCATCGATTCTGCTTAAGCCAGGGAGTCGGCTAATTTAATCAGTAATTCATTGGATTGGGCAGGTAAAAATCGTTCCCTTGCTCTTGAGCAAAAGAATAGAGAGGCCTGTCTCCTAATTCTGAACTACAGCCTTGAACTGCTCCTCCCTTTTCAAAAAAATATATATTTTTGTGGTAAACTGTACGTTTCTATTTTCCATTGAAACACACAATCCTTTATGCAATAGAGTCACAACTGAGGGACTTCATAAACATGAGGAAGCACATGGTTGAGACTTAATTTGACCTCTCGTTTTCTGAAAGGAACGGTAACTTATCTGATTCGGTAGAGTATCTGATGGATTCCGAAGCTGACTGCTCACAGAATGAGGCAAACAAAAAAGTTTCCTACACGTGTAAATCTGTCTGAGAATGCATTTTACCAATTAAAAACTTGACTGCAGCATGATGCCACTCACTTGGGTTCTGCAGACGAATGGGCAGGAACCGCACTGCATTATCATCCCAACATGACAAGGTTATTTAATTTCGCAAAGAATTCATATTACTTGCACAGAGGTACGCTCATTATCTGCAGATGTCCGTCCGCATGTCACATTCGTGGACCCAACATTTGCTATATAATAAACTTGTCTGTCTTTCAGGTTTCCGAGGATAAAGTCCTGTTCCTTTTACTCCTCTTACACTATTAGCTCATTGCCATGCCCATCAGCTTTCCCTAACCAGATCAGTAATGTTTTCCCAGGTTAGCCATCCTGAAATCAAGATATACTATAAGTAGTATCTTGCACCTGTCTCCTCAATACTCAGAATTAAATGAGTCTAATTGAATAGAGAAAGCATTAGCCAATAAACCTCATGCCTCTAGACTGAGTTCAATCACTCATCCATCAACTACTAAAAGCCAAAAAACTAATTTACCCCAAAACAGAGATTATCTACATTTGTAATGAATGGTTTGGGTTTTTTTAAACCAGACTGAAGCACTTGTCTTACGGAATTCATATCTCCTCAGCAGCTATCTGAGCTACAACTGAAGTAAATGGCTTATGTTGTCATTGCACACATTATGCCACTCAATGAGGCGAGAAAAGGATTTGAAATGAGATTTTAGACAAATGTAAGATGTTGAATGTAAGATTTGAAATACTGAGATGCGCAGCTGTAGTAAACCCAGGATCTCACCCAGGATCTAACTTAAATGTCCGCAGAGAGATGTCTTACAGGCCATTAAAGAGGGAGATTGGGCTGTCTACAGTCCTTTCCTACTCAGCCACAACGACGGAAATTGTAGAGGCAGGGACAGAATCACAGAGTCCAAACCTGTGTGAGTGGAGAGCCTTTGACAGCATTACCCCGTTGTGTCCTATCTCAGGCTGTGATCACTCCCTTACAGAACATTGCACATTGCTCTGAGACCGCCTTGCGGACCAGCCTATCTGTGCTGGCTTTATTACCCACACGGCATATCCCAGCAGCCCCTCTGCTTTCTTTAGCCTGCTGGGAATTACCATAGAGAATCTTTTCTGCTTCATGGATGTTTGATAAAACTGATCCTCATTAAGAGAGGCGCCCCACACCCCAAGGGAGGCATCAACTCCACCCTCAACCATGATGGTGAAATCCCTTTAATATCCACAATTACACTAGGACAGAGGCTGCCATATCCAGACACACCGTCAAAAAAGGTCTCAATGTAAGGCATGCACTGAGAGGACGTCACCCAGGCAATCAGAGTGGAACTGCTCACCCATGGCAGGTGCAGTTTGAATGAATCTCAGCCTGAGAGAATGAAGTAAGCTGTCCTCGGTCAAAGTCATTGATTAACAGCCAAAAAAAAAAACACTGCTAGAGTCTTCCACAAACAATTAAATAATCCGAGATGCAAGATAATATCAAAACCAGATCATTCTGTCTGCAGTCTTAAAGCATCTCACAAAGAAATTCATGCAAATCCTGTGTATTCAGCTGAGGAGAAATGTAGCTATTCCTCTTATCGTTTTGATAAAGATAATTCCCATATGATTTTTGACAATTAAACGCATAGAAGCTGTGAGCAGACCAGAGGAAGACCTATCCTTGCTCCTCTCCGCACTGCACACAAACCACCAACTGCATACAGCTTATGTGAAGAGACGACAAAGTCAGTATTAATTCAGTTCATACATCCAGAGTCACCCAGCCTGACCAGGAGTGACCGCTAGACATAAATTAGAGCCGGCTGGGACCTACCCAATCAGAGGGCTCACAATCTCTCCCCAAACAAGCGCCTTACTGCATGACCCACCCAGAGGCCCTTTTAATTAGTCTTGCTTTTCAATTGGCATTCAATTCAGTGCAATACAGCCATTATTGAGCCATCATTGACAATGATACATAAAGGCCAGCATTGCTCGTGGATGACTGCCGTTTTTGTGATTAACATTATTTTATTCTACACAATGCATATTTACAAATTTTGCATGTATATCCCTCTGATGTGAAAACACCCTCCCTCCCTCCCACCTCCTCCTTCCCTCCAAACCCTTCCCATACCTTCCCTTGGGCCACATGTTAAGGTCACAGAATATAATTAAACACAGTCATTAATTGTAGACCAAGTCAAAGTTCAAACAGATCGGTCACACCAGCTACACAGTTAAGCCAGACACTACAGCATCTCCCTCTCCCCAAAGGTTCAGTGCAGTAAGGGAGCACCGATTGATTGTACTTTATTCTAGTTGCAGACATCTATAAACAACCACAGCATTTGACATTTTCAATCACTCTCCCCCTTCATGCAAGCAACACAAATTCCATTTACAGGTGGAAGGCAGGTTTGAAATGAGTCTGAAGTGGAAGTAAATTTATTTGCGGTTTGAGAGTGTCAGGATGATGTGAAAGGTGTATGACAATTATGTATGATCTGAGAGTGAACAATGTTGCTCCAGATGTAGTTTATTGATATTGCGGCTGTTTTGATCACTGTATCAGACTGACAAGATGAGCTATTATCACATTAAGGAGACACTCTTATCCAGATTCCAGTTTACCACACACTATCCATTTATACAGCTTACTGAAGCAGTTTTGGGTTAGACATTTTGTTCAAGGGTAAAACAGATGGGAACTGGACCTACAACCTTGTGGTTACAAGGCCAGCTCCCTAACCATATATACTATAATGTTGTCCATATTATATCTCACATATGTTAAATTAGATGCTATTTAGACATTGCAAACCATAGGACATATGTTTGCTATGGTAGACCAGATGAGACGTCTCAGATATTTTAGACCTGATGAGATTATCAGAGAAGCAACACAGCTGTGCCTGACCTGCCGAGGAAAATCTCACACATGCTAGACCCACTGTTAGAGGCATTAGTCATCTATTTTTGCCACCTTGATGGATGATCTTTGCTGGCAGAATCATAAGATGTGTCACCTCTCAGTCAATTTGCATTACCAATCAGTCTGTTGACTTCAGGTACGCCTACAAGACGCTAATGGTAGAGCTCATTATCTCTGTTTTCCAATGCAGCTATGTTCTCTGACATTCGCTCAAGACAAAACTGCCAATATACACTTTACGATCACTTCATTCGCACACAGATCAGATTAAGCTGTATGCATATTACCAGCGCAGTCATTGACCCGTTCATAAACAATACAGTCACTGGAATGCCCATTTGCCGTGTCATACTGGGAACACAAATGACTGTGTATCATTCTCTGGATCATTTATGAAGATTAAGATCGTAATATCCGAGTACCTCCTAATTTTAAGGGAACTTATGACAACGTACATAATACCTTCTGAAATGCAAATAACAGATTCATAACCCCATACAACATCATTTACAACCCATTCTTTAGGATAGGAGTTAATGTATATCTACATCTTATTTGCGGCAGGGTTAACAGTATTTGCAGAGACAGATCCATTCATTCATGCAGTGCGTGGTTTAATTACAGAGATTTTTCCCTGGCTGTCCGATAACTCTGCCATTAAAAACAGTGGATGCTGAATATCAGCGAGTCGCTCTTACACAGAAGTTCTGGGTGGCATCCAACTGCAGATTTATCAGTATCTCACGCTTATTATGCACAGAGAGGCCTAAGGGAGGCTTTCTGGGAAATACGTGTAACAAAGCTAATTTGTGAAAGATCGCCAGAGATTATCGGGGACCGCGCGTAAATGCACGACAAACAGCGTGATTTAAGTTGTTGTTCGGGCCAAAAGGCATTCACGGCTTAGCCTCTGTTAAGAGGAGATTAAGGACTGGTTTATGGTATAACCCAGAAAGAGAGAGTGGTAGAGCTGCCATTAAATGAATGAACCTGCTGTTCCTCAAAGCAACATAGAAAAATTACAGCTGCGTTTGTACGCTATATAAAAATATGCAATGTGAATGAGTGATTACCATGTAAGTTTGTAGGTATCGACTTCTGTAAAAGTCACCTTTCTTTATTTCAGTGCACCTTTCTCTCTAGAAAATGTTACCAGGACAAGTATTTGGTTGGATCTGACATGGATTTGTACTTCTCCACACTTGGAACATAGATACAACCAAATAGCTTAGCTTTCGGGTATGAAGCAGTTCCAGGCTTTAAAAATGCATTTAAATTACTTGTACAAGTTATATGATAATGAAAAGCGATGAAGACAATATTCCAAAATTCATGCTCTTCCATAACATAGATACTGGTAGGCTAAAATATTGATGTGGGTTGAGAAAGGAACCCTAGTTCCTTTCAGCTCCCAGCTCTGTGTAACAGTCAATAGTGTTTAGCTAGCTGTAACAGTTTTTTAAAACATAAATGACGGCATGTTTTCAGGTTCTGGACGATGTCTGAGATACATGGATTCTCTGTATACTGGATCTCTCTCACAAGGTATAGTCTGGAATACCAATGGACTGTTTCTAATAATAATAATGTCAACATGAGGTGCACCATATTTTCAAGATGAGTTCTGTCGGCATTAATCCAATTAAAAACATAATTTAAAAAATAAATTTGGAGAGAAAAAAGTATATTTATACATTGAATTTACATTTTTATTTTCATTTGTAAAGACTTTGTAGGCTATGTACTTTTAATTAAGGGAACCTGGATGCCATAAATTACAAATGCATAATGAGAGTGGCTAAAAATGTAATATATTCAAAGCAAAATGTGCACTGGGCTGGGGACCTGGCTCCTGTATCTATGCATATGAATTCAAATGGAAAGTAAGAAAAGGTTTACATTATAAGAATGTGCATATGAAAAAAAGAGGCATGCAACTCACACACACACACACACACACACACACTCTCTCACACACACACACACACACACACACACACACACACACACACACACACACACACACACACACACACACACAGTATTCATTGAGGAGGATAATACTGAACTTCTGTAACTCCAGCTTTCATATCGAGTAGCTGCAACTATTACCTTCTCTGAGTGGGAAGTACAGCCTAATTGAGTGTCAACATTGTTTTTTCACTGGCCGATATACTTCAACATACTGCAGATTTTACTTTTCATTCATAGTCACTCTAACCTCTAAATTCCAATTAACTCAGTAAATAGAATTTAAACTTATTTTCTTATATTTTAATGTAATATGAACAGTTATAAATATTTTAGAAAGTATTTCCTTAAAAGACTTCATAATGAATCTTAATATTTTCAATATAATTTTTAATATATTTTTATATAATAATTTATAACTGAACTGAGCTTACTTGTACTTAGCAATGTTCTCCCTTGTTCAAAGCTACATACATTTATGCTTCTTCAGTAATTGAGTCTCTCTAATTATCAGAAAATGCATCTCTGTTTTCTGCTCCAAAATTAACAGCTAGCATTACCAAAATCTTCGAAATGGCAAGAAACCAGACAGGCTGAGTATTTAAATTGTACTGTTATACTTTCCAGTATACATTTGAAAGTGTTTTGCCAGCACGTACCAGTCCACAGAGAGATTTTAGAAGACAAATTCCACTTTTTATTCGATCTTTGGATGAATAAGAAATTGGTAAACCCAAAGCAAGATCAGGACCCAGAAATCTACAGTCTAGACATAATAGGTTTATAATAATAATTTTTCAGGTTATTGGTTTGTAGGCTGTGTACACTGTACCAGCAGTGGTATAATGGGTTTGTGTGGGACGGGGTGGGGTGCGGGGGCGGGATGGGGTCAAGATGCACCTTTCAAATAATGTGACCCGCCATTGCAACAAATCATTCACATCCATCATGGAAACGCTATTTTTTTCCACCACTTTTTTTCCCAGCTGTGTGGCATTTCCTTGCGAAAAAGGAAGATCTCCATTCGTTACAAACATTTTAAAAGCTTTATCTGTTAATGAGATTGCCTCATGGGTAATTCATTCTATACCTATTGGCCAACAGGAACAGTCATATTTCTAAATCATTCATAATCTGTTTGTTTAAATCTTTAAATTCATTTTAATATTAAAAGTCTTGATATTAAGTAATGTTATTCAACATGGTTTACTATGAGGTGTTACCAATATTTTAGGTTTCTCCCTACAACCCTGCAAAACCTTTAAAGTGTGGGACTCTATCCACTCAAAGCTTATCCTGTTAACGCACTGTTCCGGTTAGCGGATGAACCTCGCTGTCTGCTATAAAATCCGGGCCATGCCACCGTCAGCTGCAGTAGCCAGCCCTGCCCTTGGCCTACACCTAGGTCAACACATAACTGACCCTGGCATAATCCAAGAGGGAAAAGATGAAGTCATGCCATTTCACCTCCCTGTGATGCCCCCTGCTGGTCAGGCAGAGCACCTACAGTCAGCCTGCACAAAGCTGCACATGCAGTGCCTTTCTATGGTTCGTATCTGTGCATCCTCCATTTCTGGGTGATAGTGGAAAAAAGCTGCAGCTGATGTTGCTTGTCTACCCTCTCCCAACAACGCATTCAAAATGCATCAAAAAAAAAAAAACACTCCGTCAATGTATTGCTCAGCTTAATAATAAAACTGTCAAGTTAAGCAGCTTCATTATATTTTTCATAAATGCATAAATAAGTATGGAATCATGAAGGCATTCATCCAACAGCTTTCTATTCATATCATTGTTACCTGGCCTTGAATAAGGCACTTCATAGTGATAGATATGTGAAAGAGATGGGATACAATACCATCTGTGAGAAGGCGATTCTGGAGACTGCGGGCTCGATGCAGAACTTTGGTCATTGAGCCGAGTTTCCTCCTTCACTTAAAAAAAAAACCCCCGTGTTCAAAATAAAGCCCTATGTAAATATACTCCATAAGAACCAATGGTATGTGTATCTCGGTGAATGGTATAAAAAATTAAAACAGGCCTTGAGCTTTACAAATAAATTAACATTCCTCTCAGAATATACATTTCAACACATATACAAATTATACTTGTATGTACATTTTCTTTTGATGTGAGCCTGCAAAGTGGAATTCCCAGCAGAAGAAAACCTTAACATGCTAATATTGAATGTACTCATGCATGAATGGATCAAGGGTACTTGAGTTCCTACGATGTTGTGCCTCTTACACTCCATTTTAATCATGTCGCACGACAAACACATTTATTTTTAAAAGTCAATGTAAATGCCAATAGTATATAAACGATTTTGACTGCAGGAGCAAAGCAAGGACTCGGCTTCTGATGTCCTGTAATGTATCTCAAAGCTCGCTGCATAATGTTAATGACTTTAATGAACTGCCTCCCGGTATCATTTTGACACCAACCCAACGTTGCTACAGCACTGCAACGGGCACAATGCTGCATGTGGTTTTGTAATTACCCTTTTGCAGATGAGGGAAGATGTGCTAAGATTACCCACAACCTAAAATATCTGGGGAAAAATTTGGGGGAACACTGATGTCCACTGCCTCACATGGCAACTGATCACGAGGAGTATCAAGTGTTTGTGAGAAACCTGTAACTTTCAGTCAGAAATCCGAGGTTAAAAAAACCGAGAGCACCCTGACTGAGATGGGTCAGTCTAGTTGTCAAGACTGGCACAAAGCGAGGACCGAGATGGCTTGCCTAGCCGTTGTTATTTAAATGCAAGGTTACTTCCTTTCAAAGCACTGATCCAAAAACATGATAGTAGTAATACCAGGGAATTGACTGTTTAACATGCTGTTAAAGTAGCATCAGAGCAAGTGTTGCTTTGATAAAGGAGAGGAGACTGTAGTTACATATCTTGACCAAATCAGTATTCACCCTCTTTCACATACAGTTTTATGCCTTGCAGGGGATCGTTGAAGCAGTCTAACAAATTCAAAAGCTGTCATAATAGCATATAAGGCAATTCCTCTGCACCAGTATATCAAGACGAGCCATCGGAATGATGTGCCAAGTCTCTAGGGGCCGTCCTCTCAGCTGCAAAAATATACCTACAAAGGACATGAAAAGAATTTCGGAATGGCTGCGTCTGATGTCTCATAACTCACTGGAGGACAGCCATAAACGCGCTGCTGGTAACAGCAGAGATGAGCTGTCCTGTCAGATAGATAACAGCGCAAATCCAGATGGACCGCTGCATCCTAACAGGGGCTGTTCCCCTTCAAGTTAATATTACATTCCAGTGCGAGTGATCGCTTTGATTTCACTGTTGACTTCGCTGGTCACTCACTTTGTGTTTTCGTGGCCCCGCGGTTCCTCTGTTCTGAGATTCACAAACACTCTGACACCAGCCCATTGAAAAACAGCCTAAACATCCCTAATTTTTAAAGAAAACTTACATTGTTTTGAAGAGGGGGAACCTGTTCTTTTCTACCTGTTAAAGAAGCACAAATATACAATGAAGTGAGTTGTGGTTTTCCAAATCAGTACAGAACTTTAGCATTGCAACCAAGTTGCATTTTATCCCATGTAGGCCTCCCAACAAGGACAGCCAATGGTATTTTGTTCACTTTTAAAGCCTAACATTGTTTAACCCCCCCCCCCCCCCCATTACACAGCAGAACTACTGCAAATTTAGTCATGGTCTTAGATCATGAAACAAGGGTCGTCTCTCTATTCAAACGGTCATACTGAGGAAAAAAACAGGGATTTTAACAGGTGCCATTTTGTTTCTTCTCTTCAATTTTTGTTTTATTTGAAAAATTATTCTACAGCATAACTGTAAAGTGCATTCCAAAGCTTTTTTTATAAAATAATAGCAGTCATAGCATTATAAATTGATTGATAAGAGACCCTTTTGTTCAGTTCAAAAGGGCAAGGTATATTATGAGTTGGTCTTTTTTTAAATCTCTCTTATTGTGGGTCTTTGTACCCCCATGGACTCCTTGCCATCAGCTTAAAGCAGAAATCTTTAATCAGGGGTACTTCAAAGAGCAGTGGGGGGTACTTAGGATCAAGGGAAATAATCACAGACAATCACGAAATGATGGAAAGAACTTGAGTTAAATCCTTGGCCCAAAAAGGGTTCAGAACTAAAACACTGCCCAAAAGCATTGGATTCATTCCGAAACTTAAAGGACATTTAGGATAATTGTACGGGAAAGTAAAATGCAGGAATGTCTGATGTAGACTGTGCTCAAGCGACAGAACGGAGGAACGAGACGCAGCCTTAAGTAAATCAGAATCAATGCCAAAAAACAAGGCACACCACTCACTTCCTGGGAATCTACAAACCTTGCTTTACTGATAAAAAAAAAATAGTTTGTAGGCGGGCACTCACTCTCAATTCTGTTACTTTGGCATACAGAAAATTAATCGCCCCACAAAATCCTCAAGCAGACAAACAAAATACTACGCAGAGAGACATAGTATCTTCATCTCCTCGAAACTTACTCTCAAGGATTAAACTTTAAAAAAAAAAAAAACTACGCCTCCTTGTGATTGCTTCTCATTAGTTCACATGGACTTTTTGATATCCACTTCAGATTTTCATTGTTATTGTCAGTTAAGCATTATTGCGTGAGCCTTATTTTATATCTCTCGATATCAATTCCCATTCCCACCTTTACGATTTGGATCCTTCGGGTTCTATCATAATCACCACCTGTATAATTAAGTTCATAAATCTATATGTGAATGTAGCTGTCCGTCTGCCCCATTACCTGATGAAGGCTACTGTAAAAACAATGTAACTGTTGTTTTGTCAATGGAAGAGACATGTTCGAAAACTCTTGTTTATTCCTTCAAGCATTCATACACTTCTAAGCTGCACATTTCAAATGTATTTTCTAAAAGACCTTTTCCAAACAAACTCACACAAAATGAAATGCTCACAAAATGGAACCAGATAGTGGTGCTGAAGGACATCACACAGATAACCGAGAAAGCGATGCCCTGCATTTGCTCAGTAATTCTTTAATATGCTAGCTATGTCACGTCTGTAATGCATGCAAGCCACATCACATAGGAAATCATTTTAGGAGAAAGAGAGGCAGTTTCTTTATGACCAAAATACTTCTACTTCACCTGAAATATTCTTTTAGACATGGATCATTGCAACACTGGGTGTAATACATGAAAATGAAAATGTCAGAATGACTGAACTCGGCCTTCAGTACAGTTCATCAAATCCACCTTACTTTTTACCATGGCAACATAACCATGTGCATTTATTTTAAATGTATTCAAGCTTCCACACATCCTAAATTTATAACAATAATATGAACTGACATATATTCCCAGTGAAACACACACACACACACACACACACACACACACCTACTTAGAAATGAGCTAAATCCATTTTGAAATTATACCATTCCACATTGAAAGGGAGGGTTTTTCTTCAAATGAATTGGGGACTCTGTTATTTACTTGGCTGACTTTCAGAGCATTAGAAAATGCAGGGAAGAATACCAATGCCGTATAAGAAAATGCAAGACACTCAGCTATAAAGAATACAGCCATAAAGGCAATAAACAATACAATTAAAGAAATCCTTCCGTTTTAAAATTCTAAGTGTAACTCTGAATAAACGGCTGTTTGTATTAATGTCTGTGACAGAGCTAAAACTCTGACACGTTATCATTAGTGTAGTATTCTGTCTGAGTAACAATTTTGTGAATAAGCTTACCTTCCGGAAAGTATGTGTTTTCGCCTCAAAAAACGCTGGCTTTTCTGGAAATGGAACAAATTGGGATATTTCATTTTATCGGTGGTAAAAGTCAGAATGTATTACAGAGGGGAACGCCGTTAAATGTTTCTTTTATACAAGAGAATTGTTTTATAGTACTTACATTGTATCGTGTATTGATGTGGATGAACGGGCGTCAGTTAAAGACAGGTGCGCGCGGCACACGTCAACATAAATAGAGTTTTAGAGTTGAGCTCCACTCAAATTGAGTTGGAGCATAAATAGAATACATTGATCGTAAGATGCATACGGAATTGTGTGCGTATTTTTTAACCACTAAATATGTTAACGCGTGTCATTATGCTTATGAAACGAAATCGTGATTTTAAGAATAAGATTCATAATTATGAGCAAAACCGACAGAGAAGATTGGTTCCTCCCATGGGAGGGGCAGAGACACCTGAAGACGACTTTCAATTGAAGTTCCTTTCTCTAATGTATCATTGCTGAGAGGAGGCAGGTGTGTGCACTCCTATTGCATTGATGCAATTTTATGTAAATGCTTGTACCTTGTTTTTCTTGGCTTTGCCTTCACACCATCTGCAGATTAATACATTCTTTTTTCTGCTCTTCCTCTTGACCATCCCTCCTACTTGCATTCTACTTTTACCACGTTGCCACTTTGCCCCAAAGCTGCATATTAGGTCTTACTCCAGCTGGTAAGCTCAAGGATGTTTCCAATTAGCCTAGCCCAGGTGCAGTCTGAAAGATACCCGAGAAGCATTTTTAGCACCCGTCCACTGCACGGGAAGAACTCAGCAGGATGCATTTGTCAGCAAACAATGAACAGCGTCTGGGGTGCACAAAACAGCAAAATGCAGAGGATGCATTACGAAGCTGAGCAGGAGAGGAAGACGGAAAATATTTAAAGATATGCAGCAAATCCACAGGAGCACAACTGGCTAAATGATAACATTCAATATTGCATGATTGAATGATCTCCTCTTGCTTTTTCAAAGCATTTCCATAATGTCAGTGTATGTAATGAATGACAGATTGTCATCACAAAGAGTATCTTGTCTGTCTTTAGCAGTTAATGTATAAACACAATAACATCCCTAGGCAAAGTATTGCAAAGAGCAGCAATGCTTCTAGAATCTTAATGGGACCGTTGCCATAGCGTATTGCTGAGGGGGAGTTATGGTACGTTGCTGTGTTTTTGTGCTAAAATATTAAGGAACTGAAAGAATGAGTTATGCAGCTTCTTCTGTGGACAACATGGAAATTGGTCACCATTGAGTAAATACACATGTATATTAAGATCTTGTGGTCATATGAACTTATATTCTCGACTGTACAAATACTATAATGTGTTTTTATCTTCATAAATAATTTACATGACACCATTTTTCTTTGGACATGCTTATTTATAAATTATAACTTGCTCTAGTAGGGATACTGACAGTGACATGGGCAAGTGAGTCTTTGAACAAGTTTATGCCAGCACCCAAGAGGACTGATGTAAATGAAATCCTGGCCCTCAAACACTGATGCTGGATCAGTAACCCAGCATCACAGAAAAGTTGGGAGTTAAGGTTAGCATTATGTAAGCTGATTCTGGATCTGTTCTCAGGGGTTTAGTCTCACAATACAGTTGGACAGCGTTTCTGCCCTGCTAACTTTTGTTAATGTGAGGCTATCACATTTTCATAAGTAAAAAATCTAAATGTTTACATTGAAAGAGTTGCCAGTAGTACTTGTATGGCCTGAAGTCGAAATAGGTGGCAGTGCGTCTGTTGAAGGTGATGTCTCCTTTTGAGATATGAACTTGATTCACCCCTCTATGAATGGATATGGACTTTGCTGTATTTTATAAAAATGACTGTATTAAAATAACGCCATAATGATAAAAGGTTTTCACCATGCCAAAAATTATTTCTGGATACAGAACCTTTTGCTTCGGCATGGTAATTGTTAGATAACTATGAAAAGGTGCACATGGTACACAAATTTGAATTTGGCTCATATCAGATTCGGCTTTTCACTTTCTGTGTATATGTTTTCTGCTTGTCCAGATAAAGATTAGAAAGGAATGCATATTTTCACCGCTTGGCACAAAAAACCTGCTTCCTTTTCCTTCATACTGTTCTGATAATCCCTCAAGACGTTCATCGCTGCATGCTTTGGGCTAAAGCTGTTTTATCAGGACTTTTTTTCTGCAAGGTGGTCGAACGGATTCTGCTGTTTTCTCCTTTTCCTCAAACAGCGATTTCACAGATTCTCCCTGCGGAGCAAGGTCACTGAGAAAATCAGCACGCTGTTCTCTCCACTGTCCGCGAATCGCACTAGCATTCCCTTTTAAAAGGCTGTGTGGGCATTACTCACTACAGAAACGGCTTTGAGGGAGAAGGAGTATCGTCCAAGCACAATGGGGACGCAGGAAATGTTCTCTGTATTGCTTTAGTCATCCCCATTGGTCTGGTGTTATTTTACCACACTGGCCAGGATTCAATCCAGGCTCGGCACCACGAGGGGGCGAAAGGGGGCAATGGCCCCTCAGTTTGAATATTGTGCCCCCTTACTTTTGTATCTATATCCTGTCATACAATCCCCCGTCATGCTCATCCAGGTTGTGTCTTGCATGGCCTGAAGTCCAAATAGGTGCCAGTGTATCTGTTGAAGGTGATGTCACCTTTTGAGTTATGAACTTGACTCACCTAGAAATGGGAAAAAAAGCAGTGTCGTAGCCTGTTTTCTTATGGCAAGACAGCCGTGCGTGGCTGTAAATACATTGTGTGTAACTGTATTATAGATTATTATTCTTCCTGTGCTATCAGCAAGCGAAAAATAGTCGTGCCCCCTCAGCCATTTCGGATGCCCCCTTGCCTAGTTAATCCAGCAGTTGGGCCTGATTCAATCTAACACACTTTCGTTACTCTCATATATAGGTCACTTAAAATGATTCATCTTGGAAATCATTGTACACAAACATTGTACAACCAAGGAGTCGGTTAATTTTTAAGTGTGTTAATTTAATTTGAAAATATATAGTTTGGCATACCTGTACAGTATATTCAATGTTTTTACCTCATTGGATTAAGATCTTGGCCTACATGCTCCAACTGTTTTGAAAATACAGGATGTCATGAAAGTTACTGTCAGCTAATAAAATGGACAGAAGTCTATCAAATAACTGTCCACTGTCTAACCCTTTTCTATTCCCTCTGTAAAGATAAGAGTGATCAGATGTATATGTCAATGTGTCTAAATATGAGGGACCATTTTGACTGGGTTGCAGAGTTTGTGGTTAAAAAAAAAATGAAAAAGTCTTTCTACTACGTAGCCTACTTTTACTTACTATGTACTTCTGTGGACTTTTATTTTTATTTGTTTATATTGTGTTTTTTTAACACTGCATGAAGGTGTTGCGTATCCTATTGGTGTACTATTTTTGTGCAATAAAATTTGAGTGGTTCAAAACTTTAAAAATTTGAGTTGTAACTTAATGACCATTGAGCAATGTGGGTCCCAAGGCTAGGCCAGTTGAGAACTATTGGAATCGTGAATGTTTAACATTTCCTGGCTTGATGGGTCATGTTGATGTTTTGGTCTGTACCATTCCTGAAACATGTTTCAGAGCTGAGTCCTTACCCCTATCTGCTGGTACAAACACAACAACAGAACTTTACTTGTGACATCTTCATCCTCGTGTTTATGTCACCGTGGAAAGAAGCTGACAGTGAACTGTCTAAAAGGAGGGTCCTCAGTCATTAATCCAACCCCGAGAAAGATCTGAATTGTTTGTTTTCCCATGACATGGATGAGGTAAAGCTATTCCCCCTTCTGTCAGACTTCATTTTACGAAAACAATATAAGATGTTTGTTTCGCTCAGATGAGTTATCATCAAAATGTGTTTCTCAAAATTGTGTTGCTGGTTGTTTAGAAATAAATTTGTTGCCTCTTCAGAGTTATAACAAACCCGCTTTCCCCTCGCAAAGCGGCATCCGTGCTGTTTCTGCAGAAGAGTGTGGCTGGAAGCTTAGTCTTTCACCTAAAAGGATGTTGTTCTGTCTTTGTCTGCAGTTGTAATTTGTCAGTAACAGTAAGCATGACTTTGCATTCCAGTATAGTAAGAGGGCAGTCCATATTTCTCTTTAGTGATCAATAGCTAGGCTAAAAGGAGTCAGCGCCTACACCTGAGTATGTTTTTTCAAGCAAATTAGAAAAGCAAGACTGCTAATTTTGCACACAAATAATACCTGAATTGATGTCTGGGGAACATTGTTGATACTCCATTTTTAAGTCCAATGTCACTACAATCTGGGCCAGCAGAAATTCCTGTCGCTATAAATTGAGGCATATTTTGACCCTTATCCTCAAGGTGTTGCACACAAACAGCTCAGAAACCCCAGAAATGATTCGATAATATGTAGGTGTATGACACATTGGATCAATTGTAAAAGGTCTGTAAGTGTATATTTTGATCCAGTTTAAGGGAATTGTCAGTGAAGCAAGACACCGTCATTTTGAAAATTAGTATTAGATACAAAACGTGGCAGTAATATTCACCTGTTTCAACAAAGACAGATTGATGTGGTGTGTTTTGCGCAACAAGCAATTTGTCATTAGAACATACATCATGCCCACACTGACATTTCGCACACAAATACTATCTGAATTGAAATTATTTGGAGGGCGTTACATAACAGCTGACTTCTCTTGAGCCCACCCCAACCACATACTTGGCAAACTGCATTCTTGCAAAAGAAAATTTTCATTTCTTTATGATATGCCAGTATAAAGATGTGAAAACTGCACTGACCGGAACTGGCTGGACTACACAATCTCTATATGGTAATGTCAACATGCTGATAGAAGCATGCCCTTATAAAGGTGATGGCCTGGATAGGGTTGCGTGCTCTTTTTGTTTGGACCTATGTCTGTCCCGATCTAGGGAGTTCAATGTAACGAGGGATGACATCCTTTCAAAAAATGTTTTCAAGGAAAAAAAACATACTCGCCAAAAACCTATACAGTTCCCGCTGCTTTCTTTCAGAGCACTGAACAATCTCTTCAACCAGAATGCGCATTTGCGTTACCTCTGACTGTCAACAATGGTGTGAAATGCTAACAGGTAGGCTGTCAATAGCACGACTGTATGCTTTCTACACCATGAGCAGGGAAAATGAAGAGGACTTCATCTCTCATTTTCATCTGGAGTATAAAGACGCTCCTGGCTAGCTTAGCCCAGCTGACCGAGAGCAGCGGTCAAGTGGAGTGGGCGGGCAGCAGAAATAACCAATTTAACATGACAATTTACCTTGTGGCTTTGTTTCTATTTATATTTATATCTGCTTCTTGATATGTTGTGTGTTCGAAAGTTTCTGCCGCCAGCCAGCACTAAAGTCTTCTCCTTCCCACCTTTATTGACCTCAGACCATGAAGCAGGACGTGTTTGTGTGTCAATCACACCTGTTTTTAAAAAGTTTACAAAAAGAAGTACATTTCCAATTACTGATTTTGTGTCCATTTGGAGTAGTTTCACTCAGGGTGGTAGATGAAGGGTATTTTGTCAGGTTTTGTAATATCCATCATTTTTCTCATTTTGTAGGGAATGCTGCTTGGTGTTTACAATACAGAATTTTAATTGAACATTCCATCTTTCAGCCCTGGCATTGTCACCCCACTTATTGTCTGTCTAAGGCAGGTGGCAGACACAAAAATTCCCTCCAGCAGCTGGCAACGCCTCACACCGCAGTTTCTTATAAATTACAGCACATACCTTTACTTTCAAAGACATGAATTTGGGTCATACCATTCATGAGTCAATCGATATAAACCTACCGTGAGCAGGAATGACCTTCGTGAGATATTTTGACGATGAGTTGGAACATCTTGTTATTGGAGAACATCTTGTTCCCATAAGCATCACAAATGTTTATGGTCAGTTTCCCATTGATGAAGTATTTCTTTGTGGAGTAAAAGGTTCCTTGAGAAACCCAATGTGTTTCTGCTTTATACTAATGGATCCATGTGATTAAATATGTTGGCACAAGAGTTGATTATAGTCAGTGAAAAGGACGTCCAGTTTGTGGATATTGACTGCTGTTACTCCATCCATGTCACCAGACAGGTTCTCCAGTACTCTGAGAGATGGGTGGAAGCTCTCAATTTCGAGGTTTTACAACCATCTCATTTGGTCAGCAGATTTGAGAGAAACTTATGGAGGAAATCTGCGTCTTTCAGTGAATGGTATCCATCATGGCTGAAAATGGTGGCACACAGATGAATATCCTGTTATGATGTTACCATTAGCGATTTCAGCACCTACTGCTGTTCTGCTATGTATTCATTCTAAGCTTATAAAGACCTCTTGTCTAAAACCAAGTAGTTTTGGTTTATCGTGGAAAATATTTCAGCCTCCAAAAGCAAGACGGGCTGAGAGAAATTCAGAAATCTCTATGTCTATGAAGGAACTGACAGAGAATGAAGCAATACATAAAACAGAGCCAAGATCTACCTCTTTTTCCATGGGCCAAAAAATAACTGACATCACCACAGACTTACATACAGAGTCCTTTATTTACTGAAGAAATATGTGTTGACATTCAAGATGGAGGAGTCCAAAATCCACATGTTCAACAAGAAAAAACAACAGGTTTTATTGGACCTCCTCTCTTAGTCCAAGTACTAGCAAGAAGTACTCTTCAGTGAGGTGGAAATGTCACGAAAAGTGGAAATCAAAGCACAAATGCTCAAAGACAAAGACGTTTTTTCTTCTGGGCCAGAGAATGGGAGCGTTATCAAGGGAAACAGAGTGAGAGATCCAGTTGTCACATCTCTCTTAAAGAAGACTCCCATGCTGAAGAGAATGGTGCTGAACACCTGCAGAAACAAATTGCTACTGGACAGTAAACTGCCATATTTGATAATCAACATCCTTCCAGAGGCGAAAAGAGCAATGATTCCTCCCTGCAAGCCAACCAATTCCACGCTAACAGTCAGCTGCCGTCTTATAACGATAAGCTCATATTCATCCACATTCTCTGAGATGGTGTGTGTCAGAAACCAGGAAAGATACATCCTCCTCTAAGCTAGCAGAAGCTGTACTTCGACAGTACAGCTACACCATGAAATAGACTGACACCATCATCTCCAAAGCCTACAGAATCAACAGTGAAACATTCACAGCCCTACAGACCATGAAGAATTTTTGTCTGAGAAGCCAGCAGAAAACTTCAATGAAGTACTTTTGCTGGAGGGTTATTCTGTATGATCCATTGAACAGGACAATGACTGCTAACTTAAGGACTTCACCCACATAAGGTGCAGAGAAGTGCTGGATGAAAAGAAATAAGCGACTGGGAGGAAATGAAAGAGGCTGGAAGTCAGAGCACAGAAGCATGATAGTAAAGATAAGCTAAGGATGCTGGTTAGTCAAGCAGAGAAGGCAGCCAGAAACAGTAACATCAGCAGGCTTAAAAGGGAAAAGAAGCTGAAAACAGCTCAAGGGGAAGGACCGAAATTAAACCTGAACTTCCCTTTCACAGACCGGGCAACATCCAAAATTTTTTTTATTTTCTTTAAAATGAATTATCGTTAAATCAGAATAATTTATTTTGTTTCTCTGACAGAGAAGACAGTGCTCCTCACTCCTGACATTTTGTTTTGTGTAATTTTGACCTCCATTCAGCTGAGGGCACTGTCACAAATAGGGTTAATATGTGTTTGACCACTTCAGGATATTGAGCTGCCTGAGGTTCAAGAAAACGGTACTCTGATGCTTTTGTCATTGTTTTGGTGACATAAATACTTTCAGACATTCGTGGCTGGTGTTGTTTGTGTGATACCACAACAGTTCCAGATTGTAGGGCTATACAAACAAACTAGCATAATTAGCTTTTTCTGCTCAGACATGCAGTAGTTAAAAGACAAAGCACTCTCCAATAATCAGGTAATTTGACTTTGACAGAAAAGTACCGATGGGTCGTGCAAATGACTTGGCTCTCAGCGAACACAAGGTGCGAGGCCTAATTGAATCATTCCATAATGTGAAGCAACGGTCAGTTTATCATCTCGATATTAATTCAATGGCCGATTCGAGTATTTCAATTGAATAATTGGGCCTTTTAAAAAAATCAGCCACAAAGGATTGGTGGCCAGTGTGGAGTGAAGGTTATGGGGTGGTGAAATGGTCTGAATGGGTTAGAATGACAGACAGCTCAATGCTTTTCTTCACTAGCAGCGCCGTTCTTTCTGTAACTGAATCACAGGCTGTTCACACACGCATAATTATCATTCATTATTTTAATTTGGCAGACTTGCCCACTTGTGACTTACGGAAATCGAATATTATATCATCATGTACGCTGGCGTATACTTATTGGGGGGAATTCAGTGTATAATATCTCGCTTAAGAGGGTTATGGTGTACATGAGAGATAGACAGCCAACACTGCTGGTCTGTTACTTAGTGTTTTTTTATTTGTCTGATCATTGATTTTTTTTTTAATTAAAATTCAACATGTGTGTTTATCAGGTATAGTTCAGCTTGTTTCGTCATTCAAAGTGCACAAGCAGATATTCTACGCTTTTTCATGTAAAGCTTCACAAAAATGTTATCAGTGGGAAACTGGTTTGTGTACGGGTACGATTTAACTGCTAAATGCACAAATGAATGGATGAACTACCTGATTGTAGGTGGCTAAATAGGAAGACAGTCAACCAATAAGATGAATCGATAGATCAACCAATAGATTGACAGATACTGAACGGTTGCTATGGGACTTTACACACAGGAGACTGGCAGACTTCTGGCAGCAGTGGGATACTTGGTACCAGCGGTGACCTTGAGGCTGCTCGAATGTCAGCACTCTGAAATGCAGTGAAGTTTAATCCTCCCATCTGACTGGGGTGAAATCTGCACTGCTCCCAATCAGGACCTGAGGCCAAGAGACCGATCTGGTACATTCCGGACTGCTAGAAAACCCTGTGAAAAGAGTAATACATACTTTCACTAATGCAGCAACTCTGAGATATTCTTTATTCTACATATGATGCTATTTAACAACAACAACAACAATAATAATAATACATATACATATATAATAATGACTATGCATATGTATAACCTCTATAAAATATATTATTATAGGTTAGGGTTGGCAAAATTAACTTGTTAACTTTTGTGATTAATTTGAACTTTTCATATCAATTTGTTAACAATAACATAATTATGAAAATGTGGCAGGCATTTGAAGTGTGACTACTTAAAAATGTGCTATTTAACACTGTATTTGCAGTACTGTAATTGACACAGCGTAGTCAATACTTACTTGATGGCTGCAATTGCTACCGTTGTATCTCAAGAGTAGCGTGTCCAGAAAAGTTTGAAAGTAATAAGCAGTGTCATTTTCCCAGAATGCCCTTCTTGGCCCCTCCAAAAAGAGAATGCAGCCCCTCCACTGAAAACATTTGAGGGGTGTGTTTGCAAAGCTCTGGCCCGGATTGCATCAACACTTAACAGAGTGTTACACCCACCAATGATACATCTCATATATCTGTTTCAACTGAGCCGATCCCTGTGACATTTGACTACTCCCCAGCAACGACCTGAAAAAAAGCATTCTTCATTGTACAACGGTGTCGTGACTCTCGCACATGATTACAGGAGGAGAAACAGAGGAGAAAAAAGAGTTGCTCTTCGCACAGGGTTTGAGTCATAAGCCTGCAGATATTCGAGAACCAGATTCGGTGGAGGATGAGAGCTCAGATAATGATACAGACAGGAACGGAGGGAAAGTTATCTTTTAATGGTTTATTTCCACACCGTGCAATGAGGCCTGCCCTTATCGTCTCCTCTCTGTCTCTGTTAGTCCTTGGAGTGCCCGGCGCAGTTTCGTAAGGGCCTCTTGGGGGCAAGGTTCGAGCATGAGCATGTTCCTCCCTCCCGATTTACGCATTCCCTACCATCCTCATTTTCCCTAAATTTTTCACGAGGGCGCGTATCTCCGCTCGCTGGACCATCTCCATGGAAACCATGCCAGCCACAGCGGAGACGATGGGGCTGGGGGAGGCGGGAAGGGGCTGCGGGCTTAAACGAACCCGAGGAAGAAAAATGTTTAAAACGAGCCGCGTTGCGAAGTCTGAGGCTCCTGCGATTCTCTGGAGACCGACAACAGGAGTTCCCGCGAAGCAGAGCGATAGCACAAACTCCGCCCCTCCCCCCTTGTGAGTTCCTACACTGTTTTATCTGTGCTTTCTAGAGCCAGAGCTCAATAAGAGACTCCAACGATCGAAAAGCACAGATAAGGCCCCCTGTGGGAAAGGGGGATTTTCCCAGCATGCACCTCTGCTGTCCCCCCTCTTCCCTGCTCTCTGTGTGTCCGGCACAGTCCCCGGGGAGTTCACTATATCCGCTACAGGAGACTCTGCTCTCATGTGGCACCGGTCAGACCTTGAAGCCATGTTCTCTGACTCTCTGTCCCAGGTACAAATCCCAAACAATCACATATTACTGATGTCCCTTGAACAAGATCCTTTACCCCAATTTCTTCAGCATATACATAATCATCATACAAAAGATCCAGCGTCGGTCATGATGAGGGCCCTTACACACATTTTATGAAATATAATGAGTAGAGCGGCTACATTATATCAGTCGCCATTCTGAACTACTGCAGAATTAGTGATTGTGAATGAAAATGCTGTTTCTGGCATTGTCATTGATTAAATGAACAGGCATGAGTGAGGTGTCTGTAACACTGAATGACCCAAGACAGGTCACAGGGTCCCAAAAAAGGGGAGAGGCTGGAGGAATGTAAAAATGGCCATCGGGATAAACGCTGAGCTGTGGCCCTGTTTGACAGTTGCCATTTCATGGCTCGATCCAATGACCTTTAGAGAAGTGCCTTGCAGACAGACTGAGAATTCTGGGTAAACACTCCCAGATTTGGATGCAGACAACAGGACTTTGAAATTGTAAAGTCTTTCTCATGACATCACAATACTTGGCTGTGTTGTTACTATATATACTCTCTTGCTTTGCAGTAAAATGAAGAGTATAGCACAGTCAGTAATGCATATTTTTTTGCTGAGTTTGATGACATCCAAGCAAACCAAAGATTTAAAAAATAAAACAAATTCTACATTACGAATGAGTCACTTTAATCTAATAGGCATCAGCTTGAGTCATAGAATGCAAGATGCGATAGCTGACTGGGTTCTTTTTCATTCAAGCACCAAATTGCCCTGTCTTTGCCAAGCCAGTGAATGAGACCTGCTTCATGCTGAGGAGTGGTCAGGCACGAGGGCGAAGAGAGCCACCTAGTGGCCATAATAGCTACAAGCGCAATTACAGTCCGTAAGACTGAGCCAGGCTCAAGGAGAAGCAATCATCTCTAACTATAAGGTTCTTAGTTTGTTTGATTACATGATGCTCGCCCCACAATTTGGCCTGCATGTGGATATCTTATTTGATTAGTGGATGTAATGGAGACCGCGTAGTGGCGGCTTAGGACAGATTGATTTTTCAATCATTTTTCAATCAATCCTCTGGTGATACGGGCCTAGTTGATCATTTAAGACGGTTACAGGCTGGCAGACTGAGACGAAGCTGAAGACACTGTAATTGTACAGGAAACAGCAAAGTCTGGCAGAGAACAAGACATTGTAGGCATACAGGAAACAGCAAAGTCTGGCAGAGAACAAGACATTGTATGCATACAGGAACAGGCAAAGCCTGGCTACACGAAAGTCCTTGTAAACATGCCGGAAACAGCAAAGTCTGGCTACAGAAAACGCATTGCAAACATAAAGGAAACAGCTAACTCTGGCTACAGAAAACGCATTGCAAACATAAAGGAAACAGCTAACTCTGGCTACAGAAAACGCATTGCAAACATAAAGGAAACAGCTAACTCTGGCTACAGAAAGCAGGACATACAGAGAGTATGTGGCTGTTGGACGATTAGAAACTCCATCTGGTACCAATCATAACTGAGGAAACCTTTCCCTAAGACCACCAGACCCACTGGAAGAGATTCAGTTTTGTATAAGTAAAAGTTTTGTCAGTTTTTATAAGTAAAAGTATAAAAATCTCCAGTCAAAAGTGACAAAATCTTCCCACCAGGAGCCCATGGACTGGTATCAGTCATCAATTCACATATATAATCTATATTTTACTAAAGTATTCCCCTATTTGAAATGTTACATTGCAGACGTTAATAAACCAAGGGAATTTCAGAGTCATGAGCTTCACAAGGGAGTTTTGGAAAAAATATAACATAAGAACATGCATTCGATTACACTTGTTTGTCCAGGAATGATGTCACCAAAGCTACCAAGAACCTGTGGCTTGAATGTCCAAAATGTTTGTGTGGAAAAAGTAGATTTCAGGCATCAAATCGTCCATTGGGCAAATGAAGTCAACATGGATGCTTGACATGGATGATGTATCTGGTCATGGAGGTGCGAAATGGATGTCCACCACATGCACAGTCTCACACTGTAACTGCAGCAGAAAAGCGAAATCATTTCTGCATGTACCCTGCTAAACTGATGGAGCTTGCTGTTGGGTTCTCAAGGGTAACTTATGGCCACATTCATCAGAGCTTTTAGCACATGCTGACATTTTTGTGCATGTAATCTCAGTGATATGGTTAATGATTGCACCAGGAAAACAGTTCTGAACTTGCTAAACGTTGTAGTAAATCACTCCCAAAAACTTTAAAATGTGCTTTTTAAAGCCATTCTGAATTAAGCCTGTTCATTGTCTTTATCTGGTTTTATAGTTTTGTCCATACTCATCACACAAGAACACTACAACCGTTTTCGTTGTCTGTTAAAATTAGCTTGTCATTTTAGCAGACAAGGCTAGAGAACTGACAGCAGTTTGAGTAAATGTGGAGAGGTCATAAAGAAGACCTGTATCAGCAGACCATATCTTTCTCTCTTAGCTTGCAGTGCAGTCTCCACGGAGACCTGGCTATCTCACAATCTGTCGAGCGCATGGTTCCTGACCCGTTGCCTCACCCTTCACCCCCCCCCCACCATTCCCCTCTGCCATTCCCCTGCCGCCTCGGACAGCCTCCAAAGCAGTTAATCTGGACCTGAGGTCAGCACAACCCGATGATCCCGACACACCCTCACCCCGTAGGCCGTCAGGCTTCCATGATCCTCCTAAACGATCTGCCTCGCCCCAACCCCCTCCCCCTTTCCCCCGCCCAACCCCAACGCATGTCATGAAACCAAAGAGGGCGAGAGAATCTCTCCAGCGTCCTCTCCTCTCACAGCTTCAGGGGATTTCGTCGGCTGTGCGAGGAAAAACAGAGTGTGAGACCACATTAATATATCGTAAGTGTGTCTCGCTGAAGGCTCTAACACCATTAAAAGCTAATCCTAAAGCTAAACTCAACACTGATGCATCATTCCCAGAGCCACTGTGATTGCGCTTAAAAAACACCTAAGGCACTTATAACAGCAAATAAAACCAGGGGTAAGTGTCTGGTGGGACATAACACACAAGCATTTGTAAATCTGCCTTATGAGGACCATTGACTCATACTCGAATGTGACCGTGTGCTTAGTTTGTCCAAACCTACTCTTTCCCTGGGGTTCTATTTAAAGTACCTATTGACTTCCAGACAAATTAATTTTGCGTTTAAACTCAATAATAATAGATGTACTGATTGTTTTCCTCCAAGGAGGATATTTTTCATGGTGACAACCTTTGCTTCAGTCTTTGACAGAAGAGAACAACAGGGACAGAAAGTCACATTGCAGAGATATTTTACAGTCATGTAAAATAGTTCATCCCAACTGCATACAGAGTCCCAGCTGGCAGTACTTATTGGCTTGCATTATTTTAGTAGGGGCATCTCGTGGTGTTTATGTTCGATTTTCCTTTTATATACTGAAATAAAATTATATGCAGTGCTCTGGAGCAAATGTATTTAGCTCCAACTTCTACAACTACATTTTAGAGATAACAAAACCCAACTGGAAGCACCATGGAAACCACATAAGACCTTATTAACTTATTACTTTTGAACAAGTCTTTTAATCATTCTTGCAATATTCACATAATTCACCGTTTTCTCATTTCTTACACTGTTCTCACAGAAAGACCAAGGGATTGATTAACCTAGCTCCCAAATGAAAGGTGTTATTTTGCATGCTCACCGTCACACTTTTTGAGTGATCTGCAAAGAGTCCTTATGTAGATGACTCCAGCCACAACCCGCCATAGTTAAATGACGGAATCTGTGTGTTTGGAAGAGACCTTGACCTGTTTAAACAAACTGTTACACTGGCTGTCTGCCAGGAGTAAGATGTTTATCAGGTTTGAAATGTCTGTGACGGGAGCACTGGTACCATTAGTGTCACATGAAATCACTGTTTATCATAACAGAAGTCATTTGCTTGTTCGGCTCAAATAATAGGTTCACTCGTATTCTGAAACACAAATATATTCAAGGTTAAAATTAATTTATTCTCACTGTTTATGATGTATGTAGACACAACTTTTCTTCTTGTGTATTTGAGTTTTAGCTTGAGTGGGCCAACAATTTGGCCCCTGTTGTTACTCATTCAGAACATTTGGTCAGGTATATACCAAACACCCATGTGCCCATACTTACCGAGGTAAGAATAGAAAGGACACAACAGTCAGTCTATATGCGTCAAAAGGTTAAGAACCAGAGATGGCAGACTTGCATTGGGAGATCATTAGCTGCAATATACTGGGATGACCCAGAGGATGTCAGCCTCTGCTTCATCCAAAAGCTGTAAAATAACACAAATCAATAGGTGATATGTAGCTATTATTTTTTCCTCAAACAATCCAGAAGGATTTACACAATTGGAAAATTGCCCAATCTCTACACTGTGGTCTTTGATGGTTAAGACATCTCCTGTCATAGCCATCATCTTATCAGTTGCATGGCTGCTTGTACCCGCTTTCCATTCATACTAAAATGCAAATACAGATGCAATTACCTCCCCCAAACTTGCGGGTGGACTTAATAAATCACATTACATGTGTTAAAGTAGGGGAGAGCAGGGTCCGTTTTTACATGGGGCAACAAACTAAAGTGTTTGCCGTTATCCTATTTTTTATAAATATTATTTAGGTGCTGACATTAGTTTAGTCATTTATAAATCATAACATCTCTGATTTTAACCTTTTTTCTGTGAACTACCAGTAGAAGTTAGCATTGAATCAGCACCATCCAACCAGACAGCTTCCTACCACCTACTAAACCCTGAGTCCCCTGGAAACTAATAAACTACCAAAAATGCATTTCTATGTAGTTCTATATCTAAATAGGTCTAAAATATCAATGCATCACACATTCGCGCTGCTGCACTAAAACATCAAGCAGATATAATTTTCCGTTATTCTTAAAATAATTCTGCCCTGAACAGCGGTGTGCCTCAGTGATAGCAGGACTACACACATCAAAATGTTCCTGTTTTTCTACAAAAATGGATGACATAGGCAAAATTCTCATTGGCTCAGGGGGATGGCTCATTTGCATATTAAAGTTTAAGATGTCTACCGGGGCTCTGTACCTGTCACAGCCACTCTAACCCAGTTTACTGTGTACCGCCTTGAGAGGTCTCAACCTTTAATATGTAGGGTTTATAGGGTTGGGGACATGGATTATGGCTGTCAAACATCTACCATTTGAATTGTCACACTGAATGTCAATAGGGGCTACCACTAGAGGATGCCAGGGCACAGCCCTTGCCATTTTTTTTTTTATAACTGAAATTAAGGGTCAACTCAGATCAAAAGCAGATAGAGGTAACAAATAAACAGAGTTCTAGCTCATACTATGAAATCAATGTTGTTTTACATAGGTGAACACATGAAAATTGCAGGCTGTTTTGATTGGTTACAGTTGTGACATCGCAGTGGGGCTCAATTTGCATATTCCTCCATGAGATGATTAAGTCAGCTTACTTAGTTGCCCATATGAGTTTAACGTTCATTCTGCATACTCGAACTATGGAAACTAGGTTACGATGTTTGCAGCTATGAGGTTAGGCAATCCTATTTACTGTCGACCAATCAGGGCTGTACTTTATTAATGAATTAATAAATTAATGTGTCATGCCCACTCAAACAGAATACTCATAAATCTATGAATTACTTTATGCACTTCACACTAAAAATATCTTTACATGTTTAATTTGTGGCTGCCCAGGCATGCTTTAACGTTGAAATTGAAATGAGCACATGAGAATTGCTGTATAACTATACTGTTAGCCTAATTATCTATGCTACTGTGATGTAACGATATTTTTTTTGCTTAATCAGTTATGCTGTTAATTACAGTCAGCTGTCCTGGCGACGTTGATCTACCTCCACCAATCTCAGCCAATAGGAAATGATTAAACGTGAACACCAGGTGTCCGTATAGCATTTCCTGGTTTATTTGAGTACTCTAAGGCTGCAGAACATGACTTGATAATATAATATTCTCACCTCAGATTGCAGGAGCTGCTTTCTGTCACCCACCCCTGATAATGTTGGGCAGAAAACAGGAAGAGAAGCAAACACTTTCAGCGCTGGTGAGATTACACCTAATGTGCGACCCGCCATTAAAAGGGGCACTTTCTGTTTTTAAATTCACAAAAACACTGTTAGCAGGCATACTGTGCCCTGAAGCAAATCGGTCGTAAAATAGACTGCGAGCCATTACATCAGTGTTAGATGGAGAATCAGGCTTAAATATAAGCTGCTGGCAAGCTAAAGTAGATCACTGACATTTACCCCATAGCGCAGGACGATGCACTCCTTGGTTCCCAAACTTCACTCCTTGTTGTCTCTCAGTGGTCTCTCTCTCTCTATGTTGGAGGTAATGGGCAGATCAGAGTGACCTGACCTGGGAGAACTGACAATATGCACACAGTAAGTTCAGATCCACATCTTACATGCAGCTGTAATGCCTGGTTTCTGTGATAGAAAAGCGCAGATTGTGCAAAAGGGCAATGTTTTGACTCATTGACACAAGACGGAATGGAATAAATGCATTTTTCCTAAGGGAACTTCAGAGAAAGTTCTGTGACCATTCTAAACAACTGGCTAAGTTTATTTGATAGTATCACCAAAGACAACAGCAGCAATTTTGTAACCACCCATTTCCCATCCATTTTTCTCATAATTGATATATTAATGTAATTTCATCAATAAATAAGAAGCTATATACTAATAGTTCCTAAAATGAACAAACATGTAATGACAGATACCCAGCTCTTCATTTTGCCATCACAGTGCACAGATGGTAACGCAACGTAAGATATATGATTATACCATCACAGCTCCAGATGCTGTCAATGGGAAGTGAAACTCACAGTTCACAATTCTGCAATATAATGGACCGGACCGATGTCGAAATGTTTTGGGTTCTGCTGTCACTGTTCTCATGACAGAGGGCCAGTCCTTGATCTTAGGATATCCCATCAGTCATCTTAAACTTTAATATATAGAAATAAGTCATACATTGTATGTGACTGACCCATCCCCTGTTGAGTGAATATTATCCTAATTCTATGTGTATGCTATTTTATTCTGTATAGACTACATATAAGAGTTCCACCATTTCCTGACATCTCAGTCAATAAGAAAAAGAGGCCCTGATTGGTCAATAACAAATTCTTCAAGCAGGTCATGTGTAGCACTCATAATACTTCTATAAGCGCTGAATAATTCATTATATCATTTGTTATTCGCATACATAAATAGTACAACCAGCTTATACAGGTAAGAACAGGTTTTTACAGAAATCAAATTTATGAAGCTATGTTATTAATTTCAAAATACCTACCCTTACATTATTCACAAGCTCTATGTCAGGTAGTGCATGTTCATCATTATGCTTAAGTGAAATATGAAGGCTTATTAAGGGTTAAGACCTTTCATTAACAGTTAATGAAGGTGTCATGAGGTCAAATCTCAAGTGATGGCAGATCTTGTATGAGATTTTCATGCTGGATCAATGAATATGTGCTCTGCAGGTAATTATGACAGTTTCATTTGTGTATGGAAATTATGAGACTCACAGAGACCTGGAAAATGGCTGCCGGGTCTAATCTCCACTGGCCAAACTTATCTTCCAGGCACAGCAGTGGGCTTCTGCCATCTGTTTCTTAACATTGGAGCACCTTGACACAACTACAAAGACATTTTTATAGTTTCTCAGAAAAAATATACTTTTACATAATTTGTTTGCTTGGCCGGATATTTTTATTCAACAGAGCGTCTTAAACAGCTTACATTCTCATAGCTGGATTTTTACTGAAGTAGTTAAGGTTGAGTATCTTGCTCAGAGATGCAACGAAAGTTTCCTACCTGCAATGTGAACCTGCAGGCTCTGAGCTGCAAGCCCAGTCACTAAATCACAATGAAGTCAATAAATACCTGAGGACCACATAATGTACGAGTTCACATTACGTTTCCTGAACATCTTGTAATATGTTCAGTCATTACGATTCCTAAACGGCAACACAATACAATTAGAATTTTCTTTGACAGAAAAAAAAAAATTTAAAAGTGAAATTGACACAAACTGCAATATAAACAGAAAGTGTATTAGATTTCAGCCTATGTTGATTCATATCAAGCGTTTCAAAATACCCACAAAAAAAAAGAAACATTTTCACCTAATTGGGCACACTTGATCTTCTGACCATACTTAGTTTAACTGCATATCATTCAGAAGTGTGTTAAAGTGAAGGAGTGTAAAGATTAATCATACCTTAGGTAGAGTTCCATCATTAAAGTTCCATTACATTACTTAAATATATGTATCAATATATCAAATATGGATAGCACTCCAAAAAAAGTTAGAATTTATTTATATTTTATTTCTGCTTCAGCTGGAATTCAGCATCCACAGTTGTATGTTTGCAGTAATTTTAAGTTTGAGCATGATTAATTTTATTTTATTAAATTAATATTGGTATTAATGAAAGATATTAACACATGCTACCATGTTCAGTTATTATTAAATCTGGTTGATTATGATTTAATCCATTGATGAACCTGTATGCTTCTCAGGTACCATTTTGTAAATAGAAAGCATCCCTTAAGTGGAATATACTGTACTACAGATGGTGTACACCTAGGTGTGTGGAAGCAAGATGAACCGTGTTTCTCTCACACAACCCCACAGATTAAATTATTCTGTACGCCTACATCCAAAGATGCTTCTTCACTGAATGTGTTTATTGTTTCTCAGAATGCCAACATTGCCTGCATTTTCAAAATAAAAATGAATTTATTCATGTATTATGAAGTTTTAAAGAAGGAAAGGATTTTCTCTTGGCATGGGATATTTAACAGATGTGATGTGCGGCCATATAAAACCAGAATACGCTGTGGGTCCCCATAACCAAATTCAAAACCACTAACCTAACCTGTTAGGATCAGAATAAGTATCTGGTATAGACGAGAAGAATTCGATCATTGTAATCAATCTTTATTATTGTCTAGAAACATTTAAACACAGGTCAAGATAATCTACGGATAATTTGCCGGCGGGGGAAACAATCTAGCTAATTCAGGAGAAGTGAAAGACTATTTTTCAACCTCTTGAAGGCCATTCAGCTATATTTACAGAAGATGGAGGGATACAAAAACGAAAAGCACAATCAGCAAAAGACATACGAGACATGTATGTTATCTTGACCGTGGCAGGGTAACTACAGTTCTGTGATAGCCTGTCTGCTCAATGCGCTGTGATGCTCACAATGATGTTCTGATGGTTCATGACGGTGATCCCAGCAGTTGCACAGGAATTATCCTTCTCTTCCAGGTGTTTTTCAGAGATTTCGCCGCTCCGTGCTAAGACGGTGGAGACACGGTGTCACAGAAAAGCTTGGTAATTAATCAGTGAGAGGAGCGATTCCATTCCGAAACATTGACAAGAGATCTGATGGTAAATTACAAAAACATTAGAAGTGAATTAGGCTTTTTCTGCTATATCAGCATTAGCGTCCCTCAATATCTATCCAAGTCCAGAACCTCTGGCTAAACAGTTAGCCTTTGTGGGTCACTTTTTGCCAGTTAATCATGAAGTAGTTAACATGGTCGAATAAACCCCGGTTTGTTTTAGATATGGCTAAACAGGATGCCACCACGAAAGCTATCTAACTGAACCTCGACTGCTCCTGGTTAACTGCAGTAAGAATCCCTCCAGTTACAAGTGCTGCACAGGTAAAAGTGCTGTGATTAAACTTTTGCCAAGGGTAGGCTATCTCTACTTTCACTCAAGTGCAGAGGCTGTGTAGTTTGTCCACCACTGCTTGTTAGAACTGAATAAGAGAATAGTAGTTTCATGCTTTTTGTAATTTCTGTTCCGACAAGGGCAGAATGATGCTCAGTTGGGGGTAAACAGCGCTTTGTTTTTGATAACTCACTTCCTGTGTTCTTGTTTTAAAAACTCTAAATGATAACATGCAAAGTATGTTGAAACTATTGTTTTTTTTTGTGTTTGTTTTTCCTGCGGTCATTGACTGAAGTTAGCTAGCTAGCTGTGAACCTTGCTGCAAATTTAAGGTTAAGCAGTGTTTTGCATATCATTATCTATAAAGATACCAGTGCCCTACCTACTCCTGGAGGCTACAATGAAACATGCACTTTTAATGTGTCCTTTAAAAGCTGCCCGCTCGTCGAGTGATGTCATGCACTCGACCATTGCATCTGCAACTCCTCTTATCAAACATTTATCAGTTTCACTAAAATATACTTTATTACGTATTGTTACCTCCTTCCACCATTTCCAAAGGATTCTCTATTGAGAAAGTAAAGCATGGCATTTTAATTTGTATGTTTTTATACAAAGGTATTTACAAATGCATAACCATATATAAATGTACAATTTATCAGTGTATTCACACAATAATTAGGGAAATACTAATGAAAAATTTGAATGTATATTTATACTGAAAAGTGTTTGAGCATGAATAGGTAGTCTGCAGTGAGGTTGGCCTAGCTACAAATCTGAACTCCAGACTGACTGTTGCATTTTACGCCAGTAGGTGGCGACCTTCCCTGTAACTGTCACAGTTTTTGCGGACACAGGCAAGTCTCGGCTTGCCTCCTCAAGTAGTGCGTGGCCTGCAGCTTTCTTGTCCCCTCTCTCTGTCAATACCTGAGACAATTTACGAGACCACATGCCCCTTTGTGATGACGGATTACCCTACAGTTCCCTTTCAAAGGAGGTCTGGGTAAATAAAGCCTTTTACCCCCCACTCTCTGACCCCACCCCCTCCCCAAATACTCTGTCATCACCTCCAAACAATGCCTAGCCACTTGCATTTTCCCAGCAGTAGCTTTGAGCAAAGCCTTGAACCATGCGACTTATTAAGACTGTGATTTGATTGTCACAAAAAATATTATGATAATGTTTACTGTCCTTAATGAGAAATACTATTAAGTCAAATGACTGGTTCTATAAGGGGACTGGGCAGTAAAAATGTTTGTTTACAAAGTATTCAGGCTTCAGGCTTGCAAAGACTCTTTATTTAGCTTGCCCTGCTTGACAGCCTGAGCAGATATCAGTTCATGTGTGCTTTAGCTTAGCTATTTTTTTAGCCTTTATTTAGTCATTGATCCCACACTTTTAAATGGGAGACTAAGAAAAGAGACTTTGTAGACTGTTGCGTATAAAGCAGTCAATGTCTCACGTCAAATTATCATCAGAGTATCAGAGCATTGCGCTCGCTTTCAAATGCAGACTGCAAAGCGCAATTTCTGACTCAAACAGGGACAAAAATGTAATAGCCTCACAGATTATGATAGTTGTGCTTTGTATAATTATTCTTGCATTGACAGTGAAGCCCCAGTCAGTCTTCTCTGATATCACAACAGATGGTGGGGTTAAATTTGGGTGAAGTTGACAGAAGCAAGAACATACCCAAAACAATACAAACCGAAAGACCAGTAACCAGCAGGATGGCAAACAGCTTCGCTGGCTCCGAGTGAATGCTAAAAAAAAACACAAAGCTTAGTTAGCTGAAATGGAAACATCCTCATGTCGCAGAATAGTAACTTGGCAGTAGTTGGACAAAGAGATATGTCTTTGCACTGCTGAATAACATTATTTAGGAAAATAAACAAGCAGAAAAACTACGAAAGGCTAGTTCAATTAAAAATTATATGCTATAGCTAGAGATATTAACACTAAAAGCTAAGTTTTTGCAATTTCAGCTACAGATATGTATTTATCCTGTATGCCCACGCTGGTTGCCAAGTAAACTGCCTCTGGTTTGATTTTTGGTGACTACAAAACAAGAGTAGCCTAATTACAAATAATATGTCAACTGGTTCAATCAAAGGACTCAAATTATTTTAATTGCATTTTGACATAATTGTCAGTCCCAAGCCTTTCAGATTACTGAGGTTCAATAGTTTTAATTTTTTTTTTTTTGTTTAATTTTGTCTTGTTGCTGAAATTGGGTGTTGAAATATTCATCGCGAAATTAAATGAGCAAAGGAATTTTTATTTGGTATCGGCACACCCTATAATTCTGATATTCAGATATGATATCAGTGCACACACTAAATAGCACACTGCAAAGTAGAGGTTACAGTAAATTTCATTGAACAGTCACAATGGCATGGTGAAGTACTGGTTGAGCAGATGGCATTGTTAAGAGTCCTATAAACACAAGGTTTACCCTTGAGTTTACCTTTGCGGTTTGTCTTTCACAGACAGCTGTCGAGGTGGTTCACAAAAAAAACCTCTGCTAATGGTAGCTTCACTGAACCACCAATATTTGTCCCATCTGTGTCACCATGGAAACACAGAAGCCAAGAGACAGCAAGGGACTGCAGCCTTAGCCAGGGTCTGGTATACCCTGTGACATCACACGCCCTGAGATCCAATCTGTTCCCTGCTCAAGGGTCATGTCGCCATTAACGACTTTGGTGTAAATACAATCAGTAATGGGGGGGGATGGAAACACCAAACAATATATGAATATTTATTTACTAACAAGGAGTTGGGCTTCTTGGAGTGCTGTTGTAGAAGATTTGAACAGTTTCCATTAGGAATTTGAACTATTCCTCAAGAGGGGAAAGTCTGTAGTCCTTTGTAGTCTCTCTAAGTAGTTCTGTAGTTCTTTGAGCGATGGAAATCTATTCCACACTCCAAGTTCCAGAACTTCCCATCGAGGTTTTGTGGTGTTTAAATATGGTGTTAAGGGAGGCCGTTGAAGATATTGACTTCATCTGGTGTTGATGAAAGCACTGTTCCTGAATCCACTTTCCAGGGCATATAGATGTATTACTGCGTTGGAATATGACTACATACTCAGAAAATAGGATGTATCTGGTATCAAAAACGGTTTTTAATTCCTTAGTCATAAATCTACCATGCTAAGTTGTAATCGAACTCAGTGACTCAAACAAAATGGCTGCCTATACAAGTTCCACAAGTTGAAGGCTTCCTTTGCTTTGTCCAATCATAAACGTATTTAGATTAAGGAAATAATATTCTTCTCTTCCACTGCTCAAAACTTCCACTGTTTTGTTATTGTTATGTATTATGCAGACGTCTTGGTCGCAAGTGGTTTCAAAAAGGAAAAAATTATAAAATTGTTAATTCAGTGATTTACATCAAATCAAAATGTTTTCATTTGGGGTTTCCAATTTTTATTTTGTTTACCTACTTTATTTAACGTTTGAAGCTGTTATGAGAAAAACAAGTGGCCCAAGTCCTTATTATTTTGTAAATACTCATATTGTTTGGTACTCTGTTACATACACATAAGCACACCAAAAAGATAAAACAATACAAGAGACAAACCTTAACAATTCTTCCTGATACCGTACTACCGTCATTAAAAAATCAGTTCTGTGGTTGACGACTACCATTCCAATACCCACAGGACAAACTCCTGCTTACAGACAGGATGTTTACAGTACGTTTTGCTTTGTTTATTTCTTGTGGCTCTATAAAGTGTGAAGCGCAAAGAGTTCCACACTTTCCATGTTGTTGCTTCTTATTGGTTCTGACATGGAAAATGAAGGTTGTTGAAGATATTTCCCTTTTGTGTCAAGTAAAAGCTGCTTGCAACGTGTAAACTACCATCAGAGTGTCCAGGAAAGACTTTTGAAATAATTCTTGTTTAAACATGCAGAGCCATATGCCAATTATACCACAAGGCTTAAGCAGAGAGCAGTTTTCACCCTCCAATCCGATTACAATCTACCATAACTTATCAGCATGCTGTATACTTAGGCTTTCAAATGTTAGAACGGTAGCTGTATATGACATGGTGCTCTTCGCAAATTATGCAATCTTCTTTATCAGGGAACTTTTCAACACCCATGGTAATTTGGGACATAGCTTTAGACCTACCTCCACCAAAGCTCTACACTTCCCATTTGTTTTCTTTTATTTAATTTGCTTTTATTTCAGGTTTGAAAATGGGGTAAGGTCCAGCTAGTGACTTGGTTTTCAAACTTTTATCATTAATGTGGAGGGTATTGGTTTTATGTAGTATGTGGTGGAATAATTGGATATATGACTTTATTAGATAGGGTTGTTTTCAAATAAACCACGAGGAAGCCTTTCAGGCAGGTTGTAGTGGTAACCCCGCCGATACTTAGAACCCGTATCTCACCGCTCTGGTTCCAGTGCCAGTCATACGGACAGAGCACAGGAAAAGTACAGACAACTTCGTTCCCAGGGGGAATCAGCTCTTAGGAACGACTTAACTGCAGCATTCATCAGGAAACAAAGGCGTTTTTGACCCAGACGCTGGCAGTAAGAGTAAGGTTTCTGACTCCAACTAAGGGAACGCGACTGCTACAAACAGTGAGAAAATCTGTTCAATTCAAAGTCTGAATGCAATAACAATTCACCCGTGATCTGCAGCGGACTGAACAATATGGGTCTGAAATAAACGATTTTCGCTAGACTGATTCTGACAAATTTAGAGTTAACTTTATTAAGACACACAATATAGCCAAATCGAGAATGTTTTACCATGTTAACATTTTTTTTCGTCGTTAATGGTGATTTATACACATGTTATATTTCTGAAAGAACTTATTTTAGAAAAATAACTTACAATAGACAAAACAATCATTTTCAACAAACATGCCTATTTAAAAGGAAATTGTAACATGACCATAGCAAAACGCAGCCTGACTCAGCCAAGAATAGGATGTAAACTAAGAGTACTGTTGACTCTCTCAAAATAATTAAAGTGCGCCTAGAAATATTTGGCGGCAATGTTGCTGCAATAAGAACTATTATGTAACCATATAACTATACCAGACCTGGGACAGCCAGAGCCAGAGGGAGGGTCCACTAGTGACACACACCTCAAATTATAGTCTCCTTTTCGCGCGGTGTCAGCGCCAGAAATCGACCGCACTGTTTCTCCATCTGTTTCCCCTCACACACGAGTTAATTAGACTAAACCGCTGTTGTACGCGGCCTTGACATCTAACAACAAAGCCCCAGTGATTAGCCATATTAATGAAGTAGGTTTCTAGGTGCGGGGCAACGCCACGGCGCTCAAATATCAGTAATGAGAAATCCTGCTACATTACTTCCAGGACCGCGCCGACTCCCCCGCCAACACGGCTCCGAAGGCGTGCGACCGCTGCGCGTTCATTGGACGTGCCCTTATTACGCATGCGGACGTCTAAACGCTGATTGGCTGGATGCGCCGAAACGCTTCAGAGCGCCAGAAAACAATCTTTAGCGGGTTGTTCTCGCAACTTCAGATCAGTAGCTAAGTAATGCAATCGCAAGTATTAGCAAACGGAGTGGAGCCGGGGGAAATTGTGGATCATTAAAGAGTTTTATTCTCAGAGAGGGAAAACATGTTGATTTGAAGAAAGCAGTAATCTAAACATACCTGAAGTTGACTCCAGCTACAGAGTTAACGTAGTCGATAGCTAATTAACTGACTTAGTTAAGTTAAACTGCTGTTTTACAAAGCTAACAAACGTTAGCAAGATAAGGAAAAGCAGTCAATCAAGGTAAGTGACCTTGCAGCGATTAGAAAGTTAATGCACAATTTTGTTTTGCCCTTAGAAGTTGTCAAATTTTCTAAAGTGTTCAGTCTTTTTATTTCACAGGAATGCTGAACTGAAATAACTTTGCTTGGTTTGGTAGCCAATGTAGCTTTCAGCCTGGTTTTCTGGCTAGTTTTGGCCAGCGGCTTAGTTTTGTCATACGACAGAAATATATTGTTTGTCTCAGGAATACATTGTAATTTCATCTCTCTTGAATCACAAAGCAACTTGAATCTATTACTACCTCTATTAATTATGTAGAGTATCCTACGATTCATCCAGGCAAGGCGGAGTTTGTGAGCTGCTGGTTAGTATGGTCTTTGCGCCAAAATCAACTGACCGCAAATGTTCGCAGAACTATGGCATTTTAGCAAAAGATGAAACTCCTGATGTATTAGGAAGCGAAGTAACTAACTTTACCTAGTTAGCTACGTTGCTGGATTAAAAGAAAAAGGATTGTTGCTAGGGAACGCTTGTTAAATTAACGAAACTGTATAAGATCTGTTTTATTAACATGAGAGCTTGGTTTAACTTTCGTAGCTATGCTAAGCTTCCCAATTCAAACACCACCTCTTAATTTTCTCAACTAAATAACCCTCTGTCTTGATAAGATATTTCAAGCATTAACTAAAATGTATTTTGCAGGTATTATAGATGGAAACTGAATGTTTAACTTTACAAGATCTTCAGAGTTTAAGGAAGAGTAGAACAGACATGGATGACGAGGAGGGAAAACATGATCAGAAGGTGAGTGACGCGAAGTTATGATTAAGTAAAAGAACTGACTGGTTATTGTTGTAGTATAGATTTATGAACACGAATGAGATTCACAGTTTATGGTTGATCTTAAATAAAACATTTGTAGCTAGTTTGCATTTTAGGGTAAGCGTTACCGTTTCTTAGTATGGCATCTAGTGGGTGTTTTTGGAGGAGTAGAACAGTTACGACTCTAGTTATCATTTTGGAAATGTATTTAATTGTGTGACTTGGCTGTCATACAAAATTTTGTTGGCAAACTCTGGTACATGGGAAGATATGGCTATGTGAATGCCTGTAACTCACAGAAAATGCAGCCATCTTAGGTACAACAAAGACCAGGAGAACTAGCAATTACATGGCAGGTCACATTGTCTTCATGGAACTGAGTTTAATTCAGCACAGTTGAATTTGTTTCTGGTCAGATTTGAGTGCTGCTCACGTTGAAAGTCTGACTCTCTTCTATCTTACACAGGAGAACATATTCACAGAGCGCAGGAAGGCGACTCCACATAAGAACGACCCAAGCTCTGTGGCGCTGGTGGGCAGGAAGGGCCTGACTCCGGAGCGGATCAACGTTACTCCCATCAAACCCCTGGACAGGGTCCTCCCCGAGCCCTGGACCCCCACCGCCAACCTGAAGGTTCTGATCAGCGCCATCAGTCCTGACATACGGGATCGCGAGATGAAGAAGATCCTGTTTCGGCCCATAGAGAACGGGGGCGAGGAGGCGGAGACGCTGGACGACGCGGGCCAGGTACTAAAACACTACAGGTTTTAGTTCCCTAGCCTCTTCAGGCTAACCTACACTACATGGTAGTCCCTCATTCAAGCACACATAGGTCTATGTAGCCTAGCATGTGTCTTTGGTGAAGTTGGCATCCATTTTGAGAACTTCAGCAAACACATAGCAGGCACACCAACAAGACCAGATGTGATTTAATCCCTGTGATGTGTACATTCAGACTGACTGGATATCAAGAGCGGTCCTTTAGCAGTCTTCAGTATGCCTCCGACTCTTATCGGCTGATTGTTTTATGCGTGTCTGTCTCAGTTTGACGCACCGGACGATGGCACAGACGACTTTGAGAAACGGCCCAGCAGGAAGCAGAAAAGCCTGGGTCTTCTGTGCCAGAAGTTTCTGTCCCTCTACCCTGATTACCCAGCATCCTCTGAGACAACCAGCATCTCCCTGGATGAGGTGGCCACCAGTTTGGGTAAGAGAGAGATACTGCATGGCCATGGGGTTCTCCATGGCTGTCTCACTGAGCATGGGAAAAATACAGCACTCATTTAATGTTGTTAGCTCCAAATAAAAATTAGTAAGTGAAAACTATATTTAATCAGAGGAGTTTGTTCTCAGAACTCCTAAGTGGCTTGGTTTGAAATGTCACATTGTAAAATTTTGGTTTGGAATACAAACAGTGGTTTCTGTATGTTTTCATGTCATTCTCCACACCTTGACTAATGGTTTTATTTTTTGGCATAGCTGTGTTTTGACTCATTTAGGTAACTGACTAGACAGGAATGTACCTCTGTACTCATTCCAGGTATAAGTTGTTTACCATTTCAAAATGACTAAAACCTCCAGGACTGAAGTCTTTCGTTATTAGCCTGTACATGACCCAGCGGAAACCGCTCCATAATTTGGAATGGCACTTTCTGTAATCGAATGGATCCCGATAATGATAATACAAATTAGGTTTGTGAGCCTCTCTACCTCTGCGCCGTTGGGTTTGGAAGGTTGCCATGGATACCTCGTTTCTGCTTGCCTGAAAGCCCAGCCAAGCTGTTGTATAGTTACTACTCGAAGGCTCTTTTCTCACCTTCCTCAGTTATTAGATCTAGTAACAACAACACTTGAACAGGACGGTGTGTATGTGCCTTGGAATACATGTGAGTGATTCAATTACCAAAAGCAACAAAAAAACGATGATCCCAGATTATTTGATTAAAAGCGAACATTACCTGGGATATGTTCACATTAAGATTCCTGTTTTCTGTTTAAGTATTTACTGGATTCTCTTATCCAGGGGGACTTGCATAGTCTTATATTTCTACACAATATCCATTTTTACAGCTAGATATTTACTGAAGCAATTTGGTTTAAATTCCATGCTGAAGGGTGCAATGGCTTTACCCTACCTGGGAATCAAACTTGCAACCTCTGAGTTGGAGGCCCAGCTCTTTAACCATTATACCCAGCTTCCCTGATTGGATCTCATTGATATAGCCCTTTTGGCTGTCTTGCACAGTTAAGTTATGAGAAAGTGTATGAGATTGTGTCAGAAGCAGATGGAATTCTGGGTAACCTGAGGGCGGGATGTAATCCTAATCCTGCTGTGCTCCTCTGTGTCTCATCCGCGCACTGCAGGCGTGGAACGGCGGCGGATCTACGACATCGTGAACGTGCTGGAGTCGCTGATGCTGGTGAGCCGTGTGGCGAAGAACCACTACCTGTGGCACGGCAGGAAGCAGCTGAGGCAGACACTGCGCAGGCTGCAGGGCCTGGGCAAGCAGCAAGGCTACCACCGGCAGATGGAGCAGCTCAGAGACTGCAGGCAGCGGGTGTCCGAGCAGTCTGCGGAGGAGGGTGGAGATGCAGATTCGGGCTCTGGTGAGCGCACATTTAAACCTGTGTGTGTGTGAGAGAGTGTGGGCAGGAGGTGTGTGAGTGAGGACGGGAGGTGTGAGTGACCTGTGTGTGTGTGACAAGGTGGGGTGCGCGCGCGAGATACCCGTATTTTTTAGCATGGGTGTAAGACTGTGACAGTGAGTCACTATCTGCATATTTCCTGTTCTGCTTCTCTCCAGTCTCGCATTGAGATGCGTTTTCTCAGTAATGTGGTAATGAACTGATATAAAGATTGTGATAATGAGAAGTTAACTAATGCACATGCATTACGTAGCAAAATGTAACGTACCTATAAACGTCAAACTTCAGGTGGTTCATTTATCATGCTCTTTCTGATGAACAAACAAGGAACAGCAGCCGTTTTCACTTGTACAGTTAACATAGCACAACCACCGACACCCCTCCCCCCCACCACCAAATTTCCTCCGTACCCAAGGGTATTATTAGCTTGCTGGTTACCACATCCGTTCCGAAGCAGCTGGGTTCCCGAGATGCATCGACCAATCACAAAGGCCAGGTGACTTCAATCAATACAGATCATCTAGATAAATAATCCAATCATGTTAAGCAACAGAGGAAACGTCTGTGTTTAGGAGTCACTATGGCAATGATCAATGTTGCAGGCCATTCTAGCTTAGTGTCCAATGAGTGTTAATGTTTTACAGGGTGGACCGGCTGGACTTAATATTTAAGTCACTCTTCTAGGTTTGCTTTTATTCGTGAAGAAAATGCTCAGTGTGACACCAGATAAAAGCCCACCGCTGTTGCTTTTGAGTTCGTCATTAATTATATAGCGCAATTGACAGTTACATCATTTGTCTGACAAAGAACCAGTTTGCCTACTCCCCGCTAGCAGGTGAATTTCGGCATATTGTTAATTAGCATTTTGTCAGTTCAGCTTTGTGGCTTCCCTCTTGTCTGTTTGTCGGGATTTTTGTTGCCATGGCACAGGCAGTCACCTGTATCGCCTTGCGGCTTGCTGCATAAGCGCAAGAATCAATGGCAGGCACAGTTCGATTATCCTGGTCACATGGGAAAAGACACCCATGAAAATGGCTACAATTCCGAACAAAGGATAGTGGATTTAAAACCCACGCGCAATTAACTTAGCATGGTAGCCACCTAGAAGTAGGATGGTAATATCCAGTCTCAGAAAAAGAAATGAAGATTGCTTAAGATGACGGTTTGCGTTTGCCCCCACCCCCCTCCACCCCCTTCTCCCCCTCCCCCACAGGGGCAGCCAGCAAACGGAAGGAGAAGTCCCTGCGTATCATGAGTCAGAAGTTCGTCATGCTCTTCCTGGTGTCCGAGACGCTGACCGTCACCCTGGATGTTGCCGCCAAAATCCTTATCGAGGAGAGCCAGGACACCGCCAGCCACAGCAAGTACAAAAGTAAGAGCTGCTGTTTTCATCCGTGACGTGACAGCAGATCTGTGTGCCCACAGAGAGAGGGAAACTGGGGCCAGTGTCCATCCAGACATTAGAATATATTACAGCTCTCTCCCTTACAAATAAATAACACAAATGACCCTGTCTGATCTCTTGTAGATGATCGATGATACTTTATTATTTCGCTTTTTTCCTAATTCTTCAACATGCATGACAATATAACTGGAATACAGGGAGAATATGAATCACTAGCCAAGAATGAGTATCTCCGGAGTCATTTCAAAATTCTGAGCGTTCCTCAGCCTCAGTCCGATTTTAACACCTGGTAATGAAAGCGAGGTACTACAAATTTTAAAAGCAGGTCCGTCTTGAAAGGTATTTATGTCCTCTGAGGTCTCCTAAAATATTTATCTCTGATTGGATAAGACGGTGTGGTGTTGAGAGGGAAATGGTAGACAGCAAGGTTGTGGGTGACTGATGGGGGAACCCAATTTTCCAAAAAAAAGTATCATTTTATTGATCCGTTTGTAACACGTTTTGAAAAAGTAACCGTATCTTCCTATTGGATCATGTCCTTTCAGCGTTTACTTATTGTGCCTCTTACCTCCAGCTAAGGTCCGACGGCTGTACGACATCGCCAACGTCCTCACCAGCCTGGGCCTGATTCAGAAGGTCCACGTCAACGAGGAGAGGGGAAGGAAGCCGGCGTTCAAATGGATCGGTCCCGCCGACTTCCAAGCCTGCGGTAAGAGCCACGAGAGGCCACAGCTCCACCGTCCTCCTATAGCGTGACATCGATTTGGTCTGGGGTCGATCTGTGAGAAAATGTGACGGAAATGGCTGTGATGTTTTGAATTTCCATGAAAGTCAGTACAGAGAAAGGTCACTCTGGAGGAAGAATTTTTGATATGTATGAATTCAGGATTAAACCATTTCATTTGGCCCCATCTTAGGTCATTGTAAGTCACTAACTTTTACAATCTGTACAAGCCACCAACACAATCTTATTGTCATTTGGAACTTCATTGCTTGCTCCAACAATTCAATTTTACCAGAAGTAAATGTACATGATGTCAAACTGAATATAATTTTTTCAAAAAGACCATCTTTAATTTTGTTGTTAATGTGTGGTATGGGCTGTAATGTAAATATGAGCGGGATCCCAATGAGATTTCAGAAGTTCGTGAACTTGAATAGTGACACATCGATTTCATGTATTACACATCAAAGCCCAAGTATTTGGGGAAATCCAACACATCAGACATTTTTTGTGGAATTTTCAGACGAAATGATCCCTAACTCCAGCAGGCAGACCTCAGAAATTGTTCTCAGAAATTACCGGAAAACCGCCAGACCTCTGATGTATAGCCAGGTGTTTGATGTAGTACCTCTGGTTGCAGCTTGGGAAATGGCTTCGACCTGTTATGGATCAGAACAACGGAATTCAACACACCCTGCATTCAGTTCCACATAATGAGTTTTCAAATGATATTAAACATCGTGTTTTATGGTGGTCCTTTTTAGGGCCACCCTTTTTATTTCTCAATAATACTTCTGAATTTAGATATAAATTGTAATATACGAAAACAAGCCTTCTCGAAAAAAAAAGCCTGATCCGTTTTCCTAGCTGCTCCAGCTGCTCTGATATTACTGCAAAATGTATCTAATCCAGGATGTTGGGTGGAGATATCAGATATGTCTCATAACTGATAAGACTTCAGCGCTGAAAAAACTAAAACTAAAAAGTTTACTGTTAATTGGTTCTTCGAACAGTGCTTTAGATGTTAGTTTACTGTAGCTGTGGCTGCCGTTTTATGATAAGTTCATTGAGTGTTGTTCCTCTTTGTGTGTCTTCTGTAGAAGATCTGGAGGCTGTCGCTGCGATTTCGTTCCCGGAATCACAGCCGAGCGCGCTGGGGGGCGGGAAACAGAGGCTGGCGCGCCATGCCTCTTTCAACGTAGTGCCCACCTCCGTCACCGCCCATCGACGGGTCAGCTCCGCCCCAAGCAGCCCTCGCAGAGCAGAGACAGGTAAAGCCTCTCTCACACACACACACACACACTAAACTGATCACCATGACAGAATACAAGTGTCTGGTTCTGGTTAGGATTTCTTAGTTCATTTCTTCTGTGGGATACCACCTTGAAATCTGAATGACATGAAGTAACATTTTCATTGTAACATTGAAGTCTTGAAAATGACCTCTTACCCCTCGCCATTAACGTTTTGCCTCTGGTCAGGTCCAGCCCCTGAGCCGGTGGACTACTCCAGAAGAGCAGGGAGCAGCAGCGCAGTATGCCGTCTGCACTTTGGAGACGACAGAGGGTGAGTTCTGATTGGACGAAACGATAGATGACTCGATTGTCGGGGACCGTCTGTATATATTTTTAAACTTACCCTTGCTCCTTTATGCTTTGCACATAATTTATATATGTTATGTTACTGTTTTGTGGTAAATTGGATGGAGAAAAACACAAATATATTTTTGTTTTTCACTGTCCATATCTACTATTACTCCTCTACTATGTCTGGATGATTTCCTCAGAAACCTTGAATTTTGAACAGTATTTGATAGCACTTGATTTTGTTGGTGTATTCGTTTCTCCAAATCTCCTACACTTTGAAGCTATCCTTGAACAACAAAACTGTTAAGAATTCAGCGATAGGCATTCTGTTTTCCAATGCCAGCACTCACCTGGGGGTTGAATTTCAAAAAGACAGCGTTTTTCATTTAACTGAAGACTATCGTCAAGGTTTTATTCCTTGAAAAACCTAGTTGTCCTTCAATTTTAGCAGAAGGTCGTAGAATTTTGCATCATAAATGCTATACTGGATGAACACTCATCTTTGCATGTCAGTTCAGACAGATAACAGAACTTGTGTTTTTGTTCTATTTTTTTTTTTTTTTCAGAACCCAGCCAAACGCAGGTCTAAGGATCATAACCCCAAAGAGCAATCCCATGAGCCCCGGTCCTGTCCTCACCCCTCTGGCTGTGCCCGTCCATCAAGAGGCCGCCTTCGGGTCCCTCCCCTCGATCCGTGCCGAGATGCTGCTCCCCCACCTGTACCCCGGTGCGGGCCTAGTCTGCAGCCCCGTCCCGCCCGTGCCCTCCACCCCCCCGAGAGACGACCTGGAGGCCTGCCACCCTCAGAGACCCCTACCGTACGTCCCAAACCTTCCCCAGCCCTCCGTGGTCATGCTGTACAGCGGCCCTGCGCTGGAGCGGGCGGACCAGGCCGGCATGGGTCAGAGGTCACCCACGAGCCAGGAGGGAATTCTGGGAAAGAGGAAGATGGAAGAGGTGAAGGAGGAGGAGGAGGAAGAAGGATGGGGAAGAAAACGGGCGCTGTCCGAGGTGGAGCAGTCTTATGAGGTAAGCTCCAGGAACACACAGTGACAGCGCACACTTTTTTGGGAACGGTGGCAATGTTGATTTACTGTGTCAGGAAGAGACTTATTTTAAGTTCTCCCATATCCCCTAACAGCTGAGTGTATTTGGTTCCCAAGGGGACTGCTGTTCCCTACAGTTGCACTCATGTAGACGTTCAGTTGCCTCTAAACAGAGAAACCTTTTGTTTATAAGGCCATATAATTGCATGGTCACTAGGATGGACAGAGATGCTGGAGCTTGTCTGGGTGTCAAGGTGAGCTTGACTCAAGTTGCTTCAGTTCTCTTCCTATAAACTGTGTCTCATATTTAATAAAATTCATAAACTGAACTTGTGCTCCAAAAATAAACAGTCTATTTGTGAAGAGTTCATACTTCTGAATCTGTTTCTCAATTTCCTGGAACATTCCTTTTGGATTAAGATATGACAATACGCACAATAAACTTAGAAGAAGTAAAGCAGTAGTGTTAGTGTAGAGTATTGAAGATTATTTTGAGCATTCAGCAAAATAGTGATTGAAAGCTTAATCATTCTGGTTTGAAATATGACCTTTTTCCCTGTGAAGGACGGTAAGATCCAATCTGCAGTCTGTTAATTGGCATAATTAAGATAGGAGCGAAAATGTACAGAATTCAGGCTGATGTGCTACCACGAGCTGATGTGTGTCCTATCACTACGGCAACCGCAAGGGTCACATTGGAATCTGCTGATACGGGGAGAGTTTAGCACATTTTTATCTCGCCTAGCGTAGGTCCACTCCCTTGCCTGCCATCCGCTAAAGAAAGGGTGTTTTTCTCTCTTTTCTCTGTTTGTAGAGGAGAGGGGGTGTGCAAAATGTGTCCGGCGGTTCTCCTAACACGTGCAGTCCGAGCATGTCACCAAACCCGGGCATGCAGCACCCCACTGCGCAGCACCAGGGAGAAGCCCCGTCTAGGTTGCCTGGAGACGGGGAGGCTGGGAGATCTGCCCCACTGCCGTCACACTACCTCTACGTCCCCAACTCTGCAGGTATGCTACAGCCACCCCCACACACACACACACACACACACACGCCCCTGGGTGCTCAGAGCCACAGCTTCACACACACGCACACAAGTGACCGTGTTCAACAAATTAGGCTACACTGTGATGTTCGTGTGAAGAAAATGAGAAGACTTTAGATTTTCAACTTGCATTTGGACAATCCTGAAAGCTAAGGAAATGTATATATTGTTTCCCAGAAATGTTGTGTGGCTAAGATGCATGATTGAATATCCAGTTTATAATTTCAAACTTGTACCCGACAGCCATACCCATTGGATTGCATCCCCTTGTTTAGTGTACTACAGTACTTTTAAGGTACGACAGTCATGTTCCCATTTTAAGGTACGACAGTCGTGTTCCCAGTGTTCCCATTGTAAGGTACGACAGTAGTGTTCCCATTTTAAGGTACGACAGTAGTGATTCAGTTTTAAGGTACTACAGAAGTGATTCAGTTTTAAGGTACTACAGTAGTGTTCCCGTTTTAAGGTACTACAGTAGTGTTCCCGTTTTAAGGTACTACAGTAGTGTTCCCGTTTTAAGGTACTACAGTAGTGTTCCCGTTTTAAGGTACTACAGTTCCAGTTTTAAGGTACTACAGTAGTGATCCTGGGTAATGACTGGATTTCTCATGGTCAGATTTTGGTCGTGACCTTTGCCCTTTCTGTTTTCAAGGCCTGAATGGTCTGAACTTCCTGCTGTCTGCTGGATCCTCCCCCGGGGGCCTGGCTTTGCCCCAGGGCAGCCTGTCTACGCTCATGCCCTACGTCCTGGTGCCCACCTCCGCCCTCTCCGCCTACCCCATCCTCACTAACGGAGCCTCTCCAACCTGCGGCGACGGCCAGGGAAAGATCAGCTTCGGAATGCCCGCCATGGTGTCCCCAACTCACTTTGTGGTGGGAGCCAGCACCTTCGCTGTCCCGGGAGTGCCGACGTTTGGTGCACCCACTACTGCGTTCTCTAACCCGGACCAAACCGCTCCCACAGACTCCCCAAGGGAGCCAACAGGCCTCCTTAAAATGGATCCTCAGGTAAGCTGCTTTAGCATTCCAGACCATAGTCTATCAACAGCAACATTAGCTCTTGTAGTCCATATACAATAGTGAAATGGTCCACTAGTATAGCAGGAGAATTTAATGCTGCTTCTACTACTACAACTTTGTTAGAACAGTACGAAGCTACAGTTCCATGTGGTATTGTCTTTATGTCTCATATACAGTATGTAATTCCTGGTCCTTCAAAGGGTCCATGCCTTCAGACAATATTTATTTGTATGGTTATATTTTTGATGGCGGTTTAATTATTGTCCTGTCGTTCTGCTTGCAGACACCACTGACCCCAAAGGAGGCCGCCGTCACCACTTCCCAGGCCTTCTTCCAGACCCCCGGAACCCTGGGCTCCACCACCAGCCCCCCAGCCTCACGCCGACGAGGCTCCGCCCAGCGCAGGCTAGACATCGGGCACCCAACGGCCAATTAGGAGCCTGAGCCGACCATGAGCGCACCCGTGCCTCTCAGTGTTATGACCGATGCTTTCCGGTGCGGGGAACCGTAATTACAGCCCAATGTCTCTCCTTAACAGGCAGCACCTCAACACCACAGCTCACAGCTTAGCCTGGGGGTGGCCAGCTTCCCCCTTTTCTAATCAAGTACTATCTTTCCTACTGCATCTGTGCAGGTGACTGTCTTACCCTAGCTTACTGTAAATATTTAGCTTTTGGTACGTCACAAAGAGAGACGCATGTTACTAGGCTGTCTGTGCGGTGGACAGTCTGCTGTCTGTAAAAGACTAGGGGCAAGCCAAGTGACTGGTGCTTTTTGCACTGCCCTCTTATAAGACGAGGGTACCTGCCTTAGGGTGATAGCTACCTGGGTTATTCTTTATTACCCTTCATTACCCTATTTCTGTAAGAAATAGACTTATATTATTTATATATCTGTTTAACTATTCTGAGGAGCAGGGTGGATAGGTTTTTGTAATATTTTAGAAATTTGAAGATGTGATCTCTTCCCTTAAATTTAGCACTAAGTATTTAATTTGGTTTTTTTTTTGTTTTTTTTTTCTTTTTTTGCATGTAATTTTATGAATGTGTCTTTATAGGTCAATACTGTAGCAGTTCAATATGTATGTTACAATAGGAAAATTGATTCACTTTGAAAGAAAAACAAAAGGATCACAGGAAAAAAAAATAGTTAATGAACAATCTTCCCAGAATGCATTTCATGTGGTGCTGTCGATGTTTACAGCGTGCGGCTGTTGGCCCGCACCCCTAAAGTACAAGTACCGCTTTAAAGAACTGGAAGAAATCCAGCTGCTATGGGCTCCAATGTACGAGTGGCATTTGCTGTAGAGACAATTGTGTCGCGCTTTAGTTTGGGTAATGCAAAAAAACATTTACAAGCACACTAATAAGTCATATACGGTCTCTTGTAATCTATTTATCAATCGTTATACATGATTGGGTCATGGGTTTGTGAACATTGGTAAATTACTTTGGCTTGAGGCAAGTTTGGCAGTTATTCACTGTTGGAAACTTACCCCGGGCTCCAAACAGCCTTCCAGGTGAACTATGACCTGACACAAGCATTAGGAAGCCCACCAATATTGGCTACCAATATGAGCCTGTCTCGGTGTCATTAACTATTGTTTACAGACACATAAGCAAATCATATGAACCGTATGTATGTTTTTATAAGTCAGGTATTTGCATTACCCAATCTGAAGTGTATTGACTATTGTGCGTGCCTTCATAGACAGGGAGAACATGCTGTGTGTAAGTCTACTGACCGAGTCGATGGGGAACAGGGAGGTAAGCCCCATACAGTGTGTTTGTGTACCGGTGGCATGGTTATAGCAAAGGATCACGTAGCTGTATTCCTTTTCACAAGCTCAGACATTTTGAATTTTGTCTTGTATGAATGACACTAACGCAAGTTATCTGCGAATTGCAGGGTTTGGATACGTGCAGAGCTTACCACATACATGTGTGAATCTGTGAAAGTATTTCTCTGAACCTGCAGCGGTTTGTTAAATGTAACCTCAAACGGCACAGTTATATTAGTGAAATATTTTAAGAAGTGTTTTTGGAAACTGAAGAACAGCCTGTGTGCTTTCCAGGTGTTTTTTTTTTTTTTTTTTTTTTCCCTTCAAATTCTGAACCCCTAAAGAGCCAACATAGCTACCTGTGTTGACGTTCTTCAGTTTCACAGGTATTTCATAGAGCAGTAATGTCAGCTTTGAAATTAGTGACTTTTTCAAGGAGTTTAAGCTAAGTGCCATTAGTTTCAGTATTTATTGATAGATCTTTTCCTTTCAATCAGGCTAAAAAAAATGCCTTTAAGCTAAAATGTGTTATTAGTCGTGTATCCATCAGTATGGGTAAGAGGGAATCGAGACACTGAACATGAAGGTCAGGTCAACGTGACCCTGTAACCATGCCAACCAAACTCCTGGGCCAATGTGAACTCTTGGCCCAAACTGTCATTTGTACTCAGTGCAGATGAACGGGTTAAAAGCTAAATCACTGATGCCATTAAAATCTTGAAAATGTGAAGAGATGTTCTGTACAGACTTGTGTAGGATGTATCTTTATTCCATAAAAGGAAATAAGTGGTTGTGTAGCGACACATCCTTTTGCTCTTGAGCGAGGGTAAACGTGTGTAAAATGAACCACAACAGTCTTTCGACAGCGGAAAGAGGCAACTTGAAAGGGTTCTCTAAAAGGCTAAGGTGAAGAACGAACCTACTTGAATCACAGCTCGTGAAAAAAATATCCAGTGCTTTAAATGGGTAGGAATATCTTTGTACTGTACTAGATGCTAGTAAACAATTTGTAAATTGTAGTTGGTAGATTTATTTAATTTCTGGAATCATTTCAGAATCAGTCTTCTGGTTTTTATATTTGCATCAATGGGTGCTGATTATCGACTTGAACTGCGGATGTAATTTGTATACAGTACATTTTTTTTTTTTTATTATTATTTTTTTTTATATGCAACTATTTTTGTATGTTTGAAATTCTCCCTTGTATTCTTACACCTTAAAATGCAGAATGTTTGTTCATTTATTGCTGCTTCTAATGCAACTACACTGCTAGTTTCAGTAGTTTACTGTTGTCTGCTGCTTTGTAGACGTTTTTAACGTTATACACCTCACTGTTCTTCGTAGCTGTACCCTGTGCTTTTTTTTTTATTTCATGGACCAAACTGGTTTCATCTGTACATACCAATAAAGCTTTGTAATAAAAAAAAAAAAAGAATTGTTTTGAATTTGTTTTGGTTTGAAATGCGTTTCATTTCAGAAGAAATTCTCTGTCCACTAAAGTAATTGTGCATCTGTGTTCTCTTTTTAATGCATAAATGCCTTGGGGTTTGCAATCCTAATAATTCTACAAAACATATTGATTGATACATTGATTTGTCTGTCACATGATTACTAATACCAGTTTGCAGGAACTGGTGATGTATTGTGTAGCACTCCTGCCAGTAGATGGCAGTATATCACCCTAGAGGTATGATTCTCAGTCTTGGTCCTGGAGTAACCTTATGAGTGCTGGTGGCTGTTCCCATCTTTTTATTGTAATTTCTACAGAGTGTACAGAGCTGTTACTTGTCTTAAACAAGACATTTCATTTCCAGAGAAGGGTTATTTAAACGCGCACTGACACATTGTGTCAGAAACATATCCACAGTAGAGGGGAATGGCCGTTCCATGTTAATATTAGAACTTTTACTTAGTCCAATCAGTTGTATCAGAATACATATACTTGCAAATACTTGCATTTTTTGTAATATGCAAGAGATTAGTTGCAATGAAAACCAGTTTACATGGGAGCACTGCCTGGGATAACTGCTTAGCCTTCAACATGTAGTGCCTGAGAGATAATTTAAATGCTCATATAAACAATATGTTAATCCAGTAAGATGTTGTCAAGCGATGACTGGCATGCATCAACATTCATTCAAAACAATGCCAAACGATGAGAAACCAGGGCAATTATAATTCAAAATAAAAGCACAAAATGTGAAGGGGGAGGGGAAATTTAATCTGCAATAGCCAATGAAAACCAGGACTTCCTCTGTTGGGCTGTGTCATGCTCAGCTGTTAAGCCAATAAGATTTTGTGATTGTTGGTCGTCTGCCGTGAGGTGCACATAGTCACTAAAATAAAATGTGTTTCCCAAAAACTGTGGCTACTGGTACTGCTATGGATGATTTGCCGTTAAATACTCAAATGGAAACACCAAATGAAAAACGGCAAACAAGTTTTGTGCAGTGTCAACAATCTTAGAGAAATCTGCACCAAAAATCTTTCCACCTGAAGCTTCAGCAAAACAAGTGTACAATTTTAAAAATGACCATATAAGAATGTACTTTATTGTCAGAATTAAGTATTTGGTGTTTTGAAATCTACCTTAATTTTAACAAAATACAGACATAATGACTGAGTTGCTTAAAAAACACATTTTTGTAAGCTGTCTTCTCAATATTACACATTTTCATGACTAGTTTACAGTTGTACTGATTCTCATTTAACTGACAAGCCAAATTAAGCATATAGAATATTTACTTGATGTATACTGTTTTATTTGTTTTCTTCCCAGTACATGTTGAGAAGGTTCATTAAGGCAGTGGTGCTATGGATCAACATTTGATAAAACAAATCAAGCTGTTTCCTTATGGTTTAATTTCATATATAATAACCCTTGATTCTTTACAGGTTGCACAGGCTGGTGGACCAATCCTTTGCAGAAACGTGTTCTATGACAAATGGTTTCCTTGTACCGTAATAAAACGGGCCGATGAAAAGGTTCATGCTTCATAAAGCCCATAACTTGGTGAGTCCCCCCAAGTGATGAAAGTGTATTGCTCTGCACTGGCCTGTCTTGAACCAATAAACTTGAACAGTGAAAAGTAATATGTTCTTTTTGGCTCAGATAAGTCTGTGATTGACACAGCATGGCAGGTGCTCCCAGCATGGGGTCAGAAAGCTTTGTTCCCTCACTACCACCTGTCTGGACATTTCACCTGTGAATCTCGGTTAAGTTCACCTGCGCGAAAAACTGAGTAGGTCTAACATTGCATGTTTGATACAACAGACTGTTGAAATGAAGTCTGAACAACAAAATATTTGTCTCAAAGAAAGCAGGTATCTAGAGTTTCCATAACAGAAAGCAAATCCCTGCTTTTTAGAAATAAAGTGAAATTCTCAGCCGCCGGGTGTTTGCAAGATCTGATGTAATTTTATGGAAGACATTTTATGTGCTGTTCAAATCCAGTGGGAGTTACACAGAAGTAAAAGGGAGAGACAATCTGACAATCTGTTGACAAAGAATACTCCCTAATATGCAACACAAAAAGGGTTTATCCTGTGGACTCACTGACCCTGTAAATTATATCCTTTGCCGAGTGTGGGGAATCCACATCACCATGTAACCGACTAACGGCTCCAATCGCCACCCGACTGTCGTCTTACAGGCAGAATGCAAAACAGGAATCGTCCCTTTCTCCAAGATTTATTGCCTTTTTCCCCCCCACACACACTTTTTTGTCACCTTACACCCTCATCCTGAAGAACATCTTTACATTACAGGTATTCAGGTTATGGTTTTATCACAAGTGACTTAGAATTGATGAGATGAACCAAGGGCCAGCCCCAGACCCAGCTGCTATATCTAATCTGAGTGTGGCTATACTTGGGCTTGAAACACCAACCACAGGGGGGCGCTCTGATAACACTGTACATGCCCATTGCTCCCGATGTCCTACTGCAGGACTTGCTGTTGAGCGACAGAGTAGGGGAGGGGGTTATGGGAAATCCCGAGTACCCAAAGGGAGAGAGGCAGAGAGTAGGCTAAACTTGCCCTTGAAAGCTGACCTAACAGTCGCTGAATGCCAGGTACAAAGAGAGTATTACAGAGAGGACAATCGTCCAGCCAAACTTCTCAACTTCATCCACAGTACATGATAACCCAAACCCAGGTACTGACGATCTAGCACAGTGTGGGCTGGGCCAGGACTAACTCTCGATTGACAGGAGTGGCGGACTTTATTTAGGGGGGTGGGGGGGGGGGGTGCTGTCGTGGCTGAGGGCAATGCACACAGCACAGAAGGGACAGGTACAGAGACAAGGGAAGGCCATTTGAGGTCCAGCCTGCTGAACAACACAGCAACTGCCCTCCACCCATCCACGACAACTTTTCCAGACCAAACACTGTCTGGCTTCTGAGCATTACAATGAAAGACAGCAACACTGTCCACCTCCTGCATTTCATCCTTGTATACGCATCCCCAGACGCATGCTTAGGAAACATTTCCTTTCTTGATTCCGGTGTAACAGTCACGGAATCATGTGGATCAGGCTCTGTGTGTGAAAACCTCCACTTCAAGCAAATTGGACAGGGGGGTGGGCCTTCGGTCTCTGTTTCAGCCTCCTCTAAGTGCTCTAGATCCTGTCATGGTGTACAATCCACTGCTGTCTCATCAGGCGCTCCGGCCCATGCTCTCAGCAGGACGCCATCACCATGCTTATTCTGCCTGCAAGACTGCAGGCGAAATGTGAATGGAACCCTCAGCCAATCACAGCGCAGAACTATACCTAATGGAAAAACACACATTGATAACGATGCTTTGCAATCATCTCAACACATCACGGTTTACATTTAGTCAGCCTAATTCAGGTTTTTATGTTTTATTTTGGCAACATTAGGTTTATTCGGATATGAAAATAAGAACATGTGAGAAACAAAAAGGGGAAACTCGTTATAGACAAAGCTAAAGATGAAACTGTAAGGAACAGAAACTGAATTCACATGAAACCATTTTATTTTGTCAACCATACTTTTAGCTCCACACATTTTCTAAATTGTGTCTTTAGAAAACCAAGCCCTCTTGATTTGATTTTATTATTTATTATAATTATTACTGGTCTATTCCTCCACTATAGTCATTTTTATTGGCTGGGAATCCAAAATTCAAGCATAACTGCCAGAGATTTTGTGGTGTGCTCCTTGCTGACGCTGACACTGCAGTGCACCAAGAAATGTCCCACCTTCTAGTAGAATCAGCATGTGAAAGAACAATCTGGAAAAAGGCTGCTGTCCACTGAAATGGGCCTCTGTGCCAACCACCACTGTTATTTATAAGCGCATTTACATTCCATAAACCAGTTGAACACCACAGCAAAACAACATAAGAGTATCATTGCCCATTAATAACAACCAGGTTTCCATGTTGTCAGTACTTCAGTGTGGGGAAGAGACATTTATCTCAGAAGAAATTACAAGGTCATGCAGTCAGAATTGACCTCCCACCACCACCCCAACCTTCTCACTACTGTACATTACTTATAAATGTGGGCTATTATCTCGACAAGCGAGGAAAAGAGTGGTGGCGGGGAGGGAGGTATCTTCTGTTTCTGTCAAAATTATGCTGTGAATTTTAAGTCACAGCCTACATGGGTGGCGATTACTTCACTCTTAAATATTCCCATGTGGAGGGATTACAGCACATACAAAAAAAGTTAAATTGTTAGTCACAATGTTGCCTTTATAGTTAATAGAGAATACAAGTAGCACGGGAGCGTTCACTAAATTGGAAACACATCACGTCTCTTAGCCGCGCGAGCCGTGCGCCATGCATTGCACGCGTGGAAAACAACCGCAGAATAATCACCACAGGGAAGAATTCTCTTTTTTTGTGACCACACTTGAAGGAACATTAAAATCCTGTGTTCAGGCAAACGACAGTCAAACCGTGCTAACGGCTTTTACCATAAATGGATCGGAGGGTAAGGAGCAAATGAGTGAAAAAAGGGTACCTGGTCCATCTGTTCCCCATTATCATCTACTCCATGCGTCTCTCCCTCCTCCATAAATTCTTTCAGAATGACATTACTTATTATTTGCATTCCAGCGCAATCCACAGCCACAAAGCGAGCACGGCTCACGCGCGCCAACAACTACGCTCGAGAGCTGTCCTCGAGCGGCGGATTTATCGGTTTTCGACTCTTCTTTGAAGTTTAGTCGCTTTTTTTCGCAAACAAATGTCTTTTGATGAGTTTCTCAGACACGAAACGCTGGTTTTATTTTAAATCACGCCATCCCCAGGTTATCTGTTATTGTATGCGTAGAGTGGAGGAAGAAGAAGAGGCTTAATGTTTAAAACGACGCATTCCGGGTTTGTCAAGATTGGACTTGTCCTGGCTATTTCTTGATACAAAAATATAATTTATATGTGATCCACCTATTTAAACTTCGTATACACATGCTAGTAAATAGCAAGCCTCAGGCGTCGTAATATTCTTGTGTCATATTTATGTTTCGTCCCTGGATCAGACTCGCTCACAATATGCTTGTACGTTTAATATCAGCTGGTCTAATAAAGAAACAACAATTATCAACAGTTAAAAGTTACATGAATCAAACAAAAAGACCAGATCAGGACATTTACTTTACATGACAAACAAAACACAAGCCTGTTCAGCCCCTCAATAAAGACACAACCCTTCAGGTGAAAATTATAGCTACCATGGTTGCAGTTTACGACATTCTGTCTATACAGGAGTGACATCACCCATGGTCAACCTCGAATGATGGAGGCCAAACCAAGGGAATTAAGTAACAATAATGTTTCTTGGAAAACAGAAAATGTCAGGTATAAAATATCCATTATGAGGAAACTGCAGTTGTTTCCATTCATTTTCTGTTTGGTTTGCTTATTCCTGTACTAGAAAATGTAAAACTTGTGATGTATGCAGCAACTAAACGTTTTCTATGCTGAGGGGGTGATTAAATAAAATCATTGTAAAATTAACTAAGGCACTAATTCACACAGAAGATATCTATTAACAATATAGCCATGCTAGAACTAAACAGTTGCAGTCCATACAGCAAAATGAAAACTCAGAAATGAAGCTCAGCTCAAGTCACTTCCTAAGATGCTGACTTTTCAAAACTGTGTGCCTAACCTCGATGCACTTTCTCAATGAATGTGAATTCTGTCTATAGAAACCGTATGGACTCACTGACCGGTACAGGCAGGAAAAAGAACCGCAGATGAATCTCGGGGTCCCGTGCAGGTCATTTCCCAGGTGCCTCCCTCTCTCTCAGCTGAGCAAACACATGGCTGGAGACCAGATTCACCTCGAGAGCTCACATAGATTACATAACCCTGCCGATTGCCTGATCGGGGCCTGCAGGCGTCGGTATGTAGACGCACCTCTCACCGGTTATACAATGCATCACCCACGGTAAAACACAAATGGGTCCACACCCAGATACATTTTCACCACTGACTTCACCTGAAATTGTGACAAGCCCAGTCGGAAAATGTGAATTTTAGCGTCATTTTCTGTTTTTTGGAGTAGTGGGCATGACTCAGGTGCAGTGTGTTATACAAATGTGTTTCATGATTTTATTCCACATTCTGAAGCGATCGCCCCAGTTTTCAGACAGAAAGGGGAATCATTGCCAGTTTGAGCATTAGGTTTTTTCGAGGCTTACTGCGCTCCTTGGAGCCATACGGGCCTTTGTGAGCAAACGGAATGAGGTATAAAGTTACAGCACACAAAGGCATTTCTCAGTGTTGATATAAGAAAGCACTACTTGTAGACAGAAACTAGAGAATGGCTTCTTGGAATCGTTACATCTGCATGCGATCGCATTACTCCCGAAGCGTGAGCGATAGCCCGTTGCGTTGACATTAACAGCGGCTGTGCACATGTTAACTTACACATTGGCATCTATTTCAAAGGGCTTCCTCAAGTCAGCGTGGTCACAATGCCCCGCTTTGTCGTCTCTGTGTGCCAGCTTTACGGACAGTGATAAATTTGGCTTCCAGCCTCGACCATCGTATAAACAGTTTATCTGTCTGAACTTGTAAATGTCCGTGATCTCTGTGCAAACATAACTCTGTGAAAACCATTTTACAATATGGAACACATCTTGGTAGCAGTACACCCATATATGTGTTACCATGTTTGAAGTATATACCTCCAAACAAATGGTTTATACTAAGGCTGAAGGTTGGGCAATAGAATATGCTATTAAAAGTGTATTTTTGAGATAAATTAATAATTACATAGTAATACCTTCGGAATATTATTTCAGAGTCAATGTTTCCTTAGAGGGAATCTACTGAGGAATAAAATGATTGTTAAACAATGATTCACAAGTACAACATTAGCTTTAAATATTAACTTGAATCATCCAACCAAGCTTACAGTGACAAACAATGAAGTGGATGAGTTAGAAGTGATTTAACAACTAAATGATGTCATTTTTGGGGCTAAACTCACTTTGCTCTTCAGTTCTGATAGTGCATTCCACTTCTTGTGGAAAAGGGTCAATTGAAATTACAAAGGAGAAATGTGACATTTGTGGGCTTAGCGGGGATGAAAAACAAGATGACCAGAAGTTTCTGAGAAGAGTCCGAGAAGAGTTGCAATGTGCTGTTTAGGAGGGTAGGAGGGAGCGTAGGAGGGAACGAGGACATTGACTACTGAGCAGGCTAGCACTATGGACTAGAATTTAATGCAAGAAGCAAATGTAAGGCAGAAATGTAGCGGTCAGACCAGACATATGAGAACATATTTTGGAAGATTGATGAGCGAACAAGCACACCAGAGGAACCGATGAAGAGCCGCTATTGTCTGCTAAATGCCTGAATGTAAATGTAACGTAAATGGAGAGCTGAAAAAACCGCACATAAAGATTCTTCATACCTCATTGCCACATAAAGGCCGCATTCTTAAAACTATACAGTGTATTTAAAACAATTTGTTATTGACTGGCCAGATTCTCAATGTGCATTTTGAAACGCTGTGTGTTCTTCGCGTGAGGCTGTTTGGCGTGTGACGTGCGGAGAACTGCACAGAAATGTGTTCAGCCAATTTTTCTGATTGATTCTGCAGACTGTCAGCTGACACGAGCAGACTCGCATTTGTCAGGGCTGCACGAATTTCCGTTCCTCGTGTTGTATTAACATTAATCCTGATCCTATGGGTTACACAAAAACGTGTGACAAAGTATTCTTCGAAAATATTATTACTGTTAACATTCCTATAGGTCATGGAATATATTCAATTCCACTGATTCTTGACAACGCTTCAGGAGAAATTCTTTCATTCGTCCTTGAGGTTTTAAAGGATCAACATGAATGCAAAGAACTTTATTTAAGGCAATATTTAAGTTTTTTTTAATACAAATATGAGGTTTTCTAAAAATGCATATATAAAATGCATTTAAAACTGAACACATTGTAGTAAGTTTTGCATTTTTCTTTTAGTTGGATTTTTATAGTTTACAGGAGAGAAGTACTGATCAAATGATGTGAATTATGTAATAACTTAAAGAGCCAGTCCCTAAATGACGCATAGTTTGGGCGAAATTTCTCCACCCCTGACTCCAGACCACTCCCACCTTCCACCTATTTCAAATGTGACACAGTGAGTACCAGCGAGTTCACAGAAAAGCCTTCAGTGGTCCGCAAAGGCAATCACGACCTACAGCTGCAAACTATGTAAGGATACGTTTACTGGTTTCATGCGATTTGCATTTCAAAATACTTTCTGTAATATATTTACAATTTTATGTATGTTTTGTGAGGAAGAATTCGGGTCCGGAATTACCTGGAAACCTACTCGGAATAACTCGGAATGCCGAGACTTCGTGGCGATTTTGCAACGCTTGCAGTAGCGCGTAGTCGTATTTCATTATTGTTTCGCTGTGGTCCTAGAGAGAGTAATCACTCGACTGTTTTTGAAAGCTTAGTAATGAATCCAAGTTCAACATCAGGCTAACGACTTTGGGTTTCCGATAGAACCGCTATTACTCGACGCGTGCATTCATACCAAACATGCAAGCATCTGTTTAATGCATCGGTCAGTCTTTCTATGTTGAAATGAACCTAACGATGTAATACGTAAAAATGAAATTTGAAATGTGATGACGTTATCATTGTTGCCGTAACTAAGGATAACCCGGAGTAATTTGTAATGTGATGGCAAAAAGGGTTCAAAAGATGTCCTCAATTTATATTGTAGGCAAATTATTTGGAAATAACACACGACAGCCTTATAAAGGTTATAAACTAAGGCGTCTTTCAGTTGGGTGTGTTATATACTCTTCGTCATTGTTCCCTTAACTTTAATAACTTTTACATTTAATATATCTTAATGTATGGGATTTAGTTGAATAGTCTATCTGTTAAAAACGCAAGGCCAAGTGAAGAGTTTGATATAATTTCCTTCCTGAGTATGAATAAGCGACATAAGTCGAGACACCCTGTAGCCTGCTTCAATTAAAACTGCAATCGGTAAAGGTGAAGTCATCGTGCAAAACTAACAAAATTGCAGCGTGTCAGTATTTTGAATGAACACCTGTCTGGGAGGGTTTACCGGCATCATTGTAACGTCAATAGCATTCCAAGTCATCGTTTCCTGTGACGTTATCTGTCTGGGAATGTCGTAAGAATTTGTACGAGTGTGTGAGTAATTCTTACTCACAGACAAATCTAAACACATCGTATCTAATTAATTTTTGGTGTATCCCTAATGCATTTCCCTGCATTTGGATATACAGGGAAAGCCATTATTTCTATGCCTATATTTTACGTATAAGATGTGGGACACATTCTCTGTTCGAAGGACAGTTGTAAACCTTCCAGCAATATGAATGTGAGCCTAAATAAGTGATTTTGAGCACGGTGTGGAATCTTGATTACTGTGTTCTCGGTGGTGCGGTCACCCTACGTTACTGCTTTAAAATAATAGGTTTCTGGATTACAGTATATTCACCAATAAAGTCAGCTGTGGCAGAACAAAGCATTGTCATGCGCCCAAAGCTGGCTAAAATGGCAAATCTAAAAATAGCCTTTTAAAGAAACCCAATATATTTTTTGAAGAAAGTCCAGAACAGTGAATCTTTCGGATGTTGGCTTGTCGAAGGAAGAGTTGTTACTTTTGCGAAACCATGTGGTAACTTTTAGTCTTCATCCTCCTTTTGATCGTATGTGTTTGCGCATGTCATGGTCTGTAATAACACAGATGGTGGGAGTACGGTTGCCTCGCAATGTCACTGGTTTTGTGTCTGATTAATGAGTCGCTCGGGCCTGTGGTCTGTCTGGCGAAAAAAAATGAGAGAGTTGAGATTTTCTAGGGAATGGCTTCACTGCATTCTTTCATGCCATTTAATTTGTGTCCCCTTAACAGTTCTGGAATGTAGGTCTGCTCCTAGATTAATGCTTATCCATTACTAGATGGATTTCCAGTCAAACCGTTCCACCGCATAATATCGGCCTTACGTATATGTCAATGAAGTTGTGTGTAAAACAATGTTTTGTTTAATTGTTTGATGCTTGCTTTGAGATATTTACCTGGTAAACACAAGAAAATCTTGTATTGGGAAAGGATTGAACTATAATTCACTGCATCTACATGAGTGTTTAAAAGGTAAAAGGTAGAGCTTTGCTGGGACTTGTTGGTAGTCTGGTGAGCTGAAATACACTAGAGGATTATCAGCTTTTTGCAGCTATGAGCTCAGCATGGCCCAAACACATTTTTGTGGCCTGCTAGCTTTTGACCATGGCTCACAGCGCTGGGTAGGTGTCAATGACGTGTCCCGTCCTGCTCACAAAGAGACAGGAAGCAAAGACCTCAGCTTCCTCTTTACGAGTTTGACCTCTTTTTTTTGTATTCTCTTCTTTTCTCCCCCAGTGCCGACATGCCGAACTGGGGAGGCGGAAACAAGTGCGGGGCGTGCCAGGGGACGGTGTACCACGCGGAGGAGGTGCAGTGCGACGGGAAGAGCTTCCACAAGTGCTGCTTTCTCTGCAGTGAGTGTCCAGTTTGTACTGACCAGGGCGGGACAGCCTGGAGAGTTGGCCATGCTGAGAGGGATGCCTGCGCAGGACTGCGCAGCTCCCGCCTGAGAGCACCAGAGGGCTTGCTAGTACAACACTGAATATGTTCAGGGATTTGATTTATCAGCTTAACCTCACTATAAATGACCATAAGCTTCCTCTATCAACCATTTGTACAAACAAATTTGATTTCAAATAGTCAGAACATCATTAAACTTGTGATTTACTAAAACTGAATATTGTGTGGTAATCTCAGACCCAGGGTCTATGGAGTACTTGTTGGCTTAACACCTGCAAAACGAGGCATCATTTTAAGTTTGACAGTAGGTAGATGAATATCTTTAAGAAAAATAAATCTGCCTCTCTCATTGCATAGTTACTGTAAGGTCGCAGAGCATGATGGGAGTTATTTTAATGACCCCAGATTGTTGTGCATGTCATATTGGCTTATACTACTGAATTCTACCCAATCAGTTAACACAGGTTAATTAGGGTACAATGTATTCATTAGGACAAATCACACTTTTTCAAAGGAGTACTAAATCCAGGTCATGATGTTTTGGTTAGTGTGGGCAATGGTCCATTGATTTGCCAAAAGGTGATATCGCTGGTTTTGAATCATAAATTCCATTTTCATTGTATATTATTTAATTTTCCATAAGTGTTTCTGACTGTTTATGTGGTGCTTATGGATATGACATGTACTTCTTATGAAGGATTTTTTTTTTATAATTATGTCATATCCATCACAGAAATAGCCGTACAGCAATTTACATTTGCTCTGTAAACGAGTGTAAAGAACTAGCTGAGTTCTCTACCTTCCCAAAATGCTCATAACTATGCTTGGGTGGTCATTTGTTAATGAGTGATAGGCTGGCACAGTGTTTGTAGCTGTTTGTTTTTTTTTTTTCTCACGTTTGGAACTTTTTAAAATCTCAGCAAAGGTGACTCACATGCTTTGGGTAATTAGCTAACTGTTGTTGAACCTTGGACACACTCAGACATTCATTGAGAATCTGCTGTTGTTCCTGTCATATGGCTGCTTATTTTGCACAAGTTTAAATGGAGTAAGTTAATAGGATGAGCTTTGCACTTGCTGTTTTATATTATTGCCATAGATTTGATAATAGTGATGGTTTTTTGTTGTACCATTTCCCATATGAAAAATAACCTTTAAGTTGACTACAGAAACCTCACTTGAAACATTCACATGATTCAAGATATATTTAGTTTGGGCCATTGTGTGCAACTAAATGCAGCCTGTACGTTGCTGCTGTCGTGAGGAACCATGTACAAAATAAGATGGATAGTTTTTGATTTTTTTCATAGGCCTAACGTAAGTGGATGTGGTGAAAACATTGACGTGTAAACCGATGCGTTAAGTCTCATGCGTTAAGTATAGTTTGTCAAGGTTTATTCTGCATGATGATATTGTTGCAAAAGCAAAAAGTAAATGTTGGCAACAAAAAGAAAACCATGACTGGTACTCTTCTCGAATGTATTGGGTAGAGCTTGGGGTAACTATTTCATGCAGCAGTTGGCTTTGGTGTGTCTTGTTTTGAAGATGCTGTATAGCATGAACAATAGAACAAATGTATGAACGTCAATTGCGCGAGAAGCAGCAGTTGTAGGAAAATTGTTGACCTTTGTGCATTGGTGTGGTGACTTTATCATCTTTGTCCTTGCATGTAAATAACTATTATTTGGGAGGACAAATGTATGTTTTGAAGCAGGCTTAATGTGGCAGTCGGGGATTAATTGGACCTTGACAAGAGTCTTGCACGGTTCTGTTCATCGGTGGTATCGCGCAGTGGAGTCCTTGACCGCGAAGGCAAAGCTATTTGGCGCTTTGCGGATTCCCTCGAGCCGTCTGGTCGCGCTGCTCTTGACCTTGCTGTCTCTGTTTACAGTGGTGTGCAGGAAAGGGCTAGACAGCACGACGTTGGCCATACACGACAAGGAGATCTACTGCAAGTCATGCTACGGGAAGAAATACGGACCCAAGGGCTACGGATACGGCCAAGGGGCGGGAACGCTGAACATGGATCGTGGGGAAAGGCTCGGAATTAAGCCGGAAGAGTGAGTTTTTGTGTTATTCACCGCAGTTGCCTGCGTTCAGTTTTTGAGGTCACGAAAGTGTTGAGGAATTTTAATGCTCTTATAGCCACAGGCTTCCACAACATTTGGCTGGAAGTGTGTTTACTCTGTTATTAGACGTTTAGCAAGTGTTTTTCATTACTTTATTTACAGTGAATCTAAAATACATTTCAAACTTCTGTTTGATTTAAACATTAAATCACAATGGTAAGATACTGACCTTTTAAAGAGAACAACCAAATTGTCCTAGATATTTTGTGTGATAAAATCCAGATGGTAAAAGAATGGTTTCAATGCAACGAGGTGTGAAGCAGCAAACATTGATTAGAATAAGCGATTGTTTGCTAAACCAGACTGAAACAGATGGTAGAAGTACTCCAGATTTTTTTTTTTTTTTGCTCTTTTCCAACTTCCAACTGTGTGTCTCGTTCAGTCAATTCCCAGTGGTATTGAGGCTTTAATCGGAATGGTTTTGACCTGAAACCTTGTCTTGTGTTGTTGTAATCACTTACTATTAAATAGAGCTTTTATTAACTGACTGTACCTAACTGCCGCTGAGCTTTGCTGTATTGATCCAAGATCGGTGTTAATCATGCAAGCATTTTTAGCACACTAAGTGGTGGTCATTATCCAAGGGGCTATTTGGAAGGCAGCCAATTGCTTTTCAACCTTAGAGGAGGGTATCGGGGACTCATTTAATCGAGACTGAATAAACGGGCTTGATTACGGTACAATGAATTGCATTACTTGGGGTTATGGGTCTTTGAATAAGGTCAGTACACAGGTCTGGGCCAGTCTTACTGCAGAGCCGGGCCCCAAATGGCTCCTTGTTCCTTTAGGAACAGACAGTCGCCTCACCGGGGGCTTGTTTACTGGAAACTGAAGCTCAGAATCAGGTGACTTGTTATGAAAGATCAGATTATGTAACGTCGGCTCCTGTCGCTAGGCCGCCGACCCTGATATCCGCCGTGCGCTACACAATGCTGCCCATTCAGGGTCCCTAAGGCCCTTCCTCCCCCGTTCAGCTCCGTCCCCGGCCGCGCCCCCTTTCCTGTCATTAGGCAGAGCTCCACACCAGGTCCATTGGGTTAGTCAGGAAGGTTAATGGCATCATTTTCTCACCCTACACTGTCTTATCCAACACAGGACCCAGAGCCATCGGCCTACGACCAACCCCAACCCCTCCAAGTTTGCGCAGAAGTTTGGGGGGGCAGAGAAATGTGCCCGGTGCGGGGAGTCTGTGTACGCGGCCGAGAAGATCGTAGGAGCGGGAAAGGTGAGAGAGAGAGGAGAAGGTTTCAGGAATTTTAAACCTGAACTACTTGGATTGTCCTGCTTTGATGTAAATAGGAGCTTCCAATGAAAGTAGTCCGCTGTATTCTGGTTGTATGAAGACAGTAGTCACTTATTGAGAGTTGGTGTGGAGAAGTGGAAGTATGGCTTGAGAGCCCAATGGCAGTGAAATGAATTCCCTTCATTTTATGCTGATTGATGTAAATACAGATAGACAGGGGATTTGAATACTCAGGTTGTAGTTTGCCATTTCGACTCACCATGAGGTATGGTCCTGTGATCAGATAATATTATTGCAAAGTATCATAGCGCACAGTTGTAAACTCCCTTTGTTAGCTAGCAGATGGAGGTGAGCGTCTTGCAAGTTATGTTGACGATGTTGTATTTGTGTGTGCTGTGCTGTCAGACGACTGTGGGGAAGGCAATGGATGTTTATGGACCAGACATGGGCAGGAATCAACTTCTCATAAACATGTTTGTACCCACACGTGGATCAATTTACAAACAAAAAAAAACTTAAAGTACAAAAACATTATGCACAGTTTCCTTCAAAGTAGTTTTCCTTCAAACAAAAACCTGAATATAACATTTTCTGTGATTGACAGCGGAAACACCTGATTGAAATGTCACTGAGAATGTCTCCACTGATGCGAGATCTGCAATAGCAACAAAAGGTTTTCTGCTAATATTAAGTTAACTTTTCATGGATATTTCTAAAACAAATAAAAATGCATTTGGCATTTCCATCACATTTATCATCAAACTTTTTAAAGCAATATAACTTTTTTGCATAAAAACACTGAAATCTACTCGTGACATAATTTGGTTAAAAATGGTTATATCTCCATAAGTCATTTAATGCCCTCAGTGGTCCAAAAAGTTAAATAAATGAGGTTAAAAATTAGAACATCACCGCACCAAAAAAAATTTGGATGAAACATTATTCATTGGAAATGTTTCAGTTCACTTTTGAAATACTTTTAGTCAATAGAATGTCAGTAACGTATTATTTAATTTGTTGATGATTTGTTAAATAGTTTCCTGAATTTCGATACTTTTCTGATATGAATTTGATGTGCACTGTAAAGCTTTTGCTTTGTGTGAGGTCATATGAGGTAGTATTTGGCACCTCTCTGATTCTCTCATTTTCTTTGCTCTGGTTCAGAAATGTTGGTTTCAGTTCAGCCGCAAGTAGGCTACAAGTCACGAAGTGACACAATCTGTTCGCCGATGAAGCCAAAAGCATGACGCTGCTCGCTAAAACAGAGCCAATGGCGTCACCACAGTCCATGTGGAAAAATACTAAATCACCGATCACTCACTAAATAAATACAAGTTTGGCTATTTGTGCTTCGGAATTAACCCGTTTGACTATTTTTATCCAGACTACATGTTTTGACTAAGTTGACACGAGTTCAGGAAAAAGCCCCGCTCCAAGAAAACGGGGAACAATTAAGCCAAACTGGCTGAAAAAGCTGAAGCAGGCCAAGGGTAATTGATGCTTATTCTGTAGTAATCAAGATCTTGGGTGTGATTTTACTTCTTCTGTGTTTTTAGCCTTGGCACAAGAACTGCTTCCGTTGTGCCAAATGCGGGAAGAGCTTGGAATCCACTACCCAGACGGAGAAAGAGGGAGAAATCTACTGTAAAGGTGAGATTTCGCCCATTTGAGCCTTGCACTAAGATCTCTCTACCGTAGAGGATAATGGGCAGGCACATTCCACAGGTCCTGGACTGATAATGGAAGTAAACCTGAAGCCAGGGAACTAGGCAAACCAGTTGGACAAATCTACTGAAAAAAAAAAAAAAAAAAAAAAACAAGGATCCGTCCTCAAGTCTCAACATAGTCCTCATTCACCCTGTACTCCCTGATTTAAATTCTGCTAAATGATCCAGTTCCCTATTGATTTCCTTGTTCTTATCTTGAATTTTTATTCTTATTGGAATTTTTGGGATAGAAATTAAATGATCCCAGAAAAAAATGAATATACCTTTAGAACGTGGGGATTGTAGATCTGTGTTGATAAGCTCTGTGTTTTCAGAACTCTTTTAACAGAAATGGCCATTGGCTAATTACAATGAAATGGGTAATGGATAAAAAATGCTAATAAACTAAGCATTGTTCTCTGTTGCATAGGTTTGCTCACAATTTTTTTGTATCTGGATTGCTTAGCTAACATTGACACAACCATATATGTATTCTATCAGCAGTGCAGTTTTTTCCACTGCATCTTATTTTTTATTTACTGAAATCAGTCCGGTCAACTAATTTTCTTCTGGGAATAACATTTATTCTTCAGATTTGTTTGTTATTTTGTCCCTGCCAAACACAATTGGTTATTGGGTTATTGAACTGATTAAGGCACCTAGCACTAAATTGCAACAAAAATTGTGCTTTGGAAACGATTGTTATTCAGTCATTAAAATAGAGCCTACAGCCATGAAAAGAATCAGAATAGGTCACAAAAATGTGATTTTGAACTTTTTTTCACCTGAATTTGGGGTATGAAATCTCATTCGAGTGTGTTCTCAGGTTGGCATTCCTCACTGAGCATGTTCTCAGACTTGCATATATTTTTGTAAAATATTACCCACCCTGCAAGGTATGTGACATATTAAAGAAAGAAATTAAAGGCATTTATTAGCAAAGTGTTGGCTAGGAAATTTGAGTTTCATTTGTTCCAATCATTTTTTCCATGCTCAGTGCAACATGGCCCAAAAAACAATTACAATGGAACCTGGGTGTGAAATTAGTGGAAAATGTAGATAATCTTGAAGAAATGAAACTTCTCCTCAACACCACCTAAAACCCATATATTCCCTTTCACAGCTTACTATGTGTATATTTATAGACGGTGTAATATGAATGCACTGATTTTTCTTTTTCTTTCAGCTTGCTATGCTAAGAACTTTGGGCCCAAAGGATTTGGCTACGGTCAGGGTGCGGGGGCCTTGGTGCACGCCCAATAATGAAGCATTCCTATGGCCGTTCCCGTCAGCATCGCTCCGAGTCATAGCTTTGTAAACATAGCTCTGTAAATTTATTTTTACTGTGAAATCCATTTTTAATGATCATATTTGCATTATGGGAGTTATCTATGAGGGTATGGGTTGGGTGTTAAGAATGGATCTGTAAAGAAAAAAGTCATTTTTTTCCATGTTGAAATTAATAAAGCTGTTCCATAGTAGAGGCTTGAGTCTTTTTGTGATGGGGTGGGGCATCCAAACACCTTTTATTATAAACGTCAAACTTACATCACGGATGACGCATTCCAAATTTCCGTCAATGGTAACATTCTTATCATACTGTAACTGACATCAAAACTTGCATGAGCAGCATTCAAGACTGAATTGTACTGTAATGGTATGGAATGAGTATTTTTGGGAGGTCATTAATCCAGTTATGATCTCATCCTAGTTATTTACCACAATTATTACTAATTGTATCCATTCCTCAAATTTAACTAACTATGATGACTAGTTGAATCTGATGCTTTGATCAATTAACAAAATCCCACTGACCCATTAGATTCTTGAAGTATTTTGTCTGACATGTCCACTCAAAAACTGACAGGACACAGAAAAGATCCTGGTCTTAAATGCACAACACAACACAGGTAGGGCAGACATGAAGGGGTAAACGCAAGACAACAGAGCACTGAAAGGGACAGGTGTGGACTTTTATTAAAAATATATACACAGGAAGAGCAGAAGCTAATGTGGAGAGTAGGCATCTTATGCAAGGAGGGTCTTTCTCTTCACACCTGTTCTATATTGCTACCATTATTTGACGCGTACCTCAACAGCATAACATTCACTTTAAGGTCTCTGTTCGGAGACAGTGTTGATTTTTGGTTGGATGTACCAAAGACACAGCATTACTGCTTTCCACCCTTGTCTGACCAAGGCCTCCTGGCTGTGAAATTGCTGGTCTTGCATGTACTCCTAAATTTAGTTGGAGGACAAAACATAAACTTCCCTCCCACAAACAGTCTGTTTAAAGCAGGCTCTGAGTAGACGGTCAGGTATTCCAATGCTGTAAGTTGGCTCCAAAGCTTGCAGAGAGAGGACATTTCACAGCTATCTGGGAACATTCTTTAATACTTTACATTTCCAGTGATTTCCAATTTCTTCCTCAATACTAGCAAATACTTGGTACAGCAAGCCATAAAATTTACTTCACATTTACCATATGAAAACAGTAGTTCCGGAGGTGGATGTGTCATCATCTACGTTAATACAAAATGTGATCTTGTACCCAAATTCTTAATGCAATTAACTCGACTTCAGTGCAGTTACAATTTCTGAAAGTGTATTCAGCAAGGTACATTGCATTGTGATAGTATACATTATGTGCGGTACTGAATATCGCCTTATATGTGATTGTTAGATGTCATGTAGTCAGGAGTATCGTAATGAGAAAAAGCTTGATCCATTTCAGGGGCTATACAAGGGGACTGAACCCTGACAAAGTCAATCAGTGGCATATATTTGCTTCCGATGCTACTTCCAGATACATCTGAGAAAACATTGGTACATTCAACCAAACACCGAACCCCCACCCCACCCCCCACCTTCTTTGACAGAAACCATTTCAAAGATGTGTGAGAGAAAGACTTCTTTGCTGAGGTTAGATTTATAATTTCATTAGCAAAAGTCTGTCTTCGGACTCAACCAGTTCCGTTATTTGTTTGATCACCATTCTGACGAAATTACTCACAAATAAAGAACACAAGAAATTGCTCATACGTTTTCAAATTGAAACAATTTTTTATTATCAAAGCCGTTAAAATTGTACCATGCCCAATATGAATGTGTCTGAATCAATGTTACGGTAATGACCTATATAATGTGCTTTTCCCGCTTTTTTAAGAGGTGAGGAGGAGTTTAATTTGGAATATCCCTACCACGCTTGATAACAATCCTTTTTATTTAAATAAATATATTCCCGGTTATATACTGGCATTACATGGAACTTGAACATAATTTTGCATGTATGACTACCAAAAAAAAACAGGCCTGTAAAATGGTGTCCATTATTGATGATGTCATCAGTATTCTCACTGCACCTGAATTTCTGAAAAGCCCCAGTGACTGTAAAATTTTTGATTAGCACAGAACAGAATGAGATTCGACAACAAGATACAAAAACAAAACAAAATCTTACTTCTCGTGCATCTTGCTTCACAGCTTTTACAGTTTTGTGTATCCACCAGTACGAACAATTCCAGCAATGAATGACATATAACATACCCACTGCTGTAATTTCTGTCTCCCCCAATAAGGAACATTCAGGTATATTTACACCTCTGAAATGGGGGTGCTTGCAGGCTACAAAGCACTTGCACAGTTTAAGATACCTACCCTTAACAGGGCATGGAAATGACAGGCAGATACGCGACATTGATTATTTGCACACACCCGAGCCCCTCTAGGTATGACGAGGGGACTGGGCTGACACTGGGCAGATTCGACGGTGACAGCTGTACACAGCAAAGTGTGGTGTTAAATCAGCTCTGATGCTATAGTAACTCTGAGAGAGTGCGCTACACTTAATCAGATTAACATAATCTGAAAGAGCACATTTTATTTCTTTTGGTCTCATTAACTTCAGAGATGAATTAGCACGACGCTTTAAATGTGTATGAAGAAAGCCCAAATTCCAAGCATTGCACATGCAAGGTACTTACAGGTTAAAATGCCTCCAGACAGTAGTGTTAGGCATTACTATAAGCTACAGTCAAACACTTATAATGTAGTTTTTAATGGTTTTGGTTGGGGGTGGGGCAAACGTAAAATGAGCAGCTTCAACTAACATGGACAAAAACCACTCAAAATGGGGGCGGATATTTTATGTACAGATACACATTCCTGACACTAGTATATACCCCGTGGCTGCTGGGTAGAGTTAATTCCTGTTGAAAAAAAAAAAAAAGATAAAAATGAAACAAAAACGGAACTAAAGACCACTGTTGGCCACCATGAAGTTAGCACAGAATATCAAGCCTGGGGCTCTCTTATCACGGTAAACGTGTGGAAGTGTTTCTTGGAAGTAACGGAAGGTAATCAGTGCATTTCAGCAATCAGGCAAACATACGAACAACCTAATGCGAAGGACATGAAATCATTACGAAATAAAACACAGGAGGAATGGGACATTCTTGTAAACAGCCAACTTGAACCATTCCATTAAATTCTCCAGTTCATCAGTGTCACTTCAAACACGATGAACTCTTGACCGAGGTGTAGTCCGCTTTTCTTACAGTTATGTCTACTTGTATGTGTATGCAGACATAAATGTGTATCCAAACGTGTATATATATGTTTATATATATATGCACACATACGTACGCACCTACACATTTCAGCATACACCATGTCAAGTTAAGGAGGGATATAGCTAAATGCTTTCACAGTAAAACCTTAACATGAATACAAACATAAAATAGCTGATGGTACCAAGATTTCAACTTAACTATAAAAAAATACTTAAAAATAAATATACAGGCATCACATTTTCATAGCATTTTGTAGTCTGCAACCTGCCCTTTCTCGTAGTGTTGTCAAAGTGAACTGCAAGAACGATCCTCGCTCTTGATTCCTAATATATCGTTTTCAAACAACTGATTTGTCACATTTTTTTGAACGTCACAGTTACGGTGAAATTGATCAGCGCTGGACACTGGGGACGATTGCTTTACCTTTCTCAACCGGAGCCAGACCTCAGCAAAAACCATTTAAAAAAGGAAACGGAAATAAGACCTACCCTTTTCTTCTGATCTCACTAAACATGGGTTTTTACATCAAATACTGACGCCTCTTTTAGTGAGTCTCTTTTAACCAAACAATTAACTTAGAGCATAAATAAAACAATTTAAAAAGGCCAACAAAAAATAGGAAATAAAGCAAAATTCGACGGTGGGAAACCAGGAAAATGCAAGAAGATGCATCTTATGTACTGCGATGTGTGACTCCCTTACGGAGAACGAATAGATCCCTTTTTTTTTTGCCTCTCCTCCTCCCTCCTCGGTCTCGTGTCCCCACACTGCTGGCAGATACGGGCTGTCCATGTGATGGGGAGAGATGGGGAGATCTGGTGAGGAAGGTACTTCCCGTGTTCTGGGCGTGGTGGTGGTGACATCATGTCCTGTGACAGCATGCTCTGATCTTGGCTGACCCCAGTCTCGATGAAGAGGAGGTGACCGAAGGGCGAAGCGCGTTCCTCAGGCCGGGCCTCGCTCCAGATAGGACTCCTGCTCCCGGACGAGCCCCCCTCTCCCCGCCCCTACACCAGCTGGTAGCCCGATCCAGATGTCTGGTCATATTCTATAGTGTACTGTGTGGTCCAGTCCACGGCCACAGGCCGAAAGAGCCCGCAGCAGCGAAACTCAAAGAAGTCTATGAGGTTCCGAACACACCCATGGCTACAGGTAGGGGCAGAGAGAGGGAGAGGGAGAGAAAAGGGGGCAGGGGGAAGGGAGGTAAAGAGGGGGGAAGGAGGGACAAAAGCAGCAAACAGAGTGTAAGTACCTAGTGGAACTCTTCCACTGTCGTGTAGTAGAATGTGAGAACAGAGAACTCAACGGTCAATTTCTGGGTGGTCCATATACTCTGTTACTCACAGCACTAAATTACTTAACAAGCTTATCCACTTATTTCATTAGGCATTGTATTTACTGAAATCACACCTAACAGGTAATTCTATGTTCTTCTATACCAGTCACCAACTAATTTAATAAACGAGACCAACCTGCATATACATTGGTCCAACAGAAACTGAATTTAATCCGCCTCTCCTATGCAGTTTGTTATCTAACTGGCGCAGTAAAAATCTACATGTTTGTTTGGAATAGTTTACAAGACAGCAGATGGTATCCAATAACTGTGCTTCACCTGTTCCCATGCATACAGAGCCTGTTTGGAATAAAGGGCAGTGTTTTTCACTGCTGCCACTGGAGATTGCAGTGTTTCTCGACTATTGTCCCAGTCTGGCCCTCAAGCACCTGGGATTCCACTAACACTGTCCGGCTTGAACCGGTTTAAGTTCCCACCCCAGTTTGCCACCAGACCCTTCAAGCTCAGAGTTGAACAGTTGTGTCTAAGGGGAGATAGCACACCAAGTAAGGCTCCAAACAGCAAACCAATTGCACCTTTAGCCAGGGCTAGTCAGAGACATTGGCATGTACTCACTTGAAAGGACTCTCAATGGATGTCGATGTGACTTTAAAGTGCTTGTATCTTCTGGCGTTCATCCTCTCGTTGGTGGTTATGCCCAGGCAGGCGATCTGGGGAGAAGGAGGAGCTATGAGGCGCTGAGTGATGTCACCCATCAGAATATAGTGAGCGAGAGACCGTGACATGTGAATCAGGTGACAGGCTGGAGGTTCAGATACTTCTGCAAAACTCTGTTACCCACTGGCATCTGCAAACCAGTGTGTAAAATACACCAGTCACAGTTGACCCTCCACCTTTATGAAACAATGAAATTAGGATTCAAACTGTGGATATACATGTATTTGTTTCCCTCCTTCCTTTGTTGACTAGCTACAGGAATGTCCCGAGAGAACTGAAAGTGCTGTCATGAGCTACATTCATTACAGTTGGTCATTTGTCTTTTGTGTTACAAACAGTGGAATGTTGAGTTTGAGCATGTCTTGTTTTGCATGAAAATCAGTGGTGAGATGGGTTTGGGTTCGGCAGTGGACCTGAGTCCCGCCCCCGGGCGGTGTTTACCTGGTAAAACTGGCACATGATGAGCACGGCCACCCACATTAAGTGGAAGACGCTGTTGAGAAACATCCAGAACATCCAGGGTGAGCAGGTGGCGATCTGCGTGGCGTATGTCCATAGGCCGTCCTTGGCGTAGCTGGTGGCGCAGTGGATCCTCCAGTCTATGGAAGAGAACAGGAGTGGATGGACGGGTCTACAGGCTGTGCCTTCGCTCTCATCCCAGCCCCCAGCCACACAACCTGGCTTCATATCATAGCACACACTAACATACATCCCTCGTTACAGCAAAGTCAGAAATCACAGTGAAGGTTTAAAATATTTTTTGTTTCTGTTTTGAAAAAGGAATCCATTGTACTGCATGTTGCAAAATTCAAAGTGTGAGATTACACAAAATACTAACCTTATGTACAATGTAGAAGTATACCTTTAAGTTATCGAATGAAGTCTACACTTTAGCCAAAATAAACTTGAAGAAAACTTCTTAACCTGTCCTTCACAGTCTGAAAACTGAAGGCCGGCACCAAATGAGTAGAACAGAATTTTTTGTTTCTGCCAAGCTGAGGAGGAATGACACTTTGGACGTCTGTTTTCTTGAACGCAACGCTACATGAAGGCAGAGGGGCAGCAAAATTCAGCAGGGACATGAGGCTCCACTTACAGCAGATGCAGCCATAGATCATCCAGCAGATCATGCAGAGCAGGAAGAACAGGTAGCCCATGAAGTAGCGGTGGTTCCCACTTCCTGCGGACGCAACATGAGAGAGAGATGAACCTCATGTCATATTTTACCATCGCACTCTTTCCCTTAACTTGAGAGATTCAGTGCTGAAAGCCATTTAGGGACCAATCCCTTCCCTGAGTCTGTGTGGGTATATTATGCTGGCTGCCAGCTAAATGACAAAAAATAAACACATTACAATTACAAATCGGCAAGAGAAAAAGGATGAGACGTTTGTAATTTTGTATTTGGGTTTTACATTCACGGAAACACACCGACTGTTTGACAAGGCCTTCATACTTGACTACAGTAAGCCGTCCCCTGGTCATCTTACTATTATCGATGGCTCTAAATAAAATAAAACAGGTGAATTGACCGGATTGGTCATTTGCCTGCACCTTGTGGACACACTGTGAATTGCAGGATTGGAGGACTGCAGTCTCTGGTTGCTAAATGTTTGACAAATCAGTGTGAGATAACAGAGGGAGTCAGAGGAAAAAAATGGCACTAAAGTTTGGTGTTTATTTAATACTTCGGTGTGCAAGATCATCAAACATCTAATCTGCATGTCTGAAAAAGTTATTGTGCATATAATGAACATATGTACAAAAATCTTTTGGTTTTGGAAGCACTGCTTTCACTAGTTAGAATACAAGTGACTGCCACAAGTTGTGCACATTATTAATTTGACGCAGAGTTGATGAAGAAAAACACAGTATCCAAATCAATCAATGCAACACACTGGCTGCAAGTTCACTGAGAACCTCTGCAGGAAGGAAAGACCAATCGCATTGACTTGTAGTTTTTCAGATTATGACTGAAATTGTCATGCACTGCCAATTGGACTGCCACAGTGCAAAAAAATGTATAGCCCCCTCAAAAGCACAGCCACTGAAATCATTTCTAAGGCTTGCAGGCGTTTATCAGACTTGAGTTTGGTATACTTGAGTTATGTTTTTCTAGGTTAATACAATAAGTCAAAAAAATCAGCCCAGCCCTGACTAAGCCTTCAAACTGTACCATAGAATACTGACCTCAGGTCTGTTATGGCGGAACCAGCCCTGACTAAGCCTTCAAACTGTACTGTAGAATACTGACCTCAGGTCTGTTACGGAGGAACCAGCCCTGACTAAGCCTTCAAACTGTACCGTAGAATACTGACCTCAGGTCTGTTATGGAGGAACCAGCCCTGACTAAGCCTTCAAACTATACCGTAGAATACTGACCTCAGGTCTGTTACGGAGGAACCAGAGCTGAGCCTGAAGCCATTCTCTAGCGCTACAATGCTCTTGTATTTCCATTAAACATCTGCCAGAACTAGGCAGAGGACCACCGGAGGAAACGCTGTGTTACCTGCAAGACTTGAGAGATCGCAGCCCGAATCTACGCAACTAGTGCACTGCAGGATGAAAGGGATTCTTCGGCGGCTGTTTTCGCACCACCTTCAATGCATTAACAACCAAGAGGGAAGTCAACTCCCCATATCCAATTTTTCCAATTAGCATTCTGTCTGGGACTGTGAGCATATTACTCGCTAAGGTGGCGTCTGCTAACTCCTGAATGCCTTGAAGCTGCTGAGAAAGAAAAAACAGCATCCTACACATTTCACAGAGGCTAACCCCAGTTAAATTAAATCTCACCTTTACTTAAGTCTCCTGCCAATTCGCTAATGAATTTTGGAGTGAGCTATTCTTAAACAAAACCATGCGCTACTGCTTAGACAGGAATCCTGGGCTAATTAAGATGCGATTCAGGGGAGAAAAAATAACCAGTGCAGGTCCCATCGCCTGGGGGTGTTCTGAAGGTGCAATGCAGTCTGGGTATTTGAGTTTGTTGTGACCCATGAGTCTCCCAGTTATGCCCTGGTTACGTACCCACACAGTTGCCCACCCAAGGACAATGGTGGTCGAACTTGGCAATGCACCGATTGCACACGGCACAATGTTTGGACCTCACAGGCTTCCGTATCTGCAACACACATAAAGACAATAATCATGGTAAAACGCTCTCAGTGTCCTCCAGGCAAAGGCTATGAAGCTAAGTACATGACTATTTTTTAAGCAAATAGCAATAAAAAACTAAACAAATGACAATTAAAAAACCAAAAACAAAAGATAACTTGCAAATTAGGTAAGATTATTTATTCTACTGTAGGCTTTTCAAGTTAATTTAAAAAGAAAAACTGTAATAAAAGGCTTTCAGCAAAATAAGCACTGTTCTCATTAACTGTTCTCGTAACCTTCCTAGATGCTTTCTGAAGAACAAAGACAACAAATTTAACTCCATATACAAAATCGGGTCTTTACCAAGCAAGTACTGCAGAATATGCTGAGATCCAAACTGCCTGTCTCCGCCAGCTCAACAATCGTCTGAAAGAAGAAATTAAGACGACTGAAAAAGTGCTCACTACAATAGGCACTTCTTGCGACACATAAATCAACATCATGCAAAAACTGGCAGGCCTAGTAACTAGTAAAAAATTCAATTGGCTGTCCATATTAAGTTAGCATCTACACCCTTTTTCTTAGTGTTTGATGGGCTTCAATATGGCCCATCAAACACTACGACCAAGACATGTGATTCCATTCACAAAGGTTGTCTATTTTGAGTTCCTCTCGTGAGCAAGTTTAGTGAATCAGATTATCTTTCCATTAAATTCACTAATCACTGCCATCATTGGGGAGGGCCAATAGACAAAGCCTGGTGTCCAGTTTCATGTGAAAAGATGACAGTCAACAACCTATACAAAAAAAGAGCAAATGGTTGAGTTGGCCGTACAAACCACAGTTCTACCAACGCTGCTGCTTTGACATCACAGACACGGACACACACACACGGAAGTGAACAGAACCAGGATGTTACCTTTTTCTTCTGCTCCTCAGACGCTTTGATAATCCCCGGGTCGGACTTCCATGACTTGCCGAAGTTGTAGAACAGAGCCACGCTGTTCAGGAGGAAGGGGAGGTGAATGGTGACCAATGGGAGATGTGCGACTGGTTAAGGACTCGGCCAGGCGTAGGGGTGAACGGCAGCTGTGTGACGGAGGGAACCCTAAGGATCCCAGTCAACCATACACACGCCTGTGTGGAGCTGAGTTTCCATTAAACTCAAACGAAACATCGACCAACGACTTTACAGGATCTGTAAAACAATTCTTGCTACAAGTCTTTGATTTAACGTCTATATTTGAGTACGAGCGATACTGGGTCTTTTTAAGTTTGGAAAACTGACTTCCAAAAATGAACAGCAGTCAGTTAAGAGTAAGAGGTAAAGATCTGTTTCTCACTTTAAAACTTTACTCTTTGCTGGTAAAAATGCTTGAGGTCGGCACAGGAAGGCCGTGTGAAAGCTCCGGGGATGGTGCTCCACTGTGTGTGTGTGTGTGTGTGTGTGTCTGTCAGCCAGCTCTCTAAGCCCGACAAGGAGGCCAGACTGTTCAGCCGCCAGCCCGCCACAGTGACCTCACTCCGCCAGAGGACACGACCCGCCCCATCAGTCCCCGCCAACACGCATCTCTAGGGACGACATCATCCACTTACAAACCCCCAGCAGTCATTGCAACAGACAAGCACCGAAGTGAAGGACTCGGGACACCCATGGCGAGACAAAGTGAGATTTATGTAAGTAAAATCTCTAGCATGCCAATGAGAGCTCTCTTTCTAGCCTCCTCATTCAGAGGAACCAAAACATCAATGTTTAGAATACGAGTGTGCTTACAGCTTTCAGTTTGGGTCAAATACGAGCCAGTCACAGAAGAGATGGTGATTGTCGGAGATTACAGGAAATGCGGCAACACATGCATGAACAGATAAAGGACTTGCAGGGGCCATCTTATAGCAGAGAGGAAGACCCTACCCAAAGCTCAATCAGTCAGAGGAACTGGAATGCAGATAGAGGAAGAGTTACATAAACATGAGACCGCATATGGTTCCTCCTCCCCCTCTCAGCTGCTGGCCTGGCCAGTTAGATTTGTATTATTGGCTCTTTCTCAAATATTAACTAGGCCAGGTGTTCAGTGTAAATGAGCAGGTGTTAAATACTATCTTAACAAGCAACATAGTTTAAAAAAAAAAAAGTTAATTTAAAACACAAGCAGTGTGGAAAACTAGCTGAATCTTCTGTGTTGATGAACTTTTGAGCTTGTCCTGTGTTTACAAAGCTGTGCCGGCAACAAAGACTTCCCTGTCGACCCCACGGAACCGTTTGCCGTCCAGACACATTCACACACAGCTTGTGAGGTCTGGCCTTGTGGACCTCACTTCCCAAAGTGGTCCTCACAGGTATAGAAATAACACACACGTGGGCACACACACCACACAAACGTCTGCTTGATTCAAAGGTGTGTGTGAATTTTTACAGCAGGGCAGGGATTCCACTATGTGTCATGGGAACACCATCATCTGTTTGAGTCATTGTGTGTCAAAATGGAGCAAATCCAGGATTCCTCACTAGACATGAGACAAACCTCTGTTATACTGGCTGAGTTGACTTGTAAACAAGCTGATATTTACAATGGGACTAAAAATCTACTGCAAAATGTGAAACAAGAATGGAAAAAAATTGCCTAACTATTTAACAACCATCTACCACCTGCTCTGAAACTAGTCAGCTAAAAGACTGGCAATGATGATAACCATCTCTCCACAGCAATAAACTACAGTGGGTGTGGTATCTTTGCTGATTCTATTTGCTCTGTTCTCATAGGAAACTTTGCAGAGAAACCTCTACTGTTTGGTGAAAAATCAATTGATTTCACGGGTCCAAAAGCATACAAACCATGGGAGCGCATAGACTGCCAAAACATGGCGTGCAAACGGGAGACTAATTTATTTGTCAGAATCATGTGCGGAATAAAATACCAACTTTCTGGATATAACGTGCACTTTGCTATCAGATTTCTTCATTACATTTGCTTATTTAACCAAGTTTTCGATGCTTTTTCCCCTTCTACTCCCAGTCTGGAATGCCAATTAACGACAATTATACTCTCACACCCTGGTCTATATCACTTCGTGTTTCATTTCACCCATAATCATCACAACCATGCTTGATGGCTGAAGAAACAGACGAAGAATACTGTATGTAACTGAATTCTGATCTAGCACTTCTCCAAAACTCAGTTTGAGAGGACCATGGTAATACGGGCAGCCAATGAAGATGGCCGAATTTTAAACTGACTGGGCTTTTGATTCGGTGGGGGCAGCTGGGAAACTGAAAAGAGTATCTGCTTGTAGCCACAGCTCTTATCTACATTCCTCTCTGCAAGATTTATTGCGCTCTCCAGTGGTGTCGGGGGTAAAACAGGCTATATCGTTCAAAACATTAAACGCTTCAGACATCGTTCACAAGGACTCAGAAGAACTGTGGTCCTTTGACTTGGTGACTCAGAATAACCTTACATAAACCACAATGGTATGCTTTGAGCATTTCGCTGACGCCATAGGACCCTGTGAACTGTCAAAATAGTGACGCCATTTACTGTTAGTTATAGCACTCTGTGGATCTTCTCCTTAGCTTCCCGTCTGGCCGGGACACCATTGAGGAGTATGTGGGGTCAGTTATCTCAACAATAACATTTTTTGTGGTTACATTTCCCTAGTGGCTTTAAATCTTCAGGTGTAACTCTTAAACAGCATAAATAATCACACATTTACACTGATACTCTGTACATGGTGACTGTAATATGGCATCCAAACAGATTTTCATCAATCAAACCATTAGGCCTCAGTCCCACTGCACCCCAAAGACCTGCTACAGAGCTTACACCAGTTTTCCATGTCATTTAGCCAAGGACATTATGACCCGCCCCCTCCGCCTCCCTCTCCCACTTTGATTGGCCAAACAGAGGGTCATAAATGGGAATTGCAGCTCATGATAGGCCGTTTTATGATGCCTGATAGCTTGGAGTCATAATGTAGTACGGGGCCCCGTTTCATCTCTACTCTGGTGTACTGGACTGACAGAACTGTCAGCACTGGCTCTTCGTTCTCTCTTCATCAAAGCTGGCGTGTAACCACACGGCTGAAAACCAAACCCCTCTCTCTCCAAACCGCTAATTAGAGAGCAAGGCGCTCGGTGAAAGAATGTCTCTTGCCTCGAAAATAAAGAACAAAGGGCAGACGAAAACAGATGATTCACACTCGAACTGAAGAAGAAAATCCTTCCGTTCGTGTCTTCTTCTGGTTGCAGCTTAAAGCTAGCCCTGGTGCTGTTTCTCGATTTTTTTGACATGTTTGTGGAGACAGTGTTCCTTCATTGAGACACAGCAGGGTACGCACACCTCAGTAACTATATCAACAACTTCATAAACAGGGACTCCCAACAAGTCTGACTCTCTCTCCAGCTAATTATAAGCAAGAATTTGCGCGTTCTGGCAAAAATTCTCTCATTGAGACAAGGTTTGCCTTGTTCCACTTCTGCGTTCAGAAGAGATTGTTCGGGAGAACCAGAGACAAAAGCAGTGATCCAAACCAGCTTCTCATTTCAGCTGCTGGCTGGCTGACTATATAATTTCAGCACGTCTTTGATTAAGCCTGAGGGTTCTCCCTTAAATCACCAACAACCCCTTCCTGGAAACAGGTCCGGACGCAAAGCTCAGACAACAACCACCGACTCCAGCCAGGTTGTTATTCTACAGACAACCTACGCTGGCCCAACAAGCCGCCACCTGGTCACACCTCTGTGGGATCAAGGCCTTCTATCTCTGTGATTCATGCTCACCGTGGAGCTACATGACAGTGAACAGTACCACAAACACTGCAGGCTAATCCTACCGGGAATTCGCTTTGGAATTCTGGGCCACGCTATTGAGGCGAGGAGAGATTTCTGACAGGGGTGTAGAAATCTGCGACAGGGCGCGAATTTGGCGTGGCTAAGCTCAGGGAACAGCGAGGAGGCAAAGTTTCGCAGGTGTTATAAACTGAGCACCGTGTCCATGGGATGAGGGTACAGGCTGAGAGCGCTTGTCTCTCTGCCTGGCTCTTGCCCAGGACAGCTGCAGAATACAGCGAGAAATATATGAGAGGAGGGTTTTGCAGCAAGGTGCTACAGACTCTGGGTGCTGAAATAGATTCAATATATCTGTGAGGTGGACAGGGACTGCTGCAGTCCCAGCTGTCTGACAACAGGCCTTTTATTTACAGACCTTAAAAAAGGATTTAAGGGCTCGGGTGAAAGAATCATTCACTCACCGAAACAGGAATAAAATGCTGCCTACGGAAAAAAAACACTGTTCCCTCTTGGCGGAAAAAGGCTTCACAATAGTCTTACAATCTTTTCATGAAACTCATCAAAACCAACCCAAGTCAGATTTTAAACATAAGATCACTTTGGTCAGATTTGGTTATACCTGGCACCTCAACAATAAATATTTTTGAGAGATGCCATAGATTCACTGGATTTTCAAGCAAAGATCTTGAAGTGTTGGGCTTTCACTCTGGAACATTTGTAATACATAATTAAGTCCTGCTAATTTGAATACTTATCGACAACTGTGATTCTCATCTGGACTACACCTCTTTGATATCAACTGCATAAGACCCTCTGTTCACCGTGATAAAGGATATCGTTCCAGAACCAGAAGAACCAGGTGATGTACATCCAGAACTTGGTGGCCAGGTAAATTCCCAGCGGAAGGGCACTGTGCATGGAGTGGTCAAAGAAGGACCTGTGACAAAGCAGAGAGACAGACAGACAGACACAGATGAGACAAGCCTTGGAGGAGTGACGGTCTGTATCAGAGCTGTCAACCTCCAGTCCCAAGAAGCCGCCACGTCTGCAGGTTTCCTTTGAGTTATCGGCCAATGTAGGTCTGAAGGCTGCTGACTCTTCAGCCAATCAGTGATTTGAGTCAATCGAAGTGCTGAAACATACCAAAAACTAGCACACTCTGTGGCCCTCCAGGATCGGATGCTGAATATCGCATGGTCTAGTTTCTGAGCCAGCTGCATCCAATAACACAGCCGCGCTTACAGTGAAACGAAACCAGCGACATATAATCACGCAAACTGAGCCCTGAAATACCCTTTGAAGAGCCTTTTTTCCACTGACGGAAAAGGCAGACCTGGATTTCCTGTTTCGTACCCAGGCAATAACATGCCACATGAATTTTAATTGAAGGAGCATTACAGATGGCTATAAAACCTAAACAGAAGAAATAAACATTTTATGGCTTCATAAGGCCTTCCTTTTGCGGACGTCATTAAGACAACATGGCAGTCGGCATGTTCTATTTGACTTACTTGATTCTATTTAGGCGAGTGTTGTATGAAAGGTTTGCAATATTGGCTTCTAAAAGCTTTGGGATCTGTGCTGGAACACTTTGGCAGTCGGTGAGTTAAGGGTACAACTTATTAAATGGGTACGAACCAATGCTACCAGTGATTTCGATAGTTATGTTAATTATTGATGTCTGTGATAATTACATTAATAATACTGCCGAAAAATTTGAGAATGAATACCATACACAGTGATATAAAATCAAAGCAAGCTTGAACCCAAAACGAGCATGCTACCTTTGTGGTCAAACTGGTCTGGATTCAGTCATAATTTATCCTTAAATTTACCTCATAATTAAGCGCTAATCTCAATTTTTTTCCCAAAAAGAATTTATTCACTCACGCCAGGAACTGAAACCAATGGTGCTCTGCAGCATGACACTGAATGTTGTACATTGTTACAACGGACCAACTCCCACAAAGATGATAAAATATGATTTTATCGTTACCGATTCTAACTTGAATTAAAAATTCGATTGAATAAGGTACACCCGTTATGTCCAGATATTTGTGAGAAGAACAGAAGTCATCAGAGCTCATTATGGACCATGGCAGAAAAATGTGAGATGTTGGTTTGGTGAGGCTGTGTTTATAGAAGTGAACAGAGGGTTTGTGGGTGCTCACACTGGGGACGTACTTTGAGAGAAACTGCACGGTTATCCACACCAGTCCGTACATCACTCCTTTGATTAGCCAGGAGTCGATGTCGAGGTCGGCGATGAACCCCACCAGCCAGATGACCAGGAACGGAGTCCCAAGCATCACCTTCTGCCTGAACTCCTGCAGGGCGGAGGTGAGGGTGGAGGCAGATGTGGATGCAAGGAGGGCAAGAGAGGAGGAGAAGAGACAAGATACAGTAGCAATTAGCCTTGAACTTAAGGGCTACTCTTACAGCAGCTGTCATTCAGCTTTTTACCTGTACATATTGAAAACTTAAATCCGGGGCGCCCATTCAAGTGAGATGTTGTAATCCAGCATATCTTGAGATACAAACGTTTCATTCACAATTGCATTCTGCTGTGGTCACCTTCGATGTTAAGTCTACAATTTAAGTAACGTTTTTTAATGCAAGTAAATCAAAAAGCAGGGAATCATTCAGAAAATGCTGCCCTTCGACAAAACGTTTTTCCATGTGGCCCAGGTTGTACAGCAGTACTCTATGACCAGAGAAAGAGGCTCCACTAGTGACCTTCAGCTTCTGTTTTCAGTGTTATTCCAACTGCATGTTTGCGTGAAAGCACTTTTCAGCGTGCCAAAAGGGACCGAAAAACTGGAGACGAGATCTATATTCCACGACACCCTCAAGTAAGAAATGATAATGGGCCTGGCTGTGCTCGTCTTACACTAAAGACAGGTTTGGTTTCTAATTGTCACCTTGGAGGAAGAGCAACTTCCAGTGGCTGCACTGTGGGAGGCTAAATTGTCCGTTAGCATGCGCGGCGTCGACAGGAAAATAGCAATTTCCTTACAGCGAGCATTTTACTGTAAGTGAGGGAATCCTTCCAGACAAAGGACTTGTGGCCTCCGAGCCGCGCTAATGACAGCGTCGGGCCATTCAGTGAGAACGTTTTGTGAGGACACCTTCATTTTGCATTTCATGCACTTCTTCAGCCATTCCGGAGAAAACAGGTTTTCATAGCAGCTGTCTTGGAATTTGCACAGGCCCCTGGTGGCCAACCAAAAACTACCACTGGGTTTTTTTCCCCCATAAAAATGCAGCTCTACATTTTCAGGCAAAACCTTAGCCTGCTTTAATAAGTGCCGTAGGTTTTTTATGTCAACATTAAACCCATGGGAAGTAGTTAGCTATTACTGTGAGACTTTAGACAGTGGCGTTGTAATGCGAGTGCAAATAAACACTTAACCTAGCAGTAGGTACAACTTAGTACAACTTAACTAAATTCCAAGCTCCACTTAGACACATTTTTTCAGTGACAACTCTAAACATAAACCCTTAGAATCCAACGGACAGAAACAGGTGGCAGAAATTAGTCCCAGTGATTATTGCATAACAATTAACTTTATAGCACAGGTATGCAATTCCTTATTAGACAAACAAGATTAGAGAGCGCAATAACTGAGCTGTGACGTTTACTTTTGGACTTTACGTTCATAAACATCTCTTTTCTCCAACTGTTGAGAATAATTTTACCTTGTAGAAAAGGGATTATCAAAAAACTCAAGTAATATTATGGCTCATGATAACATCTTCCAATAGACAAATTGGTTCAGAACAAAATTGCAACTGTGCAAAGCTCATACAGATGCTAGGTACTGGATGACACTTGGGAAGACGAAAGTGTCCAGAAACATGGTACGATTTCAAAGGGGTGATGCTGACCATTTTTCACAGAGCAGCATTAGGAGGGTCTAGAGTGCAACTCGGGCTGCATATTTCTGTCCGAACCCGACCCAAGTCCAAATTTCGTTTAACGTCTGCATCTTTAGCATACGAATAGCCTAGTTACTGTCTGAAATAACTTTTGTGTTGCGTTGTCACGTAAATACGCAAACCCCAGCACCGAACAGAAGGTAGCCCCACAGACAGTAGGTCCATCATTTTTATGTATTTTTACACTATATTTCACGAAAAAGAATGTGAAGCACCATGTCAGCTAGGCTAGCCCATCCTAATTAGTAGTTCAATACTCAAATGTTCACTGCCTAGTTACTGTTCAGCCAACTTGACCGAACCTGACCCGAACATCATTTCGAAATTTTTGTCTGAACCTGGCCCGACTCGTCAGATAACGACGGTAAGGCATCTACCCTCTAGGTGGGGCTTGTCCGTACCTTGTCCCCTTTCAGTCTCTTCAGGTAGGAGGGGCTGTCGTAGCCCTTGGCCTGCCGGGCCTCCGTCAGGTGGGTGATCATCCAGGTGTTCTTCCTCTGTTTGGCCAGGTCCAGCGCTGTCTCTCCCTGGGGAATGGCACAGGACAGCAGGGCGGTGAGGGTGGGGTGAGGGAGGGGCTATCAAAGCAACCATGACCCAAAAGCGCATGTGTTTCTCAGAAACACAACCAGCCTACTATCATTCCGCAAACCGCTAAATCGTACTAAGGAGCAAGATCAGGGGAAGGCATGGGAACACAAACCTGCAAACTTGTGATAAGGGCCTTCAAATTTTTCATCACCAAACTCCTACTCAACTGTTCTCATAAATACAGAAAGATCCCATTAAAATTCCACCAAGTCTATATCTTTTTTTTCCCCCTCAACAGATTTCTGTTGCAAACGAAAGTCGGCCCTTATATTTGTGGTTGAGGACGTTAAGATATGAGCCAGTCAGTGGGGAAAACATTATGATTATTCTGATTTCTGGGCTGCAGCTTTAGCTGAGAGCCAGCTGGCAGTGCTAGCACCTTGTTTTCAAACGAGCTGTTTATCCCAGTCTGCTGTGCAAGGAGATGAATGATCCAAATTACCGAAAAATGAGAAATATTGCAATACTTAAGGCCCAGAGCCGCTCAAAGATGTTTATGGTGAGAGGTGACAGAGAAAAAGCTGTCTCGGTAACGTTGCGGAGTGTTCAGCCGAAATATAGTGGAAGGAGATCCTTTTGAATCCTGTGGCGATGGGAGTCTACCGTATACGTGATGCGGAATACTAAGCCACTTCCATCCGCTCGCTGGGGGGAGAGTATTTATAGCAGATCAGAAGGTGTAGAAAATCACACCTGTTTCCAGGAATTGTTTGGGTGTGTTGTGGCTGTGCTGTTTGGCGGGAGCACAGACTTTAGCGGGGATACCCCATGCCAGGCGGAAAACGGGGAGCAAAAAACCTCCCCTCCTTCCACAAGCAAACACAGCCACCTCAAACACAGTTTGCTACTGCGGCACTCAGTGCAGGGGAACTCCAAAGTGGACTTTCATCGGGGTCGGAAAGTTGCTTTATCACAGAACACACTGCAGAGCCATTACCAGCCTGTTCAGAGGAGGCCGTCACTCACAGGGTTAACGACGAAAGGTCACAGGATGAATAAAATAGGCTGGTTTGAAGCAAGTTAGATCTTGCACCACCACCAATGCAAGGTTTTAAAATGGCAGTCAGAAATCATGTTCTCTTACTCCTGATTGGTGCTTACTCAACTTCTTTCACAAACTGAACACAATCGTCTGCATAACGTCTTTCCAAAGGAAGGAGAGTCACAGTCAATGTATATAGAATACAGTGTACCAAGCGCTCACAAGTAATACATTTAAAATAAGGCTGTGTAATGTAGTAAGTAGGGAAAAAATGTATATTTAGGCATTAGACATATGGTCTTATGCAGAGAGACTTACACAGACAATATTTTACACACTATCCATGATCCAGGTGGACATTTTATTGCAGCAATTCAGGTGAAATACCTTGCTAAAACAGTACAATGACAGTGCTTAGCTGGGAATCTGCAACCTATGAGTTACAAGACTAGTACCACATGCTGCCCAATTACAAGGACTGCTTATCTCCATGGTGACGGAGCTCACCTTGATGTTCTGCGCGTCCACGTTGGTGCCTCCATCGAGTAGCAGGCTGATGACGGTGGTGTTGCCGGCCAGCACTGCCCAGTGCAAGGCCGTGTTCTTGTGGTACTTGTCCCCAAGGTTGACGGACACGTTGAACGTCAACAGCAGCCTGGTGGGGTCCACACTGCGGGCGAATCAGAGCCGTTAAACACTTCGCACAGAGCGCCGTTAGACATCACATGGTTAGCTTTGACAAGACGCGGTTTGCTCAACATTTGCTCGATGTTGTACACAACACTGCTTAAGTAAGGAATAGGCCTGAATTTCAAGTGTACCAAGACAGGACTGATAGAAATAATTCAAACAGAATGGCGAATGATGTCATCATTGTGGGACAGGAGCAGTCAAAGATCAAAGAATCCCATCCTATAATTAAGTCTGTTCCCAATGTATAGTTAATTATCCTAAATCACATTACTGAATCTGAGCAACGATCATTTATTACATATATTACTGCACCTCTTAATTAAAGGTTCTTAATTAACCAATTTCTTGATTAATTATCTCCTGATCCTGATTCATACAGGCTATATCACTGTTTATACTCAAACTGGAAAATTTCTGAATAGTGCAAAAACCCTCAAGCCTTATTCAATTCGCCTCCACACTGAATCCCACGATGAATATAACTTTATTTTCTTTTACAGCGACCCATTTTTCTCTACTTTGTTCCATTTTTCTTCATTTGGGAGAATTTGATCTAAAAACTGTAAATGGTAAGAAGAGAGCAAGAAATGGAGAAAGGCTGTGCTTGTACATAAACTATGACATCATTCACAGAAACTCAATTATAACTATATTGCTACCACTGATGATAACATGATAAAAATCAATATAAAATGCAATATTAAAATAAGTAATATTCTCTTACAACTTCTGCTCCCTTCTCGAAACTTGATGCCCCAGATTACAATTATGTAAACACACTGCTGAACACAATTCAGGCACCAGCATTAAGACTGTAAATTCTGAAGGCCGCAGAACAGTCAAGTGATGAAAGTCAACGTCTCTGGAACAACAATACAGAGGGATTCAAACGAGCAGTCCTCGTGAGTCGGGATAGACAGAAACGGGTTATCTCTGACCCGTGAAGCTTAGCTACAAGCCCCTCTGAAAGCAGATTTCGGGAAGTTGCTCAGATTCTTGCTTTTAATGCGTGGGTACTGCTATTTTGGGCAAACCCGCTCTCTGTTTTGGGGGAGCGTTTCGCTCTCTCGGGCTGCTTTTTAACGCCGTGTGCAGGCAGCCGAAGCGCTGAGAAAATTTACACTCCTGGTTTCGGGCTGCTGATCTAACGAGTCGTTGTGACTCCCCCACAAAGATAAACACTGAAAATAATGATGCCTGTGGAAACTGAACGCTGGAGACAGGAGATCTTCGTCACTCTGGGATAAATACACGTCTGCTCCAAGACTGTGGTTGGCACTGGGGGGACGGTGAATGATGAGAGCTGACAGCAGGTCTCCGTTCAGCAAAGGAACGAATCCTGCATTGCCGGGCACCTATTCTCCCACACGGGGTGGTCCGAGTACCCTTTGTTCCAGGAAACTGATCCAGGATCAGCTTAGCCAAACCAATTTCATCAGCCTGATTACCGTAGGGGGAAAACTCAGGAGCTGATCTGGAATCAGCTTCTTCAGGGCATGCTGTAGTGCTGGCAGTGGGAAAAACCTCCATATCTCGTGATTACAGTGTTAGTTTCATGTACCAGGGGTAATGATAGAGGCAGGACAGCTAGCAGCTGCATCATTCTACTCTGTGGACCCTCTGGTAAACTTAAACCAACCAGAGGCAAGGAATCTGTTTGAGGTTTCAGTTACAAATGTTTTGACCATCATGTTACCTCGAGCATTAATGTAATCAGCTGCAGGGTTTAGTTTCATACAGGATAAGAACCAAACAAGGCTTTGTTGGGCCCGTGCTTACTCAAAGTGAGTGCTGTGTAGGGCTAGCTACTGAAGCCACGATCAAACACACACGGTATTTTGCAATGGGTGCAAATGGAGAGGATTTGGTGTGGTTTCATTATAAAGCCAATACTCAACATGGCTGTTTGTCACTATGTGAACATGTACACACACACACACACACACACACACACACACACACGTTGTCACACATACCTGTGAGTTCTGTATGCTGCCCACATCAGTGGAGTCATGCCGTTTTGGTCCATCATGTCAACATCCTGTTGGGGTAAAAAAAGCAGGTGGAGAGATAGACAATCATTAGGGTTTGAAAACCAAGGTTCCGTTCTTCTCCAATACATATTGGATTAGACAACAATCTAATGCTATTAATGTTGTACTCTCTGTTTTAGAGGGGAAAAACCCTGATAAATGTGCAGGTCAGGGCCTGAAAAGAGAAGAATACACTCTGTAACATTTTTCCCCGGAAAACTCAAGGACCATTGTGCAGACTGGGAGAGGAACAGCAAGGATTGCTAAGGTTGTACATTGGTGAAAATGTATGAAACAGCTCCCCCTGGTGGACACAACAGTATTAACACCTCATTCCTCAACTAAGGACTTTTCTTATCTTCAGACCCAAAATCATGAAAACTGACCCCGTCCTCATTTCTGCCTTTACATCATCTAACGCAAGAAGGGAGGACATGAAGGGGACACTGACCCCACATTTAAAAGAGTAATATAACATGAATAAAAAATATGAATAAAACAGATCTGACTGTAAAGTTGGGAAAAAAAGATTCAGTAAATCCCAGAGAGGATATTGCTTTTTACATTCCCAGCCGCTAAAAGAAAAAAAAAAAGAAAAAAACCTTCTACACATTCAGCTTGTGCTGTAACTGCTAAACCCGTACACAGGTCAAACACACCAGAATATGTCCCTCTCTGAGTATAAATGTCAATATATTGAGTTCTCCGGGGCGTCTGGGTTCCCCCCGGGCTAGTTAGCTTTGTTTATGTGCCCTCGTGTGGGTTACAGTATGCAGCGGGGGAGTGTGGGAGGGCTGGAGCTCTGTGCAGATGACCTGCAGGGTTCACTGCAGCTCTCCTGAGCAACACCAACACCTTATGGGAGGTTGCCTGCACCCAGCTGACTCTCCGTCATTCACAGTGTACAACGCAGCTAGGCTACGTTATTGACTTACTTCATATCTCTAATGTACAAAACCAGCTCAATTTACAGTTAACCAGTCTACTGGTTTTAGCTTTCTTTGTACTGTCACAGATAACGGCTGTCATAGATGATGATGATGTCATAGAAGACAATGTCATAGATAAGTTGCATTACGCTGATGTTCCAGAGATAATGTGTTGTAAAAAATACACAAAAAACCAATGCATATTCAATATATTCCCTTCATTTTAATAATAATACTCCTGATCATAGAAACGTGGGGATATTTGAACTGCGTAACCTTCCAGCTTCAGCGAATAGACATTCAAATGAAAGAAATGTACCGCAGCCAAACTAATTTGCGTCTGAACATGGTCTGCCTCCAGCAGGGAGGCGGCTGTCATTATCTTTCTGTAACAGAGCCCGCAGAAAACAAACACATTCTAAGTGATGGGGAGGGAGGACGGGAGAGGGGAGAGGGGGTATGTCAAATTCCACAGGCACAATTCAGATATAAACGTATCTTTCACAATGATGTTCAGTGAAATCGTGCTATTTAAAGCTCTGTTGTAACTTGGTTTTGACTAAGGCCCAAAAAATTTAACCCCATGAAACACAATGGGGTTGGACGGACCAGTCTGTGTGGGTTTTGATTTATTACGGAGAATTAAGGCAAATAATGTTGTTTAAATAAATCCCACAGACCCAAAAAATGTGTAGAACACACCACCCGTCCCCACCACCCACCCACCCACACACCCACACACACACATAATGTACAGTGATTCCCAGTATTTCTGCACAGTTAGAATGTCAATAAAAAGTTACAAAAAAACAACACACACACACACACACACACACACACGCACATATGCTGAGTTCCAGTGTGTCAAACTTACTCCTCTCTGCTGTTCGCCTAACAAAAGCAGTGCAATTATAAGCAATTAAAGCCTTCCACATTTGGGATGCAGAAAATATTTCCTGCCAAATCACTTCAACTCAGAGGAGACGGGCCTAAGGTAAAGGCTTGAGCTGTGTTGGCGAAAGCCAAGAATTAAACTCAAAAGCACTTCTGTGAGCAAGTCCTCCGAGATTCTGACCAATGCCACATCCAGTCCTGCAAAAAGTTTCCAGTTTTCAGTTTCCAGACAGTAAGGTGAGAGTGTCTATAGATCGCTTCCAAGGCTAGCTGAATAAGAAGGGTCATTTTTTTTTATCATTTTCAGCCAAAGATCCTGGTTGGCCAGGAGAGGAAAAACATTTGATCCTCCTATTTTCTCTTTCTAGAACAATCCGAAGAAGCTTTAAAGATGATTACTCTGTATAAAACCCACATGGGAACAGAGTGAACAATATTCACAATCTAAACAAGGCATTCCATCCTCCAAGTCATGTGTAATTGAAGATCTTATGACAATTTTCATAAACAAAATATATTCCAGTAAACAAAACCACACACAGACATAGTTATGCATATTTTGTGGAAAAAGAAAAGCTCTCTGCACCGAATTTCCTGTTTTCTCGGGTCTAAGCCGTTTCACGATCACCGCCTCACTCCCCAAGTATAGATAGTCAACCAGAGCACTGACAGTGTGACAGAGCCCTCCGGCCACAAGGTGGCACTGTGGTGATGGCACGTACCTGCCCTTTGGCAATGAGGTAGGCCACGATGGAGGTGTGTCCGAACTGCGCGGCCAGGTGGATGCAGCTGCAGCCCTCCCCGTCGATGAGGGCGGGGTCCGCCCCATACTTCAGCAGCTGGACCACCATGGAGAGGTGACCCTGCCTAGAGAGGGGAGAGAGAGAGAGACACACACACACACGCTCGATTATAAGCCCATGAGAGCTGGACATGAATCAGCAATATTCCGTTATCTGCATTATGAAAGGCCCTTGGGCTCTCAGCAGTGTGCAAAACACGGATCAACTGACCCCTTTCTTCAGGATTCTACTTTTGATAAAAAAAAATCATTACAATTATGTTAACATATGCCAGTTCTTAACTGTGTACTGGAGTTCTGATATTGTCAGACAGCCATCCAGCATTTTAAGCCTCAAACATCGTTTCAGACATGCTTGAATTTCAACTCATTGTGCTGGGCAGCGGGGCTCAGTGATATAAAATGAAATGCCCTTTAACTCTGTGCGTTTAAATGGAGACCAAAATTGGCATGGTTTGTGGGGACTGCAGACTTCAGACCTGACTGGGGGGGGGGGGGTTGAGTTTGGAGTTCGGGTACGACCACGGCCACTCCCCCAGGTGAGATATCTCCCACTGTCTACCCCCTGCGGGGCCTGCCTGTGTAACATTTAGGATGGGAGCCCTGGATGAGCCCCCCTGCTGTGCGGGATAAATAATGCAGTGGGAGGAATCTTCAAACGGACGCACGTCCCTCCCCCCCCGGTGCAGCGGGCTTTGCTCTCACCTAAAAGGCCATCCTTCAGTAATGGGGAAGCGTGCGCTAAGCTCACCTAGAGGTGCAGGGAGGGCGGGGTCCCGGAGGACCACTGCGTGACACACACTGACCGCTTCTGAGCAATACTGCACCATAATGCTAACCGCTTAAGGGTAGGATTAGCATTTGTAAAAGTATGTGTAGCACCAGTATTTAAGAAAGAACACTAGTAATATTAGTGCTAGTAACGCTCTTAATGGCAGCAGTACCAGGGGTTGGAGTAACATGTTTGCTACCAGTATTAGTTTCATTAACAGCTGCAATAGTATTAGTAAAACTGGTATCAGTCATAGTGCGAGTAAGTGTTTTTGTTCAAGTATTAGTGGTGGTGTGATAGAGACTGCATTGGGTCAAACTAATCAAACACTCCGTTTCCGGCGATAAGATCAACCGTAGAAATAATAAAAGGAATGGAAAGTCTCCTGTGCCTCCAGAAATGGACCATTTATGTCAAGGGCTTCTAGATTACAGATATTGAATTTATTTTTGTGTACGTGCGCACATTGCACATCATCTGAGCACATGGTTATTAAAAATAGCATGAGCTTAATGTGAGAAGTAGATGAGGGAATTAGTCCAGGGGAAGCATAATATGGAAAGTATTAAATATAAGTTGTAAATTGCTGGGTATGCAGTGTATGTCTCCCTTGATGAGGTTGCTTACTATGCAAAACAGCACAGTTCCTAAACACAAAATCTCTGCATTGTGGAGGTATTGGCTCTTACCTTGTAGCCCAATGTAGTGGAGTGGAGTTCAGATCGCCTCCCAGCTGGTCCACGATGGCACCCTTCGATATGTAATACCTGTGGAGAGACAGCCGTCACACTGCTGATCTGGGGTCAGTGGGTGAGCCCTAAATGACAGGGAGGCAGGGCACATTGGATGCCAGCTGCTGGATGTGGATTTAAACTGGGGTTTGCCAACTCGGGTAAGGATGGCTGTAAAATGGTTCAAAACGCGCAGTAACGAGACGTGTCTGCGCAGTCAGCCATTTTAACACAGTGCGGGGTACGTGTTTACCCATCCGTCAGTGCCGAATCGAAACTTGCTGAGAACTGCGCTGCTCTGCTTGTAGAGCCATCCCTACATCGTTCAACAATCTTGGTTTGATCTACTGATGCAGTCCTTCTTCAGAAACACAACACGAGCTTGATATGAACTCGGCAACTCCATCACAGAGTACATCTCACAGAGGAAAGATTTGAGAAAGCAAAAAATCTAATTGAGTTTTATGGGGAATGTGACTTAAAATTTCAATGTCAAAGAGTTGTTTCAGCATTCAAAGGACAAATCAAATTTCAGCATTAGAGACCATGACAGACACAACTGAGGTCATGGTCCTCTTTTGGACAGCTGTAGACTGACTGATTTATATATTTAATTTTCAGTTAAAAAGAGTTTAATACATAAGGGCCAAACTGGACTGTATCCCTGGTGGAGAAAAACATGATCTGCTCATATATCTGGTAGGTCTGGAACAAGACATGTCTCTCTCTGTCTCTCACACACACGCACACGCACACGCACACGCACACACACACACACACACGCGCACACACACACACACACACACACACACACACACTCTCTCTCACTCTCTCTCTCCCTCCCTCCCTCCCTGTATCCAACGGCCACCGAAACAAACACAGGCACACGCACATGCGCGCACACACACACACACAAAGCGCCCAGGGAGAAACCTACAATCTACTGGCAAAATCCGCCCCTGGTCCTGCCCTCCCCATGGAATACAGATGCAGGCAGGTAATTGCTTTGCACCAAAGACCAAAAACAGCACACAACTGTGCAGGGCTCTGCTTCTTCAGACGCTGTAAATGCGCTTTCCTGAGAATGTAATGCACTACAGGGTAAAACCAGGGGAAAATCTATCTCTTTTAGAACATTAACAAGATGTATGGCAAGCAACATTTTTCATGACTGCATCCGGATCCCATAAAACCTTGCACATATGGATATATGGAATGCTATTGTAAAATGTTCCGATATAACACAGGCAAACATGCATGTGCTTAAACCATGAAACAACTTTAGCTACATAGCCTCATTTAAAATCATTTCTAGTTTACTAGGGTGAGTGGCACACACGAGCCTATTCAAGGACATGAGTCTATGTTGTATACACATGTTCTGATCATTAAAAAAAAAACAAAACATGTTTGAGCATGTTTCCATAGCCCATTCCTTACAGCCCCTGTAATTACAGGACAATGGGAAACGGTTCATAAATGCACAGAGAGTGTATTTATGACACTGTGTAGGATCCAAAACCGGACCTCAGCTCAAAGGATGTCAGAACGATAGCTCATTTGCAAACTCAATTTTCCACAAAAGCAGAACGCATGCCATGTCTGTCGCTATGGATGTTCCAGTCTGTCGGTCTGTCTGTCAGTAATCAACGCTGGGAGGATATGATAGCAGGCTGGCATCATCTGCAGATCTAGAATGTTCTGCCCACTAAGTGCTGCTAAATACTGGACTATAAACAATAAAATAACAAAAATATACCGAGCTGGATCAGAGGGGAGGCCTGTGGCTTGAGTCTTGCTTTAACTGCTCTGTTTTTATGCCATGTGTGGTTGGGGAATATCTTGAGCAGCTCATTGTGTGTGTGTGTGTGTGTGTGTGTGTGTGTGTGCCTGAGAGTGGGAGCTTGCATTTATGAATATGTGTGTGCTTCAGCATGCATCTGTAAGTAAGTATGAGACTGAGTGTGTCTGGAAGAGTGTAGGGGAGAGTGGCGGTGTGTGAGCCTGGTGCAGTGTATGTGTGTGTGTGTGTGTGTCTGTACATAGATACCGGTCTGTATATGTGTGAGTGAGTACGTCTACTGCGTTTGATGCTTTGGCTGCATGCCTGTTTCAGTGTGTGTGTGTGTGTGTGTTTGAATTTGCACAGTAGTGCTGTCAACCAACTCCAAAAATTTGCAGACTAATAAGCCTGTAGCTAGGTGTGTCTGATGTAGTGCGGGTGTGTGTGAGTGCGTGTGTGTGCGCGTATGTGTGTGTCCGGTGCTGTTATAGGTAAGGTCCTCACTTGACCAGCTCTATCCTGTTGTTGATGGCTGCCCAGTGCAGCAGGGTGACGTTCTCCTTGTCCGGCTGTCGCACGTCAAATCCCGCCTCCACCAGCTCTCGACACCGCTCGAAAATCCCGTACCTGGATCACAGAAAGGCACAGGTCACATGATGAAAAGGTACACTGCTGTCACACACCGTCTGTGAGACGCACATGGACACGCAAAACAATAACAAGCGGATACTTATTCGCAAACGCACAATAAAAAAAAAATATTTCCCAGGGCAAAACCCATCTCCTCTTCTGAACTGCTGGAAGCTCTTAGTCAGTTTAAATACATCAATTTCATGTCGTCTTAAAAATGTTAACAGCTGTTGGAGAGCTGCACCTTTAGGATGTGTGTTCACATGTGAGTGGATAAAAACACTTCATAATTAAAAACAACTAACAATAATTAGGAATCTAACTTCACTTCACCCTCAGTCCATCAAACAAAACATACAAAATACTGGACAGTGAAGTATCTCACATTTGTCAAGACTGGTGGTTACAGATCTGTTTTGATATATGAATAATTTATAAATCTGTGCATACTGCCGACAGTCACCCCTCAATGTAAACTAGTAATTTCCCTACCCACAAGTCATGCGATTGTGGCAACAGCCTTGTTTCTCAACATCCTCGAAAAACTTGCTGCAAAACAACTCCGCTGGCCTAAATTAAATCTCCTCAAGGACCCACCAGTGTTCCTTCTCTAAACATTATAATATGACACACTTAACTGGGACTCACTGCCCTGGCCCACAGGAAAACTCCAAAAGCGAGAACTCAATCTCCAGGCATAAAAGCTTGTGGTCTATGATACATTTGTTTATTTATTCTGCTTTACTGGAAGTGGAAAACAACTGAATACAGACAAGGCCAAAAAAAAAAAATCAACCAGAAAATATATTCCATTGTCTGAATGCATTCACAATTTCCGGAATATTATACTGACTATCTGCTATATACGTAAATGAGTTCTGAGAGATATTAATTTCGCTGTGCTGAGTTCACCCTTGATATTGTTCGCTGAAGGTCGTTCTTGTGATTTTGCTTCATGATTTCCAATTTCTACTGTTCTCCAAAATCTGATTTAACCATAGCAGCTTAGATAATTATAAGATAAGGATGGAAATTTGTTTATACTATGTAGAAGAAGTGCAAGCAACTACTATGGGTCGTAAGTTTGATACTCTTGGAAAATTTGAAACTGTTTTTGGTCCTTGACTATGTTTCCATAATGTCCAGACATTTAAAATTAAAAAAATCCAAGTTAAAAAGTAGAACTGCTGGGAAATTGCTAGAATTTAAAAGCTCAATTCATGTAAAATGCTATTCTGTAGCCTTGAGACCCATTAGTAGTCAGAACCGTGGCATTAATTATGCGTGTGGAAATTCTGAGTCAAACATGCTGACAGGGTTTAAATGATTTCAAGATTTCCCTTCAGCACAAATATGGTTTCACCTCCAAGAGAAAAAAGCTAGTCGAACAGAAAGTGTTTTCATCGCTTACAGAAGGATGCAATGTAGAGAAAAGGGGAAGAAAAACTCTGCTTTTTAGGAATCTCTATTAATACAATGGACCATGATAGATAAACCTGCATCAGCTGCAAAACGCACTCAAGGATGTTCTGTGAATGAAGACAAAACGTAAAGCTAAACTCTCTTAGAATATCTGAAACAGCCTGTTCAGGCCCAACAACCTAGCACGCACTTCAAAAATTAACACTTTATCTGGGGTTCAATGACGAACACTCATGAACTTTGTCATTCCAAACATTATTATTTTCCAAAACAGCACATCACCTGGGTCATCGCTTAAGAAATTTCTTTAACATTTCCATCTAATTAGCATATAAGTTGTGGGAAATGGCAAAGAACTTGTAGCAATATGGATTCAACTTGCTGTCAATCCCCAACTGAAATTTGGCAAACTGTCCGAAAATACTGAGTTAACTAGGACTCATTTGAAATTAAAATGACATTCTTGAGAATTGTGCCACTCATTCAGCCTGTTAAAAAACTGAACAGCACAATCGTACCCTATCTGGGTTGTGTAACCATGAAACAAAGTACTTTCTTGTTCTTCAATTAGTCTGCTCTGTTATTATAAACATTTCAAAAGTTTAGCAGTAGATTAACTAGCTAAGATTAGCAAACTCAGCTTTTTTAATCTTTAATCTTTGTTCCCATATAATTTAGTTACTGTTACTAAAATGTCAACACCAACGGAAGAGGTAGCGGTGTCAGTTAACTGTGCTTAGCCGTATCTTTGATAACAGATATGTCTTTTTGTACCGACAGAGGCTCTTGCTTTCCCTTCCAATGCTGACTCCTGTGCTATCATGCTAAATGAGAGTTCAGGTCCCTAGGGATATAAAGGTAAATACCAGCTCTTGCATCAGACATTCAGCTGGAGTGAAACTACTATGCAGACGCTGAGTAATACTCATGACTACCAAGTTGGCCTGGTTCTCCCAAACGTTTATCAATGTGTCAGAGCAGTCAGGCATCGCTGATGCCACATTTGGACTCACCCGTGGTGGAGCATGAGCAATGACTTAAAACTTTGTTTAGGCCGTCATGATGAACACTGACAAGTGTGACTCGGGCCACAGAGCGATGCCGTAACTGCTGTGGACAGAAAGTCCTAGGCTCTCATCAGCTGCCCATTCTTGTTTCTTATCTTTCTTTGATTTTTTCTCCTTTTTTGGCTACCCCCAGCTAAGCTAATCCTGTTAGTCAGCTGCAGCAACCATGTCCTGCCGATTCAGAGGGAGGAGGCTATGGACATGTCACTCCTCCGAATCACGACAACTAGCCCTCCATACTTCAGATGGCCTATAATTATCATATTGCCTGTGTCAAGGGAGGATGAGGAAGCCAGCATGTATTTTCATGCACCTGCATGCACCTGGCTGGCCAGAAGAGTCCGCTAGTGATCATGGTTAACACACAAGCAGCTCTACTGTGTGAGCTAACCGGAGGCCCCACCTGCGGCTCTCTCTGTGGGCTTGCTCTCAAGTCCTACACCAACATTTCAGTATGAGAATGTCCACATTTTTTACATCCGAATATGTTCACATTCCACAAATCTAAACAGGTTTTCTTGTGTGCTTCTCTCTCTGCCCCAGTCACCACACAACCCTCCAAGTCAGGTTTTTGTGGCTTCCTTCCAATCAGCAGCCATTTTAGGCTTTGGCAAAGAGGTAAATGGACTCTATAGCCAATCAGTGATTAGAAACAATCAAGTGCTGAAAAAACCAGGAGACACCGCGGCCCTCCAGGACCTGAGTTTGTCAGTACTGTCCTAGATGGTATACTCCATAAAATCTTAGCTTAACGTTTCATCTTTCAGAATGTCTACTGACCAATCAGGTTGGACTATGTTGCCACAGTGGTTGTGGACGGTTAGCTAACATACAATTACTCACAGGGTTTTTTTTTAAACCAGGTACCACTGGTGAATGGTGGAAGGTAGGTGCACACTAGCTTACCCTTCAAAGCTTGGGTGGCTCGGTCACAGTGCTGCTACCCACGATGGCAACACAGTTAAAACCGATAGCTTAGAGGACTTTTTCTTTGACATTGCAGTCTGGCTTCAACTCAAACCACAGTACCAATTCTGCCCTTTTTAAAGTCACTAATTACCAGTTAAGGAAGTCTGACTCCTCTTTGCAATTAAATCAATCTTTCTTTACAGACCTTGTTTAGAGTGGCATATTATAGTGCTGATATAATGTTAGGATATAGTTTCCTAAATGTCTCCAAGAAACTAAAGTGAATTTAGCCAATTTCTAATCATTTTCTTTCAAGTATGGTGACTCAATGTCATAATAACAAAAAAAAAATGTAGATGTTGGATTACAATTTCCCCAACAAAAAAAGTTTTTTTATTGGGCACCAAGCAACAATGAGACCTTATTCTTGCAGGTCTGGGTACCTTTATATCCAACAAAAAGTCTGAGGTAAAGCGGGGTCTTGAGAAAATATGGAATACCAGGTGTGGGTTAAGGTTAGAGTTAACAAGGAATACTGGGTGTGGCACTAGCATTTATGAAAGACGTAGAAAAATGCGCTCATTTCCTCATTATTAGACTAATAACATTACACTAGTAATATTAAGTGTAGGAAACAACAATAATAATTTTATGGCTCTTCATAAAATTATAAATGGAACTGTATTATTTCACCTCCAACTTCTTCAGAATGCCACAACCAGACTACAATTAAAACAAAAAGGACTCAAATTACTTCAGTTGTAGCCTCTCTACGCTGGCTAATTCTTACTTCAGAATATACTTTAAATCTGTAGTTATTACATTTAAAGCACTAATTGGATAAGAACCTGATTACAATTCATAGCTATCTACTCCTTATTGGCCAAAAAGTTATTTAAATTTTAATGATGTCCTTGATATTTATTGCATGACCTTTATTTGCTCGCATTGGTTCTATTTCTAAACATTGTACATATGCCTTGTTTTATCTTTATATTATGTGCATTTATTTGTATTCCATTTCATATTTTGAATAGCTACACAGTTAATGCAGTATTGTTCATTGTTATTGGAGGTCAGCTCGGCTGACATTTATTCTTTACCTGTTACAGTCAATGTGATATATAACGGATCTGACTAGTTACTGGAAATCGTATAAACACCCAAGGGTGCGCGTAACGGTTGCTCAGTTAATAGCCGGCAGCGAGCAGAATCTGTGCCACTGTAAGCTATACTTGTTTGTTAATTGTGCTCAAATAAATGAGAAGAACTTAATTTCCGCGGGTTTCTCATTTTGTTTTAATGAGAATACACAACATTTACATTTGTGGAAATCCCTCTGAACAACTGCATGAGATGTGTTGCATTATTATTATTATACAAATTTTCTGCAAGCTCTTTAAATTTTAGCTCACAGCTTAAATCAAACAAAGTATGATGGCTCCAACACTTCAAGGGTTGGGCAGGGTTCCTGTCAACCACCGACAATTTTGCTTCTGTGTTATTTATTAGAGGACATAAAAGGACACTGAGTGCTGCTGTAAATGTTTCTCCCTGAGCTCCACCGAAGGTCAGTGAAGGGTATTCACTCAGCCTATAGCCCTCTTCGGACGGAATTAGTATTACAAGGGGAAGTGGGGAAATTTTGTGTTTTACAGGTGCTACAAGGTGATTCTAGTCCCGCCCGGGTCCGCAATGACGGTGCTTTTCTCACTCCTCCCTGGAGAAAATTACAGCCTGAATTGCCGACTGTTTTTTGACAAACTCAACGGTGGTCTGATAAATTTTAATCCCATCAAGACAGACATCTCTGTTATTTTAAGTAACTGCCCATGTAATGAATCATTTCAATAGGGTCTTGTGGTTTGGAAAACATTTTTTGACCGTTGTCGCATACCGTACTTTGTATTATTGTATTTTGCGTGCATTTTGCGAAACCTGCAATGATTGCAGCTTTCGAAGAGGCTCTTGAAGGTTTATCTGGTCGGTGGCATTAAACACAATACATCTGAAAAATTTCCTCAGTTAAGAGCCCATAAGGAGGAGAAAAAAATACTATCAATCAAGAGGGCCCGATCCCGAAAGATTAAAAGAATGGGCTATTGTAATGACAGCTACATTACATGCGACATAATCATCTGTCCATAACTAGAAATATCACACATCCCCTGTGAAGTTTTATTCCGTCCGGATGCGTGAGTTTTATCACAGAGAAGCCATGTAAATATTCCATGACTCCACTTCCCCATGTAAAATCAATCTCGTCTGAAGAGGGCTTATCTCTGCTATCTCAAACTCAGAAGACCCTCCTCACTCATTGCAGTATATTGTCATTCCTTAAAGGACTGCCATGTCATTGGCTGAGATGTAAAGGTAACCTCACTGATATTTAATATAAAATATCTGAATAGCCTATTCCGCTTCACTTTAAATGCAATTATATTGATGTCAGGATTTTAAACAATTTATTAACATTATTTGGATACAGCTAAATTACTAGGATGAAATTCTACGACATTAAAATATTGACCTTGTGACCTTTAGAGAACCTTTCCTTATATTGTATTGTAACAGTGTAATACGTACATCTAAATATGCTTAATACATAAATATTTGTGCATCAGTTTCTGCTCAGCTTATTTTGCAGACAGACCTAATAAAACACTGACAGAGTAAAGTCTCGCGGGACAGTGAAGTGGTCCCAGGTACTCACTGTGTTGCTTTGACGATATCCCAGGTGCTGTAGTCATCCACATGGCTCTTGCGGCCCACGCTTTCACTGTAGCCATGGTTATAGTGACTCTGTGGCTTTATTTCCTGGAGGGGGGTCGTGGGGAACGAGGGACAAGAAACAGAACAGAAAATCACCAACCAATCAGCACACTGTTCCACCACCATGACACATCAAAGCTTTGTCTCCATGGAGACTGGGTGGAGGGTGAACCAACCAGTGCACCACTCAAAGCTAAGTGAAGCTACCCAGACCTTTCCATTCAATTATATTCTGTGGTGAAGCCAATAGTAATTAACCTTCATCTCCCAGAGTAAGGAGTCTTCTCACGTTAAAACTCCCTCAAAGTTATTTTTCAATTCCAAGTCTTTTAACTCGGAAACAAACAGCTGTCAATGTTCTGTCGTGCTCTTTGAAATGTGTAACGCATAGTTAGTTCCATCAAACACACTCTGATGCTGTTGTAGCACAGTTAGCACAGTTCCCACATCCTCATCAAGATAAACTGCAACGACTTTTTTATGACTCTGAAGGGCCAATTTCCTCAAAGTCAAGGGCTCCACACAGAACATGTTGTAATACCATCTTCAAAATCCAGGGTTAATGGCCCCAGATGAACGAAATGAGTGGTAAACAGACATACACCGACGATGCCTTTGTAAAGAGACAAATTTCTTACGAGACCTGAGTTTACTTCTCATTTTCAAGACTATTAAACCTTCAAATGCACTTTTCAAAATCTGTATCAAAAAATCTTTTGTAAAGGATATAATTTAATCGGTAGCCACAAGGTCATTCTCTTCGAAAATGTAACAAAATATTGATGATATTGAGGATTTTTCTTAAATTCTATAATAGAAGTGCCCCTTGGTGGAGGGCTTTTGAGAATATTCTCGCTTATAGTCTACATCAAAAAGCATTTTAATAATCAATTTCAATGTTTACATCATCATGATCATACCCAGGGTCAGTAAAAAACAATAACTTTTCATAAGTACAACATTAATATCTACAGACTCCTCATGACAAGATCTGAGGAAAAAAAGGGTAACCTTTGATTTTGAAAGAAGTAGCTTAAATTAATACATAATAAAAAAATAAAAGTAGCATTAATACATCAATAATAATAATAATTTAATATTACAAAATGACCATCTTTTTCAACATGTTTTATGGCCTGTATTATGCAGACACAGGAAGATGAAGAGTGGTAATCCAGGAAAGCTAAGACGGAGTGCACATTGGTCACACCCAATACAGTTTAAAACATCAACACTGAAAGCACCAGTTCCAAAACGTCGGAGACACTTTTGTTCCATTTCCGCATAGGGTAGTCCTACTGGCACGTAACCTACACACTTTAATAAAAGGCCCAATGGATCAGAAAATGGACAGGTCCTGTGTAAAGTCCCTGCCTAAACTGATATCAGGATGGGAAGGATGCGAAAAGCGGAAGACAGCGTGGTGCAGCACAGTATCCAGTGCTTGCCGTCTACCGTTGACAAACATGGTTTGATATTCTGAACTGTACACTGACCTCATGTACAGACTGTTACTTCCACTGTGAAGAGAGAGGCTAGGGATCAATAATCACTGTCTGGGATCTCCGGTTTCCCCTGAAAACCACACGTGTGCCAAATGGAGGAAATTTCGTCCAAACTGCAGGAATGGGTAATAAACTTTAATACATAACGAATACATTTTAGTTGCATGAGATGCAAAAATATAACCTCTGTGTGAAATACGTTTAAATTTGAATTTAATCAATGAAATATCATGAATCGAAAGTAACGTTTTTGGTTATATTGCTTCTTATTCCAAGGCTGGAATGATTATATACCTGAATAGGATGTGGGAGCACATTATAGTGAATCACACAGACACTTCATACAAATGATATTCAGAGTATTCAAAGTACCCTGGCAGCACAGCAACATTCAACCAGTACCGGGTTAGCTTGTAATCGGATCTTGGGAGGGCCACCCAAGCCTTAAATGAATAAAAACGACATGTAAATTTCTAAACTGCAGTTCAACAATGCTGATTTTGTGTTCTAGAAGTTGCTTTAGCACTTTGAAGCATTGATCCAGCGAAGACACTCATTAGATGAACAACGTAGTCAAGCACTGAGATGTTATAACGACTTCCTGGATCACCAGGAAGTTGCTTCTGGGATGATTCAGATGAGAAACCTATTATTAAATGTGTCAGTTTGTAATAATTTGATGCTGACATAGGGTAATGTCCATAAATAATAGAAAGGGGGGGCCAAGCTCAGTTTTGTCTGATAGCAACAAAAGAGTACTCATGCCTGGAAGAACTTTCTGCCTCTTTGTGACCTTCAAGTGACCTTTGCCTTCCAGGCAAAATGAAAAGGCCTGACCTAATGCCCCAATCAAAGTAATTACAGCTGAAAGCGAACAGATGAAACTGTTTGCCAGTGTTGATTTGTCCTCTTATTGGTGGCTCCAGGTATCTCATCCCCTACAAATGACTTAAGCCCAAAGACCCAAACATTGTCTGGGTTTTAAACTTTAAAATCTGTTTGGAAAAAGCTGTAAACCAAGAGTTGATGAGACAAAACATTGTTTTCTCCAGCCTAAATTACAATTCTTACCAGAGTCAAAACCATCTAATGAGTTTTGGAGAATACTGCATGTGTTCTAAATGCATGCTACGTTAATTTTTAGCAATACCAAGCAGATAAGATGACATTCACAGGCTTACATGTAGCTTGTTTCAACAAAATTCCATAACATAACATTTTCTTAAATTTTCCTCATAACATATGAAAAATGCAGGCAATTCATTTTGATAATGGACCTGCTTTGACCTCGGGTTGATTTTTGGGATGCTAATAAAACTTCATGTTTAGAATGCAATCAAACTGTGGTGTAAACAGCTGCCTAAAAGTTGTTTACAATTCACTAAAACGATGATGTCTCCATACACCACTGAAGTGTATCAGACCACTTCACAGGTTTCAAATTTATGTTTTTGGGTGGATTTTAAGTTCTGAGATGCAGCATACAGCTAATCTTGCGGGCAGGGCTCCATGCATTAAATTTTCTCCACACTAATGCAAAAAATGTACGATCTTACAATTCCGCACACTGAATAAAAATAATCAAATTCATTACAATGGAGGAACTCTGAATAGTTTTGACAGCGAATATAATGCCTGGAAAAACCACAAGCATCTATGCTAAGATTATTTTTGTTCTTCTAGTGCACAGAACAAGAATTCCCCAACCAGGCCTGGGGGACCCTGTGTATGCTGCAATTTGTGATATGTAAAGCCAATATTTTTTTATAAACAAGGTTGTTGAACATGGATGTTTAAATTCTACATTTATTTTTCCCTTAAATGTATGTTAAAATAACGCAGGCTGGACTCACTGCCTTTTATCATGAATCCATCATTGTATATCAAAATATTTACTTTTAGAGACCATGTGTCCCCACTCACACTAATTAGGACTCCATTGATTAACTTGTCACTCTAGAATTTCATCAATCAAAAATGTGACCTCCTTTTCAAAGAACCATTTGCCTTGTAGGACAATAAGAGTATTAGTTTGTATGAGAGATGGCTGACAAGAACTTGGGAGATGAAATTGTGGGTTTATTTCTGACAGAATGTGGCTTAAGAGGGTAAATCTTCCCTCATAACTTTGAAATAGTCTAATTTAGAGAAACTGTTACAATCCTCCATGTTGCAATTCAGAGGATTCAACCGCAGTTGGGAAAACAATCAACAAACACAGGGTTCCCCCTCAGGACCCTGTCTGAAAACCGCAAGTGTAGAGTGTTATTTACATCTAAATGATGTTTTGTGTTCAGTCTGCCATCACAAAGAATAATTTGATGTTCCAACACAAAGACACATTGGCGATTCTGACAGAACCCATCTGAAACCATGACTGTATAAATTTGGTTACGAAAGCCATTTACAGGACGTTAATATAGTTTTGAAGGTAATGTATATTTTCCACAACCCACGGTTATTTATTCCTACATTTTCCATCTGCGTACACACTTTCCCCCTTTCTCCAGTTTGGAATATTCAGTCATAATCAAAAGCCACACCCCTCGCTGTTAGCGCTGGCCATAAACCTGGGAGAGTGCAGGGAAGCACGTGCTGTCCTCTAAAACAATGGCTTGTTTTCACATTACAGCCCGCAAGCTGATCTTGCATGGACGTCAGTCCAAGTTAAGCTTCATGTGTGACTTGTGCAGGTGGACTGTGGGCACCAGGTTGACCAGCAGGAGGCAGTGTTAAGTGACGAGACACAGACATTCCTGCAGGTCAAATACATTTCCTCTTCTTCAGTGCTTTATTGAGTGATGGCTAGGGTCAACTGAGGACACAACTGGATAAACAGTTGGAAAAGTACTTTGGAGCAGAACAATAGAGCATTCTAAAGGCGAGTAAATTCAGTTTAAATCAACACTAAAAACCACAAGCTGAAAAGCAGCAGTCATTCTTCTTGTCTTAAACCAGCAGTCTTTTGCATTTTAAGGGAGCTACAAGTGTTCTTGTACACAGTCATAATTTTGTCATACAAGCATGTTTAACTGCAATATAATGTGACTACATCATGCACTGCAATCATTTATGCAAAGGGAAACATAGGCTACAAAAGCAGAACAGGGTCTCAAGAATTGATCCTTGTGGACCTCCTTATATCAGAAACATGATTATTCAAAATTACATATAAGAATAATTAATGCCCACTGTTTTTTATATTTTTGTTAGCTTTTTTATTATGAATTCATCTAATTCAGAGACTGTTTAATGGATTGCTGCCCAAAAAGAAGATGCAAATTTACACCTGGTTTCTGAGCGAATCAACGGGCCTTAATCATATGGGAGACTACGTAGTCTGCATTTTTTCGCAAATTCACTAAGGACCTTCAAGAATCCTATCACCTTTGAGTACATTCCGTCCTATTTACATCCATCTCAAAGGCACTGGAGCTGTCCTGGGCTCATTACATGTTTAGGCCCATGGGTAATCTCAGGTTAACTACTGCAGTGTGCGATGTAAGTCTTAAAGAGTTTTCGTGAGGAAATGTGGGGGGCCGGGAGAGAACTGACAATTACAGTGAAGCGCACAGTTTCTGTATCTCTGTGACAGAGCATTTGTTGTGCTAGCTTCCTGTATGCACTTTTGTCAGTCGTTTTGGATAAAAGCATCTGTTAAACGGCTATATGTAAATGTAATGTAGATCTTTCCATCAGAAAATCAAAACTGCTTCCAGGGGTAAAGTGGGCGGACAGGCACTGCCACAAAAAGAAACAATCAATCATGAATAATTAATGAGATTAGATTAGGTCCCCTGGGAGTCTGTTGTTTTCACTGGGAAACTGTTGAAGGGTGCAATATGATCCTTAATTCTGTAAATCAAGTGTTTCTTTTCTGTATTTCTTATTTTATTATCTGCACTTGTGTGCTTATAGTTAGCCTAATGCCCACTGTGTTTTCCACTGAACTGCAATATTTTGGGAAAAATTAAAACTAGTGTTGTTGTGGTATATTTAAATACAGAGAGAAGCATAATAATTCTACCCTTGACCTGAATTCCTTTAGAACAGGCAATGTAAAAAATGTACTGTATGTAGGTCGGGCAGAAGAACCCGTTGCTGAGCTACATAGGGAACTGTGCTCCACAACGAACCAGTCCAGTGGAACAAAACACACATTACAGCCCAATTATTCACGTTCACTGGCACAACTAGTATTTTAAGATACATACACTTTAGACTAGTTATTTAAGGTGAAAATAAATGCCAACATATGAAACCTAGCCAATGATATTATGAACGACTTTATCGGTTTTCTGCTCAGACCTCAATTCCATGGACTCGGTCCGGTTCAAATCGAATATTCTGTGACTAACAGTTAAAAATGTTCCAAACTCTAAGTCCAACAACCTTGATATATGTCGTTGCTTCTGCTAATGTTAGTGAAACTACCCCTACCTGTCTGGTTATTAAGCCATTTTATACAATGGCTTGACCCCGATCTCAGCAATAGCAGTGATAACGTTACTGATTAAACGCCTATAATTAACATTACTGGTTAGTGATACCAGGCTACCCATGAAAACCCAGTTAAAGAAATACCATGATACATTTAACAAATATTGGAAGTTTTACGTCTCTTCTGTATTAAGATTTTAAAAATTCGAAGGAGTTAGCTAGCTACACAAGCCTATATATAGGATAAAGGCTTTTCCCAGTCTTGGAGAGGGTTCTTTCCCCAACCATCTGTCTGTTCTAACCATTCATGCCCCCCTCTGGTTATATATAAGCTAGCTAACGCTAGCTGGATTGAAATCCTTCAGTGATGAGCTATCTCTGCCGAATAAATCGTGAGTGTCTCTCGTCACGTTAGACAAAATTATTTAAACTGAGTAAAATATTAAAAGGACAGCCTGGACACAGGCCTGGTTTTATAGGATGGCTATGTATACGGCTAAAATGTTAGCTACGACAGCTAGGTAGCCTACTTGGCTAATGTTATCTATGCTGCACGTTGCGCTAAGATCAAGTGGGCGGCTGCAGCTATCTCATATCCAAGTTAGTTGCTGCCTAACGTTACTCTGCAATGTCATACACAGACAGCACGATCAAAGTGATGTTATGACACAATGAGGCGATGTTCTCCCGATAACATTGCTGATAAATCGGCCCACCGCTGTAGCGTCAATGCTCGGCTTCTTTCGAGGCAGTATCAGTTCTTGGTGTGAAATGTATCCAAGTAATGTCAGCTATGGCTTTGACGATGTTTTTCACGCGTATATCGACAAGATCATTGGCATGCCATTTTCCAGAAACTTAGTGACTCCACACAGCGAACATGGATGCAGATTTCTATATTGGTTGACGTCGAATTAATGCCTCCGTCCTCCAATAACGCTGCAAAATTTCCCAACAACAGACAATCTGACAGATATAATTGGTGCCTTTCGTCCCTCCTTCCAGCTGAAACTATGAATGTGCAAGTGTAGAAAACGCAGGGTTATCGTCCTCGGTACCAACTTTCTAACACCTCTTGCTCGAGGCGTCCCAGTCCTTCAATCTTGCAATTAAGTCGACGAGCAAAAGACTCACCTCTGGATGAAGAATAGGTACACAACCAGCTTCTTTTTCGTATTCATCCATAGCGTCAGCCATCTTGCTGTTAAACCTCGCTGAGCATTGTGGGAAGTAAGGATTCTTTCTATGAGAAACAAACTGAAGGGGCTGTTCCGTAAAGCTGTGGTCTTACAACCCAGCCATCTGCGATCCTGAGCTGATCTTGCACATCTGCGTTACAATGTGCATTACATCACCATGTCACAGCGACAGATGCATGTGTAATGTCTCCTTGCTCGTGGTGCATGCTGTATTTTTGCAGGATTTTTAGATGCATCACGAGGATTGTGGAATTATAGACGAAATCATTGGAGGGTGGTGCAAAGGTTTATATTTAGCATTTGTGTATTGATGTTCATGAGTGGAACATTTTAATCATGGGTGATGTGACCTGTGATTGCTTTAAGTCTTTGCGTGTTTGGTTTGTTTTCATTGTGAGATTAGATCTGTGACGTTGCAGGTATCCCATCTCAGAAGCATGCAATAAGTAAATACATAAAGAAATACATTACTACGCTGAAGAATATCGGTTATTTTGATTCTATCGCAAAAGATTTGAACAAAAGTGAACAATATAATAACTGACCAGAAAAAAAATCCATATTTTCAATATTAAGTTTCGATTTTTTAAATAATATATTATATTTATATTTTCACATAAATTTAGTTCAGCCCATATGAATGGTGGATCCTCAAGCATTAGTTGGGAAATCCGCAAAGTTAGGAGTGAGCGGGACCTTCCCTTTACCTAAACATCATGGAGACTTGCACTTTTCGGGCTTTCTACATAAAATACCACAATTTGTTCTGTACACTTTTCATTATCACAGTCACTTCAAACTGTGATCACAATAAATTCAGATGCCGCTGCCCACAGCCACACAATACAGCCAAAAACATATCACTATGTGTTTATTTTGTTGTCTTCTTGTCTTTTTTTTAATTCCCTGCAAATTGCATAATGCAATTTTACAGAATGAACTGTGTCCACTGGTCAATATCGACTTAAATCAACAATATCATCTGTTCTCTGTAATCAAGTTTGGACACACAATAGTTAAGGTCTCCAAGCTGGCATATCCATGCAAATTTTGATGTTTAAAGCACTTAAACAAATAAATATTTAGATATTTTTTCTTAGTTATTTTATAAGTCAAGGCATCTATATTCTGTATAGCTAAAACATTTTTTTGCAGTTTATATCATCTTTTTAATTATGCACTTATAGTTTTCCATTAATAACAATGAAACGATGGAGTCTATATTCTAACAGAAGATAGTATCATTATTCTAAATACAGATGGTGTACTTTGGTAGATACACCAAGTCTTCAACAACAGCTGAAAAAAATTGATTATGCATGTTCCGTTCCATGCATTTCTGGCCGTGGGTCACCTCATGGTAAGAGGAGGACAGACTAAAAGATAAGAGTATTTGCTCCAGGTCAGTTGAGAACTATGAATGAAATATGTATGAAAAGGCATGACACTTGCTCATGTCACAAACAATTTTTATTATTATTATAATGTGCATATTGTCACATATGCATTTTCATACAAATATTTTATAGATTCAATTGACATTACTAATACATTTTTAAATAAAAAGTAAAAAGAAGAAATCCATATGAAAACAGCATACAGAATTCCCTTCATAATTTCGAAGGTCCTGCAGACATAAAACCCTCTGGTGCTCTTGCTAAGTTCCTTACAAATGAAAAGCATATAACTCAACTCTATACATCTTTGAAAAAATACAAAAACATAGATCTATTCATCATGCCACGTTATTACATCAAAACTTTGTCAAATTATTTACATAAATAATTTGATAAATTCTGACAGGTGTAAAGAGATGTGTAAACTTTGTCTATTATGTGAGTGATTTAAATGTTTTTCGCGGAAAATGTTTTTGTTGCGACCAAATAGGAAATAAGCCATGAATGTCTGTGCAATAGTTTGATGGACATCTAAACAGGATGATTATTGGGAAGGCCCGTAGACAAAGCTGACAACCCCCTACTTGGTTTACTCTGCTCATATCATAGTAACTTCATTCAGCACTCAAATTAAATTAATATTTTTGTATTATTTTGAGAAACAAAGTGTAACAGTTATCTTTTTGCAAATTTACATCATAGTATTTGCACCACACACTTTAAACCATGCACTAAGATCGTTAAAATATGGCAGTTTGGGCCCTACCCTACACACTATACTCAGCCATACTTTGCTGTTGTCATTTTCCTATCCAGTGCCCAAGTTATTTAAATAGCAAATTAACTTTCGCCTAGTTGGGTTGTCTTTAGACAAGGTGTAGTCAGGCACATTGTTAGCATTGCTATTTCGATTCAAAGCAAAAGTATTGCTTTAAGACCAGCTAAAACCAGGTGGAAAGTCGTTGTTCTATTGCAGTTGTTAAAGTATTGCTACTTTAAAGGCACTAATGAAGAAGGTCCTCCTACTTAGGCAATGTGTTGTGTACACACACTCTCTGTTACATACAGACTGCCACGCACCTGAGATGTGCCATGTGTGAATGGTTCTGAAATTTTTACTGGTTTACTGCACTGTCAGATCTGTTTTGTATGCAAACAAAAAGATAATATTTCATATGCCATCTATTATTGAGCCAATGTCAAAATTGAATCATTTATTTAATTGAATCGTTGCCACATTATTATAAATTATTCTTACTGTGTAACTGTAGACCTTATGCCTAATTTAGCCAATAATCAAACCAACAATTAGTAGAACCTCAACAGGTCATTGACGACTGACTTCTTTTGAACATTTCTGAGGTAGGGCAAGATGTACCAAGTGAGCTACATAAAGCAAGCTGACTACTCTTTCCCATTGGTAGCCGCTAGTTCTTTTTTTTCAATCATGATTCAGTTGATATGATTTTTGGATTAGCAGTTTCATGGCTGTAGCACAACAAATAAAGGATACAAGCAGAAAACCTCACTTGGAAACACAACCACTCAGACACTACTCTTGCTTATCATCCTCCAGATTTCCTGAAGAGCATCTTGGGTGACATAGATATACTGCTCAGCCCCTCTCTAGAAGATGGTACTGCCCTGATCCTCCAGGGTGAATTCAAACTGAACATGGAGTCTACCCAGTCCACCACCTTTCTCTCCCTTCTGTCTTCCCTCGACCTTACCCTTGCACATTTATCTCCCATCCACAAAGCAAATCTTTCTTGACCTTGTTTTTGAAAGGTACCTCACGACAACCAACTTCTCTGTAACACCTTTGCATGCTTCTGACCATGTTTTCATCTCATTTTCTCTCCCATTCTCTTCTAAATCTCATCCATCCTCCCCACCAGACATTGTCACTTTTCGGCACAACCTACGCCACCTGCCTCCCTCCACCCTCCCCAAGGTAATCCTCTCCTCCCTTCCATCTGCAGAGCATTTTTCCCAGCTCTCTGCCCATGACGCTGCCACTACCCTCATGTCTTCTCTCTCATCTTCTTTTGACTCACTGTGCCCCTCCTCTCAGCCAAACCTGCATAGACCTCCCTCCCCAGTTCCTAGATTAACGACATTCTCAGACCAGACAGAGTCAAACCACGGGCAGTGGGAAAAAATTAAAAAACTGATGACATGGCATCCCTCTATCAGCCAGGCAGGCAGAGATCGGAGTAATGACATGTCCTTCGGGTAGGAAGGAGAGAAATTGTTGGGTGGTTGGGTCATTGACTTAAGTTATGAGAGTAGTAAGAGAAGCCATGGGAAGAAATAATAGATTCAAAAGACATGTTGTACAGACAGAGGTGTACGTTACAAGGTGGATGTTACAGGTTCTGCACTTTTGTGGCTGACTTGCTGTCTCCCTGAATGTTCTTTGCAGGTTACAAGGACAAGCTTCATCACTGACCTATGCCTCCTGCAGACAGGTTTCCCACAGGGCTCAGTTCTTAGTCCTCTCCTATTCTCTCTGTACAGCATGTCTCTCGGCCTTATTTCTTCCCATGGCTTCTCTTACGACTCTTAAGTCAATGACCCAACCACCCAACACCTTCTCTCCTTCCTTCCTGATGGACATGTCACTGCTCAGATCTCCACCTGCCTGGCTTATATCTCTGAGTGACTAATCGCTACTTGAAGCTAAACCTTGGCAAGACTGAGCTTCTTCACATCCCTGTAAAGTCGCCTCTGATGATTGACCTCTGACTGGCTGTCGAAAATGCTACCATATCCCTCTCCAGCTCAGCCAAGAATCTCGGGGTGACCCTCAATGTCTTAGCTTCGCCGCACACATATCCAGTACCCCGGGCTGCAGGTTCTTCCTCTACAATGTGCGCCAAAACCATTCTATCCTGACAGAGAAAGCTTCCCAGTTCCTCAACTTTTCACTGATCCTCTTTCATCTGGATCACTGTAACTGTCTCCTGGCTGGTCTCGCTGCTTGTGCTACCGAGTCCCTCCAGCTGGCTCAAAATGCTGCAGCCCACCTGACCACCAGTCACCCCAGGCCAGCTCATGCTACACCACTTTTCACAGCACTTCCCTTATCGCTGTAGGCACCTGCTTAAGGCACCTTGCCAAGCTTCCACCTTACATCCAGACTTCAGTCTTGTCTTACACTCCAGCAAGCTCACTCCTATCTGCCAGCTTGGGACGCCTCATAGTCTCGTCATTATGGGCACTAGGTGGCCGTGCAGCATGATCATGCCTGTTTCCTATCTGCTTCCTCAGCAGTGGAGTGGTCTGACACTGCTGCAATGGTTTTATCTCTCCTCGTATTTTTACACAGACTGAAATCCACCCTTCTTGACTGTATCTTGGTTCTCCCTCCTGAACTTCCCTTCCCCTCCTCCATATCCCTCTTTTATATACCCTATGACTATAATTGTTTGCGTATTACTGGGCTACATGTGATTTATTTCCCTTTTATGGATTTGATGATTAATTCAATTGTTGAGGAACGTAGGCCTATGCATTTCCAGTATGGTGATTTGGCGTAAAGGTATATGCTTACATGACTGAAAAGTACAGTACGTGTAAATGTAAACCCAAAAGATATTTCTGCACCTTGATGTAACGGCTTGTGTAGGCAACTAAGACATTTGGGACACGATGTAGGCTACATGCGCCCATTAGTTTATGAGGATATAACATACTGAATGTTTAATTTATACATTTTCTTTATCAAAAACAGCATACAGGGCTATAAACACAGTATAGAAATTATGTAAAATTTTAATGTGATTCATGCTGTCATTATTTTAGGTTTCTGTCATATGGATTTCTGCACAGAGAAAAACAGACACTTCAGCGAAACATACAGTGTGCCAATATGGAAATACAAGTGGCTTTTATAAGGAGTGGGACTGTCTGATTGGTAAACACTTTGATTGTTTTTTTGTATGTCATGCTCAGGGCAAAGGTATAGGTAATTAAACCAGAAAGTACAACGCCTTTGATAATTCTGCTACAGCTGCACAACTAACTTACCACCATGTCACAAGCAAGATTGGACTGGGCACCCACTTATGCTATGAACCATACAGCATGTGCTAAGATATTTAAAATATTCATGTTCGTTATGTTTAGTAAAAATGCCACAGAGTTCGACTTTTTTCTCTCATCCCCATTTCAGACGTTTAATGAAAACACTTGATATACATTTACTGAGTGTTTCGTAAACTTTTGATTGGTTAAACTAATTTTTAACCATCCTAGAAATACCTTTTAGTGACATACAGTTTCATTAAAACCTCAATTCATTTAAAAAATAAATTATTATCACAATTATTTCCGCCATGAACAACTTCGGTGACACAGGCATAACTGCAATACCTTATACTATCGGTAGATGCCGCTACATGGTCATTATATCGTCTTTGAGTCACAGTTTGTTTTGATATGCTGCAGTAGCTACTTCAAGATATTAATCAAGGATGTGGCAGTAGAACCGACAGGAAGAAAATAAACACATGTAAATTACGCGCAAATTTGGAACAATAATTTATAACGTAGTAATATCTCAATTATTATTATTATTATATTATTATTAGTAGTAGTAGTGGTAGTAGTAGTGGTAGCAGTCGTAGGAGTAGTACGAGTAGTTGTGGATACTGAGAGCAACGTATTGTGGTGACGATGTTTCCCAAGGGTTTATATGAGACACAACAAAATAAATAATGTCTTATGCAGTGAGCTGTGTATTTCAACAGGGATGTTTTCAGAACTAAATAAACAAGCGACCCAGCGAATGCACTCGTCTGATCAATGATATACTACAGTTTAGTCGTCAAATTCGCTGTACTTGGATATGCGAATGAAAAACCTACAGCCATTCTATTAAGTTCCCTTTGATCAAAAGGGTCACCCTACTTATTATCTTTCCTTACGTAGTATAACGATTCATGGATTTGCGTCCTCGTATGCATTTCTGATATCTAATACATAGTGTAGGCTACATCCATACGTTTTCATTGCACGCATATATATACATGCAAAAGCAGTCAGTCACACATTTTACACATTGCAACTAGCTTTTCTCGTGCAAACATCTCCTCCAATTTGTTTGCGCTCATTAATGAAATATTCGCACGAAGTTGCACATTACATAACAAATCACGCAGTTTCTGGACACCTTCAGTCAAAATCAGTCGAACGATGATCTCAGAGCAACTTGCCTTTAGGCATTCCAATCAATCACAGAGTTGTGTTTGACAGGAAAGAGGAGTCAATAGAGACGAGCGTATAGCAAGTAGTATCACATCGGAGCCGAAGTCTCCTGGAATCAGAAAAGCAGTGCAACAACGAAAACGATTGCGAATAGTTGTCGCTTGGCACAGGAACGTGTTACGTCAATGAATTTCAGTTAATTATACTGCTGGATTTTTACTGTTACGATGGTTAGTTAGAGGTCCATCATCAACGGACTTATCTATCGGTAGCTAGTGATGGAGTAACAAACTCCATTGCATTTCTTCAGTTCCACCTACAACAGCGCAGAAACATCATTCATTAACGCCTTGAAAAGTTGCACCAGGCCGTCAATGCATATTTCATAAAGACCACCCATACACAGAGTAGAACAGCCAAGAAGGGTAAGTTTTCTGAAGTGTCCGTTTAAATGATCTAGCCTGCTTGCTAATTTAGCTATCTTCTGGTTGTCAGTGTGTGACCCAATTGTGAATGCGACAAAATGGCATGTGTCCTATTTGTTGCGTGAGCTTGCTGTCTATTAAAAAATCTGATTAATGCTTTTTAGTATTTAGGAATTACGAGGACATTTGTATTACATTCACCTATGAAACATTCTACAGCTTGAATTTGTTGAAGGGATAGCTACCTACTTGTGAGGCTAATTAACTTGCTTCTCCAAGTCATGGAAGGACCGTTATCGCTACGTTAGCTAACTGACGTTCCCAAAATAGGTTATTATTCCCTTTGATTTGCAAATTCAACCAGTGGTATTTGCGACCTATAAGCAACTAAATTAACTTAAATGCCGGGCAATATGTTCGGCGATTATCTAGAATAACTACCTTTAGCTTTATTGATATCTAGCTTCGTGTTATCCTATGAACTGCATTCTTGACTGGTAGTCACGGTATATCGGCAATGCCTTTAGCATACGAAGTTTAACCGCGCTAATATCGCTAGTCGTATCTACGTAGGCATGTAGCTAACGTTAGCTAGCATTAACATTCGAGTTTCAAAATAATATTTTGTTGCTGCTGTACGAGCAAATTAATTTATTGATTCTGTGTATGTCACTATATAGTCAGTATAAAAAGTTACTGGATGTAGTTGGTCATAAATTATTTAGATAGCCACAATTTGACCGCGAGGGAAAGGATTGTGTGTGTGTGTGTGTGTGTGTGTGTGTTTTATTATGGGAGTACTGTAAGATGATAAGCCTGGTCAACAAAGTCGTAATATTTCCTCCCTTGGTCAACGGTCTGTTTACCCCAGTGAAGGACAGTTGTAATTAGTTCGCTAATTAAAATTACATTCTGTGTCACATGCATCAAACCCTCGTGAAATAGCGGATAAAGATAACAGAAAAGAAACATACAATGAGTAGCGGTGTTTGGCATGTACTGTGCCCCTGCCTGTCATAGACTTGTGCAATCGGCTATTGCTATTACATACCAGTCCTGCAAATCGGCACACAGGCTGTTGTCGTTGGATCAGATTTCAAGTTTCAGCTTTCACCTTGTATAGGTAAAGTGGTGTGTAACTTGACACTAAACACCAGAGCACTTTCTTCTCTGACAGTAATACCCATCAATACAACATTGTCAGGGCAAATATGAAACAGTCTTTGTTGTTTAACTAGGCACATGAGACATTACAGTTTTGAATCGCTCCATTATAATCTTGATTTTTATATCTGAATTACTATCACAAATTGAAGCATGCCAAGAGAAATTCTTTCATTCGGATGTACGTTTTAAACAGTCTTTGATGTACTAGTTGTGTTATCACATTATCGGTGGAAGCCTGCAGCTGTGATTCAGTAGTACCTGATCAGACTGAACCTGCTCCATCTGCTGCTGTGCTGTCCTTTTTCAGTCACTGCTGCACCACCTGCATAAGACATGCAGCTATAGTGTGTGCATTCGCCCATTGCACTGAACTGCAGCACTCTCTGGCTTAGACAGGTACACAGTGGAAACCTCAGCTGCACTGTAGCCGTTTAAGTAGTACTGCTGCACACCACTGTGTTATACATGAAGGTGGTCCGAACATTCATACTGGGCACACTAATAAGAAAGAGCGAGCCACTGCTTGGAAATGCTTTGTTAAAGCACTGTAGCAAACGTTTATTCTTACTGTGCAATGAGTAAGGATACCACATTTACGTAGTCTCTTGCATCTACCTGCGTTGTAGGAGTTACAATGGTTTGGCTATATTTTTCATGTGGTGGAAACTATTGTTATGAGGTGTGTGTTCTTCAGTTTACCCACAGTGCTCAGCTGCTGTGTAATTTTACTGTGAGATGCAGTTTCCATTGGGTCATTGTAGCCCAGAGCCAGTCTTCTGCTGAATGCAAATGTGGCTTCTTTTATTGCCTGATTGACATACGCAAGCCATTGATTTTGATGAGCTACTTTTATGTCTTAAACATTGCCCAGTTTTCCAGTTCACACCATGAATCAATGTTATAGAAACTGTCGTGGAGGATCATAACGTAATGGAGGTCTCTTTATGAGGTCTGGATTGAGAAGCACCAAATAGCCTATTTAAATACGATAGCAATAGTAGCGCAGGTAAATTTATCCACAGACCATGATAGTTCCCTGGCAAAAATAAAACCATGACAGCAAAAGGGGATCGGCTGCATGTTTTTATTGGTCTGAATAGAGGATTGTTCATCAGGTAGACTTGGGAAATCTGTGTGAATAAAAAGGAGAAGTATCGGTTTTTGAGAGTTGTAATGTCCAACTCACAGCTCAGTTTTTATGATGTCACATGAGAGGTGTGGTGATTTAAGTTATGGGTTAATAGTCAATTGCACTGAATAGCTTCTGTATGTATCCAATAAGTGATGATTAAGATAACTGAATTAGGGGATTTGGTTACTGGTCCAATGATTAAGGCTGCCACAACCCCCTGTTTTAACTGCGTGCTTCAGGGAAGGGAAATACGGTATGCTTCACATCCCATTCACTCTTAACTGGAATCAATTTGTTTGCACAAGCCTTTGGTGTCACTAAACCCGTTTTGTTCTCGAAAGTGTTCTCTCCAGGATTATAACATACACAGTTTAATAATAATCCCATGGCAGATGATATATGCTACAGTATCGTTAATCCCATCCTCTTTGCTCTCGGTTTTGTGGGGAAAAAAGCTGGGGCTTGTGAGTCGTGAAAGTGAAGCTTCAGCATTGCTACGGGCCGAGGGCTGACTGAAACCAGATCTCCATGTCATGTAGCAGGACTGGTGATGACATCGTTCCTTGGGACTGCCCCTCACGCTGGGCCATGTAAACACAGAGGACATTGGACACGCCCACGAAGGCCTGACCATGCTTTCTGTCATGGGAGTTCCAGCCATTTAAATTGTAGTGCACAAAGAAGTGATGTGAGAGCATATGAAAAATCAAGCTGTCGTCAGTAATGTCTGAAAAAGCCAGAATTTTTGAACGAAAAGCTTGATGTTCATATGCCACAAAATGTATGTGTCAGCCATCAAAAGATCGCCTGTTTATTTAGGACCTATTTCTTCAATAGACTGTAGTGTATGGAATTATTTAGCGTAATTTTGAAATAATTTGCAGCTCATAATGATACTGTTTGTAACTTTTTACTTATGATAGAATGATGAAATTATGATATTTTTTAGAGTCAGCACAGATTTTTCTTTATGTTCTGTAAATACCAGTAGCCATTCTACCCTGTGGTCCTCACATGTCAAATGGCCGAAACAGGGAGAGAGGCAGGGCTTGATTCGTATCTGAATAAAGAACATTCTGGAAGAATGAGTTTGTTGCCAGAAGTGGTGCTAGCAGTCCAGTAAGGGCCAGTCCTCCCTGTGGATGAAGTCCAATGCAGCAGTGCAGTGATGGAGTACTGTGCTATACCGGTTTCCATCCCTTAGCTGAGACATTAATCTCAGCTCCTAACACTGTAGTCAGTGTAGAGTAACACTTATCAAAAGAGTGCAGATGAGAATTATGGAGTCCTGGTCTTACATTCAAGCTGGCACTATATCTGGCCACCAAATGACCAATGATCATGCAAAACCTTACCCTGTGCATTCTCGACACTAATCTGCGGTCACTATGAGTGAGGATTATTGAATTCTCATTTGATTTACGTGTTGAAATAAAGGTTAAAATAAGAAACCAAGTGGAGGCAGTGCAAAGATTTGTAAAGTTCCTACTGATTGGGAGTTGGGTATTTCTTAACCTATGTATTTGACTGATGGTATTTCAGACTCTTCACTTATTGTGATCAAACTCCGACAGCAGCGCAAAACATAGCATTGGAGGTCTGTTTCGCTTGAGGTCTAGCTTGAGGGCCTGGCCTCCTGAGGTCTCCAAACACATTACCCCGTGATAAGGAGACTCCTCATCAGGTAGACGCTTGGCGGTGCCTTTCCCCAGCGATGGTAATGTGTGAGGACTTTCATTAAGCGGAAAAACCAAACTCTTCCTCACCCCACCCAGCAGGTAGGAAGCCAGAGTCGAGCAGACCCGCTTGGCATATACCCGACTGGCATGAGGGAGACAGTACTACGCAGGACAGGGACGAGGGGAAACCGCGCTACACGGAGCAGGTGTTAGCATTATGGAAGGGATGTTGAAGCAGACCAGTCTGTTTGTACGCCAGCCTCTGGGAACTCTGGCACTCAGCAGGGAGCTACGCTTGCCATCTGTCAAGCCATTTTATCCAGTAAGCTCTCAGTACAGAAATGGCACTTTCCACTGCGGAATCTGGTCAGTGTTCTGTTTAATTACATCTCAATGTGTCTTCACACCAGCAATTTTGCATCCCAAGTTATCAAGGAAAGTCAACAAAAATAAGGAAGTTAGCCCCCCCAACCCCCCACCCCCTTCTCCTGGGTGAAATGTGTGCCCCTTCATCGCCCAGTGAGCTGGCGTTGATCTCATGGCTTTCAACTTTATTGCCGGTTTTCAAAGCACACAAATAGGAAATAAAATGCAGACAAACTGGCTCATATAACAAGTGAGTCCAGCTCAGCCCATCTCAACAGCTTGCAAAGACGCCCATCCTCATGTCCTGGATTTATGAGGACAGAGAGATTGGTTTGGCCTTGTTCTGTCATGATTTAAAAGGAGACGTGCTGATAGCCGATGATGTAAATCGAACAGGTAACCTAGGAGATCTTATCCTCCCCCTGCTTGAAAGAATGTCAAGAATTGTCTTTATTTAAGTAGCAGGGCAGTCATGACCACAGGTAGGCTAAGCCAGTATAACAGTTTCTTGTTGTCTCAGTTTCTGCAGTCAGTTTGACGATGATTGGCTGGTACACTGAGTTATCAGTTAGCCTGTATGACATGGTACAAGCAAGCCATTTCTGAATTCTAACATGTTCTGTGTGCCACAGGAATTGTTATTAGTTGCTTAAATTCCCAAGATTAGCATGAGGTAATGCGCTTTCGTTCGCTAAAAGGTTTGAAAATCCACATTCACTGTTTGTTCAAGCTGAAAAATTGCATCAGAAAGGCTGAACTAAGAGGGATTGAAAATGTTTAAAGCTGTTTCTGATATAATTTGATTGGCACTGATTTATAACCATATTAGGATTCCCAACCCCTCTGCCCCTGATCCAAAAATCCAGAATTAGGACGTTTCAGGTGTTATTTTTAAGAAACAATCCCTGAAAATGGTTGTCTTAAAGCATTTGTTTAAGGATGTCAGTCTCAAGGCTATAGAGATTTCGATGAGATGTTCTACTCTAAATTACTTAATCTTTTGTCCACTACAGGACCATGTAATGAAAAGCATCCAATCCTTTTCTTTGCCCCACATTTTTTTTTTCAATTTTCAAATCAGGTTTTCAGAGTATTTTTGTAAATTCATGTTTTTCCTGTGTAGGCCAGTATCAAAATTTAAAATCTGTCTCAATTTATCGACTAACTCTTACCTAACGCCAACTGCTACTGTCCCTCTTTATGATCGGCAGCTCCTCACCCCACCTTTGAGTTTAGTTTGGGAAAAGCATGAACAACGTGGCTGAAATGGACTGTTGTACGACACATCACAGTGGTGCTTTCAGGCCCTCCACTTCAGGTCGTCTGACCGCATGAACTGGCTGTCTGCCACAGCTCCTTGTGGGGGTGGGGGGGGGATGTTTGAAATTTGGGACAAACGCCCGGTCTGCCACATTGGTCCCGCTGCCGGAAGCCACGGTAACCAGACGGCGTTTGTCAAGCTGAACACTTCCAGCAAGTGTCCAAAACGCGCAACCAAAACAGACGAGACTGGCACAGACGGGCCAGTTTTGTGATTAAGCATTCTCATCCGTCTGGACTGTATTTACACCATAACCAGGAATAAGCAACATCGTGGTAAAAAAAAAAAAAAAAACACCTGCTAGCAGCTAGACTTTCACACCACCCATACTCCAGGCCGAAAATAGCGCTGTCAGTAACACTCAATATCACATAAAATCATCGAGCGTGTAATAACTCCTACTGATGACTGTCAACCTGAAGAAAACATTGACTCTGCTTTGTTTTATTGTCACAACAATTTCTCCCATCATGTCCTTGAATCTCCTGGTCTGAAATCGTTTAACTTGTCCTGTAATGCACTAAATATTAGACGACTGAATTTCATGTTGTGTTTTCCAGTCTACCACCGAGAAAATTATCATTGAAACGGATCATTAAAAATGTATGGAAATATAAATACATTGTTTGGAATATTGTTTTGCAAATACTTTTGCTATGGTGTGATGAACGTATGAAGAACAAAGCTAAAAAACAAGTACGCATATCTAAAGCAGCTTTGCTAAAATTGCTAAATAACAGGCTCCGCCGAATGGATTCTCATCCCTGCTGTTTCAGACCCGGGGCCTTTAGACAGGGATAAAATGTCTGCTTACCCACTGTGTCACTCAGACTGCAGCTACTGTATGTCTTCCCCCTCTACAGGAAATATTTCTGTGTCTAGTGTCACTCAGTGAAGTTGATTACTCACTTTCCACCCTTCTGAGAGTGGATTTTGGTGTCTACTGTCTTAAACTGACATCCTCTGACAGTAGATAACCTTGAACAAGAGTATAGCTAGGTAGAAATAAAAAGAAATACAGAAATAAAAAATGAATAATGCTGACACAAATGCTGGCTAATATCAATTAGGCTAATGTGCTATTCTGACACTACCAGGTTATATCAGTGCCACTGTACTGGATTTTTGGGGGGTGTGGAATCTCTCATTGAAAAATGCAGTAATGCTAAATCCTAGGATATCACAGAATCCTGTGAAAAGTGGCGAGACATTAAAGCCACTGGGAAGGACTCTAAGTGAATCAGTTTGGAAGCTTTCCTGTTAATCCACCCATGGGGTCACAGAGTCCAGCCAGGCAGAAGGAAGAGCATTTGTGGTGACACTCTTATGTCACCTCGAGCTGTGGAACACCTTTCTGGCATGTTTGGTACAGGCGCTAACACTATCTCCGCTCCATGTTCATTTTAGGATGTCTGCAGCATTCCTGTTCCTGTTTCGAAGAGTGGGGTTTACACTTCATTAAAGTCAATCTTCAGCATCCACAAGTATGAAATTATTCATGTAACATTGTGTTTTCACCTTTTTTGAATATTTGAAGTGCCGCCCACATCCACTATCATACACAGCCTATCAGGTGTGAGTGAAAGGAGTGAAGGATATGGCAGACATTTGAGATTATGAAATGACATTGAAATGCAGTCGAAATATGCGGTTTTCAAGAATCTTGATTACGGTCTTGGATATTTTATCTTCAGTTTAGAGTTTGAGTTGTCAGTTCAGCTGTTACCTTTCCCGGGGCTTTTAAAATGTTCCTCACTGCCCGACCTTGAACATTTTTAATTAATTTGCCCACCCAAATTAAATATCCCAACTAAATTACCCACTTATCCCGCCCAAATTTGACTGCTGGCTGTCAGTCACACTGACCGAATGTCTTTGAGAGGAGGGAGACGTACACGCGTGATGCAATTCATGCAATGACCACCCCCACACTTATTCCCATGCTGCAAATCTAAAACCAATTACGTATAACCCATGCCAGCTGTGGTGCACAAAGTCAACATGTGGTTAGTGTATGAATCTTGCAGGTTCCTCTCTGGCCTGTAGAGGCCGCTAGTGAGGGAAAGACTGAAAGCAAGCAGGTATAGTCCAGGGAGTGAAACCACTGGCCTAGAATGAGCTGGTTTGTGTTTTCCTGAAATGGGGAAGTGCTCCAACACAATCACCCCAGCTATTGTACCTGATATTCATTCCACTCCCTGGTTTATAGTAGCAGAAGTTATGTGATCACGGCAGTGGTGTAGTGATAACCAGGACATGAGTGTACTGTCCATGGAGGTGGGAATACTGTATCTCCAAAGCCCATATGTATTAATGGTAATAAAGCTAATAGGTGGGCATAATGTACATCCTCAAAAGTTTTGGTGGGTGTACTCTGTATACTTGCACACTTCAGCTGCAGCACTGGATGAAGGCCCAAAAGCATTATGAAGTTTGACAGACAGAGCTTAAATAACAGAAAGCTATGAAGTGTATTTGTCAGACACAAATGCCAGCTCTGTTACTGCACAGCTGGCACTTTGCCAGGCTGGCACCAGTCCTCTGCGTTTGGTGTCCGTGGCAGTGTGAAACAATTACGCCAGTCAATGGAGGAGAGATTGGAGAGAAACAGGATGCCAGCCTCTAGATCTTATCAGTGTTCACTTCCATGTCTGCTTCTTTGTTTAATGTCCTATTCTCTTGTCTGTGCAGTGAATATCTGGGCTGTTATTTGAGACTTCGTAGCAAGGCTTAATCATTGTGCCAGTAATCAACTTTACCACTCATCTTTGTGCCTCTGTCCTTTCTGTGGTGCATGATGTTGAAAAACAGCTCCGCACTGCTTTTTTTTTGTCAACATTTTTTATCCCTGTTTTTCTTTCCTTTTACATTTCCCAATGTTCATTTACAACTGCAGGGCTGTCCTGTTTTTGGTACAGCCTGTATTTGTTTCGAAAGATACGCAATAGCGCTGTGCGATCCCCTGGCTTGCATGACTGTTGTCCTAGATAGCGCTAGCTCTTCCTTCCTGGGTAAAGTGGTGGCCGACTATTTGTTTCCTCCTGGTGCCAGGGCTTTCTCATGGCACTTCATAACACTGGGAAACAGGGCTTTGCCTGGAACATGCTACCCAGTAACTGAATACTTTATTACATTATACTGAATTCCAGAATAGGGCATGATGGTGCTAGCTTTAGGGCTATAGTAGTGTCTTTAGGGAGAATCACACTGTTAGATGCTAGCATGTCTCTCTGGGGCATTTTGGCCTTGAGGGTGTGACACGTACCGTGACCTCTTGTTAACCTGCACAGCCTCTCAGTTGTCGTAATCACGGTGGCTGCAAAGCAAACAGAAGATGAGGGGGAGGTCAGGAAAATTGGTCATGTTTTTTTTTTTTTTTAAACACATAGACAAACAAGACAAAGTCGTGTCTGTATTTGCACTGTTACTATGTCAACACCATTCTCTGTGGCTTCAAGTGTGTATGACTAAGAATATGCTGACACCAAGTCCGAGCTCCAGTAATGTCCTATTCCATTCTTCCATGGCCTCATCCCTGCCAAGAGGACCGTGGCGCGGGTAACCCCATTGTCTGACATGTGCAACGGCTCCGTCAGCTCTGGAGGTGGGCCAGAGCAAACCATACCGTTTCCGCTCGGATGTAACCGATGAAACCTTCCCTGCTGTCTGCAGTGAAGGGAGAAATGTAAATTCCTCCACCCCTGCTTGGTACGCGCCGTCTTCTTACCATCACAGGATGCAGCTCTGCCTCACCCACCCGCTGGCCAGATATAACAGGAAAAACAAAACTCGGTCTCTATCGCTCACCATGAGAAAAAAGCTTCACGCTTTGAGAGGCTTGTGAGATGGTTCCTATATTTGGCTCAGTGATTCATGCATGTGTGCACTGTTGCATCCCTCAATACAACATATTTTACCATTCTGTATGTACAATTCCATTGTGTGGTGGTCTAGCTAACTGATATAGGACTGCATGTCTCAGGATGACTTTTGAGTTCGTCCGTTTTGGTCGAGAGGAGGAACGTGAAAGGACGGAATTATTGGCCTTTTCCCATAATGCCTCAGAGTTACTGTTTTGGATCAGTGGTCTTTGCATGGTGGTCTGCGTTCGACATAATCCAGTCAGCACGTCATTAGTTTACCCCACCAGTTCCCAGATCGTCGCACCAAGCAGGGGATTCTGACACCAAGCAGGTTTCAGCCCAGCATGTTTTACTCTGTGTCCCAGAATGCAAACCCAAGGGACCATTTTTTATGTAGTGATTGATTATATCACAGATGCAGGTGCTGGAGAAATACACTCTTCTGCTCTGACTGGTTTCCTACCAGAGCACTACAACCATGATTACTGATTGTATATCCCCCTGCCTTATCGCAATTTGTACATTTAAACTCAGAATATAGCCTAGTATTCTGGGAGCTGTCCATTTTTACAACCTGTAGTATAATATCCGCAGTCCATATTAAGGATGTAACTAGTTTTCAGGAATTGATTTTGAGGTTTAAGATTCACATAGCAGAGCATTTTTGCTGAATCAATGCGTCTAATTGGAAACAGTCTTGAAGTCTTGGTCCTTGTCAGCGATTAATGACTGCAAAAAAAAGATGCTCTTTTAGCATCCAGGGAGGCAGTATCTCCTCTTCCCCCTTGTCCCTCTGTGGTTAAAAATGAATTTCATGCTGTCAAGATTCAGGGCTCTCCAGACCGAGACCACGCTGAGGTTAACACTTAATGTACCTGTGAAAAATGTTAGTGTACCCTCAGGCTGTGTTTTCTTAGGAGCTGAAGAATTGTGCATTGCTCGGCAAAGTTTTGATCTTCATACATTGGAAAGTGGTGGGGGGGTTAGACAGTGGGTGACCATTCCCTAGTCCTGCATGCAATAGTTAGCATCAATCCTGCTGGCTGTGGACAGTAGCCTGTCTTATAGCTGTGATAAGCTATGAGCATGTATTTGAGTCAACCTATCAAGTAGTAAAATGTAAAATATTAAAGATCAAAATGCATATCTCATGAATTTGCAATTTAACAACAGTACCAGCAATGTGCATTCATTTAAATATTTTATCACTACGAACATCAAAGCCTACCGCTAAGTGTTAAGTTAGTGATGAATCAGTAGATTGAGAAACACATTGGCTTGGATTTTTAGGCAAATTAATTGTATGAGTGTTTAAGCTCCTTTATTCTCATAAAATGATCTTTGGCTCTCCTTTGTGAAATGAATTGAAACAATTGTTTTCTTAATGTAAAAACATTTGAGCATGAATTCAAGTCGACCTAATTTATTCCCGATCTCAAATACAGTATTTTCTTGAACCTGCGTCATTTTAAACGGCAAAGCCAAACACGCTCTTTCTATTGAGGAAGTGCTTTGGATAATTACACTGTTGTTCCATGGTAGTTTCTTTGAGCATTTCTGCTTGCATGGTTAGTTTAGAGGCACACAGTGTATGGGCAGTGCTAAAGTCAGACCAGCAGTACTCGTGGAAGGTTTATTTACCGGCTGTCTCCTCAGCTTTAAAAAAACAAAACAAAAAAAAAAAACGGGACATTCTCTTCCCTTTTAAGTGTTTTTTTTTCTGCGATAGAAAGAGATGATTCATGCCAGGTCCAGTCTCACACCTTTGACTGACTGTCGTTTTTTTCCGTCAGTCCCATAAATGATTCTCAAACGGCAGGCATTCCTCACTGTCACTGATACCCGACGCGCACAGCTGCCCGGCTTACCTGACCGGAGCAGAGCAATTCATCTCAGTCTCCGTGCCGTCCAGTCGTTTATTGTTTCAGGACTGCTGTGGAGTAATGTTTCATTGAACAGCAGAACAACAGTTCCTCTTGAAGTATACATTTTCATATTTCTTTCTGTATATTTGTTTTGTTTTGTATTGCGATGTGGACAAGGTTAATCAGTCTTTGTAAGAAGGTATGTTTAGAAAAATTGCTTGCCTTACACGGTAACATTGGTTACACTTTTTTACTTCAGGTGCACATTCAGACTGTGATCGTCAACACTTGTCTTCGGCCGTTTTGCCGTGTTAAAACAATTAAGCTCTACATGATGTAGATAAACGTACAGAGGTATTTCAGACACGATTTGTACTGTTGATTGGACGAAATTAGCCTAAGTGGTCATTTGTTTGTGAGTGCTATTTATCTGATTTTATTTGAATTCCTTTTGGGTAGGGAATGCAGTGGAGCCTAACTCTATAAAGATGTAAAGCTGACCAGATGTACGGAGCGTGGAATCTGATGGTGGCAGATACAAAATCCCATGCTCTTTCAGTGAGCACTGTTGGACTTCTGTTGCCCTCTGTGAGTCAGGACCTCACTTGTCATTCAGAAGATACTACTTGGTACCTACAGTCCAGGGTTTCAGCACTGACCAGCTCCACCGAGCCCCTGCAGCCCAAAGGCCTACCTGCAGCTAAAGCCCCGAAGAGCCCACGCTCCCGGCCCCGGAGGAGCCACGACCGTCAGATCCCAGGCCGGAGTTTATAGCGACTCTCATTGACGTCCCCAATGCAAACAGGCTTACCGTAAAACCCATTGTAATCTCCTCTCGTCTCGCCGCTAATGCCACCCCGCTATTTTAGGATTCCTAGTGTCTTGGGGGGGGGGGGGAACGATTAATCTTTTGGCAGGCCGCTGCGGAACAGAGTAAAAATAATGCCGGCATTTGTGCCAGTGCAGCGGTGGCCCAGAAGGCACGCAATCCCTCTACCCTCTGACCTGTGCGCCATGCACCTGGAAACGTGGGGTAAATCGTAAGGGCTGTATTTCCCTCATAAGGTTAGTGCGTTCTCATCCCCTTAAAAGGCAAAGCCAAAGCGAAAAAGTGCTGAATACTCATACCCTACTACAGCTTTACTTTCTAGCTGTGCCTGGGTACTCCTATATACATGGAAATATGAGGAAGATACACCCCAAACCATTCACCCAGGTGTTGCCACTGTTTTCGCCACTACCCCGTGTATGGTAATGTTATCGTAGGAATTCACACTATCTATTTTAGTTATATATAGGTTTTTTTTAAAGAAGTATGTTATGCTGTTGTATGTGAGTAATGTATTTATAATACGATTTAGGAATTAACAGAGTGAAGTTAAGTCCACCAGGATGAACCAGCACAGATGTGGTAACCAGCAAAGTCATACAGCTTCCATGATGATAGAACGTTGCCATCATTACCCTGTTATTAAGCCCTGGCGCTGGGCATTAGTACTGGTGACTTGTGGCTCAACTTAGACATGAGGTGAGACAACTTGGACTTCTTGAACCGAGACTTCTAAGATCTTCCCAAGGAAATGACAGCTGGTTTAAGTATTGGACCTTTTGGCACCGAAACACATATATAAGTCATAACAGGATTGTGTGATGTTTAAGTTTGAGACTTTCACAAATTTCAGATAGTACTGCAGGTATTTGTTTCTGTTTCAGAACTGTTATGAATCCACACCTGTTTTTCCACCCTGTCAGTAAGGAGAATGATATCCGGGGTTGTCAGTGGTTATGGAGCGTACACATTTGCCTCCCTTGCGTAACGGTGGCTCCTCTCGTCCATGGGTAGCGTGTTATGTAAGTGACATCAAAGTTCCCACAATGCCCCTTGGCCTGGTGGTATTGTCCAGTTCCATCTGTGCGATGCACATTCATGCGTGGAGGACAGCCTCCTGATTAAATGGGATTTCACAAGGGCTGCTTTTAGAGTAGATTGAGCGTAAAAGCACCAAGCTTTTGTGCCTGCAAGCTTTTGTACCATATTTATGGATTATTCAAAGACAAAATGGACATGAAATCCATTCATGCTTTCATCCACTGTCTTCTTATGGACTAATTCACATGTAAAAACAGCAGTTGTTGGGAAAAATGTTCAATGTCAATAATAACCCCCAAAAATTCACCATAACTAACACACTCTTTACCCAGAATGTTAAATATTAGCATGGTGGTTTTATGTAATATTCTGCTGTAATATTTTTATTACCGTCCATAACCCAGGCTGGGTATTTACTGAACATCTGTTGAATTTAAGATAGTGACGGATTACAATGAGATTATTATCTTTTTGTTTTGTCATTTTTTAACAGGTGCCTTTAACCTGGGCAGATTACAGTGTATTAAAGGATAGAGTAGATAGCGCAAAGCGGCCTGAAATTTCAGACACAGCAAACCTGCAATCGTAAATGGCGATAAGACCGAATAAAACATCAATTTAAGAATCATACACCTCAATTATTTTGACTCATTGTCCACCGAAAAGCTGTGGACAGGTGTTCTTGCTTAAGAATTCCTTCATGTCAGATATATTTTTCAGTCTTTATGTTCCCTGTTTTTACAGTCTTTCTTTTGAGGTCTGAAAGTGCTATTATCATATCCTACTTAGTATGCAGGTACATTTTAATACCTGCCTGTCACTCATGTCCGGCACACTTTGAACAGACTATAAATAAAATGTGAGTGACTGTCGATAGGTTCTGTGACACATAAGACAGTTTATTATCAGGGCTGGACACAGACGGGGAATGGCTCGGTTCTCAGTAAGAAGGCGCTAACGAGATAATGCAGAGAAAATGCTTGATGAGGCACTCTGTCTGTTGCTGTTCATTCCGCTTAAAAAAGGCTAGCGGCAACTGCACTCGACTCTATCCTAAAATTGTAAAATCCTCCTAAAGTTGCTTAGTCAAGACTCAAACCCTTCTAATTCATCCATGGTAGCAAAGATATGCTAATTAGCTTTTCTCCTCCGTGTTTTATTACTTTCTGGTACCGTCGAGCAACCTGCCATTTTGCCGGGTGCCGTTTTCCTTTAAGGGCACAATTTGGCCGCTAAATGGAGAACGGGCTGGTCATGGTGTGTGGGACGAGCCTTTCATTGTGTTCACATGACCCCATAATGGAGCCAGCCAGCGCTAAAACCCTGTGCCCACTCCCAAAATAGCGCAGTGCCTTTAAATGAAGGCTTTGTCAAAAACGCCTTCTCTGTGGCAAACCAAGTCTGAGAAGAACAGGTGTTTCCAGTATGAACACGGATTTCAGAGGTCTTTTAAAAGTAATTTTTCCCCCTTCATCAAAGACTTCAAACTAAGTCTCATATTCATAAGGTTGGAGGATAATGTTTCCTGGAGGCAGCGTGTTCAGACTGAGCAAATACGACTGTTTCTAAATTTCATGTTGACTGTGAGATGCCGTATCCCTGATGACAGATTGCCTACCAGATGGTTTGTAAAAGGAGTGATTTTCAATCAATTGGAAAATGACATTCCAGGAAAACTATGTGTATGTTTTGATTTTGTGCTAAAAGTATAGTGCCTGGTTACATAGCACAATTCTATGTAATAATGTGATATCTTCGGAATGTTCTGGAACATAACGGCCACTGTGCTTTGTCAGATGTGCGGTACACATTGGTGATGTTCGAGCTTAGCTTCCTACTATCAGTTTAATGCATTCTAAGATCATGAAAAGCACTACATAAAAGCAGTGCTCGTCCTTCTTCTTATTCCTCTGCAAAATAAGGTTTTTGTCTATCCTAAAAGCAAATAATTCTAAAATGATTAAGAAACCACAGTATTGCATAACATTTTTTTTTCCTGCTGTTGCGAATTTTTGTCTGTGTTGCGTGAGCTATTTGCTGTGTTTATTTTGATCATGGAAAGCCAGCAGGCAAACTGCCAGAATGAAATGCAGCCACCCTAGATGAGGCGCGAGATATGGTACTGACTTGTGAAATCCTGTTCAGTCACACATTTCGACATACTGTAGGAGAGCCTCCATTTTGTCCAACACCAGAGGATGATGGCCCTTCCTATTTAAACAATTTAAGTTTTCGGCAACCATCAGGGTACAGGAAAACTGCTTTTGGCTCACTTTGAGTACGAAAGTCCCTTTGCTATCTTAAGCTTAAGTGACGCCTTTTTTGCGGCATTCTCTGTGTATCTCAACAAATTTTCTGGCTGCTAGGCCGTGGTGTTGTTTGAGCATGCCTGATGTGAATCTGTAGTTGATTGGGCTTGCCTGCTGTGCTCTGATGGTGATTGAGTATGCCTGCTGTGCTCTGAGTGCGATTGAGTGTGCCTGTCATGCTGTAATGTTGAGTGAGTATGTCTGTTGCTCTGTAATGATGATGGAGTGTGCTTGGTGTTCGGTGCCTCTGATTGAGTGTAACTGGTGTCTCCTGATGTTGATTGAGTGTACCTGCTGTGATTGGGTGTTGATTGAGTATGTCTGGCGCACTTGGAAGCCGACTGGCTGCCCCCCAGACGGCCCCCCTCCACTCCTCCTAGCAGTCCTTTTCGGAGAAAGGTTTCTCTTCATTCACAGTAAAAGTCTGTGGCAAAGGAGAGTTTAGAGGCTAATCCAAGTTTCTCGTTTGATCAAAGTACGTACTCAAGGGCCAAATAGACTGCCACCCCTTTGCTGAAATTTCTGCTTGAGCTCTCTGACTCCATTCACAACATAAAGGCGTCAGGGCTGAGGAAAAAATGGAGGGATTAGATCTGGACTCATGGCTGAGTCTGCTTTAATTTGACTTGCTATCCTTAGCATACCCTGCTGTTGAGTGAGAATTGCTCTGCTCTGGCATCGACTTAGTGTGTCTGATTGTACTCTGTGCTTGATTGAACATGCCTGGTGTTGACTAAGCATAACGGTGTGTCTCCAGCAGTCCCCCTGAGCTGAGCTGAGCTGACGGGCATGCTGGCCTTGGACCACTGTTGAGGACCAGGGCGTCAGAGCTGAACCTGGAGGAGCCATGGAGCCTTTTGCAGAGTCCCAGGCCCAAGAGGAGCCTGACAGAACTTCGGTGAGCGGAAAAATTATCTTCGTCTTCAGGAGTGCTGAGATGAGATGGACACCCTGTACAAATATAAAACATAGACAGACCTTCTGACAGCCTGCTGCACACCTTTCAAAAGGTTGAACGCACTCAGTAAAAACATCCTGTCACGTGGTTGGCACAAGAAGTTGACAATTGTTGTAGAATGTCAAAACTGTTGAATTTGCTAGATTAATCAGCCTTAGTAGCGTCGTGAAAGTACCACACAGCACAGCAGGGTCATAAATTGTTGTGGAAGGGTTTGAGACGGCCCCGCTGAGGGACTGTTTATTTAATATGATTCATCTGGAAACACATCTGTTCTGTTTAACCTGTCGAGTGTGCAGAAATGTTTGGGCACTTAGGCTTAATGGATGGGATTTGCATATCAAAAGTTTTGTTTTTGAAAGTTGATTAGATCTCCCTTCACCTCCTCCTCCTATCCTGTAGTTTTCTAAGGTCCTTAGCTTCATCGTTTATTTTCCCCTTTAGCCCTCCATTAAAAGGCTCTAGCTGGCAGTCCAGTTGCCTACACCCACATAGGGTGTTACCTTCTGTCTGGGTTGAAATGAGGAATGTAATGGCACCATTAATTTCGGACACAGTGCCAGACCTGAAGCATATTGCTTCTCGGGAAGTTAAAAAATGTGGCCAAAACCGTATGAGTGTTCCGATTTCTGGAATGAGACCTCAAGGAGTTTGACTGCTTTCAATTTGCACCTAGAGATCAAGATCATTGATCTCCCTACTGCTTTGAAATAGTTCAAATGAAATGCGTTTTAGACCCCCACTGTTCAGTGTGGGAATCCCACAGAGGATCAGCGTAGGGGCCTTTGGTCTTCCTATTTACATTTAACTCAATATGGATGTTATTATGTGTACAATATTGGGTCATGTAAACTGTTTAGAATCTTAAAAGTTAATACAGGAAGATCTAAGCGGAATCCTGAAGTGGGTGGAAACCTGGTGAACAGAGTTTTCATGAGGGAAATAAGACAGGATTATTTCATGGGAGGAGCCAAATTAGATCATGTGATCGGTTTGAAAAGTCTTGGGGCAGGATTTGCTCAGGGTTTTATCAGGTTCTGTGCCCAGGCATTGTTATGTACCAGGAAAAGGCCAACAGGATACTGAGATATAGCGAAAGGTATGGAATATTAATCAAAGGAGCTGGCAGCAACATTTCACAATGTCATTACCAGACCGAACCCTTTGCAGTTGTGAGCACTCGAAAGATATCAAGGCTCTTGAAAAAGTACAAAGACGGGCAAGTAATTTGGCCCCTGATACGAAATTTCAAGGTTATGAGCAATGACTTAATCTATTCTGCTGGGGATATATTTGAGGTTTTTAAATCCATAAAAGGTTTAAAAATGTGAAATGGAAGATATTTTTCAGGTTGTGTTCAGTCAGCAGAACAAGGGGGCATAGAAATTAGTTAAGGGAATGTTCTGAATTGATATCAGAGAGTATCGTTTTACTCAGAGAATGTTTGAGTGTCTAATTTCAGGCCTGAAGCAGGGCTGGATACTCTGTACACTGTAGGTAGATGATGAGCATAGATAGACTGAATGGCCTGTTCTTGTCATTATGTATTCTTATGTATTCTAAGTCACTGATTAGTGTAATGTCAGGTGCATGCATGTCCATCTCCTCTGTTTTATAATCCCACATAGGCAGAGATATGTGTCGTTTATGTAGAGGGTTTGTGAAATCATTAACCTGCAGGAGATTCTCGCTGGCTTCCTGTTCTTCTGCAGATTCTAGGACGCTGATTGTCTCATTGGTCATTTGTAAATCTTTATTGTGGGAATTAATTCTCGGTTTTATTCTCTCATGGGGTTTCCTGAAAAAAATAGACATTTGTAAAGTAACAGAGCAAAAGTACTCTGGATAGTCTGTACAATTAAAATTCTTGAAATTCTCTGCAGGGATACTCATTTATTTAAAACATTTCCACAACTGCCTGCTCATACTGTTCCTATTTAGCAGTTGCCATGATTATCTTTTTGTTCTCGGACAATTTTTTTTATGTATTACTTTGTGGTATCACTTTTATTTTATTGGAAAACAAAGTAAGGCTGTAATGGGACCAGGTATCTGGGAGTCCTTCCAAAGCAGTCTGTTCATCTCTCCATTTGTGAGCAACAAAAGCTGTAAAAGCGAGTCTTTAAAAAGCATCAGTTAAATCTCTCATATCACGTCGCCCGCAGTGTCTGACTACTCAGAGGCGTTTTCAGACAGAGTCCTGTAATTTTCAAACAATGACTTTACAAAATGATGCTATTAATCTATAAAGAGCCGAAGGGAAGTTGGTTTTTAAGAAAGCCTTGAACAAACCATGCTGGATTTGCCGTCCCCTTCGTCATCTGCTTTTATATATTGCTCTTTCTTACTGGGCATGCTCAGTGGTGCGCTGAGATAAGGCCTTGGTAAATCAGGCCACTGCCCTCTCAGGAGAGCAATGAGTTTTTAAAAGCCCCTCGCTCCTGCGTCTGTCCCTCTTTCCCATTCATGTTGAGTCTTTACAAAGGCATATTTACCGAAAATTAGACCCTAACTGATTGCTTAGGATAACGCAAATCGCTTTCCGTGTCGGAATCGACGCGAGGTGTTTCTCCGATCGTTCCAGTTCACTTCAATCAGGCATGGAAGATTAAATCTGTGATCACAGCAACGCGGCCCAAACCTCGCCATCTGGGTTATCTGGGATCGCATAAAAAAACCAGCTTTTTACAGTCCTCTCGGCGCTCCGCGTGCTCGAGAGCGGCGGCGGCAGCAAAGGCAAGATAAACGGCAAATCCAGATCAATTTTTCAGTAATACATGGCCGCCCTCAATCTCCAGCTCCATCATCGTGAATTATCGCTGCCTCGTTGTCTGGGAGACTGTCCGCTTCCTCAGCAGCCACACCAAACTAAATACCGTCCTGGGACACATCCCTGTTAATGTACCCTTCCCTAGTACATGATTTAGGGCTGTAGCTGTTGCTTCACTCGCTGGAAGATTGTCTCTTGTCCATTATAACATTAAGTGGTTTTGTGTGGTCCGGATATTAACATAATTACGGTAATTGTTAAACCCTGAAGCTGATAATAACAGTTCCCAAGTCACACAAGCAAAGGAAAAGGTTTTCACACATGTTAATGCAACAGTCTTATTTTTCTAACTGTACACATACCAAGTCAAGTTTTGCATCAGTTTGTTTCTTTATGAAGTGCAGCATGTAGAACAAGGTCAACAAAACTGAGGCTCATTGGCCAAACCTATTTATCCTACCTCTCATTATTTTGCAGGGACTTACGGTTCAAAAACCTACTGTGCCATTTTCAGTTTGGGGTTATCCATAGGCCAGCTATGGTGTGTTATGGTTTCCACTAGCTGGTGATTCTAAGAGATTGTGGCTTGCTATCTTTCAGTTTGCTCTAACTGTTAAAACATAAGATGTCTCGGAGTATATGGAATTATATGTATGTTTTGAAAAACGGTTGATCCTTTTGATTGATTTATCAACATAGAATCTTTTTGTGTCATCTGCTAGCTGATTGGAAGAGATTCTATTGCCAGCAGTAGAAATATGAATAAGATCTCTAGTCTTAATTGAAAGACACTGCTAAAAGCAAAAATATAGCGATGGAACAACTCTAATGATACTTTTTTCTGGACCTACAATTGTTTTCAAGGTGAAGACAAGTCATGACCTATATACTAAATGATAGTTGTAAGATGAACCTCATCGATATATGAACTCGAAATCAACCATGTTACTTTTGCATTGTACTTTGATGTTGGAGCTTGAAGGAGCAGGTGGATTGTAAAATAGGAACAGAATACAGAGTTTCAAAGCCCTCATGCGGTTGCCAAGATTGGAGTGCATCTGATAAGACATGTAGGCTATCTGCTGCAGTTACAATGAAGTGTTCTTCCATCACCCTGTGGAGAGCAGTGCTCGTGTTATCGAAGCCTGGGTGGAAATGGATTTTCTCATGTCATCAAAGCCAAGGCAGGGAAGTCGGAAAAGAACTGAATACGTATCTGAATAGAGCTGGTGGCTGAACCAGTAATGACAAATTGTCAATATTACGCGTTAGCCTAGAGGCAGTATAACATTGCCCAGAGCAATAAGAGCATCACGCAATAAAAAGCTCTGTTTGGGTTATCATTTCCAGAAATTACTATTGTATTTCACAACAAGTATTAGCTGTAGCAATATTGGGTTTAACTAAATTACATTGCTTCGCCAGGAAAGTGAAGCGTAAGTCTTCAGTTATGCTACTGGTGGACATCAAGCTGCGTTCATCTCATTTAAAAAATGAAATTTCCAAGGCTGCCTGCTCTGTTTGCTTGGGTTTTCAAATCAGAGCTATTTACCGTAGATAAAATGGATCATATTTTTTGCAAATGGCTTCAGGTTATTCGTAACACTGCTAGCGAATTACCTTTGATTATTAGTTTATAATGCTGTATCTCCCTACAGTTCCACTCCATGGCTGTCTGCCACTGTGTCCTGCTATTAGAAATGTAAAGGACTTTGTGCCAATGGAAATCATTCTGCACTTTTGTGTGTTTATTTCTTGCTAAATTTTACCAACCTGACAGATTCATGCCCTTTTCACCTCAGTTTTGCCCATTTAAGTGTGTTCCTCAATGGAACAACGAATGCAAATCAGTTTCTGCTTTGTCTTTGTACATTTTAGATGTCTTTTTTTTTTCATGAGGGGGACAGTTATGTTTGTTGTTCTAAACTAAACAGCACATTCTTAGCCAGGTCAGGTTTGCTTTGGATAAGCTGCTCACTAACTCACAAACTGTTGTAAACAGCCTTTTGATGTGCTTTCATAAATGTTTAATCAGACAGATACACCTCAAAGAAGATCTTTGTTTTAATTAATTTAGATTCACTCTTGTAAAGCAGCCTACACCCATCTTAGTTCATCCACCGTTCCAGTTTTGTATATTTAAATTTGCTAAGCTTATGCTCGACCGCAAAAAGCAGAGACCGTTCATATTTTATTCTTACATTTGTCTTGCATACAAGCCTCTCCCATCACTGCGATTCCCTCTGTCAGCACGCCATCTGCTTCTTGTTTTCGCTTTGTAGCCAGTCATCTCTCTGGCATTGTATGTAGTAATACATCAGTCCCTCCAGTTTTTCGTGATTCCACGATTTGCAGAATCAACACAAAATCAGCAATTTACCGCATTTTTTTGCAGCATTGCAAATTGTGCTTATTTACCGCGTAAATTGTTTATAGAACGGCAGAAAATAAGCCTTGATAATAAATTATGATTCATTTCCGCCTCCTGCTGGTGGCACAATCTTTCTCACTCATGGGCTGCGTTCCAATACTTTTTCTCATCTCCTCCTTTCCTCCCCTCCTTTCCTACCCCGGAAATATGCCGGAAATATGTGGAGGAAAAAAGGGGAGGAAATGAGTGGATGAAAGGAGGAGATGAATCGAAAATTCATCTCCCCTTTCCTCCTTTCCTCCACTCGTTTCCTCCCCTCCTTTCCTCCACATATTTCCGGCATACTTCCGGGGTAGGAAAGGAGGGGAGGAAAGGAGGAGACGAGCAAAAAAGTATTGGAACGCAGCCATCGATGCATCCTTCGTTTGGAGGAAACGAGAAAGGAGGAAAGGAGGAGGCGAGATTTCGTTTTGGAACAGTGGAGGGAAGGAGGACACATAATCAGCTTCCGGGGCACGGAGGAAAGGAGGGGAGGAAAGGAGGAGACGATTGGAACGCAGCCATGGCCATTGCTATCACACTCCATGCTTGATGTCAGGTGTATGGATTAATGCCGGTGTTAATGGCCAAATCCCATCTAACGACACACATCAGCGCAAAATACAGAGCAGAACAATCCCTCTGTGCTTCATGGGAGTGGAGCGTGGCCGGGGCTACAGGGTGACCGGGTGAAGCTTGGCCACCCCTCTGGCCACCCTAGGTACAGAAAGCGAATCAATCAGAGCAGAGAAAAAAAACCTGCTGTCCGTGCAGACAACAAACAATAAACATAACCGTTTTATAGAAATGAATCCTGATAGAATTGTAGTATATCTGCTCCAAGTCTATGGTCCCATCACAGGCGGAAGTTCCGGCCTGGCAAATTGTTTTGTGACAATCGAGTTAGAATCAGGTGATTGGCGTTCCACCCAAGCCATTACTTAAATGTTAGAATCCTCGTGTAGACCCATTGAAAACAAGCGGTGTAATGCCGAAGAACGAGGAACGTACTTCTTAAACTTCAAGGCCCCGTATATAATACGCATAATGTAGTTATAGTTAATAAAATAAAAGTCTGTAGCCTATTTTTTGTTAGGCTTTGTGTAATTCACTCAAGAAGTACTTGTCAATCACCCTGTCAATCCATGGTAAATGGCAAATAGATAGCAGAGACAGCTCGAGACTTTTCATATTGCCTATTAACATAATTGCAGTAGGGTGTATACCCGTCTATGAGCTGTGTATGACTTTTTACGTTTTAATTTAAATTAAATTAATTCAAATTACTGATGCATGTAATTTACAGGCAGACTGCAGTATGCCTGTTTGGCCACAGGGGGTACTCTTGCACAGTGAGACGAAGACAATCCCATTGACTGAAAACACTTCTTCCTCTTTGGTGTGCTGTTCTGCAGGGCTGTCAACAACAGTTCGCACTGGCATGGTCAGTGTTTAAAACCAGCCACACACTGTGTTTTATCAGACTGATTTACCCACCGGCACCATATTTCTTATGTCTCATTGTATAAAACTGGAACAGTATGCATCAGTGTTTTAGTTTTGCCAGTTGTTACATAGCTGTCTGCCAATTGTTACTATACTCCACATACATCAAACTTAATTCTCACTTCATAAAATCTTACCTGAAACTCATAATATAAAATCTCATTCAATTATAAGGAATGAGTCTATTAGCAGTGGGTTTAAACTATTTTATGGGCCAAATAAAGCTTCTAACAGTAAACAGCCTAATTTGAAAACAGCAAGACACATTGCCTTCCCTTCCTACATTATATTTCCCAAGGGGATATGGATGTTTATTAAACTAGCTCTCTCCTTCAAGGTTAAATGTTTCCCAGGGGTGTGTTTTAATGCATGCATGTGAAATGTATGAAAAGGACCTTGACCAGACCACAGTCACCTCTGTGACTGCACTCGCAGGTCCTGTTTCAAAGGCATAAACCACAGTACGTTCAGGTAATAGGGTGCCTTTGAAATTCCCACAAAGCACTGCACTGACAAGCTGGTTTGTTGGGTCAGCCCCAGTGAAGAGCGAATAAAGAAGCAGAGACGCCCTTTGATGTGTCTTTCATCTCAACTTTTCCCGTTAAATCCAATTTCTCACATTCCCTGCTCCCAATATGGCTGCAGACCGACAGCGGTGCACGTGCCTGCTTCTTCAGTCGTCATGTGCCGCCGGCTAGCCAGCCAGCTGATTCCATGAACAAACACTGCAAGAGGCTTGCTGCTCAAGTCAGCAGTGACCAAGATCCTGGGATTCTTGGGCGGATGATCAGTTGCCTTGGCTACCCCATTGTGACATCACAGCCTAGGTGCCTGCCCCAGAGAAGCCATTGACAATTCTAAAAAAAAAAAAAAATACAATTTAATTTAAGAGTGAGCGTTTAAAAAAATGGATATTTACTGTAACAATTTAGCTTACCTCGCTCAGAAACCCACTCGGGAATGGAATCTGTAGCCATTCAATTACAAGCCCAGCTCCCAACCAATAACTTGTCTGTTAAATATAGATGCGTGGAAAGTAATTTTGTGAAATGAATGTTGCATGTTTAAATCCTTCCCACTGGCTGTTTAATTGAAGAAAGAGATTGCCAGGATTTGTTTGGGGCTGAATGCATGTACGTGCTAAGTAGGTTTGATGGAGGCAGAAAAAAGAGCAGAAAAAAACAGAATTAATGAGCCTGAAAAGCTGGCTGCACATTTGGGCTGTAATAAGGTAGATCGCACCTTTCATCTGCTTGATGTTTTGTTTTGTTCTCATTGGCACATGAAGCTTTCTGTTTGGTTTATTGGTACAGAAGGGGCACGATTATGTGGCATGCACAGAGTGTGTGTGTTTGTGAGTAAGATTTGTGAGAGAGTGTGTAGGGTGGGGATATATGTGTGTGTGTGTATGTGTGTGTGTATGATGGGAGCAGGTCTGTATGTGGGTTGGGAGTGTGTGTGTTTGTTTGTAGGATGGGGTGGGTATATGTATATATATGTATGTGTGTGTGTGTGTGTGTGTGTGTAGGGTGGGAGCAGGTCTGTGAGTGTGGGTTTGAAGTGTGTGTGTGTGTGTGTGTGAGTCTAGGGTGGGGATAGCTGTCTGTGTTTTTGTGTATGAAAGTAGAGTTGTGATAGAGAGAGGAATGGCAAAAGAGCTGTTGTGAAATGTAGAGTGGAGATCTGGATAAAAAAAGACAGATGAAGACAGAGAATTAACAGGAGCAAGTAAGGAGAAAATGAGGGAGCGAGTGCAAAGAAAGGAGGCTGGGTGTGTTGGCGAGAGAGCAGCACTAACCTGAGCTGCGGGTGGCATTACAGCATGAGGTCTCTCACTCCCCCCACCCCCACCCACTCCCACCGTCTCTTTCTCTCTCTCTCTCTCTTTCTCTCTCCCTTCCTCACTCTCACCCCCCCGTCTCTCTCAGATGTGGGCTGGGTTGTGTCAGAGTTCAGCGCTGTAGCCTGGCGGGCAGCTGCGTCAGGCCAGCTGTGGCCAGAGCGCCAGCCCCGATGCATAGAGGGGACTTCCTGTGAAGCCTTCTCATCTTCACAGACGGCCGGTGCGCGCTTCCTCCCCACTCTTAAAGAGATGCTTCTAAAGAAAGGCGAAACTCACAGCTGCCGTGTCGCAGAGGTTGGGCCTGCTTTATTTACTTTCATTTTAGTTTGTACTGTATTTTCAACAAATTTCAGTTTCGCACGGTGGTGAATACCAGCTATCCAAAGATTTTAGGGGTTTGGCATCTATCAAGTATCAGGCACTTGTAGTTTTTGGAAATCTGAATCGTCTTTTTATGCTATTAATAACTTTTAATTCAAATAAAAATGATTAGTAGTCGGTAATTTGTTCCTGATGTATTTTGATGTCATTTCAGTGCGTGTGGGTTGCAGAGCTTCGGCGGTGTTTACTTTATGTTGTGTACAGTACATCGTGTGCTTGTGCTGGGTGACGGAGCAGCTTCGGCAGCTGTAGGGTTTTTTTCCGCCGATGCAGCCGTGGGAGTCTTCAAAAGGTCAACTTTCTGTTCAGTGTGGTCAAGAATCGCAGGAGACCGACTGCCAAAGCTTGGATTAGATTAATTGAAGACCTGGCTTCTGTCAGCTGGGGGACGGCAGCGGCCAAGCAGCTTTTACTGGACTCGCCTTCACTTGATTCTTAGGGAAAACTATTGGTAGAGGGAGGGAAAGTAAAGAGAGAGATTTCTCAAGCCGACTACACTCGGTGAATTCAAGAGAATGCTTACACCTCATTGAAATCCTCTGTTGAGGTAGTAGTGAATATTACCCAGACTACGTGCTGTGAGAATGCAGAGTACACTGGTATAGTAGGTCTTTCCTCAGGTACCTATGAATGGCAGATAGAGCTATCATCTTAGCATACGACGTGATGTTACATATTTCACTGTATTTGGCTATTTCGCTACCCCATTATTGTTATTTTCAGTTTCTCTGTTTCTAACTTTCTGTTTTATTTCTGTTTTCTTTAATGTTTTCATTGTACAGCATCTTGTAACTCTTGTTTCGAACGGCCCTTCATAAATAAAGTTTTACTTCCTTTTACTTACATTAGCTTTTAACTGTATTCCAGGAATGAATGCTTGGACAGGCCAGCTGTTGGTTATGTGAAATTAATGTAATAAATAAATTTTAATGCCCAGGCAGCTGCTTTTATGTCGACTGCAGGTAATCAGATGGTTACTGATTAGGCATTAAAGGTAAATTTATTGCACCGAATACAATTTCTATATTTTTACTGATGCTAATTGTGGTAGGACTCTAATTAAATATGATTCCTATTAGAAGTTATAAATCAAACCTAAATCGAACCTAAAAATCCTGTCATGCTCAGCAAAACAGGTCCTGCAGTTTCATCGTCATCTCCCACACAGACAGTAGCTGTGCACTGAACCATGACAGCTTCAGGCAAGCCTAACATGGACTAGGCACACTTTCAAATTAAAGTATATAAAAGATAGGAAAGTTGTATTGACACATATAACGTTCCTATTAACAGAGAAGGACTTGCATAAAGATAATGTATACATGTATAAAGATAATGACCGCTAGCTGAGAGAATGAATGCCAGTGTACTGTCTTTGTAACAGAGCAGGGCTCTGTGGTATCTGGAGTCCTTCAATATCTTAAATCCTAGCAGTAATTTCTTATGAAGGAGCCCATTATTTGTACAATACTCTGGGTTTTTGTGGATATGTAGGTAGGAAACATGTTAAGGTTCATTTTTCTTTTTACATGGACTCATTTATTGTTTTTGTGTACCATTTAAGACATGAAAGCATCAGCACCAGATAACACTGTGTCTGAATATGAATGAAGTCAGTTTTGTTATTAATTCTTTTGCTTCATCTGAATGGAACAACGTGGGTTGTACAACTTCTGGATTAATGTCATTGTAGATGCCTTTTTTCAGTTTGTGACTCTTGAGTTACTGTGTCCTGAGGCTTGCCTGAAATATTTACGTTTACAGACGAAAGGTCTGTTCTATTTGGGCGCCGTGTTTGAGGTGTGACGTTTCCTGTTTAATAGTCCTAACAACGGTAGTTTTGTTGTTCCTTTCCTTTCTTGTTACAGCACACTGAAGGCGAAGAAAATACTGAGCAAAGTACAGCTCACCTAAGTGTTAAAACACAGCAGTAGCATTTGCTCATGAATACAACCACTGAAGTAATTTGCAACTACAAAATGCCAGAGAAACCGGTGCAGGTTAGAAAACACCCCCTAGTCCCTACAAACAAGTGGTCAGCATTACATTCATAGGTACATCCTCACTGACTAAGCTGTAGACCTTCTGCATCAAACAGTTGTGTATGTATGGGGCATTTTTGCTGCAAAGATGTGGAAATAACTTACTGCAGATGTGCCATAAGGACAGTCTTTGCATGTGTATCAGATTTGCAGTAAACCTTTTCAGCAAGTGCCTGATGGAGCTGTAATTACGTCTCCCCACCCTGTCTGCTCGTGATTTACGAACGAACCGGTAAGAGTCGGCGACAGGAAGGATGGGGTATACTTAAAGCGGCAGGAGGTATAAATCATAACAAATTCCTGTTCCTTTTTGTCCTGTTAATTTTCAAATGGACTTTTGGAGACCAGAGTATTGAAATTGAGGCATTGCAGTCACCATTTGCCATTATAGCTGTTTGCCATTATAGCAAGTTGTACATTGCGCTGGATAAGAGCATCTGCAAAATGCCTGTAATGTCATGTAATTTTTTTTTTTTTTTGTAGGATTGGAGTCATCAGAATTGGTCGTAGCTCCTGGGGTTGAGTAGCTATGAAAGTTTTGTCTAGTAGGTATGTTTATTTAGCGTGTTATGATGTCTCTTTTCTGGTTGTTTTGCTTGTTTGGTTTTTTGCTGTGTCTGCCTTTGTATGATTGTTCTGGCTGTTGAGTCTTTGAGGATGAAAGGGCTTCTTCACTGAATACATACTGACACTCTCAGCTCCCAGCTGTGATATTGTGGAGTCGGACCTTGATTGGGACACAACAAGAGTTAACTCAGATGTCAAGTCAAGGGTGTTGTATGTAAGAGTGCAGGTCATAATGCCTAAAACACTGTTCACATGGCAGGGTATCTTACTGAAGTAATTCTTGTGGTAATTCTCACTGAAGCACCCCCCTGCTGGGAGTGGAACCCATAGTCTTAAGAAACCAAGTTTTGTTCCCTAACCATTGTGACCCAGAGCTACCAGTACAGTCTGTTGGGATTGGGTCTAGTATCTGTGTTATGGGGAATTTTTGGGACTCTTCCGCCCCTCTCTTCAGCCACTGGTTCTACTCTCCAGCTTGTCTCCCCGGTTTCCCTCCACGTCTCTTATCCATCCTGTCGTTGCCTGTAGTCCTCTACAGCTGTAAGCAGCAGAACCTGCTGGCTGTAGCCTGTTTTTGGCCTCCGGGCTCTCCTCAGCAGTAAAACATGACTCTGGCCCTTACTGTCCCTGTCACTCTCAGGTACCCACTATAGGATGAGCCACAGTATCTCTGTATCGCTGCCTTTCTTTACTCACAAATGACCAAGGGGGTTTGAGACTGCTTTTAACAGTTAAAACAGAGGAAAAGACATGGTACAGGTCTCCTCGATCCCCCACCCCCAAGAGGGACGCTCCCAGCCCAGCCAGGTCTCAGCCTAGATGGCTATATTTAACTGTTCCACAGCCTGGAAGCCACCCTGTCTTCTCCCTTAATCCCTCATGGTGCGTATGATTTGTTTGAAAGGTACCAGGCACTCTCCAGGCCACCTACGAAAAGAGGGCAATCAAATTTATGGGTATCCTTTACTGGGTAACTTCACTAGCTGGAGCACCCAAGGCTCACAGCAAAAGACACTTTTAATGACAAGGGGAGACTGATGTTTTCACGTACTCAAGTCTGATGTTTACGATATCCATTACCTCTTTGTCAGAGTCAATATTTAATTTTATGTTTTTTAAGTTTTGAAGAGGGGCCTCTGGGTGGCTCGCTAAGTAAGATGTTTGTTCAGGAAGCAGGTGTGAGTCCTGTGACTGGGTGTTCATGTCCCAGGTGCGCCATTGATGGCTACAAACAGAGTTGAGGTAATAGTTGGTCCAGCCTTACTGGGGAGCAATCTAACCATATGAATACACTTCTAGAGAGCAGGATTACATATATTACACTGCTCGAATAGTCAGTATGTAGTGGGTGGTGCATCTGCTGTGTGGACAGGAGTCAGGATAGTCTGTCGCAAGAATCAAAGCAGTCAAATACCTACGGCTCCCTATTCCAAAGTCGACAGGAGAGCGTTGGTTGCAGGAGATCAACAGGTTGTGTTGAGTTTTGGGTGGGGAGGAAAGGGGGAACATTTGGTAGAAGCACAAAAAGGAAAGGACACTGTTTAATGAGCACTATTGTGCAGAACGAAAATGTTTCAGTTTATCATCAATGCCGTAATGAAATCTCTGTGGGTGATTCACCGTGGAGAACATTTGTTTATTATTAGCGAGTGCTGTGCTGGAATACTGTCTCTGGAAGGAATTTGCTGTCTCGCTCAGCTTCTTGCATAAGTAAGTTTGCCTTGAAACTGAATAGATTCTGCTCCGTTTTGAAAAGCATTAATCTTATTTATGAGCTCTATCTCGTCCTTCACAATGGCAGTAAATAAAGGGACAGACCTCATGTTGCATGTCAGAAACTCTCCCTCAGCCTTGGTTGCGGTCCATGGCTGTCCGCAGCAGGTGATAACCTATCATGCAGCTAAAACAGCTCTTACATCAAAGGCAGTCTCCTGCTGTTGTTTCACGCCCAGTTTTACAGTACTGAGAGTGCTGACTGATGGCCCACAGCCCAGGACATTTGCTCTGGACCCCAAACGGTAACATCATTCAGGTCCCTGCACCTTGACCCAAATGAACCTGACTGTACTACATGTGTATTAAAAAAGCTATTCTGCAGCGTGCCCCGGTAGCTCAACCAGTAGAGCACATGCCACATGAGGCCACAGCCCTACAGCAGCAGCTTGGGTTCGAATCTGGCCCAAGCCCCCCATTGCATGCCATCCCACTGCCACCACCAAACGAAAGTGAAAAAATGCCAAAAAATGTAATCTTTAAAAAAAAAAAAAAAAAAAAATTAAAAGCTATTCTGCTTTTGCTAATATTACTCCTTCAACCTCAAGATTATCTTTGTTGCAACAAGGGAGGGGTTGCTTTTTGTGCAGAGACTTGAAATACGTTGGACGGATTTGTTGAGAAACTCGGTCATCAAAGTCACAGTCTCATTTGATGTGGTTTTTCGACCTGAATGCGAAAATGCCACCACCGCTGCCATGTTTATAAATAGTCTGGTAGCAGGTCAAAGCTTTGATGTCGCTTCATCCCTAATGCTGCCGCTCTCAGCCGAGCGGCGCACGATTCGTGTTAAGAATTGGCTCTGCTGTGTTTTCTTTGTGCCCGCGGGTGCTTACATATTGATCGATTAGTTAATTTTTCATAAGTAGCACAATGAGCTGAACCTTATGTGTGCTTGAATGAGATGCATGCATAATAGTAGGTAAACACATGATCTTGTGTGAATGAGAGGATCACTATAGTTGTAGTTATAGTGGCTGTAATAACTTTTACACTGCCTTCATTTCTTGAAATGTCTAAATAAGGCTGTATTTTGGTCCATATATGGGCGAGGTGCCTTACAAAGCTACTGTGGAGTATGTCATTTCCACAGTGCATCTTGGTAACCTAAGTACCTGCATTGTGTCTCATTGTAGTGAAACTCTATGCCAGTGGAAATACAGCAATGAGATATAAGAGACCTATGTATTGTACTGAAGGATAAAAGACTGTAGCTCCGTTTATGAGCGTGATTTCATTTTTTAAGTAATGGTTAACATTCCTCCAGTCCCTTGAGTGCATCGTTTTTTTTTGTGAGGCGAACATTACGTCCGTCAGGGGAAAAAACGTCCTATACACAGTTTAGAGTGGGCGGAAGTACAAACGCAGCCAATCGATAACTCCCAGTGAATGGAGGAAGCACTAAACAGGACTGGAGGTGGAAATACGATCAGCCCAAGCGCTGGGCGAAGGGCGAGCTCATCGATCTCCTCCTCATATTCCATCATTTGCAGACATATAATATCTCATCACTATGCTGAAATGTAATGTTCTTATGATATGGCCATAATTGCACTGCTGATTGTTTCTGGGGCGGTATGAATTTCAGCATGTCATTGCTAGTGTGTTTAAATATTATCCTTTTTGAATGGAAATGGATAGAGATGGTTGAGGTTATTACTTAAAGGCATTCGGCAAATGCTCATATCCAGAGTAGCTCACACAATTTTACATTTCCAAACAATAGGCTAGCCATTTATTCTGCTGGATATGTATTGGAACGGTTTGGGTTACGTGCCATGCCTGTGGGTGCAGCAGCATCACCCGTATCCATTGGAATCAAAGCCACCACCTATGAGTCTGAAACCCAGTTCCTGAACCATTACACTACATGGCTGCCCTATATAGTTTATAACCATGTGGCGTCTTCACTCCATGCTTCCTGTTTCGTTGGATCAGCCACCCTCTGTAAGATGGAGCAGCTGTAGCATATAACCACATAACGATTTTCCCAGGAATGCTCTGCTTTCTAGGTTAAGCTGTTCATTAGTTGTCCTTCTGTCCTGATGCCTCTGGTCTTAAATCCTACTGAGGTCTTAATCATGTAATTGCTGTTGCTTTTTGGATGGGAGCTCGAGTCTCCTGATTTTGCTTGGTCAGTGGGCTGCTGGAGCTGAACACCATATCTGAAACAGGCAGACTCTGGCTCAACGGCTCCAGAAGCACACACCAGGAGGTTAGTTCAAAAGAACACGTATGTCCTTAAATAAAAGTGATGTTCTTTCATTTCAATGTGTTTCAAAGAAGAGATTGAGGTAAGGGAGGAGTATGCAGAAACAGAGTGCTTTGAGCTTAGTCCTACAGTTCCGATTTCAGATATGAAGACATTTTGTTCACATAAAGAGCATACCAGACTTATAATTACGGAAAGATCCATTCATGTGTAAAATAGAATGGATGGAGGGGCTTTCCACACATTTTGAAGCAGTTATGGGTGAAATAGAAAGCGCCATGTAGATTTAGCGTTGCAAAGGGCAGAATTGAAACGGCGCTGGTAGAAGGTAGAAGGTTGTTAATGATAATTACATGGGGGACAGCGCAATGTTAAAAGTGCCGAACATTTTTTTTTTCCCATTTGTTCCTTTTAAGACTTGATCATGTTCATGACATTTTGACTGCGACAGCGTTTTAGGCTAATTTCTATGTCTGCTTTGATGGATGGCAGCTCTTTTAAGTGCTCCGACAGTAAGTTAATTCTCTGAAACATTATCGGTGGTTTGCCCCTCAGTTTCCTTTTGCGATTATCATATTTTATCCTCGCCGTTTTTTTAGGAGAAAAAATGTCAGTAAGGGAGAGCAGTCACCACAGTGGAAGTGTTTAGTCGGTTACTCCAATGACCAACCGAGGCGACAAGCTTTACAACTTATTAATGCTGTTTGATTTCACGTTTTGAACTGGTTCTACTGCGATATTGGATCAATCTGTAGGAATGGAATCCTCCGGTTCAATGAGAGATGAAAGAAATGGAAATCTGGTACACACTTCACATCCCAGAACTTCTCATAAAGGTTTGGTTATGCGTAGATCTAGTGATTGTGGAGGCCAGGTTTTTGACTTCACCCTGGTGTTCATGAAACCACATTCAGATCCATTTAGCAGTTTGACATGTATTGGAGTGTTATTATCATGGAATATGGAAGCATATTGAAGAAACAATGTTCTCACCATACGGTGCATCATAGGGGTACAACTGTTGGTCCCTGGTCATACTTCTATCATGTAGACTAGTAGTTTGACCCAATGACTCCCATACCATAACACCCCTGTGTTTAACAGTTGGAAAAAGGCAGTGTTGATTCAAAGGCTTCCTGCAGCTTCTGCAAGCCTAAACTTGTCCAGCAGTTGGCAAAAGAGTGAAAGCTGACTCATTTGGCTGCTTTACGTCTCTCCAGTGCTCAGAGGTCTTTGCGCTCATTACACACGTATAGGCCTGTATGCTGTTGCCAATTGTCTTTGGTCACAAGTGGTTACCAACTGGCAACCCTGCCGTAAATACAAGCTGTTTTATAATGGTAGCCCTACTGTAGCATAAATATCAGCTCTATGAAGCTCACAATATAAGACTGGGTCCTGGAATTGTAGGTTAATTTTTTTGTTCATTGTTGAGGCTGTTTCATGGTTTTTAGCAACTCTTCTTAGTGTGTGTTTTAGTTTATCCCTCGTTCCTGATGCAGTTTCTCTTTGTCTAGCATATGCTGCAATGATTTTATACCTCGTTCCCCTTGACACTTTAAATGAATGTACCGTTTCTGTGGCTAATGCAGCTACAATTCCAGCACTGACAGTTAGACCACTTCAAAATCTGCTCTGTAGCTTCGGAATCACAACTATTAAAGTGCTTATTTTAGATAGCCTTTTATTGCAGAATCTTAATGGTATTTAAACCTAGTATTGACTTTAATGTTAAGCACAAGTGGACTCATTTTTATTGAGTTTCAGCCTACTTACTTCAAAATAGAAGTACCTTTGTCCAATTTGTCTTTTCCATTATCGTCTACCCCCTGTAGAGTGTGTGGGCTTCGGCCCATTAACACCCAGTTACGTCTAGTTAGTTATAATTGATCCCCATTAAGTTCTCTTATTAAGTGTGTGAATAACACGGAAACCAGAGCATTTGTTGGCGGTTTAGGATCTGAGCCAGGTAACCCCCCCCCCCCTTCTGTGTTATTTAGCATTTGCAGTGAGGCTGTTCTCAATAAAAACATCAGCAGTTTGCCCTACTGTCATTTATGCAGATTTTTAATCAGTTCTTGAAATGAATATGCAAATTCTTGGGCTACAAAACGCCGGTGAGGATTTCAAAACGAATCCACAGGTGAAGCTCTTAATTGGACGCGTAGAGCATTTAGCCATCTGGACCACGGTTTTTATTGTGTGTGTCTGCTGGATGCATTTGATGAGGGCTTGTTATCAAACGTGTATTTTTTTTTTTCTAGTTTAGTCTGCTTGTTTACAAGTACGCCAGTGGGGAAGGACACAGCTGAGTTTCATTAGTGACAAGCTGTCACAGGTAGATGTGGATTTGTGCACCTGAGGTTGTTGAAAGAATAAATTTGAATATCTTGGTTAAAATTAAAAGGAGCCATTTATCGGTCTGTCTCATAGTATGTCCAGTGTAACATTTTCCCTCTGGTTTATTTTCTCAGAGAATGACACTCCTTTATAAAATCTATCAGCGACCTGCTTCAAGAGTCCGTCAAACCTCACTCTGCCCCTCACTGGGAATTCGTTTTCTCACCCTCTGAAAAAGGGCACTGTCTGATCTCCTGCCTTCTGAAATCGCTCCAAACTCCTCGCCAGGAACTGACCGATCTGTATCTGCCCTGGGAGGGAGCACAGTTTTTGGTCACCCTCTCCCGGCCTTTGGAAAAGCGTGGGTGTGTTGAGTAGGGAGGGCAGGACCAGGAGAGAGAGGTGTGGGGTGATTCTGCAGCAGACTATTCACCCTCCCGCAGCGAACCATTCTGCTGTCGTTTTGCTTAAAGTGCAGGCGGCTGGGCCAGGGGCGGGCGGGGATGCTCATTTCGGCTGTGCCTGTACCAGATAGAGGCGATTCAGAGGACTGAAGAGTGCACAGTCCTGCTATCAATGCCACAGAGGTAGCAGAACCAATCACAGCTCAACAAAGCCAGATCAGTCAAAGGTTCGAATGCTGCATATCTTAGAGTATACTTAGTTTTGTCATTCGCGTGTTTGTTTGAGCTAAAATGTTTCAATTCCGAAAGGATTTTGGGAACGCCGTGTTAACACCCAGTTGTTTCTGTGTCCTGTGGATGTTACTTTGTGTGGAACTTGTTATTGCTGATGAATAGTAAACACAGTTAGAAAGTGGATTACAAGTCCACTCCAAATTACATTGGAGGATTAAGCCAGTGAACATCTGAGCTTGATTCGCAGGACAGATTTATGAGTTAGGGACATTGTTGGATGGTCTAGGAAGGGTGAGTAGAGGAGGAGTCTCCAGTGTTTTACCTGTGTCTGCAGTGCATCACATGCAAGTTATTTATTGGTTGTAATGAGCAATAGGAGTTACCCACTCCTGTGGAATTTTGATGAGGTTGAATTTTAAAATGACTCGTGACTTGACGTAAAAGTATCACAATGCAGTAGAAGGCGTAGATACTATCACCAAAGTGTTGTTCCTCAAGCAAGCGCAGCAGTAGTGTAATGGATAAGGACCTCACCGTACAACTGTGAGGTGATGGGTTCAGTTCCCAGGTATGGTGTTGTTTGTTGTATCCTTGTTAGGTGACCCAGATCGGATCCCTAAATATAATAAATACTATGTTGTGTCTGCAAGTGTCTTATAAATGCCTACATGTACGTTAAAAATACATGTATCTCAGCCATGACTTGTGATGAAAGCATACTTAAAGATGACTTAACCCTAGCTACTCTTGTGACATGTGATTTGGTTATGGGTGTAGATGTAGAGAGTCATTATGGGTCTGTCTTATCCTGTCAGGTTTAAGAGCTATCTGAATAGTGAAGTACCCAATGAAACTGAGATAACCAAATGAATCACATTTTTGACTGTCAAGAATGGGGTCAAAACACATTGGAGTGCAAAATCTGAACGTGCATCAGAGAATTCAGCTATTACCCTGTTTCTAACTAGTTCTAACCATTTTTTGGTTTAAAGTGAAGTGAAGGGGCTCTGTATGACATAGGATTGGCACAGGGCATTCAGGGTGTGGTCCCATGATGCCTTGAGACATGACTGTCTCACATAACCTTGGTGTCTGAATACACCAACAACACATCAAAGCAAACGCTCGATAACCATAACCTACAAGGACAAATTTCATGAAACAAATCAAAAACAAGTCCCACAGAAAAGGAGTTCAAGCAAAAATGCAATGGATGAAATGTGTTGTAGGAAAGATGGATTTCATGAAATAGTGCAATAAGGAGCTCTCCTGATTTTTTTTCTTCAGTTCCTTTTTTTATTTTTCTTCCTTCATTTGAAATACTGGAGTTTCAAAGCTCATTAACCATTGCAAATCACAGCAGATCCACTTTAAGGGAAAAATCTCCGGGCATAGACTGCAAGTCATTTTGACCTCTCATGATTCACATTGCTATACCAGAACCGGCTCCCTCTGCGTGAGTCAATCGATCATTTTATGTGGTATATTTCTTTCCTTCCGCCGGTGTCGTCGATGTCAGGACGCATTTATTTGCCGTTCTCAGTGGGTAACAGTAAATCCCGGCGAGGCAGGATTGAGTGGAGACCGCAGGGTTGCCAGATTGTATGAGGAGGGTATGGAGGATTTAACTAAGCCTCAGACGAAAGTGTGGGACAGCGAAGGGGGGGTGGGTTGTGGGGGTGGGGGGGGCAGACCCTCCGTTTGTGTGGATAAATTGCCCATAAACTCGGACACGGACGCAGTTTACATCAGTGCGGCGTAGTGTCCAAAGGCCAAGCCGCCTCTCTGCCAGCCTCTTCCCTGCCATTATACTGCATCATAAAACGTTCCCTAACAACTAACAACTAACTGTGGTGCCTCCACTCACGTTATGGAAAGCGTGTGGTCCTGTAAAATAATCTAATTTGTTTTCATTTGAGTTACAATACCTATTGCCATATAATCATTGAAATCTAAACTGTGGTCAGTTTGCATATTCTCTGTCTGCTGGTGTGTGAATTATTGAGACCGAATAGAGCTTACTTAAAGTACACTTTGTTTTGTTTTTGGAAGTGTTATAGCTAGTAAAAGTTTACGTCTGGCTATAGAGTCTTAAAGATATTTGAAATTGCCACCAGGATTAAATAATACTTGATAAAATATGCATGATATTTTCCTCTTTGACTTACTTAAAATATCTTGGTCACTCCAAAACATTACCTCCGTCTGTATTTTATTTATTTTTTTTTACATAAGCAGAGCTAAGCGCCATTTCTTGCATCGTTAATCATCCGTATTCAAATCATTAAGATCAATCTCCGCTCCACTCGCTCCCTCCCCCTCGCTGTAAATGCGTGCTCGATCCGCAGCCTCAGATGAAGCAGAGGACACCGCGGCGGATGCCAGCGGAGAAAAGAAGAGTCTCATTAACATGTCTGCTGGTGCTGCTTCTGATTAATCACTGAGGAATTATGAATCAGATTCGATAGGGTGACGGCCTGTTTGCTAAATGAGAGGGAAACACCGAAGAGGCGGAATTGCTTGTCGGTTGTTAGCCTAAGCGTTCGCGGCTCCGTGCTGCGGGGGCTGTCTGTCAGTTATATCCAAAAAGTGATTTTCTCATCATATCAAAATAGATTTCATCTGGAAATCAAAGAACGTCTACCTGTATTTGATTGCCACAAAGGAGGTAGTTCTCAAACTTTTTCCTGTATGGACAGATCTGGACAGACCACCAGTAACCAACTTGGTGTGCTGGCATCGTGGACAGAGTGTATCGAAGTACAATATTTAACTTTCCGCTCACGCGGGGCATGATGGGATTGCAGGCGTCCAGCGGCCAACCGGCGGGGCGTCGAGAAGAAGTTGAAATCAGTGAACTTTGACCTGGCCGCTTGAAAACGCCACCAAGCAGCAACCAATCAGATGTCACAACATCGCATTTTCACTCCGCGGGTACAGTCAAATGCATCGAAATAAGATGAGGAGGAACTTATCGTTGTTGCAAGATTTACGACCCTGCTTTGCCGTTATACAGCTATAGTGACAGAAGAAACATTACCTTTAAAAATGTGGCAGAAATCATCGGCGTTTCTGGTGTGCAAATATAAATATTCTGCGTTGTAAATTATTATGCAAATTGCATTTGTGTCATAAAAGTTAAATTTTTTGTTTTTCAATTAAACTCATGGATGGTATTGTGTCTCAGGGCTCTTTGGATCACTGAAATCAATCTCAGACACTTGTGATAATTAGTTTGCAGGTGAGCCCAGTTAAGGGAAAAACTACTGAAGAAGGACGTTCCACATTATTAAGCAGACCACCATTTTCAAGCAATATGGGAAAGAAAAAGGATCTTTCTGCTTCTGAAAAGCGTGAAATAGTTGAATGCCTTGGACAAGGTATGAAAACCTTAGATATTTCACGAAAACTTAAGCGAGATCATCGTACTGTTAAGAGATTTGTGGCTGATTCAGAACACACACGGGTTCGTGCAGATAAAGGCACAATGAGGAAGGTTTCTGCCAGACAAATACATCGGATTAAGAGAACAGCTGCTAAAATGCCATTACAAAGCAGCAAACAGGTATTTGAAGCTGCTGGTGCCTCTGGAGTCCCAAGAACATCAAGGTGTAGGATCCTCCAGAGGCTTGCAGTTGTGCATAAACCTTCTATTCGGCCACCCCTAAACAATGCTCACAAGCAGAAACGGCTGCAGTGGGCCCAGAAATACATGAAGACTAATTTTCAAACAGTCTTGTTCACTGATGAGTGCCGTGCAACCCTGGATGGTCCAGATGGATGGAGTAGTGGATGGTTGGTGGATGGCCACCATGTTCCAACAAGGCTGCGACGTCAGCAAGGAGATGGCAGAGTCATGTTTTGGGCCGGGATCATGGGGAGAGAGCTGGTCGGTCCCTTTAGGGTCCCTGAAGGTGTGAAAATGACCTCTGAAAAGTATGTGGAGTTTCTGACTGAACACTTTCTTCCATGGTACAAAAAGAAGAACCGTGCTTTCCGTAACAACATCATCTTCATGCATGACAATTCACCATCTCATGCTGCAAGGAATACCTCTGCATCATTGGCTGCTATGGGCATAAAAGGAGAGAAACTCATGATGTGGCCCCCATCCTCCCCTGACCTCAACCCTATTGAGAACCTTTGGAGCATCCTCAAGCAAAAGATCTATGAGGGTGGGAGGCAGTTCACATCCAAACAGCAGCTCTGGGAGGCTATTCTGACATCCTGCAAAGAAATCCAAGCAGAAACTCTCCAAAAACTCACAAGTTCAATGGATGCAAGAATTTTGAAGCTGCTATCAAATAAGGGGTCCTATGTTAAAATGTAACTTGACCTGTCAAGATGTTTTTGATTGAAATAGCTTTTGATTTCAGTAAATATGACCTGAATGCTGCAAATTCAGCAAATGACCATTTTCAGTTCTTTACAACCTATAAAATGCTTTGAAACTCTGTTGTGCATAATAATTTGGAACAGTACATTTGAAGTTTTTTATTTTTTGAAAAAAATACTGTTATCATTGGGAGGTTTGTTCAATAACATGCAAATTATACCCTAACGGTTAATGACTTGAAAATTATGCTGACTGTCATTTGCATTAACTATTTAGAAAATCTGAGAAAAATATCATTTGCATAATAATTTGGAACGCGGTGTACAGTGTTCCCTCTCTGTATCACGGTTCTGCTTTCGCTCCCTCAGTGCATCGCGGTTTTTTATGTACATTATATGTAATCCTGTCTCGCGGAAGTTTCGCTCTATTGCTGATTTTTGCGGTATTTAAAAAAATTTTAAATTTCCAATATTTTCATTATTTCGTGAAAAAATAATCATTTTCTAGCCTAAAAAGGGAAAAAAACAGTAAAAAAATAAATGAAAAGACATTTTGTAACACATACATACAGGGTATTGCAAAAAACCCTGTACGTACGGGTAAACGAGGTTTGGGTTGGGAAATCTAAGATGCCTGCATGTTGTACATTCACAGTACTGAACTGGCCTTGTGTGGCGGTATAGAAATTTTAAAAATTCCATGATTTCATTATTTTTGTGATAAAATAAGCATTTTCTAACCTTACAAAAAATTAACAGTAAAAAATATAGTAAAAAATAAACTAAAATGTTTTCTCATTCTTAATTTAAAATGATTTACCTTTACATGTATATTTGCATTTACAGTAGTTTAGTGCATGTACATTGAATTTTAATTTACATTTAAAATGTTTTACAATGTATTTAATGTACAGGTATTTAATGTATTTAAAATGTACGTATTGTATTTCCATTTATATTTTACATAAAAGTGTTTACATATAAGTGTGTGGGAAAAGGTAATACAGTCTAGGGAGGGTTGATAACAGTGTTGGGGAGGTTCGTAAAGGGTTAATACATACGTAAAAAATATAATAACTATTTTTCCCATCTCGCGGGCGGTCTTGGAACGTAACTACCGCGATAGGGGAGGGATCACTGTATGTGTAAACAGATCTCCAGCAAGATTATATGGTACATTGATATCGCCTAATATACAATAACAAGGTTTTCAACGGATATTTGACCTATCTGGTGTAGCTAGGCTATTGTTCCCCCCAACATCATATAGCTAACTTGTAATTAGCCCACAACATTAATCAGAAAACCAATTAATAAAATCTGCCAAAACAAGATCGTATCTCATACGAAAGATGCCTGGGAGAATCAATCTGAATGAAACAGCTGGCGCTTATTAACATTCCATCTATTAACGTGAAGACAAAAACAAACGCTTTAAAGTACTTGTTGTCACTAACTAAAACAGTGATATTACCAATGAATGTATATATATATCGATAGTTAGCTTTTTACTTGTTTCTGGTTATCCGTAGTAGTGAAAAAAAATGGCGACTCCTGAGTGACAACTGTACTGGAGGACACGGCCACAAGTGTCGGGCAGTTGCAGGCAGCAGTGGCGCCAAGCATCCTCGACGCTGCCAGTGTGTCTTCACCGTTAGCCTCTTCTGACCACATTTCATGACTCGGATCACCTCAGAGATTTATTGTCCAATCATTGTATTTCAGGTATGAGAGAAATTTTTTAATGTGCCACTTGTGAGGCACTCTGATAGTACATCGCTATCTCTTGAATATCAAATAAAGCTAAAATAGAATTTGACTGGTTAGTTTGCTAGGGTAATGACTTAAGAGAGCATCTTGATAGCCGACAATGGAGGTTCACAGTGGCAGCAGAGTGATAGTTATCGGCTGCTTTGGATTCTCATCGGCTCAATAGCGGCCAATACTTCAGCTAATTATGTAGCTCATGCTATACCCGGGTTAAAACGTAGCAATATCATTAAGAGCTAAGAATGCTACAGAGCTTCATTCAAGTGCAAGAGACTGCATGTGAGGCTACAAATGCCTCTCCAAGGTAACTAGCGTGATTATCCACATGTGCGATTCTTACATCAACTTTAACGCGCACAAGTGGAAGTTAACCAAACGCTAATTTAATACATATTAAAACGCTTTGTGATAAAGGGTACCAATTATTTTGACACCAGTCTTTTCTAAAGTAAAAACACTCACTGAAAATTTTCCTTCTAATCAAATGTGTTTCAGTAAACAAATACACTTGTGCATTTTTTGCAGTATAAGGTACAGCACATAACCAACTGTTTGTAAATCTCGCACAGTCTATTAGCTCATCATTAGCAAGCGTGCCAATAATTTTGTTTCATCTATAATTGTGTATTGATAATGATGGGGTGATTGTGTATGTTGTACATCTTATGTGTTCTAATGTTGATTGTATCATGAGAAAGCAAATACTGACAGCTTGTTTTTTTAGGTGTCATTGTGTCAGGAACCAGAATGCTAATTTGTTGTTTATTAACAGCAGAGGTGTTAATGAATGCGAGTAAAGGATGCAGGCTTCAGAACCTGTTTTATAATTCTCTGCAAAGTGTTGAATGCTTTATACTAAACCGCTTTATGCGAGATAATATTTGATTGATTGAAATGGAGTTGAGTCACTTTACTCACACCTTCACATCTGGCACAAGGACAGTAGCACCATTCGGTTTAATTAAACCGAAAAGCTAATCTAGCGCCGCTCTCTAAGCCTTATTAATCAGAGAATAAGGTAGCCCACCACTCCACGGGGAGTTCACAGTGTGTCAGTCCAAGGATCACAATGTGTATCCAGAGCCAATAGGAGCACAGTGGGAGGAGTCGAGGAACGGCCACACTGCTCATTGACTATTAAGTGGGCGGGGCCTGCCAGCGCATAGAGCCTGAATGGGAAATTCTGAACTCATTCTCCCTCCCTCTACACGCCCTCTGCAGTCCCACCCAAATATGAGTACTGCCCTAATCTCCACTAATCCCTCTCCTCCCGCCACCCTGATGCATCCACAGATTGCCTTCCCCGTAATGTGCAGTAAGTGTTTGTTTGTCACTTGCCTGGATTTTACGATCGTGCAACGTAGCTGTCACTCCGCGTGCTCGATCTGTTTCGGGATGAGCTGTCCGTGCAGTCGATATGCGTGAGGTCGTACCGCGCCAGGACTAACGCTCTCTGTTTCTCTTTTGTTCCACCCTCTTTTCTTTACTCCCTCCCTGCTGCTATCGCTCAACACTTTCACCCACATGAACCCCTCAACACTGACGTGCTCGGTTTCTCACTGTTTCTTTTCCTCTCGCACTTTTATTCTGTCTTTATTCTTGCTTTTTCTCGCTGTCTGCCACCCTTTATCTGTGTCATTTGTCCCCCTCTCTTCTCTCTCTGTCTCTTTCTTTTTGCCCTCAACTCTCCCAACCTCCCTCTTTCGCTGTTTCTCTGACTCCCTCCTTCCTCCACTGTCTTTCCCTCCCACCTGTGTCTGTTTCTCTCCTTCTATCCCTGCTTGTTTCTCTGTCTCTCTATCTCCCACCCCGCTCCCTCACTCTGTCTCCCCCTCCTCCCCCAGCAGCATGCGGAGATCAGAGACTACCCCACCGTTTCAAGTAAGTGTCTGCCCTTTAGGAAGAGTGGGGCGGGGCTGGAGGAGGGGCAGATGGGGACTGGGGTGGGAGTGGCTGTTCGAGGCTGGGCTGTGGGTGGGCTGGGCAGGGCAGGAGGTGGGGCTGGAGGAGGGATGGAACATTCTGGACAGGTCTAGAGGACTAGCAGGGCAGGGGCTAGGCTGATGTTAGGCTGTGGGTGGGCTGGGCTGGGCAGGAGGCGGGGCTGGAGGAGGAGCACATGGGGACTGGGGTGGGAGTGGCAGGTCGGGGCTGGGCTGTGGGTGGGCTGGGCAGGGCAGGAGGCGGGGCTGGAGGAGGGATGGAACATTCTGGGCAGGACTGGAGGACTAGCAGGGCAGGGGCTGGGCTGGTGTTGGGCTGTGGGTGGACTGGGCAGGGCAGGAGGCGGGGCTGGAGGAGGGGCACATGGGGACTGGGGTGGGAGTGGCAGGTCGGGGCTGGGCTGTGGGTGGGCCGGGCAGGGCAGGAGGCGGGGCTGGAGGAGGGATGGAACATTCTGGGCAGGACCGGAGGACTAGCAGGGCAGGGGCTGGGCTGGTGTTGGGCTGTGGGTGGGCTGGGCGGGGCAGGAGGCGGGGCTGGAGGAGGGGCACATGGGGACTGGGGTGGGAGTGGCAGGTCGGGGCTGGGCTGTGGGTGGGCCGGGCAGGGCAGGAGGCGGGGCTGGAGGAGGGATGGAACATTCTGGGCAGGACTGGAGGACTAGCAGGGCAGGGGCTGGGCTGTGGGTAGGCTGGGTAGGGCTGGAGGAGGGGCACATGGGGACTGGGGCAGGGGTGGCAAGTAGGGGCTGGGCTGAAGTTGGGCTGTGGGTGGGCTGGGCAGGGCAGGAGGTGGGGCTGGAGCAGTGCCAGGGCTGGGGACTTCAGGCCACATCCCGCTGAAGGCCAGCCACCATAGGAACAGCAGTTCTGGATGCTTTTGACAGGAGTTTATATTGTTGCATACACTGTTGCATTTTGAAGTCTTGTGTAAAAAATCTGAGATGTTGTTGGACTTATTCTGTCTTCGTAACTGGCTGTTATGTGACATTTATGAATGACACAGGGCCACTATATAGATTGCATATAGATTTTTATAATGTCATCCAACAGTGTGATGTCATTGCTGGGAAATATAAATATAATAATGTTCGTACATGTCAACCTTGGGAATTGGAAACAACACTGAAAAACAAACAGGAATCCTGACAATGTGTTAGCCAGTGCAGTTTTCATCAATGTAACAAACTTATGAAATATTTTTGTTCTGCTGAACACTGTTAACTGAAAAATCAAAGGCAGTTTTAGTATTTCTCAAGCTACTAGGTCTTTCTTCTCATTTATGACAGACAGATTAATGAAAAGGAACAGCAGATTTACAGTGGTCAGTTCCATATATATAAATCATATGTGTAAACCACTTTGATTACTGTGGTAATTCATTATAAATGGCACAGCTCTAACAGTGAATGTTTAAGATATATTGTACTGGCTACTTGCTGCATTAATGGGGTGGGGTCTTTGCCTGTGGGTTACTGCATTTGAATATTTATTATTCAAATAATTCATTTAGTAAAAATAAATAGCTCACCAGCTGTATCTGAGCCCTGGACAGAGGGCCATGTTTATTAATGATGAAGATAATTAATAATAATGATGATGACGACGATGATGATTATGGTAGGTCAGATGCAAGCTCAATTCTCGTTTGCAGTTGCAGCTCAGGGAATCACACATGGAAGGGAATGTTTTGTAGCCAGAGGGTTATTGGGTAGCCACATGTATTGGTGGTTTTGTGTGATTGGCTCATGAGTTAACATCCTCACTCTATAGAAAGAAGTGTCTTTGGATCTTTAATGAACGCAGTCTGAGCCAGGGTAACCTCTCAGTTGGCCCTTTCTACAGCACTGCGATCCCATCACTATGCTGGAGCACTCGATTTCTCCACAGGACCAGAGAGGAGAGCGCCCTCTACTGACCCACAGCAGAAATGTTTTAGCTTGGCTTCAGCAGCTTGACATGAGAAGGCTAATGTCCCTCTTGCCAAGAAATATAACAAACAAATAAAAAAAAGATGTGTCAGACGGCCAGCATCAAGCAGAATTGCAAACCAATCGGAAGAAGTGAAGTTCGCAGTACAGCCAGCAAACCCTTAGAAAAAAGTTAATCCGTTTTCAAAAAAGTAAAATAAATCCTTTCTCCACCCTTCTTCAGGAAAGAAATGACAGCTCATGCAGAAGTAGGACGCAGACATGAGCCTTCTGACTGGGTGTCCATGTCCCAGAAGCACCATTACGGGCTGTGGGCGGCGGCCTACACTGTCCAATCAATTGGCCTCATCAGAGACTGATAGGTTAATTCAGTTAGGATTATCCATCTCATTGCTCTGTTGAGAGGTCGGGATGGTAAAAAAGGTGAAAAATAAAAAATGAATTAAAAAAAATTTTCAACACTTCAAACACCGAAAGGCAAATTTTCCAAATGTTTCACTGTTGTTATCACTCGGGAGTTTTGATTAATGTCAATAATAGCCTAAAATCGTAATATAACGTGAAATGATAAAAAGGTAGCATGGAGCACCAGTTCATTAATTAAACGTAAATTCAAAGCACATTACAATTCATTTGAATAGAGTCTTTAGTACCCTGCTCTTATTGTAGCTGGGGCTTTTCTCTGAGTAATCATGAGTAATTGGTTTCATGTGACATTCAGAATTTGTCTTTTGACCATTTTGTGTTGTTGCTTTATCAGTTTTCTAGATTTATTTTCTTTTAATTAAGCTCAAGGAACAGCACAACAGTGTAGCACAGCAATCGCCTTCCTATAAAAGGCTTAGCTCTTTGAAAATATGTGTCATCATGTCCAGTCAAATACTTTCCCTGGGGTTCATTTGTCATTCATACTTCCCTGATGCCTTCTAAATAAAAACTGTGAAAAGGTGATGTTGGGGTCCATGTGTGAAATACCGACAGTTCCTCGTGGAAGCTTATTTAGTCGGCGCACGGGTTCCCCACAGGTTTAGCCGGTTGCTAAGGCGCTCAGTTGCCGTGACGAGCGGCAGCCTTGGCAGAGTGACAGGAGGCCCCTGAGGCTATAAATAAACACCTGAGGTGCCAGGGGGTACCCCCCCCCCCCTCGCCTGACCCTGGCCACACAGAGGGGGCCACGGTCTGAGGCCCAACGCACCCCTGTCCTAGCCTGTGTTGGCATGGAAACAGGATGTGGACACTTGTTCCAGTAAAATTTTGGGGCGAGGTGCTCAACATTATCAAAGTCTGCACTGAAGAACAAAATTAAAATGTTTACAATTAACATACACCTTTTTGCTGGAAATGTCCTTTTTGTGACCAGAATCCAATTTTCAGATTTTTTTAAATAAAAATGATCAGATTTAAAATTCGTAAAAATAAAATTCACATTTCTTGGATGAAAATAAAAGGGGAAAATGATCATCCTTGCCTTTGTTTTTGTAGGTTACCATTATCAAGTGGAACAAGGGATGAGTTGAATTTTGTTGCATGTACAAATAAGCCCCACATTAATCTTCTAACTCATTATTCGGTGTTATTCAGTAACATGACCCTACTGAGCACATTCGCTGTGATTCATCGTTGAATACTTCAAAATGGTGCAAATGAGATTAAACTTCTGCTGATATATGAATGACAAGTCATAAAAACAAGGTGAATAGGTTCCCCCTTCTGAGAGAGAGACTGTACAGGATTATCTCATTTCATCGCTCTTCACGCAATACCGTTATCAAAGCAGCTGAAGCCGGCTGCTGGATGTTCTTGCTTATCTTCTATGAATAACCGTCAGAGTAATGGGCATCACTGTAGTATAATGGTTCAGATGCTTCTCTCCTAACTCAGGGGTGGTTGATTCAATTCCCATATAGGCCTCTCTTGTTGTACGCTTAAGCGAAGTACCCAAGTTGGTTCAATAAATATCCAGGTGTGCAAATGGGTAGTGTATGGAAATGTAAGATCTGTTAGTCTCTCTGGATAAGAGCTCCTGCTAGATGTGAGTGAGTGAAAATGAATCATTTTTGAAAATGCTTAAAGTGTACTTCTTTTTTTTTGGCTAATTCCTTTTTGAAAGCTGTTTCGCAAGTGCCCCAGTTTTATAATATCTGGCCTGGATCTTCATCAGCAGGAGTATTCAGCCAACTACAGAGGCCCAGTGTCTGCCTGTGGCAGAAAAGAGGAGACTGGTACACTTTCAGAGTGCTAATCGGTTTCCGCGATGCGGTGCCAGCACAGGTCATTGGAGCCAGAATGGCGGTGTATCTGATATACTGTGAGCTCAATTTTGAGCCAAAATGGCAGAAAGGACACGTATAAGTAAAAGATAGCAGCCCCCATACAGAACAACCTGTTTCACGTAATTACCGCTGCATTTTAGCATGTTTAATGTGTTTAACACTCAGCTGAGCAGAGACTCAAATAATTTTCATACATTCACAGGATTATTAAATATGCATTAAAGTAATGGTCATTGCACAAGACTTGCCACCACATGAGATATATTGCTGCTCAGGTCTGTGATAGAATTGCATCAGTAGATATCCAGCTTTTTAAATGTTTGCTATGTTAGCAGATGCATACTGAGCAGATAAATAAGGTGATGTGAATGGTGTACATTGTGCTGAATAACCATTGATTTTGGCACTTCTGGCATTTCAGGCATCTCAGTGGTGGCTTCTCATGTAGCTCTAAAAACGCACTAATCACATTCAGAGGCCTTTAAATTGAAACACTCTTGGTTGTAGGAAGAACACTAAGGACTGTTGTGAGAGGTATGGTTCATCATGATAAAGAAATAACACCATGCCAGAAACAAATGAGAGAAAATTATTTCAGGATTATGTTGGCCATTTACCACTAGAGGGCAGCATACAACAACCTTTTCTTGAATTTGGAAAATTGACGCAAAGAAGCTGCACACTTTGTAAATTCAAGCGAATGTCTAAGTAATGCAACACAAGGTACATCCTGAATGCACAGTGTTTTGGCAGAAGGAGCTGAGAGTGAGAGGGAGACCTGGTGCTTAAAGAAAAGGTTACAAAAGCACCTGGAGGCAGAGCTCCAAGGTTCTGTCTGATTCTATATCTCACAAGAGAGAAGCCTCCCGAGAGAGATAAACTCTGTGTCACCCGACTCGATTTTTTTCTCACTTCAGGGCTGACGCTGTCAGAAAAGGGGTGCGCCTGTCAGTCTTCACCGCCACAGCCGTCTCTGACGCGTATTCTTCTCTGAGCGAGATTTAGAAAAGCGATTTAGAAAGCGTCGTCAGATCTCTTTGTCGTTTCTGCGTTGAGTGCCTGGGGAGGGAAAGCCTCGCTGTGTTGCTGAAGCTGTAGCGGCTTGTGCTCTGTGGTGGGAAGTACGAGCGGCATTGAAGCAGAAGAAGAGGGGTTTGTGTAGATCCACTGAGGCTGACATCACAGGTTCTATAGCCAAGAAACCACACGGTCAAGCCTGGGCTATGACCAGTCCGCTCAGAATGGGCGTCCTGTGGGCGTGGCATCGGCCCCCTAGGGTCAGCTTTGTGTAACTGCCGTTTGGATCAGGGCATCAAAGGAGTGATGCTTAAAGTAAGCCCTGATTGGGTGGAACTGCACTCAGCTGCCAAACACTGAGTTGTTTGAACCAATCAAAAATATTTTTCACTCCACAGCTGATGTAGTTATCAAAATCATTGAATCACTGATGCCAACTCCTCCCAGGTATCGGTTCCATGAAACTTTCTCCCCCGTCTCTAGTACACATGCTTCAGCTGCAGTGACCCTTTGGGAGTGTATGTAGTATAGCAGGACCTGGTGAGGCAGGCATGTGATCCCAAATTATGGATAAAAATGGGAGAAAAGGCAAGAGGGGTCCTGTGCTCTGTGTTGCAGGGGACCCATATCTGAAATTCAAAACATAAAAAAAACAAACACCGTCCAGATCCACCAGTGACCCTTACGTTCATGCATTAAGATCAAACTGAATTTGAAGCCATTCGAGACAATGATTTCCACGAATATATTGTTTCATGAATCATCTTCTTTCGTTGTCTTCTGTTGGTCTGTCTCAGAATTTATTCATTGTATACTGAGAAGGTAAATATCTTTGTGTAGTATGTAAAAAAAAAAAAACAAAAAAAAACAATGTACTATAATCAAAGAAACGCATGAGTGGATAAAGCACATGAGTAAATCAGTCCATGAATCTACCGCTGTGTGCTTTAGCCCATAGATATCCCAGTCACTCCTGTGCATACAAATGCTCCAGTGTTATCAGCGCAACTCATGCTGCCGTTTAATAAACAGCCCCTGAATGCTGAACCACTGCATTGCAGACTGGGGAAACGGCCGGTGTGACGTACAGCTTTTTTGTTTTCCAGACTGAAAGATAACGTGCATTTTCTCCCTGCCTATCCCCATCCCCCTCTCCCCCCCAGCTGCCTTAATGCCTGGAGATGACCTACAGCCTTTGACCCCGAGCAGGATGAGCCAGCGCCATGGGAAGGAGGGGCTACTTGCTCCCGGCAAAGAGCTCCTCACTAGCCCCTCTCTCAGCTCCGGGGTCAGCTACAGCCATGGTAAGGTCTCAGGGACATTGTCCTTTTTTTAATACAGCGCCCCCATGTGGCAGGAGGAGACAGTCGTCATGTAGCAATAAGGGAGGGAATTCAAATGAGGGAACAGGTGGAGGGCCTGCAAAAATTACAAATGTATGGCCGAGGGAGGTTTGTGACCTAAATAATGTTTTTCGGATTGCTTTTGAACTTGATGTTTTTGGAAAATGAGAAACATTTTTCAGATGGAAATTCCAGAGTGTTTTCTATGCCTATCGTATAACAATGATAAAGGGAAACTTGATGCTAAGCGCCTTGTTTTCATATGAAACATTCTGTGGTGCTCATTTGGTTATGAAGAATATGTGTCACGTATCCCTGCTCTGCCAGATTAAATATTACTGAGGTACACAATATTTTTCCGTTCATGTAGGCATTTGTAGCCGAATTAAGCAGCATGGACAGCTCGCATTGATTTTCTTTGACAGTTCTTCTATTTACCACTAGAGAGCAGCACATGAAAAGGTTTTTGCACTGAGGTTTAAATGGCACGGGCAAGCAGAACATAATGTGTTGGAGTGACATAACCCTGAGCCAGAGGCTGCCATAAAACATCACTCTAGGCCAGTCTGTGCTTTTCAGCTTGTTTACCCAGGAGCCTGTGTTCTTCACAACTGGGTGCCATTAGCCCCAAGCTGTCATAGACCGCAGAACAGGTTGTTGTCTGAGAAAACCAACTCCAAGATAAGTGCTTGGTTGAACTAGCTTCACCTTTGTGAGGGCCGTCGATGTGCTGTTAACGTCCAAAAGCTTTCCCTGAGATCAATTTTCTTACAGGCTCATGTCTTTCCAGAGAACTCACTCAGAAGTTGCATTGACATTTTAAATGATTCCTATATGGTAGTTGTGTTTGACAGGAAGGCCTGAGGCTAGTGACAGTTTATATATGTCAGAGACCAGAGTGACTGCTTCAGAATGTGTACTGATCAGAGTTGATTTCCTTACACTGTACGTTACACAGAGTCAGGCTGCATGTCTGCTAATGCTTATCCTAACCAGCTCGGCTGCTTTTAGCACAAAGCTAAGTGCTGTCTGTGACTCTCCGGGCTAGCACGCCCCAACCTCTCTTACCTGTGGATCCTATCCACCATCCACCAAGGTCTCTGTGCTGTGAAGGATTGTCATTAAGAATGACATTATATTTTGGCACTTAGCAGTTACACTTATACCGAATGAATTCCGCAGTTAACATTTCTATACACCAGGCATTAAACAGCTGGATGTTTACTGAAGAAATTTTGGATAAGTTGCTCGGTTAAGGTTACTACAAGACAGACCTACCTGAGAGCTGAATCCACCACCTCTGAGAATGGAGTAATTGGCATGTATGCTTTTAACTGAGGTAAACCTGTAGGGTAGGGTCAAAACATGTGAGTCTGAAACACTCACTGCCAGCTGACTGTCACAACACAACACAAGTCACATGCAGATTCATTCAGAGTTCAGAGATATATTCTTCTATATAATAGATGTTTAGGGGGACTCTGGACCTTTAAACTGGAAAGATTATGCTTTTGGGTTCTGTGTGAAATGAGTCACGGTAAAAATATAGTCATAGTGTGTAAAAATTCCATGCATGTATTATGGAAATTGGTCAGCTATACTGTAGGAATGTTCCTGCAGAATGCTAAAATAGGTGGAACAGCACTGAATCAATTGGCAGAATGTCCTATATGAAATTAGAGGGAGACAATACAGATTTTGAGAAATACAGTGGTTACTGTGCAGTTCCTTTAACTGCACAGTAAGAGATTGTAAATACGAGGTTATTCTCCAATCTAAGACACATCCTATGGCAGAGTGCTAACCTGTACCTTAACACTATTAAATAAGATTTAATTAGCCTTCTGTGGTAAAAAGGAAGTAGCTTGGAATAGCTACCCAAGCTCTGGGTTCATTTTTCATAGTTTAAAGATTCAGCCAACAATTTTGTCAATTGCCATACATTCTGCAGTACATTTTTGTCTGTTTATTCTCGTAAAGTAAGTTTGCCAGTTTTTGTAATTGTTCGTTTGCAAATCCGTTTGTTCATTCAGTCATCAATTCTTTCATTTATTTAGTCTAGCGCTTGATATCCAGCTTGATTTGCACAGTTGGCCGTCGAAGGGTGGGGAAATTTTTGTGGACCGACCGGCAGACCAAAATATTAAAAAAAAAAAAAAAAAAATGATGAGCAAAAAGTAACCGTATGGGATAACTGCTCCAGCACCAAACTCCTTAAGCCCTGGATATTGTGTGTAGTGAATAGTGAAACCAATTTTACGGTAAATGCCTTCATGAACTTCATTTGCCGTTTGCGATTTGTCCACCTGAAAGACAGAATAGAACCTCTCAGTTCCTCAGGCCTTGTCCATTGACAGGACAGTGGCCATTCTTTCATCTGGCAGGGAGTGAATGCGCCAGAAGAGATAAGTGAAAACTGAAGCAGCCTGCCAAAGGCTGTCGTCCCAGTATCATGGGACTAATATAGCCCTGCCTGTTGACTGGCTCACTGCCCCAACCCAGACTGCGTGGAAGGCGGGGGTGGTACGTGGGCGTGTTCTCTCTTTAAACGCGAAAATCTCCCCTGGCTCTTTAATAGCTGGCAGAAGATGGGGCAGGAACTGAAGCAGAACACCATTTGCTGGGGATTAAGTGTTGATAGACTGTGTGTGCGGAGGCCCTGACCCTGGATCAGTTCCAGCTTTTGTGTTCAGAAAACGCGTGTCCTGGTCATGGGTGGCGACAGCTGACCTGAGATCAGCTTTCGGTGGGTGGGTTTCTGTTCTAGCCTAGCAGGCCTCAAAGCATTGTATTTTATTGCTGCACATCACAAAGGTGATCTCAAAGCACTTTACAAATCAAAATCCACCACAGGTGAAATGTGAGAGGTTGAAATGTGTATGTGCGGAATTGTGCATAAGTGATATTAGCTGTTGTTGCATTTTCAATGATCTACTTAGACTGTTCACAGGGTCAAGAATAATTCTAAGTAATTAAAGATGATAAATGATAAAATATGGAGAATAATAGTACATAATTAATGTATTTCATAACACAATTGTAATTGCATTTCAGAACAATCAAGACTTTGCATAGCCAGAAATTATGAAATAACTATGGAAGATGCATAAGTTATACATAAGTTACTCTGCTTTAGGATACTGGCTGTCTTCTCCTCTCCCCTCTCCTCACGCTTAAAGCTTTTAAAACTGCTCTCAGTGTGACTCTAAGGGCTAACATTGTTCCCCCACGTGGAGTTACGTGATGGGAATGCCCTTACCTTCTGTTAAAATGATGAGAGAGATCTGTGCCATTCGGCCACAGATACCAGTTGAATGTCTTTCCAGGAAAATAATAGGCTGGAAACTTCCCAGTTCCAAATATGCAGTGTTGAGGTTGCAGCGAATAAAGTGGTAGTCCTCATGTCATGATTGGCCGTGCTGAATGGTCGTGATATTCTTTGTTAACTGCTGTCCAAAGCAAGAGTTAATGTCCTATTCTTTATTAGTGGTATTCATCAGCTATTCATTGCATTTAGCTGTTTTGTCTGTTTGTTTGTGTGTTTAGTCTCTTCACGCTTATGTTTTGTCTCTTTGTGTTTGTGTTTTGTGAATCAGAATCAGCATCTCCCATCCCTGCTCTGTTGACTGTTTAGACTTCTGTGAAGCGGGAGTTGAATTGGTGTTGGATTTGGAGTTTGTTTCGAGTTTAATCAGTTAATGGGTTCCACCATATTAAACTTCCATTAATCCACTGTGGAACCTATTTAGAGGTTCAATTAGATTTATCTGTACAGAATAATTAAGTTTTTTCCAATGTTTCATTGTGTTTCGTGATCAGAGAGCCTGCCTTTTAAGAGAGCATACCTAATAATGGTAGTCTTTCACTGGATTCTACCTCACCCTAATTTCAGAGAAGTCCTTTTTTCTCTACATTATGAAATTCATTTTCTTTTGCTCACCAAATTATTTCTACAAATTTTTTTAAAACTTATAGTAATGTTCTCATGATTGACCAATAGTGTTCTATAGTTACAGAGAGAGAAATGTGATGCCTGGAAGTTATAAAACCCGAGGTATGTTTTTCACTTGAAGAGGCCTGGATAATACTACCCAGTTTGCTGAAAATAGACTGTAAGGATGCTCTTTCAGTGTCTTGCCAAGGTCTCATCTACCCAAACAATGAACAGAGCTGCAGCGCTGCCATTGGGTAACCAGTATTGAGGACAGCCATCAATCCAATTCATTAAGGTCAGGTTCTATTTTCTGTCTGTTCAGTGCAGTGCCAGTAAGTTGTGTCGCAGAACACTGATCCAGGATCAGCCAAACAAAACTTAAGGTGTAATAAGTAGATACAATAAACTAAAGAGAGTTTTCCGTGGTCTACCTGAGCCAGCTATAAAGTAGTTAAAGAAGCGATTGTCAGAGCTAGGTTAAGGGTAGAGGCGCAGTGTGGAGGGCTGAGGCTGTGTCAAGGGGAATTATGTCAAAGCTGAAATCTCTGCGGGGCAGAGGGAAATCTGCGCTCGCAGACCAATCGATCGCCGCCTCCGCAGGTGACCTTTCACCTGTAACCCGGTTTCACCCCTGACACCTTTCCCTCTCCTAGATTATTGCTTCATTATCATTTCACTCTGTCCTCACTTCTGCTCATCAGTTTCACAAGAGCCTTGTAATGGACCCTCATGGGTCTTAGTTGTGATATATCACATAATTACGTATTTGTCAGCTTTAGTCTTTTTCTTTTTTGGAATGCTTTGCCTTATCTGGATTTATGTCTTTGCAACGTCATGTTTTCAAGTAATTTCTGGAAACCGCGTACTAGGAGAGTTTCTTTCACAACTAGGTCCGCCCATAGCTGCAGCTTCTCTTGGTGTAGCTTGGCGGCTAAACTGCCCAGTCGTTGCGTGTGAGAGCTGTATCTTTTATGTGACTTCGATAGCCAGGCCGCAGGGGTCTGATCCACCATTTCTGTTGCCATGGTGTGACTAGATGGGAATATTCCCCGCCACCTGGAGCCCTCATTGGGTAATGCTGTGCAGAGGTTGTTAGCCAATCAGCATTGGCTTCCATGACTAGTGCTTCAACTGCATGTACCACCTGAGAGGCAACACTATTAAGGAAGTACTGTTTTTTCATTGTAACGTGCAGCTGTCCTGAAACACCATAGTAGAAAATAACAGACGGTGAAACTGGCTCTCGGCCTGGCCCATTTGTTTAAGAAAAGCATCCCTTGGCCAAAGATCAGCCTATTTTCTCAGTGCCTCTCTCTGAGAAATTTTCTGTGCTCTGTGCTTGAGCAACGAAACACAGTAGAACGTGTGAAATATCATGAGATCTGCTTGTTCCTAGAAGGACCTAGAGGCGATAGACCGCATCCATCCTGAGTAATTTATGTGTAAGATACTGTGAGAGGATCTGCCTGCCAGTGGCTTTAATAAAATTCCCCATCGGCTATGCGGATTGGACGTATCCACAATCGCAGAGAAGCACACAGCCCTTAAGCTGCGCTCGCTAAAAAAGGAAAACTTTGTAATACTCTTAAGTGTGATACATTAGATCATGTTTGCCAGCATTTTGCTGCCACTTTATGACTGAGTGCTCCCTCACACTGAAACTGATGGTAAAATGCCAGCTACGTCTCGGTGGATTTGTTACTCGCGTGCTTTGCAGCCACTGGGAAATGTCATGAGGCGGACGTTGCTGATTCACTCCGGCAAGGGCCGATCCTAACGACCTCTGTCGCACGTGATCTATTCGCCAACCTGACAGCCAGGGTTTAATACAGATGTGAACTGACAGCCACCCCCTGCTGTTGCGAGCAAATACCTGTTTCCTCCTGATTTTCGCTCACCTTTGAGCAGCTTATGTTTATGAGGTGAGGGCGGCTGAACTGCGTTTATGCTTGAAATAAAGGACACGGCCTACAGATCGCTGCTTTGAGCTTATTCGATGGGATTAAACCAGCTGTCTCTTAGAGAGGATGCCTCCGGCGTCAGCTGATATTATTCCTCTTCTCGAAATGAAAACACGTTCCGCACAAGTTTATCGATAGCCTCGACTGAGAGCAGTACTTGTGAAACGATAGTGGCGTTATGAAATTTTATTCATTGCGCTGCATTTTACTGGCTTTTGCTGTTTCCAGCAGCTGGTTGCTTTGTTTATTTATTTTGGTTTCTCCTCTTTCTTCCTGTTAATTTGGTGCTTCATGCGCGGCTTTGTGCAGGCAGACTACAGATGCCTGGCTCACCAGCAGGGGTCACTGTTGAGCGATGAGAAAGGATCGTCCCTACAAACTGTATCCCCAGATCCATGGCTGATGCTACAGCTAATTATGTGTTACCCTGCACACTGTGAGCCACAGACGGCACTGGAAATACCCTGATGTACACCAGAGTGTGGGGCCTGGCTGCCCTCCGGCACTGTGCCTTAACGGGGTGAGCCCTCCAGCAGTCCCTGTCACATGCATTTTACTGCTATTTTTTTTTTCATTTCTTTTTTTTCATCTGTCAGTTTGATTTTCATAACACTCCTGCTCGGAGTTGTGAAACTCTTCATTCATTTGCAGTCTGCAAAATTTAAACATCACAAACAACTGCACACAGCGATTTGCCACCACTTGTTAACGTTGCATCATTTTCGGTGCAGCTAGCCAAGTCTGTGTTGAGTTTGGGTACATGCGCTTACCTTTGATTCTTATCGTGGCATTTCATAAGAATGTTTAAACCTGTTTAAATCCCAATAGCTGTTTGGCTTCCTCTGTGATGAAATTCCCTCTGTGACTTGCATGCTCATTAAAAGAAATATTTCAATTAGACATGACAGCATGGAGTAATCACCTATTGAATAAAAATTATGCCTTATTCGAGACTCAAGAGCAACGCTGTTTTTGAGATTGCGAGGCTGCCAGATTGCTATGACAAGACCAGTTTAGAAGTTGCTTGCGATGCTTGTTTTGTGAGCTTGTTTATGAAGTTAGTTACCTCATTTGCCCTTGCCATACTCTTGGACAATCGCTGCCTCAATACCGAAAAACTAAAACTGTATGACAGGAATCGTAGTCTAACATAGCTGGCTAAATAAAATAGCATCTATTTTAAGAAATAGGTTGGGATTTAAGATAGCTGATATTTTCCTTGAAAATGTTAAACAAAAGGCACGATGCCATCACTCCAAACCTGCTCTGATTATGCCAGGAGATATTGGAAAAAGACACACAACTGGCTCGCTTCTCTGTAATTCTAAATCCAAGAGACCCACTGATTGCACTTGCGGTTTATGTTTATTTCTCTTTTTATACTGACATATGTTTGAGGGTAAAAGTAATTTCTGGGCCAACTTTGGAAAAATAGTTCAGCCACAACTGGCCCTTTGTTTTTCTACATGTTCTGTGGTCCCTCTCTTACGAAAGGGAAAACCCCCTTGAACCCAGAGGATCCCTGTGTGGGACCTCGATTGCGTGCCCCGTCCTGTGGTGACCATGGTTATTGAGATTAGCGTAACTGTTCAACCCCCCCTGTGGGTTTTTGTTTCTCAGAACGGTGCGTCACGGTAAACCCGTCAGTGGCCCCTGGAAGGAGTGCTTTAAGTGGTATGGGGTGTCCCTCAAGGCAGGCTCACCTATCCTCGGACCCCCTCCCTCATGATCTGGTAGCCGGGCAACTTTTGTTTGTTTGTTTCTTGTTCAGACATGATGCTCAAATCACAAGGGACAACTTACCAGGAACGGTTAATGGTTGCATTTCCATGTATATTGCTAGATAGCATGTTGCCATGACTGCCATATAATTCCACTTCGTATGGAAAGTACAAGTTGTCTTGTGTTTTCAAAAACATGCCACTGAAATGTTAGAATCATACTCCATCTGTTATGATGTTCAGAACTGTGTTTCCAGGCTGACTGAATGCAGTTTCACAGACAGGCAGGCCAAGCTGACAAAATTGCTGGCTGTGAAACAGACGAGGTGTTTAAATCTCAGTATTTGCACTGAAGTGTGGCAGTCAAACCGTGTCGACACTTTGTGCTGATTGAGCTACCTTAATTACAAAGATGTTCAACCTCATGGTGGTTTTGTTGCCACCTCGCTACGAAGAGCATGAGCGATACTCTTGCAGTTGGTGCATGGTCGAGTCCAGCGCAGTGACTGTGGCTCTAAGAATCACGCACATGCTAATCAGCTTTGCGCCCTCCCCCAGGGGCTAAAAAGAGTCTGAGTGAGCAGGGAAGTCTTTAAGCCAATGCGGTCTGGACGGCTGGAGAGTATGGACCAAGAGCAGAAGAATATCCGTCAGCCGTTAACCTCATCGCCAGTGTTCGACTAGGCTGGGTTTCAAATCAGTGGGTTTGGCGTGAGTCTATGTGTGTCTGTGCATCTGTGTGTGTGTGTTTGTGGGTGTGTGTGTGTAACGGGAATCCACACGGGCTAGCATTTGAGCGCTCAGTGAGGAGGTGGAGGGGGGTGTGGGATTAAGATTGCTTTAACGAGCGAGCGGCGGGCAGGCGCGGGTGAGAGACACTCTCTCGCACAGAGGGGAGCGACTCATTCAGACGCAGGGGAGGAAGGAGCTAGAGGCTGCAAGGAGCAGCAGACGCAGAGAGGGTGTGCCGCCACACCTCCAGGCGCCGCGAAGAGCACGAGAACAAGAGGAGGACTCGGGGAGAGATCGGCTCACAGAGGATCCAGTGTCAGCTCACGTTTCCACAGAGAGAGGAGAGAGGGAGCCAGAAAAAGAGAGAGCGAGAGATCGTGTGGCACGCTTTTACAGTGCAGTGACACAGGATTGCCACCCGTGTAAGGGACGTGGCGAAGGGGCAGTAAACTCCGCAGATCGCCCCAGCTCCCGTCGGACGCGTGCCCCCCCAGGCTGCCCCCATGAGGAGAGAGGAGGGACTCCTGTGCCGCCGCCGCTTCTCTGCGTGCGTACCGGCCGGCAGCGGCCTCCCGCCCCGCCCCGACGGCAGAAAACTCATCCGCAACGCCTCCTTCGGGGGCTACAACGAGCTTTCACCCATCCTTCCAGGTGGGTCCCCATCCTGCACTCACTCCTGCCCCAGTCTACGCTCGGCAGAGTTTTAATGGACGCTACATTTTTAATGAATTTGTAGAACTAAGTTGCCTTTCATCAAAGATCTTTGCTCAAGTTTAGACTTGTACCTGTGTGTTAAGATCACACCAGTGTCTTAACCATGCTTTTTTAAATTTCAAGCTCTTGCAGTCGATAGTGGAGAGATGGTTGATGCTATGACTAGTTTTACGCTGCAGACTGCATGGCCTCTCAGTGTCTGTTTCCAAGTCATTGGGTCAGAGCTTTTCCATCAGCCTGCTCCATTACCTTCCCCTAGCTCTACTTCACATGCTGCTTGCCAGTAACTGGAGACAAAGACAATTAGGAGCACTCGTTATCATTTACCTTCACTGGCGTCCCATTTGTTTCCTCTAAACAGTGTAGCCTCAAGCCCACGTCTGCTACGTTAGAAACCGGGGGAATTTTTCCGCATCTTCACCTTTGACCCATTGTTCGGTGGCCACAGGCTACGCATTTGCGCAATGGCGCAGACTTTCTTTGACAGCTGCAAGACACACAGCAGTGAGGAGCAGTAGACCAGGTTTAGCAGGGGTGCACTGGTTTGAGTTTTGGGTGAAGAACGGCAGTTAGACTTGCAAGATGCTGTACCTGAATCACCTTGTATAATGCAAAGCAATTTTTACAGATTGTAGACGTAGAAGGAGGCAGTTTACACTGTAGGCATGTGCAGGACAATTAAGTATTTGTTTGTAAAGTCTCAGATTTTGCAGTCATAACAAAATGTTGTGTGCTCAGAGTACATCCAAAAACAAATTTGTAATTCGCTTGTTAAAATGGGTTGCTGGTGTAAAAGGTGTTCCCATCACATTCCTCACATTCCCTTTATTTGTCAGTATAAAAAATGCATGAGAGGAAATTCAAACATTTTTATCAAAGTAACTTTTATTTTTCCAGTATTTAATGGCTTTTCATATTTGCTAGGATTTTCAGATGCGTCTTTGTAGAGACAAAAATAAAGTTTGGTATAAAAACGAAATTGCTATGCATGCTCACAACTATCTTTTATGTATGTTTATGTAAATCCATGCAGTTGTATTTTATATGCTAACCACTGTTATGTTGTTAGCATTATGTACCATTTTGTATCATTTTTCCCTGTTAATGCATACAAAAATTTTGATATGGAATATGGATTCATACATATTTGGAAAAATCAATGCACTACACAGAACTAGCATTTGGAAAAAGTACCATTTGTTCAGTGCAGTGAAAAAAAAGCATTCGCATTCAGGTACAGAAAGTTATCTAGATTGTGTGCATCCTGGACTGTGGAATTATAAATGCAGAAAAGACAGTGGGTAACAATCGTTTTTTTCCGTTTGTTCGGAAACGGAAGGGTGTTTGATCTTTTCAATAGTTCATCGTGCTTTGATAATGTCTCAGCTCTTACTCCATTTGGTAGTGTGTTTCTCCCTTTCTCTATTTCAAGTGCTGTAATGCACCACAAATTAGATCTGCAACTGCTTTTCCATCCATCTTTCTTTCCCCACTAGCAGTTTCATGTTTTGGAAAAGTGTTTCAGGTTGATGGATCGTACACTGTTTTCCCAAGACATGTAATTGAATGACACGTCAAAGTTTGATATTGACATCCTCCGTCCGGTGGAGGTGATTCAATTATGTGCATGTGGGTGAAATAATGATACACCCCGAGTTGCATTGCAAAGGGCTATTATAGTGACTGCAGTCAGTGAGTGAATAATCATAATTGTGTCACTCTGTTTGGCTATTCTTTCGACCACAATAGAACGGATGAAAGACGCCGCTGCTAGAAACTCCTGTGTTTACATTAAATAATTTAGCGGTCACTGTTATCCAGAGTGCATTAAGTAAGGTCTGCTGGACACCAGTATAGTTGGTGAATTTGACTGTAATACTGCCAAAGCAAAGTATTGCCTTGCTTCATGAAACAGAGCTATAACATACATACTCCTGTATAAGTGCCATAGTGAAGGGAACGTGTAGGGGCGCAGATGGCAGGGGGGATGGGGGGATACGTCCCCCTCAGTTCCATAGGGACCCCGATCTGCCCCCCCACTTTTGAAGGAAAAAATATATGTACATATATTGTATAAGTTTAAAAGTTGAGACCTTTTGCGCACAGTTTGGTCCCCCAAACTTCAAAAATCTCTACTGCGTCGCTGGGAGCATATTACAGCAAAGCACTAGTAACAGAGATGTAATAGTAATGGGGAATAGCGCTAAACAATTTTGTTGCAGCTTGTTCTGATGTCATTCTTGGGTAAATATTTAGCCTACGTCACATCTGAATGAGCGTAACGTTCAACACAAACAATTCCATCTGTATCTGAACATATCTCCATCTGGACCGTTTCTCCCCCATCTGTGGTACTATAGCGGGGATCCAATCAGGACTTGAACCCACAAATCTTATGTGACGTTCACCACATTACGCTCGCGTCTGGATAGTAACAGGCGCGTTTAATGAGGTTGTCCGCTGTGATTGGTGAGGGCGTATCCATTCGTCCAAACGATCAATCGGTCTGATCGATTTCAGTGATCATGCGATGTCGATGTGAGAAGGCATTGATGTGTAACTAACATCCATGAAACGAGTGCCAACGTAACACTCCCTCCTATCCTTTTTTTTACAACACTAAATGACAATATGTGACTTTCTAAAGTGTTTTGTAAATAATTTTATTTTAAATTTGTTTGTTTAAGATGGTACAGGTGTTATCTTCTGTTTCGCTTAATTGTTCACAGTGAGTCACTCTACTTATGAATTTAAATTACAATGCCTGAGTTCATATTGTTCTCAGGAGACAGGCATTGTTCCTGTACCGTAGAGCTTATATATAGACCCATTGAATGGCTGTCAACCCACAGCTTCACACACCTACGATGTATCCAAACAGTCTTAAGATGTGTAAAGCTTTGGCTTGACAGCCATTCAATGGGTCTATATATATATGCTCTATGGTACAGTAAGAATGAGCTACATCGGCCTTGTAGTTACCAGAATGAGCTAGATGACTTTATACTAAAAAAGGAAGACTTGAATATGAAAGTTCCCAGTTAAAATTTGTGGTTATTTCTTCTTTTGCATGTGTGTGTTTTCATTGGGCATGGACATGAAGAGACGAAATGAAGATGTCTGTTGTGGTTGTTGACGTATTTGTTTAATGAATGTGGACCGTGTTAAAGAAGGAGAGCTTCGGTAGCGTGCAGCAGCCTCCCTTTTTTCTTCCTGTCTTTCTCCATTGACACTGATATGCGGTAAATGCCAGCGCCAGGCTGGCACTGTCCCGCCATGGGGCCCGGCGCAGGAGGAGCCCACCAGGGCCCTGAAGGTCGTCTCAGGGAAGCTCTTCAGCAGAGCCCATGACTCGACAGCTTAACCTGCCCGCGTTTATAAATAGACAATGTGCGCAAGCCCGTCTTCTTAACACCTCCGACCCGACTCCTGCGCTGCCAGAGGAAATATTATCTCCAGCACACCTGTGTCTCCTGCGTTCCTCTCCACAGAAAACAGGAAAGGGGCTTTCAACAGCGGCCACAAAGCCGGTTTGATGCCCCTGTTGATGCTGTTTTTGGCATTGATGTATGTCAGTTGCATCGTTTATTTGGGCTGCGGGTTTCTGTTGTTATTGTTTGTGTTTTTGGCATTGTTATATGTTGGTCTGTGTTTTTGTAGCCATTGTGCATATGGTCCTCTTGCATTACAGGTGCTGTTGGTATTGTTTTTAATGCCGTTTTAACATTTTTATAACATTTTGTTGCTGTCTTCATTGATTGTGATTAAGATCTCATTTATAAGAGAGACTCGGACAAGAAGGGCAGCACATTACATTTTAGACATGTCAACTTAAAGGCATCCAAAAATTACAAGGAAAAGCAAAATGTGCAAAAACATTCAAGTGCAACAAGCAATCGTATTACAGCTGAAAACATTTGCAGTTCCCCATAGAGTCCGTTACCAGTCTCTAGACAGTAGCTTTAAATTCACTAAGAGTGACCGAGCCCTGAAGACTGAACTCTTTCCTAAGGCTATTCCCGGCAGAGGGTGCAGGATACATAAAGACCTTCTTTCAAGCCTTTGGAAAAGCCATGGGTGGGGAATTTGTCCGTTGAGAGTTCTGCCGTTTGATTCGGAAGAGTACAGTGCTACCAAGCAAGGCGGAAGGTAAACGGCTCGACTCTGTGCCTGTCGTCTGTGTATCAGGATCAGGCCGGCTGAAGGCAAAGCAGAGTGGATCAGTAACAGAGGACCTCAGGGAAAATCCCCACACTCTCCTTCTCCTGCGTTCATGTTCCACTCACATTCACACGGAGTGCTCCAGCACCAGCCCAGTGTCTCCCTAAGCCCTGTCTCACTGCCTCAGCTTACCTGAGACTGTGGAGCCAAACACCCTGAGAATATCAGACATCTCTGCCAGAGAGAGGGATTCTCTTCCACTTACTTAAACCTTCCATTTTTAATGTGCACCTCTGCAAATGCTCGGTTTTTACTCCAGGAACTGTCACCACTTCGAATGGGTTTGCCAAATAAGGTTCTACAGAAAGAAACCCTGGCTGTGTCCAAGTCCAAGCTTGACGTAGTACTGGATACACTATTTGTTGGTAAATGGAGAGCCTGGTCATTATATGTCAGTATGATATAATGTACTCCATGTACCCATAGCGGTGCTCGCTGAACTGTCTGATGGGAAGTATCGGGGGGGCGGAATTTTTTTTGGGGGGTATGTGTCCCCCTAAGGTGCAGAGTGTAAGAGTGTACAGGGCCCTGGTGATTGGCTCCTGACTGTCACCGGGTGGGCGGGCTCATTGCCAGTATTCCCTGCAGGAGGGCGGGATCGCACACAGTCAGATCAAACACAGCGTAAGGCATGAGGGATAAGTCACCATTACACCGTCGCCTCTCCCTGTCACTCGCTACTCTGTCTTCACGTCTTTCTTCTTCAGTTTTCATTTGAGGGGGCCGTGTAGAAGGACTGCGAGTTCATGCCACCTTACGCCATTTCCCAAAGATTACAGAGGCCCTTGAATGGCACAGATATTGCATAGCTCATCTGTGTTGCTCTTTGGTATGACTCATACATAACAGCAGCGGGGGCTTTTTGGGTTGATTTTTTTTGCTTTTAAGTGGCATAAATGGATGTGGGCCTTGCTCTCGTCGAGAACACTTTAATTTGTATTTGAACACTGGGAGCTGATAATGTCCAGGGTGAATGCTAATGGCGTTATTATGGAAATGATGTATAATCGTTCTGTTTTCTTCTCACCGCATTCCAAAAACACTTTGATTTCTCTGGCCAGAGCTCCACCATTAATCAGTTAATGTCAGACCGGCTTTTAGTTCATTGTTACCGAGCAAATACCTGCTCTTTCATCCGTCTGTGTAATTCAACTGATTATAGTTCGGGCACCTTGCAAAACACCCCTATTCAGGGTGATTTGATGATATTTAATATGCAGACCCCTTTCTGAGGAAGACTAATTGCATCAAATGATGTAAAAATAAAAAAAAAAGCATTCACAGGAAGTTTTATTCAGCGGCATTTTGGCACTTTGGATTGCACTGCTTGTTCTCAGATCCCCATTTTACAAGAGGATTAAAGAACAGAAGGTTAATCTAGGGTGAATACCCATAATCCCGCTGGTCTGTTCCCTCCTCTCTGTAGACCCTCCTGCTCCTGAAGGCATTGTCAGTGTGTGTCACTGTCCACTGTCCAGCTGCACAGCATGTGAACCATTGGAGTTCCTATGTGCCAGAAGTAAAAGTGTAAATAGTGTCAGTGTTCAGATTTCCCATGATGCTCAGTGCCTGTTTATACCAGAAGTAGCTTTTGCCATCTGAGTTTACGGGACGTTTGGGAGTAAACAAGCCTTCCTGAGCTCTCTGTACTCACTTTCTCTATTTCAATGGCTTTCAGTGTTGAGTGATGTTGAGAGGAATGTGAGAGGTTCATGAACAGGCTCTCGTTGAATTTTATCGTCCAGGATTGCACTCTGGTAAATGGGCTGCACCCTGACTATGAACATGCCACATCCTTTGGTGCACACTTCCAAATATATGCACTGCTGGATTTTTTGCAACATTAATCAACCCAGCCAGTTTTTTCAATCATAAGGCCAAAGATCAATGTCCTTGTTTTTGAAATTAGGTTGCATTTTGTCGAGTATGCTTTTCATGGTTATATTTTACCATGTCATTTAAAATGGTTTTCAGAATGATGGTGGAAATTCCTTCCCTTTACTCTACAACATGTCGCTCTAGACACCTCCACACCTGCAGGTTCAGTCCAGCATTGCTGCAGATCAGACTGCATGGATTTCTTTACTTTGTGTAAATAATCTTTCATGGCTGGGATCCAGACCCTTGTCCCAAACCCTGGGCTTCGACCCAAGTATTCATCTCTTGTCCCGATTTCTGGCTTTGAGCCTTGGCACCCAAACTCTGGTATTGAATTCTAGCTCTCAGCCCAAAAATCTGTACTTGAACCCAAGCTTCGAACTGAATTGCTGAACCTCGAGCTGGAGTTCTGGACCCTGTCACTGGACCCCAGTGCACCCTGGGTCTTTCTCCTCAGCCTCCTGGTGCTCTTTACATTTGAACGTAGCAGAGCGATAGCAGTCCTCTGAGGTCACGGAGGCAAACAGAAGGACACAGCCACAAAACAACAGTCATTAGTCAGAATGGCAATACCCATTAGAACCCTGTTAATACCCCTCATGCTTAATTCCTCTGTCCTTTGTCTAGCATATCAGTTTTATTAAATTATATGAAAGGGACATGGACATTAAGCAGGAGGGTTTATTTAATAAATGAATAATGTCAGCATCGCCCAAAAATACATGCATTTTTTTTCCTTTTTTTGCAGTATAAAAGGGTTATTAAAGTGAGCAACCTGTAATTTGTCCTGTTCTCTGTTGTTAAAAGGCAGGCCCCCAGGCAGCCATCCTTAATGTTGCCTGTGACATTTTTATTGGCAAACAGAAAGAAAAACACAAAGGCCCAGAAAGGATCTTTAATTTTGTATCGCACATATATTAAAATTTAACGACGGGGAAAAAATGTGAAAGTGGAAAGGTTTGATTAGCTCGTTTGTTCCCTGATTGATCACCGGTCAAATTCCTCCAATCATTTGTCAGATGTAAGACGTTTACATGCAGTAAAGGCTGTAGGCTGTGATTATTGGCTGTGAATGATCTTTGGTGGCTCTGTAAAAGTTGATGCAGGCTGCACATGTTTTCTTCCCCTGCGGTAAATCAACCCCTCAGGGCCCCAGGCTGTGTGAAGACCAGAGCTGGAGGGGACAGGAGGGGAGGGGAAAAGCTGTCACCTGTTCTTGTGCCACTGACTGGCTGATATCTCCCATAATGGAGGATATCCTCTTATTGAAAGGTGTGTGGTCAGCAGCCAGCCCTTTCGTTTGGCCGCTAAGCCGCGTCTCGATTTAATCTCGGGAGAGCAGCAGTCCTCGGCCTCGCCCCAGGGGCCCACGCATGTTGGCACATACCACCGGAGTTCGTGGTCAAAAAGGACGTGAAGACGTCCCAGAGGTGGAGCATGGGGACATAATCTGAAGGTTGTAAAGCCACAAGCTGGAGGTGATGAACAAAACACAAACTGGGGATGGACAGTGTAGGCGGAAACCATGGAGCGGGCAGGGGTAGGGACTGAGCCCCACAAGAAAGGCTGTCTGGCCATGCAACAGTAACTTTTTTTTTTTTCCCTGATAATTATTCCCTGTAATAACAATAACAAAAGAAAAAAAAAAAAACAAATCAGGGCTGTGTTCTCATCCATGGATCCTGATGGGTGATTAAATGATTGTTGAAATTGTGGTCCTTTTCACAGCTTCAACGGTTAGGTGGCAACATACAAACTGATTGGATGTTACTGGAACACAGGCCAGAACTGAAGGTTCGGCCTCACCTTCGAGACAGAGCGCCTTTTAAGTCTCCTAGCGGACCAGGAGGAGTAGTCACAGGTGTGGGGTTTCTGGCAGATTGTCTCATAATATGATTCAATAATGGGTGATGGCTGCTGTCCAAGGACCTGGGCACGGTCTGTGAAGGGCGCCGCTGTCCAGGGTGCTGCACCTGCGCCTCGTGGCTGTGTGCATTTCCTGTACCAGGGTGGGTTGAGCCCCAAGAGCACCCCCCTATGCACCACTGCAAAGTCGGTTACACCTTAATACAGTGTTTGGATAGTACTATTCCATGTGAAAGTCAACGAGTTCAATGTTTGTCGATCGACTTGTGTGAAGTTAAATTGGGAGGCACATGGAGACCCTTGGTAATCATTGTTGGCCCAGATCGTCCAGTAGCTGTTGGCAACAGCACTAGTGACACAGCTGTAAATCTTGTTGCTGGACTGTAGCTCAGTGTTAGAATCGGTATTGTCCACCCTGGTGTTGGACTGTAGGGCAGTGTTAGAAGTAGGACTGTAGACCCTGGTGTTGGACTGTAGCACAGTGTTAGAAGCAGTACTGTAGACCCTGGTGTTGGACTGTAGCACAGTGTTAGAAGCAGTATTGTACACCCTGGTGTTGGACTGTAGGGCAGTGTTAGAAGCAGTACTGTAGACCCTGGTGTTGGACTGTAGCACAGTGTTAGAAACAGTACTGTACACCCTGGTGTTGGACTGTAGGGCAGTGTTAGAAGCAGTAATGTAAATCCTGGTTTTGGACTATAGCACAGTGTAAGAAGCAGTACTGTAGACCCTGGTGTTGGACTGTAGCACAGTGTAAGAAGCAGTAATGTAGACCCTGGTGTTGGACTGTAGGGCAGTGTTAGAAGCAGTACTGTAGACCCTGGTGTTGGACTGTAGCACAGTGTTAGAAGCAGTACTGTAGACCCTGGTGTTGGACTGTAAGGCAGTGTTAGAAGCAGTACTGTAGACCCTGGTGTTGGACTGTAAGGCAGTGTTAGAAGCAGTACTGTAGACCCTGGTGTTGGACTGTAAGGCAGTGTTAGAAGCAGTACTGTAGACCCTAGTGTTGGACTGTAGCACAGTGTTAGAAGCAGTACTGTAGACCCTGGTGTTGGACTGTAGCACAGTGTAAGAAGCAGTACTGTAGACCCTGGTGTTGGACTGTAAGGCAGTGTTAGAAGCAGTACTGTAGACCCTGGTGTTGGACTGTAAGGCAGTGTTAGAAGCAGTACTGTAGACCCTGGTGTTGGACTGTAAGGCAGTGTTAGAAGCAGTACTGTAGACCCTGGTGTTGGACTGTAAGGCAGTGTTAGAAGCAGTACTGTAGACCCTGGTGTTGGACTGTAAGGCAGTGTTAGAAGCAGTACTGTAGACCCTGGTGTTGGACTGTAAGGCAGTGTTAGAAGCAGTACTGTAGACCCTGGTGTTGGACTGTAAGGCAGTGTTAGAAGCAGTACTGTAGACCCTGGTGTTGGACTGTAAGGCAGTGTTAGAAGCAGTACTGTAGACCCTGGTGTTGGACTGTAAGGCAGTGTTACAAGCAGTACTGTAGACCCTGGTGTTGGACTGTAAGGCAGTGTTACAAGCAGTACTGTAGACCCTGGTGTTGGACTGTAAGGCAGTGTTACAAGCAGTACTGTAGACCCTGGTGTTGGACTGTAAGGCAGTGTAAGAAGCAGGACTGTAGACCCTGGTGTTGGACTGTAAGGCAGTGTTAGAAGCAGTACTGTAAACCCTGGTGCTGTAGTGTAGTGCAGTGTTAGCGCAGGACTGTACATGGTGCTAAAGGTCACTATAGACACCTCCATCACTGCATTTAACCATCTCTCGTGTCCTCCTGTGTGCCTTTTTGTGATTGACCGTACCATTTTGTTATTGACGCTCTTCAGGACTGAGCCAAGGGGGCATCGAGCCAGAACACCCCAGATGTCCCATCCAGTTCCTCATCAATAGTGGTATATTCCTGCCTGTTAAATTATTGCTGTTTTGAGGCTCCACACAATAGTATTCCTTTGAGTGGTTTGAACACAGGGATTTTTAAGTCTCTCTACATTAGCATCCTAATGTTTTCTGAATGGTTCCCCCTTCATTGTGGGGACAGGCACTGTTTACACACAATATATCAGATATTTGTGAATAGGTTTTTGTTTTTTAAAAAGACATCTCGACATCTTTCTGTTAATGCCATTCGGATCCTCTCCAAGAGGCCTTGAAAACATTGTTCGGGTCTGGTTTTGAATATTGGAAAAACAACATGAGAGCTTGGCTGAGGCTGAATGGGCTGTGCGTTGGCGTTGAGTGCTCCTCTCCACGGCCCTCGCCTGACGTGCGTCCGTGGGACCCGAAGCTGAAACGAGAGGCGAAGTGGGCTTTGATGATCTGGAAGGGCTGCCCCAGCGGTCCCGAGCTAGCGCGCTTTGAAGGGCCTGGTTCTGACAAAGACGCAGCCAGCAGGGCTGAGATCTAAGCCCAAGACGACGTGAGCACGAACCCTAGAAGAGCTGAATAAGCATGCAGTGTGCAGGAGGTTTCACATTGTATTTGCATTCGTACAAGACAACCATAATTAAAGATGAGTTTGAATCAGCAGCAAAAATAAATGAAGAACAGAAATTATATGAAAACCATGTCAGAGATACATGAAGCCCCATGTCACTGCAGAGATTGAGGAGTTTTTAAAGCTCTGTTCTGACCTTTCCATACTCATATAATGCAAATGCATTCTGACATCACTAGTTTGAACCTTAGTGTTTCCCTTACAGGCTAAAAAGGATCCCCTTCCTGTCTGAAGTGACGTTTATGATCGTCTACAAATGAACTGTACATTTATTAAACAGACATTTGTTATATCGTAACAAAGATTTATGAACGGACCCTTTCATTCACTATAAAATGATTAATCAGCGTGCGCTCATGACCTGCACGGAAGGAGTGTAACATAAAGCAATGCATGCGTTTTGGGTGATTTATGGTTGTTACTGAGGGTTGGAGCGTCCTGAATGAGCTGTAAATTGTTGCAAGTCCTTTCCCTCTAACGTGAAACTCAGCAGTCTTGGGAGGCAGACTATGAGTTATGCCCCAGACTTCCGCAGTCAATTTTTCAAATGCCCAGCTGCTGCAGCTAAGGGGGCACTTTTCCCTGAAAACGAGCTTAGTGCACCTTAGATTCCGATTACCATGCAATTTCTAACAGTGAGACAAAAGGGACGGGCCCTTCATTCAGAGAAATGGAGATTTTATGTATCAGAGCCATATTGATTTATGCCTTCCTGATCACAATGTCCCAATACTGTCAGGCTAACTGAAGGTTTATTGTCTTGGAGCTGTCTTCAGTTGTGATGATGCTGAGTATGCAATGCGTGGCATGTTCTTTCAACCAGGGGCGTTTGTGTGGCATGGCAGTTCGGGAAATCCGATATGTAGATGGTTGCAGGTTCAAAACTGGGTACCACTTTTGTACAGCGAGACAATGTACCCAATTACGTTCAGCAAACCTCCAGCTGGAAAGGAAAGTTGCATGTAAATTAAATAGTGCTGACATCTGCTGTGCAATATTAGAAGAGGAGGTTCTGAAATTTCACTATAAAATCCCTGCAAAGGATACAACACATTGTCTGCTTTATCTGATGGTGTTTTGGTTAAGTCAGGTTAAAAGGATATTTTAAACTTAGAGGACACTCTTCTTTCACGGATTTGAACTGCCTTGCAGTTACAAAAATATCAGTGGGTTTATCTTACAGTCGTCATTCGACATGTAGGTCTTGTTGGACCTTGAATTTAATACATTTGTTAGAAATCTATGACCTAGTGAAAACAGACACCAGGGAGAGTGGATATAGGTAAAGTCAGTGATTACTCAACTCGTCAATGGACCCCATCATTGTTCATTTATCATCCCATAGCACCAAGCAGTTACCCCTGGAGGGACTCATAAAAGGGCTTGCCCTTCGGGTCTTTTCAGTAACAAAGCTGAGTTTTTAATTGAGTCAACCCACACACGTCTAACAGCCTGTCTGCGTCCGCAGGTTTCGACAGGGGGAAGGAAGACATCCTACAGCTCAAAGAGGAATCCTCCATATCCAAGAGCAAGGTAGGAGCTATTTTTCCTCGTTAGTGTGAGAGGCATTCTGAGATGCTTGGCAGGGCGCTCTCGATCCCCCCCCCCCCTCCTTCCCCTTACAGAAACTGTCAAATCCTTTAGATGTATGATTCCGTTTGTCGGAGGCCTGAACCTCTCCTCATTAAAGTTTCATCCTCCTCTTCAGTTATAAAGAGGGAAGCAGGAAACTGGATGCAAGGCCCTTATTGGGCTCTGTGTTAGCCGACCGCTTCCACCGGACTGGATGGGAAAACGTGCAAGATGAGAAAGTAAAGAAACTGGGCGGGAGGAAGGGGCCTGACTGAAGCACGTCCAGTAGATCTGTGCTGTAATATGTGTTGTGCACATCTTGCTTCGAGTTGTGTAAGTAGTGTGCACGTCTTACCAGTGAGTTCTGAAGTTCTTCAAAAAGAAGCAGCGGGACAGAACTGGTGGAGTTAGACGGACCAGGCGCACGGTTTGGGTCAGTAGTCATTACTCATGTGTCACTCCAGTTCAGATTTCTCTGACACTCAGCCTAATAAGCCAAGTAACCATCTGTGCTGAAAATATGTACGTCTCCCAAGGTCTCAGATCGCTCTCTTGCTCTGATTCACCTCCTGTCAGATGTATGGTGGAAGCTGGCTTGAAGCAAGAGATGTATATCACAAACATCAAAATCAACCTTCACTTCAGAGGACTGAAAAGGGTGTACTGCTCCAGCACTGGCTGTACTGCAATAGCACTGTAAATATGAATACGCAGTTAATCTGGCTATGAAATGGCTGAAAACTTAAATACGTTTCAAAACTTGCGTTAAGATATTCATCCTGTAGCTAAAAGCTATGTATTCGGGAGTAAACGGTAATCATTGCAGAAGTACAGTTTCTCTAGCTGAGGTGTTTTCAGAAGAGCTCTGAAAATGGGTCCGAACAACTTTGCAACCTGAACACATCCTCTGAATATAATTTGTACTGTGCAAATTCTATCAGCATTTAAATATGAGCTGTTCATTTCTCGTGTAATTGGACCATAATGTAGGACCATAACAAGTCCAGTAATGTAATCTGGCTTGTTACAGTATCCATAAGATGTGTTATGAATTGCAATTTGCTGTTTTAAAAACTTGTAGGGGAGAAGCACAGACTGTCTGCAGAAAAGCAATCAAAACATCATTTTGTATTTAGTCTACTGAGCATGCAGATCAAAGGGTGTAGTAATTATTTGTAAGTGCTTAGATCGTATGTTTTGACTGCCCCAATTGATTTTCTGTAATAAAGAAAACGTCAGTGTTTTTTCCATGTGGGTGAAGCAGCGTTGTAGGGATTGTGTGCTAAACTGGAACGCACGAAATGGGTCACACAGTATCTATATCAGCAGACAACAGGGGTAATGACCTGCAAAAAAAAAAAGCCAACCCCATACCACTGCTTCCCAAAGACATGACATCTATCAGTCATAAGGAAGATGGCTGCTTATTGGCTGTATGGTCATAACAAGGGGCCGGATTAAGCATGATTTAAAACCCTGCCTCATGTGTCTGGCTCCCTTGCTTCTCACAAACATATAGTGATAATAATATCCACAATGTTGAGGTTTACATTACTGTTGCCTGACCTTCAATTTCTTGAGTCTTTCTTTCAGTGCACCTGCAATTAGGTCAGCTGTAAGCAGACCGTACTCTGCTGCAAAAGTTCAAAGCAACAAATTTTCAAGCAAGCTGGGTGTGGCAGGCAGTTAATGTCCCTGCTAAAGCTTTCATTTTCAAAAAATTTCTGATGGTTATTTGTGGAAAAACTGACATTTTCAAGCTGAAGTTATATATAGCAAATGTTGAACTTCCGAATATGTTCATGTAAAGAATCAGCACAGACAAACAACCCATATACCTTTTTAGTAGCGATCAAGTAGTATTTGATCAAAGGTACACCATGAAATTCTTAGAGATCCAGCTTCTCGTTTGAACAGCGAAGGATGGAGGATGCTGGGTGAACAGATATATGAGAGAAAGATGGGGGTTTCATCCACAGCCCGTCTTCGCTGTCCAGACGCGGCATCTTCTTCCTCCTCCACAGTCTCCAGGGCCCCCCCACCCCCAGCAGGCAGACCGGATGCTTTCATCTGCTGATAGGGCAACGCTCGTCTTCCTCTCGCGAGCTCCATCTCCGCACAGCCCTGTGATCAGCCCTGATCAAATGGCGCTGCTCAAACGCCCCGGCCCAGGCCCTCGCATCTCCCTGTCTCCCCAGTGCGCCTGCAAAGCGGGCGTACCAGCCCAACCAGTAAACACAGAGTGTAGCAGTGTGAGGATACTAAGATGGTGGTCATTGTGATTAATGTACTCTGTATTACTTAAACTAAAAAAGCGAGGGTTTTGTTTCCGATACTCAAATGTAACCTAGGGCTTGGATCCAATTTAATTGGCTTGGCCTGCACGCTGCGGCAAATTCATAAACAAGCGTTGCTGTGTTTTATTTGGATGACATTTAAAGTTTATTTCCGTGACCGACTAAATGTCAGAATGAGAAAAATATAATCAAAGTGACAAATAAATGTATTTTTAACCACTGGGTCTGGATATGGGTTCCCTCTTTTGAACTTTGATTCAACAGGACGATTTCAAACCCGTTTTTCTCAGACGATTGTGTATTTAAGGCGGTCAGGGTGGTGCTGTGCTTCTTTTCCAGCGGTTTCATTTTCCCCGGTTTTAACGTTTAATGAAATGGTGCATTGAATTATGTCATCCTGACATGTATGACTGACACCTTGACATAAATGACTTTGTGAATAAGGTTGATGTGCCTGTTTGGCACTGATTTACCAGGTCCATAACCAACGGTTTTATTTCTTTTTGACAGTCGGAGACCAAGCTTTTCAATGGATCGGACAAGGATATCTCAGCAGCGGGAAAACTCGCCAAGAAGGAATCTCTCAAGGTAAGAACATTCAAAGAAGCGCCTCTTGGTCATTACTTACAAATACAGGGGGTCCTCGGGTTACGACGGTCTCGAGTTACGTTGTTTCGTGGTTACAACGCACTCCCATAAATTACTTAGTTTCAACCTAAGCGGTTTGGTTCATAAATACAACCACAGAAATAAAAATAAGAAATTGTTCTCATTTTTTTATTAATGTTTCATTTAATTACTGTATTTTATATGTCCTTCATGTGTTGTGTGCACAGTGTGAGGGACTTAAGGTGTTAATTTAGGTATAATTTAGGTATAAATTCCGACTGACGTCGAAAATTAGCTTACGACAAGTTGTAGGAACGGAACTTGTTCGTAAGTCGAGGACCCCCTGTATATTCTCATTAAGTTGAGAGACACTGTTTTTGAGTCCTTAATCCTTTGGCTTTCCACTGTTAGCAGTCAGCCATCGATTTGTTTTAAAGCGCTCTCCTCAGTGACATCAGTAACAGTTCCAGATGATCTTTTTGACACTTATAAAACCATGTGAGTGTATAGAATTCCTTGGGTACAATTTGCAATTATTTGTTACATTAATCAAAAAACCTTTTCCCCCACTTCTGTCATCAGTGTGACATTATCTGGGTATTGTCCGACTCTTGTAAGACACGACTGTTAAGTTACCCTCTTGGCAATATGTTGTAATGGTAATTTCTTAGGAATTTTGGGGAGATTATCTGGCTGGTTATTTTGGAAATGAGAGCTACCTGGTGGTGTAGTGACAGAGTGCATGCTGGGTAAGCAGGTCTTCCCGATTCCCTCACAACGAGTGGGCGTGGAAGCTCTCGGATTGATGTTTTCTCTTTCTTTTTTTTTGTTAATATGTTTTTATTCAAATTTTCCATATTTTCATATGAGTGTATTTCCTTGGGGGGGGAGGATCATCACATCAAAAAAGACAATGTTCTTTTTCATCCAAAATGACAGGTCGTATCAGCGAAGCGCCACCAGCATAACTAAAAGCGGAAGCTTCGTCATGGGTTTATTATCAGAAAGGCTCACTGTCCACCTCCAGGCGCCTCGCTGTCTCACACAGAGCGTGCTTATGTAACACCTCCCCAAAAAGAAGCCTCGTTTGCCCGTCCGCTTCTGCAGCTCGGCACAAAGCCCCACGCTTCCTGTTATTTTATCGGTCGCTATAGAGACGGGAAGGCACAGTCAGTACGTCCTTTTTGTGATCGGTCATGACCGGACGCTAAGTTCTCCTGCTCAGATGTTCTAACCGAACCCGTCATCATTCACAGAAATCGGGCGGCAGCTCGAAATGTTATTTGAGAACAATAAGGCGTCTTATGTAACACTGATGGACGATAGCATGACGTGAGTTACATTGCTCTCCCCAGTGAAGTACATCAGCCGGGCAAGTTTATGATTGGTAGAACCATTCTACTGTAATGAAGGTGCTTGCAATTTGAGTCTTATTTTTGGTCTCAATAACACGATTTGATAGTGAAGGTTTGAGTGACATTTTCCAACAACGATATCCAAAAACCAAAATAGCCATGTAATCTGACATCAAGCAGGGCTCTAAATGAAGTGTTTCCACATTTTCAGTGGGCTGGGTATACCTACAAGCTTAATAAAGTGTGTTAAATCGGGCTGTGTCTGCAATGCTGATTACGAAATTGTTATTCATGGCTGTGCTCCCAAACCAATGGAGTGGTCTTTTTGCCAGCTTGGTTCCTATCATGCAGTTCCAATTTAATTTCTCACCTGTCAAAAAAGCTATTTATCTTCCCTTAGCAGGCTTTAAATATGAGGTTGTGTGCAGAAAAGGATGTTAGCACTTCTCAGTTTAGAATTAAAGATGACTTGTCATGAATTTGTTGGAAGTAAGGCCATGTTTCCATCTCAGGACAATGTTGTAAACTTTAAAAAGCAAAATGACATAACTTTGAATGACAGAAATAAGGAGGTGATGCTTGTGTTCATGTAAGCATGAAGAGGTTAACCCTAAACATCTGTTTGGGGTCCTGGAGGCCCAGAGACCCCATACGATGGGATAGTAATGGCGATATCCACAAAATATGAGGGTAAAGTCATAGTAAAGAAAAATGCTTTGAGCGTTCTCCAGATTTTTTTGTGACATTTGGCTGTGTGCGGGTCCCACAGGTCCAGAAGAAGAACTACAGGGAAGAGAAGAAAAGGGCCACCAAGGAGCTTCTGAGCACCATCACCGACCCGTCCGTCATCGTCATGGCGGACTGGCTCAAGGTCAGCATGTACACTGTTACCACGGGGATAACACTGCGGTCGCCATCGCTGAGTTTCTCAACGTGCTTTTGAATAGAGTAAAATCTGAACCTCGACAGGCCACAGAAGATTGGTGTGACTTGTAATTTTATAGAAAAACAGCTGCTCCAATTATTCTACCTGAAGTACGATCAAAAACACTTTTATTCCCACTCAGCTGTTGTGGACTGTGCTGAATATTTCATTTGTGTGATTTATTGGCAATCACAATGTCTTCACATTTATGCTGAAAACAAAAACAATAATGAAATTCATTATTTAACTGTATTATTAGTGATTTGTCTCAGGGGTGGAGCGTGGTCTCCAAAGGCTAGGCCTGTCATCGTTTGGCATAGATGCTGAGTCTGGTTGCATCTGTGTGTCAGATCCGAGGCACGCTGAAGAGCTGGACCAAGCTGTGGTGCGTGCTGAAGCCAGGGGTCCTGCTCATCTATAAGACCAATAAGAACGGCCAGTGGGTGGGGACGGTGCTGCTCAATGCCTGCGAGCTCATCGAGCGGCCCTCTAAGAAGGACGGCTTCTGCTTCAAGCTCTTCCACCCGCTCGAGCAGTCCATCTGGGCCGTCAAGGTGAGACCATCCGCTTGCGCCGAGTGAGACGGGGATCGCTGAGACGTACGTGTGTGCTGAGTAAGACTGTTGTGATAACTGAGACCATGTATATGTGCCGAGAGAGAGACTATGAACACCGTACGTGTGTCCCGAGTGAGACTGTGATAAAGGAGACCATCCACTTGCGCTGAGTTAAACAGGGATCACTGAGACCGGACGTGTGTGCAGAGTAAGACTGCTGTGATAACTGAGACCATACATATGCGGCAAGAGAGACTATGAACACCGTACATGTGTCCCGAATGAGACTGTGATAAAGGAGACCATCCACTTGCGCTGAGTTAGACAGGGATCACTGAGACCGGACGTGTGTGCAGAGTAAGACTGCTGTGATAACTGAGACCATACATATGCGGCAAGAGAGACTATGAACACCGTACATGTGTCCCGAATGAGACTGTGATAAAGGAGATCATCCACTTGCACTGAGTTAGACAGGGATCACTGAGACTGTACGTGTGTGCAGAGTAAGACTGCTGTGATAGCTGAGACCATACATGTGCACCGAGAGAGACTATGAACACCGTACGTGTGTCCCGAATGAGACTGTGATAAAGGAAACCATCCACTTGCACTGAGTTAAACAGGGATCACTGAGACCGGACGTGTGTGCAGAGTAAGACTGCTGTGATAACTGAGACCATACATGTGCGGCAAGAGAGACTATGAACACCGTACATGTGTCCCGAATGAGACTGTGATAAAGGAGACCATCCACTTGCGCTGAGTTAGACAGGGATCACTGAGACCGGACGTGTGTGCAGAGTAAGACTGCTGTGATAACTGAGACCATACATATGCGGCAAGAGAGACTATGAACACCGTACATGTGTCCCGAATGAGACTGTGATAAATGAGATCATCCACTTGCACTGAGTTAGACAGGGATCACTGAGACCGTACGTGTGTGCAGAGTAAGACTGCTGTGATAGCTGAGACCATACATATGCACCGAGAGAGACTATGAACACCGTACGTGTGTCCCGAATGAGACTGTGATAAAGGAAACCATCCACTTGCACTGAGTTAGACAGGGATCACTCAGACCGCACGTGTGTGCAGAGTAAGACTGCTGTGATAACTGAGACCATACATATGTCCCGAGAGGGACTATGAACATCGTACGTGTGTCCCGAGTGAGACTGTGATCACGGAGACCATCCACTTGTGATGAGTGAGACCGTGCCATGATCACTGAGACCATATTGTTGCCTTCTTGTCGTGTGAGACCATGCTGTTGCCCTTGTCGTCTGTGAATATGTGATAAGGTCAGTTATTGAGATGGCACTGCACTCAGTCAGTGAGGTGACACCATACTGTCACATTTTGAAGTAACTCTACACTTCCCTACCCAACAACACCGCAACATGTACCCCAGTTAATGTGACCACATTACACCACCTCTCATAGTGGCTCTACTAGAACTACCTTTAATTTGAGAGACCATGTTGTTGACACATGCTGTTAACAGATACTTGTATTTTCACCTCTAAACTAAACACTACATTTTTGCATCACAAAATTATAGCTCTTTTCATAGTGTTTTACATGTGTAAAACATCCAGACTTTATTAGAAATCATTCATATTATTTGACTTCATGCATCTTCATGCATATTGCTATTGAATGCATTTGATTCTGTTCAACAGCTTTAATCATTGTTTCATGTCTTTCATTGTCTTGTGAAATCAGATTTTGAGCAACAGACTCCTGGACACTTCCATGAAACTATTGAAAACCAGATGACATTGGTTTTTTTTCTGTATACAACTATTGGATAACACAGTGTCAAAAAATATTGAACTGGTCATACAATTATTTTTATACATAATGTTTTTGTCAGTAGGAGGAACAATTCTGGAAAACCGTTTCTTTCTCAGAACAGTCATGCAGTATTAAGGAATGGACAACAGTTTTCCCTACACAATGTGTAATTGACCCTTGCACTGTGTAGAATGGCTGTGTCGTGTCAGATGTAGAAGTGATGGTATTTGAGGACAGTGAAATGGCTGCTGTCGCTCCGGTGACCCACGAACCAATCAGTAACCCAGGATGTGCCTGCCAGGCCTGTGGGGGGTATTAGGTGGAGCCAGAAGAGCAGCCGCAATCCCACAATCCCTCTGAGGCGGTCAATGGGATTGTGTTACCTGCTGCCAACAAGCCTGCTGTTTCCCTGCAGTGGGTGTGTGTGACTATCTCTCTCTCTGAGAGACACACACCCTGCTGTGTCAGCTCTCCCTGTCACCTTGGCAGCAAAACCAGTATTAACTGTGCATGAGCTAGCAGTCTGTAACTGCCAGAGCCCCACTGTGTGTGTGTGTGTGTGTGTGTGTGTGTGTGTGTGTGTGTGTGTGTGTGCGCGCATGCGTGTGTGTGCGCGTATGCGTGTGTTGTCTGTGTGTGAATGTGTGTGTGCATGTGTGCATGCGTGCATATGGGTGGGTGGGTATCTGGCTGGGTGGTTGTGGATGTGTCTGTATGTGTGTTTGTGTGGATAGGTGGTTGGTTGTGTGTGAGTGTGTGTGTGTGTGTGTAAAATGAAACATGAGGTGCAGGTATCTTATGTAAAGTGCAAGTGTGTATATGTCTGTGTGTTTGTGCAGTGCGATGGGTGAGCTTGTGTATGTGTGTATGTGTAACTGTAAGATTATAATTTTTGTTATGTGCTTCACACCTTTACAATGCCAGTATTTTCTTTGGATATGAAGCCATGCATTGCATATTGTGTGTTTTCAATGGATGTTCCACTGTGCTGCTTCAGCATACTACTATTGTTGTCTTGCCAGTAAAGCTAATTGAATTGAATTGTGCTCGTATACATTTGTGCATGTGCACATGTCTTTGCCTGCAGCAAAACACTCTCTCATGCACGCACTCTGTTACAGGGTCCCAAAGGGGAGGCCGTGGGCTCCATCACACAGCCACTACCCAGCAGTCACCTCATATTCCGCGCCGCCTCCGAGTCTGACGGTAAGAGACCCCCGACTCTGGAAACAGGAACCACGGGGGAAATCAAAACCGAAGGAATAAGAATTGCATTTGGCAGTGAGAATCATAAATGAAAAATCACACAATGCAATAAGAATCAGAAATAAGAATCTCAGAGGAAAAAAAAATCTGAATCAAGGACAATGTTGGAGGTTATAATCATAGAGGGAATAAGAAAAAACAGACTTCTCTGAACTACGAGAACATGCGAGGCGCAGTGGAGGAGAGTACTCAATCCAGCCGCGGTACTCCTTTTGTGGGTGCAGGTGGCTGGAGAAGCGCGGTTGGCGATTTAAATTTTCAGTAAATTTAGAACATGACTTACGGCCTGATTTACTAAGCGTTTGCCCGGGGTAAAGTACACAAAACCGTCACCACACAATGCAAATCCATGGTCCATATGTACTAAACTGGTGTAAACCTCTATGGGGAAAGCAGGGCTCAGGTTTCCATCTGGCATGGAAGCATTGAAAAGGCTGCTGTAATTGTTGCTAGGAGATATCGCTGGTGTCCGCCAATCGCAGGTTCAAGTCGTGAGGATATTTCTCACTGATACATCTTTGTGAGGTGTTGTTATGCATTACAAAAACATCTATTCTGGATGATATTGGATGAGATAAGAGATCAGCTCTAAAAGGTTAGATTTCCACTATGCGTGTCCTTAAATATAGCTTGGCTCATTCAGTTGTAAAGGGGAGCTGTTTTCGTGGCCCAAATCATGCTAGTCTTGGGAATTTTCGCCCATAGTAAACCTTATGATAATATGAGTTACTCTAAAGTTTAGTCTTGGATAGATATCGTAGAGAATTCAGTAGTATCGTAAAGGAAATACAGGTGTGTTTAATCTTAGTCTGATGTAAATGAATGTGTTGAAGTTTGTGTGTGTGTGTATGTGTGTGCAGTGCTGTATTATCATGGTGTTTCGTGTTAAGGTTGATTCTGAACAGATGCGTTAAAGCTGTGAATGAGTACTGTGTTAAGGTGCTGTATAATAGTGCTGCTCTGTGTGACAAGATCTGAGTAAAATGGTGTGTTAAGGTACGTGTGTAGTGTGGTAAGGTACGGTATTATAATGGTGTTGGGTGTTAAGGGCATTGTTGGATGGATGCGTTGGAGCTGTGTGTATGTAGTGTGTTAAGGTGCTGTATTATAATGCTGTTACGTGTTAAGGACGGTGTTAGTTCGATGCATTGGAGCTGTGTGTGTGTAGTGTGTTAAGGTGCTGTATTGTAATGGTGTTATGTGTTAAGGGCGGTGTTGGATGGATGCGTTGGAGCTGTGTGTGTGTAGTGTGTTAAGGTGCTGTATTATAATGGTGTTACGTGTTCAGGGCAGTGTTGGATGGATGCGTTGGAGCTGTGTGTGTGTAGTGTGTTAAGGTGCTGTATTATAATGGTGTTACGTGTTCAGGGCGGTGTTGGATGGATGCGTTGGAGCTGTGTGTGTGTAGTGTATTAAGGTGCTGTATTATGGTGTTATGTGTTAAGGGCGGTGCTGGATGGATGCGTTGGAGCTGTGTGTGTGTAGTGTGTTAAGGTGCTGTATTATGGTGTTATGTGTTAAGGGCGGTGTTGGATGGATGCGTTGGAGCTGGCCCTGAAGTGCTCTGGTCTGCTGAAGCGCACCATGATCCGGGAGGGGAAGGAGGAGCTGGGCCTGGGGGCGGAGCCTCACGGCCACGTCAACTTCTATAGCCTGCTGCGTGCCAACAACCTGCAGGGACCCGAGGGCTTCCAGTGAGCACACTCTTCCAATCACCTCTCATCTCACAATCCACCAATCATCTTTCACCTCTCACACCACCAACCACATCTCACCTCATAACTCACATTCCATCAATCATTTCTTACCTCTCACCTCACCAGCTTTCTATTACAAATGCTATGCCATGCATCAGCTTCTATTGTTATAACACAAACTTGTAGAATAGGTTTGGATATTTGTGAGCCTGACCCCAGATCAGTTTTTCAGTGCCTGAAGCCCTTGTTCATAATACCATTACCCTGCTCTGAATACATTGGATATCCACAATACTACTCTGTAAAACTGAAACTGGGAAAAAAGACAATCTGAAATCCAAGAAGACCCAATCCTCCAATAACTGTCCAGTCACCAACCAGATTCTGAACCAGTCCCTCGCAGTTAAGAATAAAGTTGTCATACATGTTCTGGATATTTGAAGAATATGTAGGTTGCTTCGTATGACATAGTCTATCTGCTGAACTGGGATGTATCTGGTCTTTGAAATAGATCTTCCTTACATTGGGGTTCTTATTTCAGCCAGATCCATCATCCCTGTGAGTCATGTATTTGCATCAAGATCTCAGCAATAGTTCAAAAGAGACATTTTGTGTGAAGCTGGCACTGCTAGGTTCAAGTGTCTATAAATCAGAAGCTTCGGAGCTCACTCCAGCTTTGGCCTGATTTAAATGCATCGTATATAACACCAGAGGATGAATTAAGTGGTCTCTGTCCCATTTAGACCAGGCTACTTTTTATATGTACTGTTTTACACATAACTTATTTTCAGTGGAGTCATTGATCAAAGTCCTCTTTGTCTCGAATAAGTTACGTCCTTGCAGGGTGGTGGTCTGATATGTGTTAGCACAGTTTTGAGGTTCCCTGTTGCACGTGTCCCCCCAGGTTTGGTGATGGCGACCACTTCAAAGACCCGGACCTGTACTCGGACAAGTCAGACCGGGAGAACGAGCACGACCACGAGGAGTCGGACAACGACGGGCCCGAGAAGAGCGAGGAGAGCGACAGCGACACGTCGGAGCGGCAGGATGATTCGTATGCCGACATGGACCCCAACGAGGCGCTGCGGGAGACCCCGTACCTTGAGCAGTCCCATGAGGAGCTGGGGGAGGTGAGGGGGCGCGCTGGGGCGGGGCGTGGCAGACCACATTGTGGGAATACCCCCATGCTCCCCCCATGTGTATAGGTACAGCAGTTGTCTGTGTTGGCACTAGCCTTGTGTGTATTGTATGTGTTGCAGGCAGGGGAGGCCTCTCAGACAGAGACCGTGTCAGAGGAGAACAAGTCTCTGATCTGGACCCTGCTGAAGCAGGTCCGGCCCGGGATGGACCTGTCCAAAGTGGTCCTGCCCACCTTCATCCTGGAGCCGCGCTCCTTCCTGGACAAGCTCTCCGACTACTACTACCACGCCGACTTCCTGTCCGAGTGAGTCCATTCTAACACTCCTGGCCTTTTTCCTCTGCTTCCATCACGCTGATCAGTCATGTTTGGTATAGTACAAAAATCACAATGCTCAGTTAATACATCAGCCTCTCCCTGATATTATAGCTCTATCATGTAAATCATTTTGAAAAATACATGATAAATGATAAATTAGCCAAATACGTCTTGGTCACTTGACAGAGCACAACATTTATGGATGTTCTAATTCCACGGCCTTCCAAGTGTACTTAGGGCGCACTCAGTCTGCTGACAGTGCACTTTCCCGCATTCTCATGACATTTTTAGAAGTCTTATAGTTTTTCAGAGTTTGTTAGTCACTTAAAGCCAAAGTTTTAGCGAAAGAAGCTAGTGGGTTTGTTTTAAGCTTGAACGTATTGGCTGTAAGGTCAACCTAATTGTCATAAAGCTCCACTGGGATACTAGAGCTTGGATATCTGTTGTATAGTTTGGTGGGTAACAGTCTCATAAGGTATAAAACTCATATTTTATACATACTTATGCACTGACAAAGCACCATTTTGTTTGTCAGCAGTAGTCGAGCACAATAAAAGCACAAATGTAAGCAATGCAGAGGGGATAATCTGTCTCAATGGTATCTCTCTCTATGTACCGTGAATAATATAGTGAATGCTGCGGAGAACAGCCGATTTTAAGTTCGTTTGCCCTATTTCTGGGACAGTCAGCTAATTCAGGCTCAGCTACCCAAGGTTCTGTTCCACCCTCATTGGTCCTAGAGAGCTGTAGCGTACATTAGCTTTTGTTTTCACCTGAAAACGTGCTTCAAATTCAGACTCAATAAACCAGGTGCGGTGAGTTCACAGTGTAACGAGCTGTTGTAATTGGTCAGTCCTGAGTTACTCCAAAAACCAGCATGCATTGCATCTCTCCAGGACAGGGAGTGAAGACCTTTTGGCTATTATGTACACGTTATGGCTAACTGATTTATTAATGATGTTAGTCGACAGACACACATGCTGATTTCTGGTCTAAACTCTTGGTCTCGTGGCCTGTCTTACCAGGGCCGCAGTGGAAGAGAACCCCTACAATCGCATGAAGAAAGTGGTCAAATGGTACCTGTCCGGCTTTTACAAAAAGCCCAAGGTAAGAAAAAGCGCCCTTCCCAAGTCACCCTGCAGCCTGATAAGGTCCTGTTCATCGACCCTCGTACCCATGCTGAGGGGTCTTGACGCGTCCTCTCTTTTGCTCCGATCCAGGGCTTGAAGAAGCCGTACAACCCGATCATCGGCGAGACCTTCCGCTGCATGTGGATCCACCCCAAGACCAACAGCAAGACCTTCTACATCTCTGAACAGGTAAGCTGGGCCTGAGAGAGGAGGGAGCATTCCTTCAGGTGGCATTGTATGTAAAGCGATAACTTTGCCAAAGCATAAGCAAAACGATGTATACTTGCACTCGGAGCAGTGATATTTCTCGACTATGTGGACTGATGCCAGCTGTAGTATACCACCAATCGGTCATCAGCTTTCCCGCTCCATCATCCTGTTGTCTCCCTGCCAGGTCTCCCATCATCCTCCAGTGTCGGCCTTCTACGTGAGCAACAGGAAAGACGGCTTCTGCCTCAGCGGGAGCATCCTGGCCAAGTCAAAGTTTTACGGTGAGCCAGGAATTCCTGCCCCCTTCCCAGATTGGTGCCCTACCCCAGCCCCATCAGTGTTGGACGGCTACATTATCATATCCATTCTCTCATTGATTGTTGGCCAATGTCTTTGCTGAATGTTGACTAGATGGCCGTTTCCTTCCCTGTGACAGGCAACTCTTTGTCCGCTTTGCTGGATGGAGAAGCTCGGCTGACCTTCCTCAACAGAGGGGAGGATTATGTCATGAACATGCCCTACGCTCACTGTAAAGGTAGGGCTGCGTTTCTGTAGCGTCTGTCCGTAAATGTATCTGAATGAATAAGTTTGTCCAACTTATTTTTACGTCTTAGTCAAAGATGAAGGATGCAGTAATTATTTATTTTCTCTCAGCTAGTGATCCTTCAGTTCTCAAAATTTGTAATTGCATATCAAAGCAGAATGGGAATACAAGGCCATCTTATGCTAAAGCACAATCTACCGGTGTCACAGTTTAACATTAGGAGACAAATTGTCATTAAAAGAATAAGTAGAGAAGGATACCATGTGAAACAGAGTGCCTGCAGACTTTCTACTGCTGGTAGTGGCATCACTGGGGTCCGGGAGTTTCAGTCTATGATTTGTAGGGTATTTGTGCTGTGATTTAGTAGGATATTTATGCTACATTTTTAAAATACTCTACTTCTGTTCTGCTAAGCATTGTATCACCCTCATTTACCAGGTTAAAGTAGCATAATGTAAAGCTTCACTTTAGCATGTGTATTGTGCCTTTTTATGTCACAGTAATGATTATTTTGAAAGATGCACCCACAATATTTTTAGCTAGCCTAAGTATTAAATCTGTTTTTTTTTTTTTCAGACATAAAACAGACATGGACAAACCTGCATTGTAATTTCAATTTTGAGGGGGAAACGATTATAGAGTAGGGCTTTTCTCTTAATGGATAATCACTGAAGATAAGAGCAATAATTTACCATGGTACATGCTAGCCCTATTAAATATCACTCTTTTTATATGCCATGATACAATGGCACAATACTGCATTCTGGTGATTTTAATGGTTTATTTATTTGTTATGATTCTTCAGTTAGGGATTTTTATAATCATTTATGGCTCACATCACTAGTCATCTATGGATCGAGTACACGGTCACATCACTGACCGAGATGTAGGCAGGTGCGTTTGTAGTGTATGTTTTTTTCCGTAGACCGCATCGTGTAGCATTGAGAGTTTTATTGATCCCCCCCCGTAGGAATCCTGTATGGCACAATGACTCTGGAGCTGGCCGGCCAGATCACCATCACCTGCGAGAAGACCGGCTACAGCGCCCAGCTGGAGTTCAAGCTTAAGGTCCGCTAGTGTAACGCTGATACAACGCAGGGACAGCACTGCCAAAATGTTAAGCTTGTTGAGGGCACGGGAGAAGCGCAGCTTTTCCTCTCTCGGCACTGATGATGTCACAAACACCTGCTGAATATTCAAGTACCCTTTTTCTGAGGATACTTAAATAGTCAGCGGCTGGTCATTAGTTTACTGGAAAACGTGATCCCATACCCATCAGATCAAGTGACCGTGACTATCTTTACTTGGATTTGAAACATATTATTTGCAGAACCAGAAATCAACCTGGCAAATGTGACCTTTCAAGTGTATTGAAGATAAAATGCTGCCAACAAATAGCAGATTGTAAGAAAACGGCGATATAATGAAGACATCTATATAATGTAAACCCTATTCAGTGTACTCTGAATGGATTTGCAAAATTGAAACCAGAGTTCTATGCAGCATTTACTTTCGTACTCAGTACTCATTTGTAATTATGTAAAGTGTGTTCTGTAGGGTCCAAACGTCTGAGACCACTTTCCCATTGAAGTGAATGACTTTTGGACCCTGCCATATGTTTTCCCCGCTCTCATGCTTGTGTGTCTCTCTGCAGCCGTTCTTAGGAAGCGATGACAGCGTTAATCAGATCTCTGGGAAGATCAAACTGGGGAAGGAGGTGCTGGCCACGCTGGAGGGTCACTGGGTGAGATAACGGATCTGCTCTCTGCAGGGACACTCCACACAAACACACAGCCCTAATCACGATTGCTGCACACTCAAAATCCACTCAGTCACTTCACTCAGTCAAACAGGTTCATAGTAATGCTTAGTTTCTCTTTGTGCTCAAAGGGTCAGTGAAGTGCGGCTAAAATAATAGTTATAAACCTGCCGCAGCAGAAACTCGCCCAGTTTTACATTGGTAAAATTACCATTCGCAGTGCAAAAACATGAATATATTGCGTCAATGCGGATATGTTTGAAAAAGAAGAACAAAAGTTTTCCCATTAATGTAAATAACCAAATTACTGTTTACTGTTCTGGCACTAATATTTAGGTGTTGGTAAATCCCTTGTCATGTTTTAGAACTTTTTGATGTTGAAATATTCAGTGGGATGGTCTTTTAATCTGACTGGTTGTGAGCATGATGATGTCACCCAGAAATGTGAAAAGACTTCCGCGGTAGGATACATCGATGTATCCTCCATTTGGAGGAGAGGAGGAGGCGAGTGGAGGATGAAAAATCTCGTCTCCTACCTTTTTGGAACAGTGGAGGGAGGGAGGACACATAGATGAGTTTCCGGGGCATGGAGTAGAGGAGGAGATGAAATTTGAATATTGGAACGCACCCTTGTTTGGAGTAGGTGGAGTGATTTGGAGGTGATTTGGGACCGAAGGTTACTCTCCCCAGACTAGAAGGGGGAGGGAACTAGAAGATTGACAGCAAACAAGTGGGAGGAGCTGAGGGGCCTCCCTGAGCCACACCATTTATCACTGATTCCTTAGTAAGGAGACAGCACATGGTTTGCCAGGTGGCCTTGAGAATCCTATGGTTATCTGATCTGAGCGATTGCTGCTGATCAGAACGTTAAAAGAGAATATGGAACCTTCTAGAAACAGCCCGGGATTTCTCACACCGCTCAGACAACCATAGTGTCTCCATCAATAATCTACTGCACTGCCCTTTCTGGCTTGACAAGGAATCACTCCTGCCAGTATCTGTGTGATGCTAAAGGAACAATCCACACCCTCACATAAGTGCCAGAACTGTGGTAAAGAGTCTCGGACTCTTGAATCAAAGGTCGAGGGTTCCGATTTCTTTTCTAACAATCAGAAAATATAACCTGCCTTTTTGCAAATGAAACCATGTGCATCTAAATTTTACATATCTTGGAAGTTGAGGATCTATATTTAACGACACAACACTGCCAAGGAGCAGAGCCTGTGTATGTTAGCTTTGTAAACTTTGGGTATCTCCACATGTATGTGATGAATGTGTGTGAAATAAAGGGAACTGAGCCGGTGTGTGAGTGAGGTCTCACTGGTCTGACCCAAGTGCTGTGTTCATTCTCCAGGACAGCGAGATCTTCATCAACGATAAGAAGACGGGCGTGGTGGAGACGTTCTGGAACCCCACCCCGGCACTGCGGGAAAGCCGGCTGACCCGCTGTACGGTGCCGCCCGAGGAGCAGAGCGACTTCGAGTCCGAGAAGTGAGTCTCCCGACTGTAACTGTACGGTTAGCAGCAGACTTTTTTTTTACAGGAAAACATGATCCCAAACCCATCGGACCAAGTGAAAGTGGTAACGGCTACACTACCCTGACTTGGATTTGTGACATTATGTCTAGCATCAGTCAGAGCCCAGTGTATATAGTGTCAGTGATACATATACTCTCATTTCATGTTCTGTCAGCTCACTTGTCACTTTAACATGAAACCAACTGGTCACCCCGGAGACATGATCATGACCTCATGCCTGATAGACTCAGTTCCAATGTTAAAGGGGACGGTTTGTTATTCATATAGGTAATGAACAATCTGATTCCAGACATGTTTTATCCAGCATAAACCAATTAAAATTAAGTTTGTAGTTTATATTGACTTATTAATTTACCTGGGTTGCATATGTATATTGAAGCAAATGGGAAAGAGCTGTTGTGTTGATACACTCTAAATGGTGCCACATTCTCCCCCTTCCTCCTGTCCCCATCCCCAGACTATGGCAGCACGTGACGAGGGCCATCAACAACAAGGACCAGACGGAGGCCACCAACGAGAAGTTCATCCTGGAGGAGGCGCAGAGGAAGTCGGCACGGGAGCGGAAGGCCAAGTGCGAGGAGTGGACGCCGGGGCTCTTCGAGCAGGACCCGGTCACCGGAGAGTGGCACTACAGATACGCAGAGTGAGTGCACAAACGGCGACATCTGCTGGAAAGCCAGGTTACTGCATGTCATTTCAGCACTTGAGGATAAGAATCTCAGCACCAGTAGCCATCCTTCTGTAGTCGGAAGTTCCTCAGAGCTATTCATAAAAGTATAGCAGTATGGGTGGTTTTTAATTAGCTACCTTTCTCTAAACATAGGTGTTGCTACAATTAGCTGCCAAATACTGGCTGACTAAATCAATCAAAAGGGTTTGTCGTTAATAAGAAAACACTCTCATTGGTTCAAATTCGAGAGCTACGGGTAACTTCTCCTTAATTCCAGCTATTTTTGCTCTCATGAAACAGTACAGCACTGTTGCAATATCATTCTCCAATACCTGGCTGTGCCACACTGCCTCACAATTAAACAGACTCATCTGGTTATCTGGCATCAGTGCTCTTCCTGTACCAGGTCTTTCTCTCTTGTTTGACAGTGATGTTTAACAGCGAATCGGGTCTTAAAATCGGCATTCCATTGAAAGTATGATGATTGCGATGTAAAAGTACAGGAATTGGTCATATCCTTCACCGTTTTCTGTGTGCTGTAAGGTGTGCTCTTGCATATTGTACAGGTGTGACATAGCTATTACCGATTTTCAAAATAATATCGCCCAGACTCAACTATAAACCCCAGATCCTCTGCTACCTGCTTTTTAACCCCTGAGCTAAACAGCCTTTTGCAAAATGTGCAGTGGCTATGTGAGTTACCTCTGTGTTGGGAGATATGAGATAATTCAACCACGACTATGACTCCCAAGTTGTCATTAAAGATCCCATGGCACTTTCTGAAGGAGTAGAGGTGTAACCCTGGTTTTCTGGTCAAATTGCTATCAACCAATGGCTGGCCACCTAAATAATCCTTATATCTGATTGGCTGTATAATCCTTTGCAATGTCTGCTCACATTGAGAGCTACGGGATCTCACTGAAAAAGATAATTGAATTCTTAATTGAGTTATCCCGGTTACGTAAAGTGTTCAAAAGTAAAGCCTACTCTTAGCGCAAACATGTAACTGCTCTCTTTTTTTTATTGCTTTATTTCTTGAAGCAAAATGAGGACGTAAAACTGGCTGTAGGGGAGTATAAATATAAGCACGTAGCCCTACTGTTATGTTCTGCAAAATAGCAACACCTCATGGATATCTATAGTATTGCAGCGAAAAAGCATACTGATTTTAAAAGAGCAGTGTTGTACAAGCCATTGGAATCTAAGGGCACTGTCTGTGTCACGTTCTTTCACATAACCACTAAAACAGATTACTTTAATGTTCAGCGTTGTAAGACGGCATTAAACCTTTCTGAATATACCTGTAACTGCAACCTTAAATTCATTTTGTTAAGAAGATGTTCGTAGAATTTAATACATTCGTCATTGGATTGATTCCTTCGAAGCATGTTCATGTTGGTTATTTCAGCGCGTCAGTACTCAGTGGGAAATTCAGATTTCTCACTCAGTGGGGGAGAACATAACAATAAATTGCCTCACTGCTTTGCCCTCCTGCTGGCACTGATTCATTTCACAATAAATAATCGCTGAATTTTGCTAAAAAATGCTGGTGAAAACAAAAAAGAAGCAATATTGTCAAAAAAGAAACGGTATTCAAACAAATGTAATTATGAAGCCATTTTTTGGTTTTCAAACCTTCTGTCTTTGAATTGTGGAAAATCATTACATCCTGTACTAGCGCACAGCAAGCTAATGTCGCTCAGCTGGGAATCTGGAGTTCACTATTTTCAGACTACTGTTTTCAGGCCTGAGTACTCTTCACTCATTCAAATACTGAGCTGATTTACTGCACAGTCCATCCTGGCTTTCCTCCGAGGTTCTTTGTAATGAATTTTTTAATCATGACCATCATTCAACGCAGATCAACTGACTCACTTGTCTGCACTCAAAGTTTTACGTTGAATAAACTTTCACCCAGAACTCAGGGAAATATGAGTTCCTTACCCTTGGGGTCACATAAATGAGTCGTAATGTCTTTGCATCGTTCTCAATTAGCCATAGAATTTGGATTAAAGTTTAGTTAATACTTGAATAGGTCCCACAGTTAATCTCTGCTTTGGGACTTGTCCATCTCAAGAAATGGCAGGTCCCGTAATCAAGGGCCATTAATCAAACCCAGCACTCTGCACTGGCAGCCTAAGAAAATGAGCTTTCAGTGAATGAGTAGTGTTTTATACCTGTAGATAGAGTTGTCTGTTTTCTTATATAAGTGGTAAATTGGGTTTCTTTGGGTGTTTGCCTATGATGTTGTGACAGCGTGTGCTATTTGGGGTTTGCTTATAGAATTTAAATGCAGTTGAGTACGTATTGCCTACCAAACACAATGGATTTCCTCTTCAGGCCATTTTTGGGAGCTGTAGAGAATTGGCGGTGAATTTCAAGGGCTATTGTTTTGTATTTTTGGAGAAGGTCCTTATGTAACCATCGTACGCATTCCTGTTAAGGGTTTCATATTGTGACAAGAAGTCCATAGAATGAGCGAAGTCGTACTATGAAAACTTGCAACGGCTTACACATCGTGTTTCACTGAGGGCTCTCTCAATCCAACAGGATCAGAGAATTGTTGAAATAAATGTTATTATTGCACATTGTTCACACCCTATGAAGTTATTTAATTGGTATGTGAATACCTAAACTGGTCCTCTTTAAGATTTTAGGTTGTAATTTGTATTAGTTGTCTGATATTTTTACAGTGATCTGCAGAGGTCTAATCGTGATCCTAATGTGGTGTAGTCCAGGTTTCTGTTCCCAGTTCTGAACTCTTACAAACATTATTTCAACCACAGTTATCACAGAAATAACCACATTATTTCTAGTGTTAACCTCTCTTCAAGCTCTGTGATTGCTAGTTATCTAAAGAGAGCTGCTGGCCCAAACTCTTCTGTTTCATAATTGGCTTCCATCGATCAAGGTTGGCCACTGTCGTGATAGTGTTTGCTGACCTCTCTGCCGCTGTCTCCCCCCCTCCCAGCACGCGGCCATGGGACCCGCTGAACGATATGATCCAGTTCGAGAAAGACGGCTGGATCCAGACCAAGGTCCGCCACCGCACCCCGATGGTACGTTCTGGCAGTGTAATTAGTCTCAGTAACCAGGGTTCCCGGAGGGACAATTGCAAATGCCAGGTAGGTTGCCCCTGACCGAGCTCCCAGAATTCCCTTCCCCTGCCGCGTCACGTCTCGCCGCCGCCTGCGCTACGCCCAGCCGTTCGCCTGCCGCCACGTGGCCCAGCTGCTTCTGTCTTTGTTCTTCCGCCGTTTTTGATTTCACCATAAATTTTTCTTTTATTTGTTTGTTTATTTATTTGATTTTGAAATTGTATGTGCATCATTTGTTCTGTTGATGGAGGCTGCCGCTGTGTCTTTGGTTGTTGCTTTGTAAAAGCTGTCTTTTGATTGGTTGTTGTTTTGAGACGCACACAAACCGTTTCTGCTGAATGTCACTGATCAGGCATGCCTGCATGCTATGCAGCAGCACCACGTCTGTGTGTGTGTGTGTGTGTGTGTGTGTGTTCTAAGTAGTTTTCAGTGCTGTGTTGGGCGTGCGTGTGTGGTGTGTGTTCTAAGTAGTTTTCAGGGCTGTGTTGTGTGTGTGTGTGTTTGGGGTGTGTTGTAAGTAGTTTTCAGTGCAGAATGTGGTGTGTGTTGTCAGTAGTTTTCAGTGCTGTGTTGGGTATGTGGGGTGTGTTGTCAGTAGTTTTCAATGCTGTGTTGGGTATGTTGGGTGTGTTGTCAGTAGTTTTCAGTGCTGTGTTTGGTATGTGGCGTGTGTTGTAAGTAGTTTTCAGTGCTGTGTTGGGTTTGTGGTGTGTGTTGTCAGTAGTTTTCAATGCTGTGTTGGGTATGTGGGGTGTGTTGTCAGTAGTTTTCAGTGCTGTGTTGGGTATGTGGGGTGTGTTGTCAGTAGTTTTCAGTGCTGTGTTGGGTATGTGGTGTGTGTTGTCAGTAGTTTTCAATGCTGTGTTGAGTATGTGGGGTGTGTTGTCAGTAGTTTTCAGTGCTGTGTTGGGTATGTGGTGTGTGTTGTCAGTAGTTTTCAGTGCTGTGTTGGGTATGTGGGGTGTGTTGTCAGTAGTTTTCAGTGCTGTGTGGGTGGCTCTCTCCTCAGGTCACCGTCCCTAAGCGTAAGCACAAACAGAATGAAAAGCCCAAAGGCCCAGAGAGCGGCTGCTCCTCTCCTGAGCTCGACCGGCACGACTCCTCCGGCAGCGACAGTAAGTCCCCATGCACCTTCCTGTGTGTTTGTGTGTGTGTGTGTGTGTGTGTGCATGTCTGTGTGCCTGTACGTGTGTGTGTGTGCGCGTGTGTGTTTTTTCTCACTGTTGTCATTATTGTGTAAATACTTTTTTTTTTACCCTTTTACAGGACACAAATCCAAGCACAGCAGCCGTTTAAGGAAAAAGGGGGCAGACCTCAGTGAACTTCAAAGTGCCATTGAATCCATAAAGCAAACACAGGAGGAGATTAACAGGTAATTAATGCCACCATGCCCTAATTACACAAACTGGGCTAATTAAGTTAGCCTGCAGGTGAAGCTTTAGCTCTGACTGAATGTCGTTGCCATGCCAGTGATCTAACCATGCCCCCCAATTTCTCTGCAACTCCCTCCAACTTTCCTGTGACTCCACCCCTTCCAACCAATCTGTATCCCCTCCCACTCTGTCTGTGACTCCTCTCACCCTCTCTGTATCCCCTCCCACCCTGTCTATGACTCCTCCCACCCTCCCTATGTCCCCTCCCACCCTATATGTGACTCCTGCCATCCTCGCTGTATCCCCTCCCACCCTGTCTGTGACTCCTCTCACCCTCTCTGTATCCCCTCCGTATCCCCTCCCACCCTATATGTGACTCTTCCCACCCTCGCTGTATCCCCTCCCACCCTTTCTATGACTCCTCCCACCCTCTCTATGTCCCCTCCCACCATATATGTGACTCCTCCCATCCTTGCTGTATCCCCTCCCACCCTGTCTGTGACTCCTCTCACCCTCTCTGTATCCCCTCCCACCCTATATGTGACTCTTCCCACCCTTGCTGTATCCCCTCCCACCCTGTCTGTGACTCCTCCCACCCTCTCTGTATCCCCTCCCACCTTGTCTGTGACTCCACCCACCCCTCTCCGTCTCCAGGAGCATCGCCGTGCTGCGGACCCGGACAGCCACCATGGCCACGCCCTCAGAGGGAGGAGTCCTGCAGCAGCGCGATTACATTGTCATCGCCCTCCTCATCTTCATCCAGATCCTCATTAACATCACCTTCAAGTAGCGACCCGGGGGACGGAGATTTGGACTTTCACAGAGACCTAAATCAATGGCACTCCGGCAGCAGAGGAAGGGAAAGAAGCGGTGACAAAAGTACAGTTCGTAATACCCTCCCGACCAGCCGAGCACCCCTACAGAAAACATAAACACATATACACATTTGCCCTTGAGGTCAAAAAATCCCAGATGTCATACATTTCATTTTGACTTTGTAACAGCACCTAAAAGATGGATTTTGGTAGCTAAACAGCGAAGCTCTGGGGCCTTGATGTTGTGGGGTAGATGGGTGACCCTTCTAACCCTCCAGTTGTGTCCGGTATCTGACCGAGGAAGGAAAGGAAGATGGCTGCCGTGTAACGGGACACGCCATTCACTCCCACCAACTCTGTGCGTCCAAGGACCTCTGCAGGGCTGGATGTCTCTCTTTCCCACCTATTTGATATTTTAATGAAGTTCTGTCTCTGTTTGTCTTCTCCAACTCTCGAGAACTGCTCACGCTATCCGTTCTGAGTTACGAGTGGAGAGGGGGAACGAACACTCACAGTCCAACGCATTTGTGTTTTACATGATTTGATACGACTTGTGTTATTTTTTTAAGGTATGTGCGAAGAACGTGTAAATATAATTGGAAAAGGCTTTTTAATTTGTAACAGAAAGTATGAATGTAATTTGTATTACGGTCATAAATATGGACTGCATCATTTCAGAGTTAACAGTCGTTAATTGACCTGAGTATGTAATGAGAGGTGATCTTCTATAGTTACTATAAGGTCCATGTATACAGTATGGAGAATATTTGATAATATCCCCATATCGTTTCAATGTTTACTCTGTCAATAGTGACACTTGCTAAGTTATTAGAAGGTAGTGGCCACTAACAGTTGTTCCGTACTCTGAAAACAGTTATTACAGTACGATAGTTAAGTACCATATGTAGAATTGTAAATTAGTACTCCATCTGTATATAGCATTCAGAGTGGTACTGTACCAGGGGTTGCATTTTTAAGAAATGTACAGAATTCTCTGTAATTTTCACTCTCTTACTTTCCCTAAGTGGCTGTGGACCTCTGTCTCATTTGTCCCGTACCTCTTAGCTCAGTGGATCAGAACCCTGGTCCTGGAGAACCCTTGGCTACGCTGGCTCTCATTCAGATCTTAATTCCTGGTCCAGAGGTGTAAATTCCTTCAAAGTGTTTGTAGCGAGATGTTTTATTATTTATAATGACAGGTAATTTCTATTATTAATGTCATATATTGTCACAGACACAAATTTGAAATTGTTACTCGGACTCAAAATCAATATTTTGTATTAATTTAAGGACTTTTTACAGTCAGTCAGAATGTTCCCTTTCAAAAGAGGTTACATGTCGTTCTTAGTCAGTGATAGACTTGGGGTCCACTTTGAGTTGAAAGTTGAAGTGTGGACACCTTGAAACTAAACTATTGGCAGGGGGAACTAATGTTTTCGAAAGGAAATGGTGGTGATGAGCCAAGCCTTGTGTTAAATTCTGTTTCAGCACAAAGTAATGGAACCTGAATATATTTTTAACGAGCTGCACAAATCCTGATTGGTTGGAAGTTGCCCTAAGTAGAATACCCAAGGCTACTCCAGGACCGGGAGGGAGAGCCACTTGTGTTAGCACATTTACAGGAAGCCAGACCCATAGAATGTGGTCACAAAAAGCATTAACAGTGCCTTCTGGGGCGGGATCTGTGGAGACGTTCAGGGAGGGAGTTGCCCAGGTTCGCTTTCCCGAGCCGCAGCCGTTGCCCTTGCGGAGCGGACGTGCCATAAGCAGCCTTAGAGAAGCGCGCCCGCGAACGTTAGCCGTCTGTTTCACTTTAGTCGGTACGCGGGTCTCGCACGAGTACCCCGATCCTTACCGCGCATGCCTGGCTAGGTGTAACAGATTTTACAGGGCTGTATGGGCCATCCACATGATATGAAGATCAGCTCTGCTGAGTCCGTGTGGTGCTGATCCCCAATGAAAACATAAGCTAGCCCCTCCGTCTCTCCTCCAAGCTGAGCTACTGCCGCCGCAGCCTGTTTTTTCTATTATAGGTAGTCATCGTCCTTTGTCCGAGAAGGAAATGTCGTTGTCATTTTATGTTCATTTGTATTTTTACGTCGCGCATTTCGCTCCTAGAACCGCGCATTGTTTTTAAAGCTCATTTATATATCATGTGATGATAGCCGTTCTGCTAAATCCTACCATGAAGAGGGACCATCCGTGTCATCTAAATGTTAAACCCTTGTCCTTCCCAAGCTCTGTATTTATTTGTATGATAAATACAACCTCTTGTAAGTTTTCTGTCGCATCTAACATATCACCAAATAAAAGCTCTGTGTTATCATTTCGTTGTTGGTGTCTCCTCAGTCATTACCCCATTTATTCCCACCGTGATTTTTATGGGTTGAATTCTTGTTTCATGTTATGTAATGGATTGTAATTATCAAGCACACTTAGACAGTTGGTCTGTGGAATTGCTTTCAATAAATACTAGGAAAATACATTTGACTGGACTTTTTTTGATCAAGGAATAATAATTAAAACGAGGTGAGAAATACTAATGGGGACTGCGAAAGTTATGTTCTCATCATTGGAAGTCACATCATGTCTTATGGGTTGGTAATATATACTTGGTCGGAATTCTATATCAGTTTAAACCCAAAACTTAGATAATACTGTTGGTAACATGAAAAAATGATGGAACCTTTGGGTTGGTCTTTTTTATTTTAATTTTTTTCCAGTTTTAACGTGTTTTTCCCACCCAAACTCAACTGGACATGAGCAAGCGACCCTCTGCTGCTCACCGCGTGAGGGTGGAGCTGAAAGCACGAGTACTCCGATATCTGCGAAGACCTAAGTTTGCTTTGCTCCACACAGAAGCGCAACCTTTTACATGTTACCTATGATGTCAGAGGGTGACGACATAATCAGCATGTGCCTCCGCAAGGTGCATTGGTAACTGGGAGTGGCAGCTAGAGAGCAATGATGCAATCAGACTTTTACTGGCTTAACCCCTATCATTCCTCTCGGAGTCGTGGCCAATCCTTGCCTTGCCAATGCAGACCTGTGGCTATAGCCAATGATGGCATGGCTAGGACTCCAACAACCAATCACAGGACTAATGCCCTCTTCATCAGTGACCGTCTTAGCATGTGAACTACCTAAAGGTCCACCAAAGAGCCTCAGGGTGAATGAAAAAACAGCAGGAACAAACCATTGAAATTCATTGGTTTATAGCCTGACAAAGGCAGTCAAAAAAAGTTTTTCTTACATATACTTACAGAGCACAAAATCAATTAGCTGAATGGTGGCCTCCAGGAGTACCAAGCCTTAACGAAGACTTTTAGTCATTCTCACAGCTTTACTGATTTTGCTTTAAAATACTTGAGTCAAACTGGTAACATGAATTCTGACTACAATGATCAAATAATTTAACTTCACGCAATTGATTCAAGCCACGTTCTGATGCATGATAAAACTGATGGCAGGATCACAAAAGACTAAATACACTCACATATGCATGGAGCTAAACAGGATTTTAGATTGGGAGGTTTTTGAGAAATTGGTTATAGTTGGCATTAATCACTTCCTGTAAGTTTGTGTTTGAAGTAAGTGGGTTTTAAAAGATTAATTCCTCTTTTAGAGCTTTGCTCTTGAAGTCATGTTATCCATCTCATCCCGGAGACAGAATAGCTGTGGCTTCCCAGTCACATTTTGTTTTTGTTCGCGTACGGCACGTGGAAAATCACAATCAGCTTTAAATTGTTGTCCTTGTATCACGCGCTCAGTCTCGCACACATAAATCCTCCACTTCCTCCAAAAGATAAATGATTGAGCTTTGTTGATTGAGCTCATGTACTTTAATTTATCTCTGGCACAAGGCATTACCCCATATGAGGGCAAATATATTACAATGAACATCAGTCCTCTGCAAACAGACAAAATGAGAAACTTTGTCAAAACCAAATACACAAGACACAAATGCACAAGACTGTTGTTTTCTGATTGTTCGTTGTTCCATAATATTAAAAAGTGTTTAGCTGTTGGTTTTTATTATTTTCACTGAGAGAGGAAAAGTTCTGTTCAGCATAGGATAGCTCTGGAAAGCAAAGTCTAGGCACGTATGTAGACTAGAGGAATATCATGCAGTTATATCAGTGACAAAAGCAGAATTTGAAGAATTAAAAATTTCACAATCTGAATTTGTATTTTCAGATGTGTAATTCTAATTTATGTTAGATTCATATATTTTGCATTTGCATTCATAATTTAAAAAATATTTCACATTTAGGCTTTTTTTGTTCTGATTCAGGAATTCAGTTGTAACCACTAAAATAGCGGTATTTAAAACGTTCACATCCAAGCTCTCCTGTCCAGATTGGGTGAGCTCATAAAACCACAAATCTAACAAATACTGAACAGAACAGGTTTATAATGCTCTAATAGAAGGAATTCCATGGTCTTTTTGGTGTTTAGGTGAAGGCAAATTGGTTTTATATTTATATATGTATGTATATATATTTTTTTGTAAAACTGTAAAATATTTGGTTCAAGTAATGGTTCGATGACAACTGTAGCACCCTGTGGCACCACATGAGCAGTAGGATCCAGAAAATCCAAGCCTCTCATTGGTCAAAACAAGTTTTGCCGAATTTTTCGCGGAAAAAAGCACCTGAATGTACAGTATACCTATTGTATGGACGTAATAGGAATGCTTTTATCCTTGTTTACATCTGTTTGTCAGTATAACATGTCACACACAATCACAGTCATTGTGGACCTGTCATTTTCTCCATCTACCAATCAACAGAAGGTGAAACTGCCATCCACCAATCAACACAAGGGGAACTGGTGACTCCAGAGGGAGGGCAACATCCATCCAGGACACTGGCACAGTGAATGTGGTAGGGTCCATCTAGGATGGCCTCTGTCTGTGGCATGGGTGTCATTGCTCTGCCCATCCTGGACAGCCCTGAGGCACAAAGAGGACAGAAAGAGCAACCTTGGCTTCAGGTGGTGCTACCCGTTACCGTCCTATGAAATTTTAAACAAAACCCAGCAAGCTCTATAGATCAATGTCTCTTCCTTGTTCATTTCTGGACGCAAATTTTCATCCATATCACAAAAAAATTGCGACCAGACAGCATTCAACATGTGCTGGATCTAAATCTTGACAACTGATATACGTACAAGCCAATCCCATAGGCTGAAGGATGGCAGCTCATATATAGGGACAGTATTCATAAACTCTTTTGGTGCCACAGAACTCGTCATCGGTCATGTTTAAGTCTGTACAGAGGGAACGCCCGCAGTGCTTTTGCTCTGATCATTCCCGTATGTGCGCGCTTTAATGAAAGCTCACATGAGATTTCCTGCTTAAAGACAAATTAGCCCTCCTACCATGGCTTCTGACTCTGCTATCTGCCCAAACAGTCAAACACAATAGTTCATCTACCCTGGATAAAACACAAACCTCCTCTAATTCCAGGGAACCTATTTAACATGCATTATTCATGAATAAATAAATGTTTGTGTTCTGTCATGGTATATTTCCTCAGGCTGGTAGGACATGAAAACCACGCAGAACTATAGCTGCGATTCAGGTCAAGAGAAATATTCTAATAATTTGTACAGCTTTGGACTTAAAGAATCCATACCCCATGAATCCATAAAGTCACTTATATGAATCCATAAAGTCACACACTTGACAGTGTTTTTAACTGAGGGTTTAAAATTTCATTGACTTTTTCATTCTTTAAAGGACAACTAATCCTGAAAATCAGGAAAATTAAATGCTTTTTTGCATTTTCTTCCTCACTGCACATCCTCATTGCAAATTTGGCAGAATGAAGCTGAGACAGACAACACCCTCCTCCCTCGGAGTAAAAAGGAAATCATGTTCACTTTCAGTTGTCACCAGCAGAGGGCGCATCATGTGCACGTTAGAAACAGCTTTTTATTTGCAAGGCTGCCTCTAAGATATTACCATAAACCAACTTTACACAAGAGTAAGGAATTTATATGAAATTCATGTGGATATGTGAATAAGTATTATGTGTATTTGTAAAGCAGGATCCGAATTAAATTGTCTGCCTTTATATACTAAGGTTTGGTTAGTAAATATTACTTTGGATGGTAAACAATTAAACACGGGAAAACTGCAAGTCTTTTATAAGCATTAATGAATCAAGATTTTCTGTCTTGTTAAAATTATCTATATAATTTTTTACTTTACTTAATGACTTAACTGCCACTTGGTGTTTCCATGCATCCATAAGCTAAAGTGAATTAAGCAGTTTCAGTATTGTATATATTTTATACATAAAAATACATATTGTGTTTCATATATATTTTTATATGAATTATTTATTGAGAAAAACGTCGACTGTTTTAGGACACGCTTTCTCTTTTTGTATCTTTCCGAAAAACAGACTCCAAAAATCAATTCGAACTGGCGATATCACCGTGAGGATCTGTCTGAAATTTCCAGGACTGACAATAAGAGAATGACACATGATAGCTGTGTGGCTCTGCAAAAACTCAGCTAGCAGCACACACACACACACACACAGGCACGCCAGTACACAACAACATCTACAATGCTGTCAGTAAGCGATGTGAATTAATCAAATACCGCAGCCGCAGATTCCAGGATCTGCTACCTTTACAAATGGCTTAAGGAGCTGCCATCAGTGCTTCAGCATAAGTGGAGCCGTGGCTTACATTGACTGATGTGTTTGAACAGCAGATTTTAATGTTGAACATGCATACTGTGCCATTAAAGAGGAATATAAATCAGCGCACTGGATTGTGCCGTAATTAAAGACGGCAGAATGATTGCCCGCTAATAGGATAGCTTTTAGCTTCTTTTCCGCATGCTGTTTAGGGCGATTAGTTCAGCGATCCACACAAGCGTCTCCTGTACAATACATTGCTCGGTATACTTTATCATTTGTGATTAATGCTGGTCTTTTGTCAGGGTCATTAATCTGTCATGAGACTTTGGTGTTGTGTATTTTTATTTCCACTTCTGCTCAAAGGTGTACGGTCTGAGTGCTGCTTTTCACGGTGTCATCAAAGATGCTCCTGGGTATTCACTCTGCACGATAGCTTAAAGGGGTCTAATGGTCATTTTTTTTTAAAAATTCAGTGGTTACTTAAAGCTCTCATTTAACATTCAATGTATTTTCATGCAATCTAGAAAACGTCTGTCTAGATAATGAACGAATCAAATGAACAAATGAATGAATGCATAAATGAAGAAAATTTGGATAAAAGGTAATAAAAATGTGAAAATGCACTCTGGGGATATTTGTCCTGTAACTTTTACTCATGAAAACCTCAACCCACCGATAGTGTAAATACATATTCACATTACATCTCAGGAGCTTGGTCTGAGTCCTAGAAGGCTCTTACTACCAGCTGTAAACTGCATCACCTGACTGGCACCTGCTTGCTTTTGTCTCAGTGACTAATCTGCATTAGTTTGCATGCCCCAGGGGAAGAGTTAATCAGTGATTGACATGCAAGGGGGAGGGGTTATTCAGTGATTGGCATGCCGTAGGGGAAGGGGTGAATCAGTGATTGACATACAAGGGGGAGGAGTCATTCAGTGATTGGCATGCTGTAGGGCAGACCTGGGCAAACTACGGCCCGCGGGCCACATCCGGCCCTTTGTACGTCCCTGTCCGGCCCGCGTGAGGCCAATCATAAACACCATAAATTAAACAAAAATCTTTTTTACTTTTATTTTGAAATTTTATTTTGAAAAGCGTTACGTTACGTTACTTTTGTATGAACGTATGCACGTAAGCGAGTGAAGGTTAACAGCTACAAGTGATTCTAGCAAGGTCACCCTCAAGATGTCGGCTTACTCTAAGAAAAGAAAAGTTGATAACGAATGCCGTGTTTTCAACAAGACATGGACTGCCAAGTATTTCTGTACAGAAGTTAAAGGTAAAGCAGTGTGCTTAATCTGTGGTACACAGATTGCTGTGTTTAAAGAGTATAATTTGAATCGCCACTACACGACCAAGCATGAAGATAAATACAGAAATCTGTCTGATGAAGAGCGTGCAAGGGAGTCTGATGGAAGGATTTTGAAAATCTGAAGGATTTTTTACTAAACTTCACACTCCCAGAGATGCAGCCGTCAGGACAAGTTATGTCATTTCTCACAAAATCGCCAGAAAAAGTAAGGCGTTTTCCGACGGAGAGTTTATTAAGGAGTGTTTATTGGACTCTGCTGCGCTGATATGCCCGGAGAAAAAGGGCGCATTTGAGAGCGTTTCACTCTCCCGACGCACTGTAACGAGGCGTATTGAGGACATCGCAGGAAACTTAGAGCTTCAGCTGAAGAACAGAGCGGCCGACTTTGACTGTTTTTCTCTGGCTTTGGATGAGAGCTGCGATGTACGTGACACCGCCCAGCTAACCTAATATAAATATTTACAGAGTGCTTTATTCTTCTGATTATCAGTACCAGCTATTCAAAATATTTAATTTAGAGAATTTTACAATGAAAGAAAGTTGGTGGCCCTCTGACACAATTCAGGTTTCTCATGTGGCCCCTGATAAAAATGAATTGCCCACCCCTGCTGTAGGGGAAAGAGTGAATCAGTGATTGACATGCAAGGGGGAGGAGTCATTCAGTGATTGGCATGTCCCAGGGGAAGGAATGAATCAGTGATTGACATACAAGGGGGATGAGTTATTCAGTGATTGGCATGTCCCAGGGGAAGGAGTGAATCAGTGATTGACATACAAGGGGGACGAGTTATTCAGTGATTGGCATGACCCAGGGGAAGGAGTGAATCAGTGATTGACATTCAAGGGGGAGGAGTCATTCAGTGATTGGCATGCTGTAGGGGAAGGAGTGAATCAGTGACTGACATGCAAGGGGGAGGAGTCATTTAGTGATTGGCATGCCAGGGGTAGGAGTACATTCAGGCCAAGCACTGAACTGGAGTTTATTGGAATACCCAGTTGTTTTAGCAATCTTAAACACAACAGGATTTATGAAAACAACAAAAGACTTTTTTATTTTCCCATTTTTCAGCATTTCAGCAAAACAGATGATACAATACAAGTACTAAAGAATACCAAAAAAAAGTACAAAATAAGAATCAGCAACAGTAGCACAGCCTTGACATACATCCAAAACCCAAAACCATCCATGAGAGAAACCAAGAACCACTCTGTAGCCTGGCAGGCTGTGCTTTTATAAGGTCTAACATTGGCTCACTCATGACTCTCTCCTGGACTGATTGCAAGTCCACCTCAGGTGTGCCTGTCTGTGAATGAGGCTGTCGCTGTCCAAGGTCCTGTAGGCTCCTCAACAGGAACAGGAACACCGACAGCCACCAGATAGGAGAAGCAAGCCCCAATTCACCATTTAAAACAACCATCCTGTACCTGGGTATTTGATTCCCAGCAACACCCTTACTGGCTATGGATGGATGTCCACATTGGTGAGGCAACAGTTGGCTCAGCCTCAATGTGGGGTCAAGCCAGGGTAAGATTGTTGGTCTAATTGCTCTCTAGCGGCCACTGCTGGCCGGCTGAGTGCCTGTATTAATTGATTTGCACAATAAGGTTGGTTTAGTGCCAGTCTGTTCCCACACCAACCCTAATCAAATAAACTTTGGAAAACAATTATGTGAATGTAAATATCATCCCTGGATCACCACAAATTATGGTAACACTTTATTTAATCCCTGCATTATAAGAACCACCAAACCATATTACAAACAAATCACAACATTTGTCAGAGGCTTTCAAGAGTTATAATGCCAATCCATAACCAATACAATGATGCCTTTTGGCTTTTGCAAGAAAAATTGATCATGTGGCATTAACTGTCATTTCATCATATGCTATCACTGCTGTCAGGATTTTTACAGATCATGGAAACACAACACTGTCACAGAAGGGGTCATAAACTGTCATGACAGCCTCTGACTACTGTCATGACACGTTTATCATGTGTTTATTACATGTCTTATGACTGAGGGTGAAGTGTAACCCAAATGTTAATATATAATTACAATCTTCTGTAAGAAGCATACTGGCTCTTATCACTGATACAGCCAGCATTCCCATAGCCACCTGGCTCAGTCACAGTCAGACGGGATAACCACATTGTCGAGCGCTGACAGGATGAATGTGAGAGCGGACTCTTGGATTTCAGAGATAAATGAAAACGATTGCAGATAACTGACTCTCTCTCTCTCCGACTGAAAATGAAGCTGTGTCTTCTCCCATTACTCAGTGCCCTCCGGTATCTTTAGATCACTTTGAGCTGGGAAATAAAGCAGGCAAGAAATTCAATTTGTCTGTCTGGAAGCTGGTGGAGGGTATGCGGGGGGGGGGGGGGGTTTTCAGACGCTTCTGTTAGCATTTTGTAGCACATTTATTATGGTGTATTAGACATTCGGTGCAGCGGTAGGGTCCATTCCGAGTCCGGGGCATCCATTTTGAACATGTCCTTCAGCAAGCAGCTCACTGACACCAGCAGTGACAGGTGATTCAAGTACCCATTCAATAAAGACCTGTTTACACAAGAAAAAAGCAATGTGCAGCCTAACCTCCAGGATCCAAGCTACAGTCACAGATTTATAAATGTACTGAACCGGCTGTGAAACAGCATAACAAGATACTCCACATCGGTCATACAAAAGCACAGTTGTAAGCAGAGTTGTTGAAATGGAGACAAATCATAAATGTGTTTTTCTTTAAGAGGGGGCAGTCCACTGGCCTTTTGTAATTTTAGTATTTTTTTTTCTCTGAAGATCAACAGGAAATAGAGTAGAGAGAGTGAGAGGAGAGGTGTGACAAATAAGCTTGGGTTGGCATTCAAACCCATGCAGTCATGGTGAATATATAGCATTCCTAGGCAGGTGGGCTTAACGCCAGCACTGATGTGTTTTTATGTTACATTCAAAGTTGTGGGCATTTCAGAGTTCTGAATTCCCGATGCGTTCATATCTCTGAGGTCCTACTGTATCCGAGGATCTCTCACTTTCACTCAGCAGCGACCAATCGTGGAATTTCATTCTCCCTCTTATGAAAGATATCATATAGTCATTCATTTAGTCATTTGTTCATTCATTCAGTCATACAATCAATCATTTTGTCATCCATTTAGTCTCAGTCATTCCTGTGGACAATGACTTATGAGTGCTCAGGGGTCTCTCACATTTCCCTCATTACAGATTTGGGGTTCTTCGCCCTTTGTTATGAAGCCAGAGAGTCTGGCAGGTTCCGTTGTTTCACTGTGTCATTGTTCTTGACTCCGAACTAGTTCCTGATTTTAACGTTAAAACAAAAACCAGCGTACACTGTATCTCCACAATATCCGGTTTGTGCCCCCTGAGTTAGACGGCCCACATTAGAGGAGGATGGGATACGTGCGTAATAGTGTGCATTTGTGAGGTTGTAATGAAACTTGTGGTCCGTGGGTCCTGACCTCTGAGTCAGAGGGTCAGGGACTCATGACGCACCCCGTCAGCACAGTGAACACAGTGGTCCCCTCACATTCACAAAATGCATGCATAGCTAAAAGGTCACTGTGAAATGTACACTGAACAAGAACATTTAAGTGAAATAGCACACATTTTGTCCCTATGAAATGTTACCATTCAATTAACTCTGTCAGAGCTGACTGAACACAACATTTTCTGGTGAATTTGTTGAGAATCACCAACTTATTTGACAGCCATAACTCTTCTCATATTTGAATATGATGCTTTGATCATTTTTTTCTAATTCAATCTATTACAGGAATAAATAACGAATATAAATTGAGTAAATATTGCCAAGAAACGTATGGTCATTTGAGAATTCGTTTTTTTTAGGTCATTTGTGTGTATACACATTTCCCAGTTTTAGGTTTACACTAAATATCAGACTGGTAGGATCACAGTAGGCTATAAATTGTTTCGTTTGATTGTGCTTAAGTGGAAATGGAGGTGATCTTATCTTATATTGCCGTGCAACTGCTATACTTATGGAACAGAATATTTTAAGAGTACATATAGAAGCTTGGCAGTAGGGTGGAGAGGAGGAGGACGTGGTGGAGACAGAATTACAGTGGAGGAAAATATGAAGGATGAACACAGCAGCCTTATTCCAAAAGCTTCGCCTTGGCCTCATTATGTGTTTGCCTCCCCTTCGCCATCCGACATTGCGCCCATGCCAACTTCCCCGTACGGGGGTTGCCAGCGCTTCGCAGATGTTCCTCTCCAATCCCGTCCTTCGGCTCGATTCCCCGAGCGTGCGGTCTCGACAAAAGCACGCTTTTTTGAAACGGAATCGATTCTTTTAAAAAGCGTGCGGAAAGGTGGGGTTTCCACGCGGGTCGACGGAACGATCGGATCGGTTTTTCGAGCGCCATCTGACACACGCCCTTCCCTTTTGTCGGTGACAAAGAGTGTTTTCGGTCGTGTGCAGAGGTGTCTCCTCCTCCCCCCCTGCCCCCCCCCATTAAAAGAGCAGGAATGCTCTAAACAAACATAAAGGGGGGGTAATCCCGAGTATTTGGGCAGAGGGGAGCAGAACGCTGGCTCAGCTATGTGTTTATCCTCGGTGGAATCACCCACAGATAAAAGAACTGCAGCAGCCAGCCTCTCTTTCAGAGTGGGATTAGCGGGGCATTACCCATTCTCTCTCTTTCCCTCTCTCCCTCTCCCTCTCTCGCCACTGGAGGGATGCAGAGAACGAGTGGCGGGGAGCCAGGCCACCGCCCCACGCAACTGCGGTACGTTGCGGAGCACAGCTGTTCGGCAGGATCCCTTATCTGCACCAGCTTACAGAGCTTCACGCTGTATCAGCCCAAGCAGCTGTATATTAACCCACGGGCTCGAGGCTACACATCCGAGGGCACGGCTGTGTCCCTAACCTGGGGTTCAAACCCGTGGCCCTTCACTTCAAAAAACTCCACTCTCCAGCATCCCTAACCCCTGATGTCAGAGTGTCATCATGTTTCTGTTTGCGCGGTCCTTGGTCAGGCTGAATAGAATGTGCTGTGCTGGATTCTGGATTGATTGAGTCATCAAACCCATGTGTCTGCTGGGTGTAGACTTATCGCCCTCGAAAGGCAAATGATCCACTTCCTCATTTGACTCCGGTAAGGCCCTAACGACACACAGAGCAGGCATGGAGTTTAAATGTGTTCAGAGGGCCCGATTCTGCTTAAATTGCAAATGAAGCCAGGTACCTCCTACTTTCACCACTTCCCACCAGCCACAGAAATATAATAAACATATTTTAGTGTCACAAAAGTATGTTTTTGCCAACCCATTAGCAAATCCCATAAATTCATCCTTGTTACAAAGATCACACAAACAATTTTTCTGGCCTTGTTCAGTTTTTTTTTGCCATGAAAAGGGGTTACCGTAATGAGAGTTTTCGGTTTCTTTATTTTCCCCCTTTTCCCTAAACCCAAACTTAAACCAAATGGGCTGATCCCCATAGAAACCATACCTGCTAACGTCAGGAGTAGGAAGCCGTGAGCATGTTTCTCCTCCGAGTCATAGGATAACAAGCCCTCTGCTTTACGCACTGCAGTCGCATCACCAGCCACATACCGGCCGTGTTGCCGAGGATTACCAGCACACTCTCAGTTCACGCATCTGCAGAAATCTGGCTCGAACAGGCATGACTACTAGAGGGCAATGAGACCAATGTAACTAGCTAGCGTACCCCCATAATCCTCTGGCAAGGCTGGGCCAATTGTTGCCTCGCCATATTGGACCTCCAGCCATGGCCAGTTAGGACTCAAGCACCCAATTGCATTGTTCAAGCTTTGCTTTTCAGAGGAAATATCTTCAGAACGTGAGCCGTTTGGAATCTTCTTGAACATTGGTTTCTGATATGAGCAGCCCTTCCAAATGGGAGAAAAGGGGATAAGACCTAAAAAAAGGTTTGCATTAATATTTATAATTATCTATCAATGTTAAGGATTGTGGGCTGACTTGCAGGTAATGGACAGCAGTGTGTAGCCAATCCGCTTGAACCCTGCCTTGATCCTCAAGTCTGACTAAAACTGACAGTCAACGTGTACTTAATGGTTTATCAGTGTTTCTGGCTTGTACCCAGGGCTCCTGTATGAGGTAGCGCTGATGTCAGAGACGTACGAGTAGCTGTGTGAAGGAAGGATGGAGCCACCTGTCAAAGTTCACACACTTCTGTGATAAGTGCTTTAGTTTTAAAATTTTACTCAGCAAAGAACTCCTGAAACAGCTATATGTATAAGAGAACCTTTCAGTGCTTATTTTACTCTCTCAAATACTGGTTTCCAAACACAACTGTCTTTACCATGACAAGTATATGCAGCTATTTATATCATCCCAAAATCCAAAGCCGGCTTTAAGTAATGGTTCGGGTAGGAACTGTAGTGCCCTGTGGCACCACATGTGTTGTAGGATCCAGAAAATTCTAGCTTCTCTTTAGTCAAAAATAGTTTTTGCTGAATTTTTCACAGAAAAAAAGTGGAATCCACATAATCTCTTGTTCTCATCTTCAGTTGTACTGTCCAAGTAACTGTTCTGCCGAATTTCACGAGAATCGTATGTATGGAACTAATTGAGATCTGTTCGGCGCTTGGCCATGCTCGTTGCGACGCCATAGTGAATCTTAGTAATTGTAGTTATTCCTTTGAATTTTACAGTCTTTCTTTGAGAAACGTGATCACCTGTACTTGCTTGTTTTTGTACCTCAGCTTTGAGTTCAAAAAATTTCTTTTGGGTTGTTTTACAGAAATCAACGTATTGTTATATTTTATTACCAATTGCTTTCTTTCTTTCTGTCAATCACCTTTACGAATCAATGATGTTGCATATCATGGTCAAACGTGTCAACAAATGGTGAGAACAACCAAACCTGCGCATACTAAACCGATAAATTTAAGTACTACCTGGCATCCGAAACTCTTAAAAACGAATCTCTGATACAGATATAAATACTGACCTACTGGTATTAATTACCCCATAAAGGGTTACCTTTAGGACTGGCTTCATGCCAAAAGAGCAGAGTTCCATGAATAGTTGAAAGGATTTGTAAGCGAAGGTATTTGTGCTCGGTTAAACTCAGGGGTTCCCAAAATAGGGCAAAAGAAGCTCTGATTCTGTGGCATTTATCAGCCAATGTGCACACAGGGAGAAGCACCCAAAGGCAGTCAGTGATTGCTATATGATTGCTATGGAACTCTTACAAATAGACGGAAATAATAACAAATGCATATTGATAGATATATGAAGTGTGTGAAACATGTTTATGTTTGATTTATAGCATCTGTGTGATGCAGGAGATAGAAAAACAGCAGCAGACATAAGGAAAGATGCAAACAGGTAAGTCAATGAGGAGAGAATCTCAAATGCTGAAGTACATTTGGTTTGAGTATGTCAAATTCAACTCCCCACTTCAATGGGTCTGTCTGTTACTCTCTCCTTGTCTCTGGGACCGCTAATCTTGGTCTTCGCCTCTCCTGTTCAGACAAGAGGTGGTCTTTTTTTGCAGATAGGCCTTTGAAGTGGCACATTTGCATTGGCTGTATTTGGAAGGAGGCCCGAATAGTAGAGACGATGGAACACTGCAACTTCACCGTGAAGGCTAATGCCCCACAGGACCCCAGCAGATATTGTCTTACGTCACTTGCCTTTGCGGGACGGGTCTGATGGAGACGTGGACGCCAGTCGATACAGCGTTGTGACCTTACTTCTGTCATCTTGGCGCCTTGGGCTGCAGCCGTAGACTTGCTCACTCAATACCGCTAACGGTTTGATTCACTGACATCTTTGTTCAGTCATCAATACGTCTTCCTAGACTTGCTTATGGATGCAATTACCTTTGCGTGTTTGCAATCAAATATACTTTTGTTGCAATGTAGTCTCACACAATGGTTATCTATTCAATTTTTGAAGCCCTTATTATCTAGTATTTTTGTATTTCTTTTTCACAAGATCTCAAAAAATGGCTACTTGCCTTTAGGTTGTGTCACTTCTGCCATGTAATACAGACATAAATGCCGTGGTTATTGAGTGCCTGACCGTGATTATGTTCATGAATAACATTTAGCTGGCCGCCCACAGCTACACTTCCTCTCGAGGGACGGAAAATCGTCTGTAAGTGTGAGGTGATGAAGTTAGGTGAGATTATTTTAGGGAATGGTGACTCAGCGATGGAAGAGCATGGCACTTTGCGCTTGGCTGGTAGCAGGGGCTCTCGATTGAAAGTGCACTCCACTTTACGCCAGCGTCAGAGCGCCGCTCCTCCACACCCCCGACACCCCCCCCCCCCCCCCCACCCGCTCGATCCTCTCAGCCCCACAGCTCTCCACGACGCGGCAGGAAGTCAGCTCCCCGATTCGGGTTGCGCGCCCGCAACAACAAACGCCAGATCAAAGCCTCCCTTCAAACGCCAAGACGCTTCTTTGTGATGCTCGGGTGCCTTTTTTTGTTTTCGCTTTTTTTTGTTCTCTGTTGTAATGGAGCTCACAGGAAACAAATCCTCGTGAGTGGGCTGTGGTTGGGAAAAGCAGCAACAAGCTCGGGCTACAATATGAGGAAGTAAATCCCAAAAAGACTGACCAGTTGTTGGTAAATCAACTTTGTAATAGCAATTGACATAGTGTGCTTTGTTTATCCAAGAGAAGACTTCCCTAGAGGTTTATTTAGAAACACAAAAACATGCAACGTGAAAATTTAAAGGTCAAATTATATATGCATATTGGATGAAGGGTGAAATGTACAATAATTATCATTTTTCACCAAACAGGCCTTTCTGGTTTTAAATATTGTTTTTAATATTAGGGGGTTGCACGCTGTACTTAACATCCAGGACTACAGTAAACAACATCTTTAAGTACCTAAACTTGATGCTGGATTTAGTGTTTCATTTTCACTCACACCTCACTGGAGGGGACTTAAAGACGGGATTAATTAATGGTGGTGTCAATAAGATGAGGGTCTGCATGGCTGACGATGCTCTTCGCAAGCCAGCCGGTGAAACCCGTCGTTAATCTACACATCTGCCGTGTGTCAGAGTGTCAGAGACCCTGCTGTGGTTCACTACCTCTGCTGCCTTAAGGGTGGCCTTAAGGGAAACCTGTCTGCAAGGTCAGCTGAGGACGGTGGTTTAAACGCCAATGCAATCAGAGGGCTGCTCGCGCAAAGGTTTCATCCCAGCCTCTGCTCTCGATCTTTACTTTACTTGAACTGTGCGTCAAAAAACCTGCATGGCGCTATCGTACACACGGCAAAATACCTGTCATAACCTGTCATGGCAGTGTCTTACGCCTCATGCAAAATGACACAGCACGGTCAAAATTCATGCATCGATTACATCAATATATTGACATATATTGACATCATAATGAGCTTGAGACCACTGATTTAAGGTTCTAACTTATTTTGGGAACCTTTTCGTATTATTCATATTTTTTGAAGATTTATTTGTTTTCATTTTTTTTACAGTGGAGTTAATCTGAGCATCTGTGCACACAGGTATTTTATTTATAAGATATTTTTTATACTGGCGATATAGCCATCAAGTTGAATTAAGCTATACTAGAGAGTCCTGTTTATTGTTTTGGATGTCTTCTATCTTCTGGATAAATTTCCTCTCCCCAAGGCAAATTTGAGTGCCTGGATATTATTTAGCTATGAAAAATTTGCCAAGAGAGTGCGGTTCGAGTTGTTTTCAGAGCTGAGCGTTCCAATCTACAAAGGAATTAAAGTTAATCACTGTTTACTCATTATGAATTTGTGTGACTAAAATGCTCTGGACTTATGGGCGGCTAATTAACTTCCATTTATGCACTATGGAATATGGGGTACCGTTGATGTATAAAACAACAAGAAACAGAGGGAAACAGCTCAGTATGTGTCACTCGATATGAATAATACATATTCGTCAGAATTAAATTAAGTCTGAAACAAAATCCACTTTCTTTCAAGGTTGCAGAAGTTTGCCATCTTCAGCCTTTTCCGCTCAAATAAACACATCCTCTGTTGTCGACATCCTCCTTTCGGAAAACTCTCTAAGCTTTCCTCCGGCTGTAACTGTCAGTCAGAACTGAAACCGCTTTGTCTGAAAGATCAGCTGGAACAGCCATATTTACTGCAGAATGAACATGAGTAACCAGCGATTGTCCAGAATGGTCATGTATGGATTTAAACATAATTCATGCGGGCTAATGAGAAATGTCAATATTCTTGTCAACATGGAAGATGAAACAAGAGTCTGATAAAATGTGTGGTGACACTGTGAATTGAAGTGTTACATGACATGTTTTTAAATCTCTCATGCTGCTGACAAGTGATGAGAAACAAGGCTGTGCTAAGCAACAAGGAAAATTAAGGAAACGTATCCTGAGATTACTTTAGGACTACACCTTGGAGTGACAGCCACGTATCGTTTGAAAAAATACTTTCAGCAGCGACCAGCAGCTCTATAGGTCGCACTGTTGGTCGGTTGGTTGGTCCGTTTTTTGGCCACACTTTTTGACCTAGGAGGCTGAAATTTGGCAGGTCAAGTGCGTGTGTGAAGGTATGCGTTTCTGGTCATGCTAACGGGCTAAAAGTGAGCGTGGCAGTGGGAGTTACCTGGTCGCAGCTATTGTGAATTTGCGCTTGTTTAATGGTTCCAGCAGAGGGGATTCTCTGAGGGCATTCTCACATTGTAGCTGCGCACAGCATTTAAAGACAGTCCAGTCTGTTTGCTGTTCATTAGCAGGCCTTTTTTGATATCCATAACCGTCCCATCTGAGCTCAGTCCATCACACCCATGTGGTTAATTCCTGTCTCTCCTGCTGTGGATGACGCTGAGGGCAACTCCAGTACCAGTTCAGTCTAATTCGCAATCACACACTGCAATCACTTTCAGATCACTCATATTATTACCTAAGTAGCCGCTTGAGGAAGATGTAGGTACGGGGAATTCATTTGTTGGGTCATTTATCTAATGTATAAGCAAATGGAATGAAAGTGATGCAATTCCAGCTGAATTCTTAGGTAGAGCTAACCAGTAATGTTTATATTTAATAAACAGACTTGCATGCGTTTTCCTTTTCCAAACAATGAAGGATGACTCCGTGTGGGTCTCCACTATGCCTCTAGCATTGTAAATAGTAGCAAAATACCAACATAAGGATGAAGGTTAATGATATAGTAGGTGATATGTTGTAGCAGGTGCAGGGTAACTGTGCCGAAAAACTATATCATTGTGGATCTGTCCCAGAAAAACAGGGATTATTACTTGAGAGAAGAGACTGGAGAAAGAGAATAGCCACTTTTCATCATACCATGCCTGTTATTTTTTTAAAGCTGTCATAAAAAAATATGTGCCTTCTGGGTCCGCGGCAGTTCTTTTCATTTGGACGAGGCTGCTGTGCTCCAGCCGTGATTAGACCGTGGGTAGCGCTCGGCATAGCGCAGAGCTCCATTAAATAGGAGAGGTGAGTTGCTATGGGAATTCAAAGCTGCCTGCCTGCCTGCAGTACTACAGATGTTTCTAGATTATCTCGCTGCCCTGGAGGGTGGGAATCCCGGCCCTCACCAAGATCCATCTGTGACAGGGTCACGGTTTATGCTTCCTCTCTGCCTGTCACGTTTTTTTTTTTCCCCTTTCTAGAATATTCCTATCTTTTCTGTGAACACGGCTTGGAGACTCTCCAGTGCCTCATCTCATTTGTTTTGGTTCTATAATATGCAGCATCACCTCTTTTCCATTTTTCCTGCTTTAATATTTTAAGCAGCAGGCAGTTTAAGCAGGTCTCATGGTTGCCCAATATCGATAGTTCTGCTATTTTCCCCTCACCAGCTAACAATTTTTGGGTGCCAGAACATTCCCAGAATGTTACGCAAATGTTCCAAAGACATACATTCTGTCCAGTTTTCTTGACATTCCTTAAACAGTCTTTACTTCGGAGGTTTTCTTATAACCTTGACAGAAGTTGTTCAGAACAGTGTAAAGTTCTCAGAGCGTTTGAGGAACATTCACATTATAACAGGTCAAAACCCTGTGAGAATCTGACCTAAATTTTCCCCAATGTTCTGAGAATGTTTTGTATTTGCTGGCTCCCCCTTCTTCCTTTACTTTTGGAATTGGCTGAGCAGTCATAGATCACCTGAACCCACTCTTCACAAAAGCAGGACTTAAACAGTGCATATACCCAGAGAAAGGATAACCTTGTTTCCCATAATGCATAGCATGTGCTACACTGCTGGTGAATCACATTGCATCAAGCGTATTATGACCATAGACGTAGGCATGAAAACATCTGGACTGAGTACATCTGGGACTCCTGTTCCAACATATTAAGTTGATACTGAGCACTGAGAACATATGAAACAAAGTTGTTGCTCATATTATTGGCTAGAAATATCCGCCAGGAAAATTCTGAAGTACAATTGACACCATGAAGGCAGCTTCCCTTTACCAAATTGTACCAAAGTTCACTTCACCCCTGAGGAAAATCACCACTTTGGTGATTCAACTCGAAAGCTGCAGGCAAATGTTGGCATGCAGAGACCAGAGAGGAAAGGTGTTGGCAACACTGACTAGACACCAGTCTTTCCTGTTTCCAATGGAGAGATTCCATTGTGCCAGAGCACCACAAGCAGAGGACAAATATGAACCAAAGACTGTCACTGGACAGGGAAGAGATGCTTTTCAAATGTCCAGGTTTGTCATTTTCTATAGCAGTGAATAGCGCTTAACCTCCTTACCCGTTATTATGACACGTGTCATAATAACAACACCCAACAGGCTATATGTATTTCAGGTGGTCTGGTCTAGCCAACTGTTTGAGGGCAAATCATACACTTGCTCCAATTCTTAAAAAAAGTCTTTTGACAGATGAGGAAATCCTGACATTTGTGCTTCTGGGTTCCAGTTTTTGGAGACACGACAGAAATAATGTCATTGTCAAGGCGCATGCGATCACTGATGAAGTTTGAACGAGACAATGTTGTCAAACTCAGAATAAAAACATGGTTAAAGGCTCTTTCAAGGGCTGGTGTTTCATGGCACCGCAATTAAAGGAGTACGATACTCTTTGACACATTGATTTGTGAGTTGTGCATTGATCAAATTATGGCTCCCTAGTCCCTACTTTTACGGCTGACCTCTACAAACATAACTGATAAGCCAAAATATTAAAACAGAGATGCTAACTTATGTAGATAATTAAATCTTGGCTTGATGAACAGTTTTAGGCAGATGGTTGTGATAACTCGTGGTAAAATGAGCTGTGTTTGGAGTGCTTTCAAGCACGGCTGGCAAGAGGATGTAGACTTCCTGGCGGCTGAAGTCATCAGTCAAACACTGGATGAGCAGGCTTGGAGTCAGGAACTGTGGAGAAACCCGTTTTATACCTGTGAGTGTTAGCCTGTAGGAACGGACCCCTCCCCCTCTTCTCCTGGGTCATCTCAGGTGAGGTTAGAGGCTGGAGCCAACGGATCCTGCATGTCCCTGGAGGCGTGGCCCATTGGGGTCAGCTGGCTGGGGGTATCCAATACCGTGTCCCGGGTTGACGCTGTTCTTTGCACTTTGTGAAAGTCAAGCCCCCTTGTGAGCATTGAGCCTCTCCTTTCACTACCCTGTGATTACATTAACGCTCTTTGGGATTCACTCCTCAAAGGGATGGGATAAAGGCCCTTTGGATTACAATTTCCAGTAGTGAAAAATCTATCGAGATGGTTTTTCCTCAGAAAAATTCTGCTTTCTCTGAATCTCCAACAGATAACACCACACTCCTCAGATTACGCGCTACTCGTCCGTTTGCTTTCGGTCAAGTTCTTTCGCTATACAGTGCGCTGGGGTTTCACCTTTGCACAGTGACTGACCTGCCCCTCTACTCACTTGTCCGCCGAACGTGGTTGCTGTCAAGTGGCTGGTAGGACACTGAGGAAGAGCTGAGAAAATGAGAAAGCGAAAGGATGAAGGTGTGCCTGTGACTGGCATTAATATTTAAATCTACAAGGGATCTATACGGCGTCTCTTTTTACAGCCAGCATACAGCAAGCTGTCTAGTCAGGCTTAAAGAGTGGGTGGTATATGAAAGTGCAGTTTCAGCTGGACAATAAGGGAGACAGAGAGAAGATGAAGGGGGTTAGCTCGTTGATGGCACACTTTAACTTGTCAAAGAAAAAGTATAATTTTCATCCCAGTATGACTTCTGTGCCAGCCCTGTATGAATTGGGCCAAGCTGTCTAAAAACTACATCCTATTTTAACTCAAGGGGCTATGATGGCCTTATCAAAGCCTTTAGCCCATCTTACATTTTTTTGCATACGGAATTTCAGTAACATGATTTGTGATTGGACCAAATGAACTACTTCAACCAATCATGTGGTCTCTTAGTCTTTGCACCAGCAAAACAGTTTTGCACGTACTAAATGCTTTCGTATGCCAACCACTAAATGTCAAGTCCTGGCACGAACACTAAACGATTGCATGATAAGGGCAGTGTTTTTATCTGACGATTAAATTCTTTAACCCCCCAAATGTAGAATCCTTTGAAAAATATGCACAACCACAGGGGGCCATAAAATTCAGTAGGGGGAGGGGCTAAATGGTGAAGACGTCCAGCATGGTGGCCTCCGCTCAAAGCTTCTGGAACACATCCTTCACCATAACAGTGAGGTCATTGACCTTACCTCTGGAACTCATTCTTCACTATTACAGTGAGGTCATTGACCTTTCTCAGGACAGTGAAACAAAAGAGGAACGGACCTCCAATATGAGTAAGGCAGCAATATCAGCTGTTAATATGATAGAGACAGTGCCATGGACCACTAGTGTTCTTTTTTTCATGATGGTTTTTCAAGATGAACATAAATAAAAACTATTCACACTTTCACCAAGATGTACTTGCAGTAAAAATTACATAAAAACATACATACAAAAATGTAAAATAAATGAAAGTAAATGAATACAGGTGGGAAAAATGTGCATAGTGTACAGCTTATAAGTATAAGTATATAGTACACTACATTACATCATTCACTCTTGTTGGACAGAATAAAAAACCCTCTACTCATTAAGCCTTCATAATCTCATGAGCACATAATTTAATTAAGGAGTGTATTGTCTTTGGTCTTACAAGGGAGTATATTACCACCACTGGTATGGCAATAGCTGATATCACAGGTATGAGGAGTGTTTTCGGCTGGTCTTTCCTGGAAATTTCCGGTAAGACAACTCGCTGCAAAGCCTTTTGAGTTTTCTCAACTTTTAGGCAATGAAGTTCATTCAGTAAAGATTCAATGCTCAGAGAACTTCATTTCCAAAAAGCCCTCCAGGAAATTTGCATAAATTTGAAAAATTTTTAAAGATTTCAGTTGCTCAGTACCAAGCTATGTTGGACATTGTGTATCTTAATTGTGTAAATTACCCATAAAACATTCAAAGTCCCTAGATAAGAACAAATTTGGGTACAATTTGGTACAAATTTGCGTTTGAGACCATGGTTGGGGTAAAAACCCCCGGACAGCAGCTTAGAACCACTGCTGCAAACCGTTGTCAATGTATCCGATATGAAACCCAATGCTAAGAATTGGAGATTTGCGCGGATAGATGGATGAGATAGGAATATTGAGCTAAACATTCACTTGTCAAAAATAAAATTCTTTCATGTGGAACTGGTAATAAGCAGGGGCAGTGAACAAGGGAGTATTCCAACACCATAGTCATGCCAGGTTGACTTTTTTATTTTAAATATTTATGTCAGTGTTAGAATGCAAAAATGTGCAGTCTCTCAGAGAAGTGGAAAGAACTCTACGGAATTCAAGAACACCCCCATAGTGCCTGTAACCGTTCCACTGTTTTCAGGTCAGTGCTTCTCACTGGATCTGATCCAGTTCTTTGCACACAGCACAAAATAGGCTACCCTTTCTTTTGGTGGGGGAGCTGGAGGGGATTGTTCGGCTTCCCTTACAGGTCAAAGGTCACAGCATAGGGAATTTCAGCTCCTTTCAGTTATTTCACTTTTTTGGGTCACGTGATGCGATGCAAGCGTACCACACAAAGTCAAGAATGTAATTGTGATCTGAACTTTACAAACAATCACAAAACTAAGTTAATACAGAAACTGGGCATGGACAATATATTGTGGATGATTATAGTAATATTTTTATATCAGCAAAATATGGTAAGATATTAATGAGGATAATTCAATGTTATACTTGTCAGTCATTTCTTCAAAATGCCTTTAAAATAAAACTTTATAAACCTGTCAATCCTGTCTCATCCTTACAACGTAATATATCATAGACATGTAGAAATGAACAATTATCATTCTATTATGTGTAATAAAAAAATTTGAAAATAAGTTTCATTTTTAAGGTTTGGTCATCCAATGGCAATTTCTCTGTCAGTGGGCCTGTATATATTTTTGGAAACAGGTTCCTATTTTTTCAGTCCTGCACATGAATCTCCATATATGAAAAGGCATGTTTATATTTTCCATTTTTGAATAATCAAACATTAATCTTGGACTTCATACCATAACAGAGTTTTTGAAATTAATCTTTTAACTAATTAGCTTCCTAACTCGTTAACACAAAAGCTGAATAAATTTCACTTTTGTATTATGATCAGAAAGTCGGATTTGTTGTTTATGTTACAAAAAGTTGTTAAACAGTAGTAAATTAACATTGTATTCTGTATGAGTCTCTCAAATACCTCTTTTGGTGGCCTTTTCCCCTTTTTGGAAACTCCCAACCTTCTGTTGTAGTGTTTCCCAGCATCCTTTGGGGGCTCATGTTTTCATTCCTTTAAGGTGTCAGAGTCATATTTTGTCATATTTCTCCTCTTCAGTTCGACAGGGTACATGAAGGCCTACCCTGCTTGATCATCCATTTTTGCTTCTGGGCATATATGGATTTTCCGCATGAGATATGCATGCATGTACTTGTTTACATATGCACAATACAGATCTAAATATTTCAAAACCTGACAGATGTCTGATATTCTATGTCCCTCAAAAGACCAGTACCTTTTCTCTGTCACACCATTTGGCATTTTTGACAGCTAAACACACTTGGAAAAAGCTGACAATTTATGACATACATATTTCTATTACACATAGAAAAGAAAATATTGCCAAAATATTGACATCATCAAAATACCTGGAAATATCAGGACGTTTTCTTCATCGCCAACCACTACCAGAAAGCCTTCTTGCCACCAAAACAGTAGTGCCAGAGCAATATTAACTTTGGTGGTTAAAATAAATACAGCAGCTCCTGTTGTTCCTCTCTGTCTTTAGTGTGAAGGACCTTGGGTAATATCGAGGTGCCAGGTGACAGCTTCATTTTTCACACTGAATGCATTTGTGGGGGATACTCTGCAGTGTACTTTCTCTGCGGAGCACTTGCAGGTGTATGTCACAGCGCTGAGAACAAAGTGTGCCCGTTTGCGGTCTTAGGCCTCCATAGCGGACGCCGCGTTCCCGTGCATCAGGAAACACTATGCCGATCGGTTCCAGAGGAAGACACTATTCTTAGAAGGCTTATTTCACAATGTGCTTTATTACCTGGTGCGACAAGGTCACCAATAGCTGCCCCTGATAGCCAATAGCTGAGTGCATCACTCAACCTCCTTCAGCATAACGGTATGCCCTTACACACACACACAAAATAAACCCCTGACCTTTTCCCATGTTGTTCTAACAAGTATAAGTCATGGAAAACAGTTTAAAACAGGAGCCAAGCATTAAATATGAGAAAATAACTATTTAGTACTTCATCACACCCCTTTCAATGCAATTAATGCATCCATAAACAAACTAACATGGGCAGACTAAATGAGTGTGTGAAGATTAAAGTGGTGTATTGAAGATCAAAGGATACCTACTTGGTACGCCAGAATTGTCCCCATTGAACAATGACTGGAAAAAGTAAACAGCATTATTGGTTAATATGAAAAGAGTTGATGAAATTAATTCTTGAAAACAGCATATAAATATAAAAAATACTATGAATCACACACAGTGCAGTCAAATTAGGGTAATGGAGCTCCGCTGTGTGACTCACTCAAGTTAAGTATGATGTCGCGGCCAAGCAAACATCGCAGTAACACTCTAACATGGAATAACGGTGCTTGGAAATTAGACTGAAAGGGCTTTTGATCTCCTGAGGGAAGGAAATTGAGGAAAGTGGCAGTTTTTTTTTTGGTCAGTCTAGTTTAAGACCTCATTGTGCTTTGAGTCTGACTCATGAAGTGACTGTAGTGAAACAAAAGTGATTCTAACAATTTAAATGGGCATGAATACACATGAGAAAATGAAACCAAAGAAAATGTTTAAGTGGAATATAATTTGCTGGGGAAACATTACATAGTGTGGCACATGAATCTTGTGCAGGTAAAACAAAAGAAAACATTCTGTACGCATTCAAAGTGCCCTTTTCAGAGTATTTACGCCTTAAGGATACAGTTTGGAACTTTTGGGACAATATTTCAGGTTGGGTATCCCTGGAAATCTGTGCATCGTGTGATCTGACAAAATGGATAATGCCGTTCCAGGCATCACAACCGCGATAATAGAGATACTTAAACCTATCGGCATCTGACCGAGTAGACTTATTCTGTTTTGCTGATGGTGATGGTGTTTTTAATGCGGTTAAAAGAAGTCCGTGATTGACAGCTCATTGTAGATCCACTCATTATGGGGTTTGTAAAGACATTACCTTACATCACATTGATTTAGAAGATTCTCTTATAAAGAACAACTTACAAATTTTGGTGAACATTGAGGGCATCCACCAGATTATGAGTAATGGTGCATGAATTTAGCTAACCGTGCTTCTAGACCAGCAAGTAGCCAACCTAAGCACCATCGCCAAGCAATAGTGTAAGTTGGTTATGCTAGTCAAAGTTAAAATACAACCAACAAATACCACTGGTATATTCACTAAAACATACCACAAACTCAAAACCATTGACAACGGACTTTATAAAAGACTGATTTAAGACCAATAATATGAATATCTTCTGTCATTTACCTGCACAACATCCCTGGTCATCATCTATTAAAATGAAAGCAGCAACATTGATATGATAGCTTACCCCTCCGCGACACCATTTTTGCAGGTCTTCTAAGAATAAAGAAAGTTAACAGCTGATAAGTTCATGGCCTGAATGCAAACAGTGGCAGTGAGCTTGGCATCATCCAGAAGTGTGTAAACTATGTGTCACAGTGGATCAAATTCGTGATACATGTTTATCGTGAATTTTGAGTTTTAATACGATACGAAAGACGTTCTAAGATTGAGTATGTGTTTACAACCCCTGGCAATTATAAAGCAGCAAAATTCTTGGTTATTTTTTACGAGGTTATCATTTATCAGCCAATTTCAAATTTAATTCAGTGTAACGTACAGTTCAGGCCTGACACAACATCCGTATATTAAAACCGTGATTTAACGTCTATAATTGGAACATGGAATTCGATATATTTTCTGCAAGAAGTCCGTAGGTAAAAATGAACTCTCACTGGATGTATCAAGTTTGCATCAGGCCATTATGCTTCCCACAGCTCATTTTATGTCCAGCTGAAGAGGTTTACTGTTTTCTATTTTCCGTTAACATCACCCAAGGTTGTCTCGAAGCTGTATTTTACTTAAACTGGTGTATATCTAAATTGCATTTTATGCAGACTACTGTACATCTACACTGTATTTTATTTAGACTGGTGGAAATCTAAGATGTGTTTTGCTTACGTAAGTGTAAAATGCTACAGTAAATGAATTATATTTATTCCAGTTGGTGTTTATAAATACAGCAAAACAAATCAGGATCTATTTTGTGCAAATGCAAGGAACAATTATAAAAGTATCTGGTGGATAATTTATCTGAAAACCTAGATTTATGTACTGTCTGTGTCAAATCAGTTGATTTAATAGTGGTTTGGAAAGTAATCATTGTAGCCAATATAACTGTCCAACATTGTTTGTGGGAAAATGATGCCGTAGATTTGACATAAACATGGCCACAATGACTCAAGGTAAACAGCTATACTTTGACCATTTTGCCATTAGTTTGGCCCATTAAAACAGAGCCTATCAAGTTCCAATTCCAGCCAGAACAATTTATATTGATATTTGTTATTTTAAGGCCCACCCTACCTTCAAATGGATTATAAACTCTGTAAACAGGATTTTGGGATGCCAAGTGTTACCATTTCCCTCCCACCATGCTCAGACAATAACACCCTTTATGTTTTGAGGCAGCACCACGCAGCCTACATGTACCATAGCCAAATACCGCCCCCAACTTTACCATTTATTTACCATGCCAGTTACGTCCAATGACAGAAGAACATATTCTGTAATCATAAAATGGATTCATGCAGGGCTAATGGCTTACACTTGGGGAATTTAGTGTGTTCATAGTCCTCTCTCACAGAAATATCAGTCACCCTCTCGTAAAGCATGCTAAGGGCATCAACGCCTTCGGCACATGTTAACCTTTTTTTGCGCGCGCAGTTTCAGTGACATGATTTTTGACCGGAGCAAACAAACTACCTGAAACAAGAAAAGCTGTTTTGTGTATACTAAATAGTTTAGCAAAGCAGGCCCTAAGTGCATTTCAAATGATGTCTTGTCCGCTTATATTATTAATGATGTGAAGTTAAATGATGCTGGTGGAATGAACAGGACTGGCCTCTCTTCAATTTTGAATATCCATTTGAAACTGCATGCAGTTAGCAGTCAAGTGGACAGCACACAGAGGATGTTTCAGTCCTCCAGCACCCAGAGCAGGTTTCAGTCCTTCAGCACCCAGAGGAGGTTTCAGTCCTCCAGTACCCAGAGCAGGTTTCAGTCCTTCAGCACCCAGAGCAGGTTTCAGTCCTCCAGCATTCAGGGCAGATTTCAGTCCTCCAGCACCCAGAGCAGGTTTCAGTCCTTCAGCACCCAGAGCAGGTTTCAGTCCTTCAGCACCCAGAGGAGGTTTCAGTCCTCCAGCATTCAGGGCAGGGTTCAGTCCTCCAGCACCCAGAGCAGGTTTCAGTCCTCCAGCACTCAGAGCAGGTTTCAGTTCTCCAGCACCCAGAGCAGGTTTCAGTCCTTCAGCTTCCAGAGGAGGTTCCAGTCCTCCAACACCCAGAGCAGGTTTCAGTCCTTCAGCACCCAGAGGAGGTTCCAGTCCTCCAGCACCCAGAGCAGGTTTCAGTCCTTCAGCACCCAGAGGAGGTTTCAGTCCTCCAGCACCCAGAGCAGGTTTCAGTCCTTCAGCACCCAGAGGAGGTTTCAGTCCTCCAGCATTCAGGGCAGGTTTCAGTCCTCCAGCACTCGGAGCAGGTTTCAGTTCTCCAGCACCCAGAGCAGGTTTCAGTCCTTCAGCATCCAGAGGAGGTTCCAGTCCTGCAGCACCCAGAGCAGGTTTCAGTCCTTCAGCACCCAGAGCAGGTTTCAGTCCTTCAGCATCCAGAGGAGGTTCCAGTCCTGCAGCACCCAGAGCAGGTTTCAGTTCTCCAGCACCCAGAGCAGGTTTCAGTCCTTCAGCACCCAGAGCAGGTTTCAGTCCTCCAGCACCCAGAGCAGGTTTCAGTCCTCCAGCACCCGGAGCAGGTTTCAGTCCTCCAGCATTCAGGGCAGGTTTCAGTCCTTCAGCATCCAGAGGAGGTTCCAGTCCTCCAGCACCCACAGCAAGTTTCAGTCCCTCAGCACCCAGAGCAGGTTTCAGTCCTCCAGCACCAGAATCACACAGGTGGGCTACAGAGTATAGAGTTACTGTAGCTGGCTGTCCAAACTGTGAGGGAAACACATGTATGTATGTGCCATCCTGGACTGACAGAGGATTATTTGGAATGGTGTGGGGCTGACTATTAAGATGGCTCATTCTGAATCAAGGTGTCAGGAAAATGGTGCGCAAAAACTCTAAACGCACAATTAAAATCCTACAAATTACAAATAGGAACTGTCTTCTTTCTGCGGCATAAAATTTGATTTCTAAATGAATGGAACTCAACGGATGCTCTTTGGAATATGTAATTAAATAACTGTACAAGAAGGCTACATTATCCCTATTAATTAAATGCATGTTTTTGGCTGTGCATGCAACATCAGACGGAATATCTATTCACAGAACCCAGATACAATAAGGCAAAAAAAAAAATGTCTGAAGGATTTAAGAATGAGAACTGCCAAAGAGATAATCTGTGGGCAAATATATGCACCCACACATGGGCACTGCAGACCTTCTTCACCACACAGCCAAGAATAAAACTTCAGACTGTTAGGAGCAGACCAGAACATTGAGAAAAAGGCCAGAAAATACAAACCAGCTGATCAATATACATCATCTTGGATAAGTTATGAATCATATGCCACTATTCATATTTTGCTCTAGGCTGTATTTTAACTCACGGACAAAACTTGCACAAAAATGTGCTTCATATTTCCAACTTTCATTGCAGACCAAAGAAGTCAGTCATTCAGTGGACCTTAAAATATGATTCACAAACATCAGAGGATGCCTGAATCATGAAATTGCATGTCATTCACTGGAACTGAAAAGAAACTCTTCAACTTGTTGTTTTATGGGGAAAATTTTATGGGGCCAGCTAAAGTATGTAATGACAAGCGTTACCTTTTGATAGCCGTCACTAACACTGTCACATTGTTAGTTGAATGCCCTCACATTGAGGGTAAATTTTGACAACCCAGCTATGCCTGTAAACTGTTTCCCTCTCAGCTCTTCTTCCTTGTACTCATGACAACCCCTTTGTGAGTAAACGGTTGTGAAACAGGTAATGTTCTCAAACGCACTGTAAATTATTGTCACCATAACGCGTTCGGTTAGCGACCATATTTCTTTTTTCGGCCCCTCCCATAGACAGAACGTTGCCCTGGTGACTGCCGGGTTACGTGATGACGCTAGATGTATATGAGCGCGAGCGGCGGGATCTCTTTCCCTTTACCGCCATCAGCGCGGAGCTTTTTTCTTGGAGACCGCTTCACTGCGCACTGCCATCGAGCAAAGCCGCCAGGAAAGAAAGGTAAGCGCTAAACATGTCGGAAAATAGGCGAAACTCAGCCCTGACAAGCGAATTGAACGTCTTCGTCGTAGTTGCCTTTGTATTTATGATTTGGGCCCGGTGGGTCGTGTTGAGATATCCGTTCACAGAAATTCTCGAAACGAGTAAAAAATATGTTGCTCGCTAACGATAGCTAGCTAGCTAGCTAACTCAGACAGCAGCCATTGACTGAAGCTCCACCATGATGCATGTGTTATGCACGGTACTGGGGGGGTAAAAAAAAAAAGAATTGAATTTTTTCTTTTCGCTTCGAACACTTGTCGTTGATGTGATTCGGTGGGTGACAGGGAATGGCGAATGCATTTTGAGTTTGAAGCGCAACAGTGACGATATTAACGAATAAATCTGGACTTGACCTTATTTCTTGAGTAACGGGAGGCGAGTGTTAGTGAGCAAGGGAGTTTCTGAGATCTGATCACGTTGTAGAATGGAAATCATGGCTGCTTGTCAGCGCAGGCGAGTAGATAAACGTTACCGAAATCCCATGCGAGCGTATGTTCTCGCATTTGTCGACCATGAAGATGCTTACTGGCGGCGTTTGTGCTTCTTTGCTAGACGTCTGCTAGTTTTATCTGTATGAATGTAGCTGGCTAGCCACAGTGTTTTGTTAACTTTACAATCTGTGACCACTTAGCCAGCTCCACTGGCAGTAGCTAGTTCTTAAAGTTTCTTGCGAGCTACTTGGGAGTGTTTTGGAAACGGTAAAATCCTCCAGTTCAATCATTTTAAGTGATTGTTTTGAATGTAAAGTTTGTAGCTAGCTGTATGTAACATAATGGGCAAGCTTGCCAGACAGCAACACGTTTCTCTTTGCCGGGGTGTAGGGCAACACGTGGCTGTCTGGTGGATGACTAGCTAGCTGGCTATTGAAAGGTTATTCGCATATTCCTAGCCAAATGTGAGTGGCGGAAGAAGGCAGCTCGTTCTTTCTCTAGGCCAGGCGCAGACAGCGATGGCAACGGGAAGGCAATTTAATTAGCTTAAATGTTTTATAAGCCTAATAAATCGTCAGGTCGCACCAATTAATTGCTGCGTGTCTTCAGTTCTGGGTAGGTGATACGTTACAGTTAATTTCGACTCGAGCGATGAACAGGAAAATATCCCGTTGATACAACATGTCGCATGTCGTGACAATGGATTATGTTGCTCCTGCACGGCAGAGCATTGTTTTTTTTTTTGCCCGTGAGTAGTTAGGCTGTCCTTTCCTAAGTGTTACTGTGGAATTGTTTTTGTCCTTTTCTCAGGAGTGAATGGACATCCATGATTCCAGCCTTGTGTCGACGTGAAATTATGTATTGTTGCTATTTACATTCTGCTGGATAATGAAAACATTAACCAAAGTTTTATAAGTTTTGTGTACATAATCATCATCCTCGTGTTAATCATGCATGTCGTATATGCATATGGACATAGTAATGCCTTCGATTTTCCTGACTGCGTGTGTGTCATCCACATCTTTTACTCATAATAGAATGTTTAAATGTTTCATGAGTCACACCCAAGTCTTGACAGTTGAAGTGTCACATTTCTGATTTAACCGTGAGCATTCAGAATTTACTGGAAAGATTTTCAGGCCCAGGCTATGGTGTGATGTCATCTGGAATGACTGCAGCCCGTGTGATTCTCTTGTTTAGGACTTGCGTGTGACAGTTGGAATCCAGTAGTGCTCCACTTGCACCTGTTCATGTAGATTCCAGATTGGCATTGAATAAAGGAAGATGAATTCACATAGGCATGTGTAAGGACGTGGTAATGAAGTGTCAGTTACCGACATTAATGATTGTTTATGGAGAACTGGATCACAGTCAAAGCATGAAAAGGATTCCTGAACACAAACAACTGGAAGCTGTGGACTTTTTTTGTGTGACTACAGAAATGCTGACACTTCCTTTTGTTGACTGTGCGTGCTCTGGTTTCCACTAAATGAAAGTGGGAGCTGCTGGCTGCAAAGGGCTGCACCTCATGACTGTTGCAGGCTCACCTCAGTATTGGAAACTTGCCAGGCGCTAATACTCGGATGACATTTAAATGAAGTTCATCGGTTCCCCCCGCCCCACCTCCACCAACACCCCCCTCCTCCATTGTATCACAGTATTTTGTGGTCCACACGCTCATGAAGTCAGACCGTTATCTTTCCTGTTTGCAAGACAATAACATGCATGTTGCAGCTTAGCGTTTGTTTAATTTGCTGTAGGTTAAGTGTTTTTGGTGTCTTGAGTTTCAGATTGCTTATCGCTGTGCCGTTGGAATATTACTCTGTACAGCTGAAAGTTCAGAAGGTGGGGTACACAGGTCCACAGTCTCTGCTTGCAAGCCCATTTAGTTGTTCACATCAAGGATAGTAGGTTTACAGTGCCTACTTCTAACATTCATACATCAACAAAATTGATTAATACAGGGGTATTTTGAACTTGTATATCCAGTTAGTGTAGGTATTTACAAATTGGTCCACTTGAAGCTATAGGCTGTTTTCCTGTTCTTATACTGATATGGATGGAGTGAGCATGGGGCCACAGTACAGTGCACATCACCCATGTGAATATTCATGAGTTAACTTGGTTAAATTTGAAAGCGTGTGTAAACCCTGGGATAAGAGTAGGGCATTATGAGAGAAAACTCTATGATTCTCAGGAAAATGCAACTGGCAGTGACGTTAGCTATGCAATTGTGCTCTGCTGTGGTTTGGAAGACCCCTGAGCCACCTTCTGAAAATTGGGAAATGTTTTTGTTTTTTCCCATGGACCATTCAGACTGTCACTGCATTGTTAAATAAATCATCTTATGCAAACCTTATTGAAGTTTGTTCAGATCACAAGGAGGCATCATGAACCAAGATAAGACTGTAGAGTACTCATGCCTTTTTATACAAGTGGTAGGAAATTCTTTATGCAAATGCAAGACAAATTCTTATAAGTTGAGTTCTATCTCAAGAGCAATTGACCTAGTAGTCATTGGCATTAAACGTATAAAACAAGGTTTGAAGCTGTTAAAATTCGTATTTTTATTGCTTAGTGCTATTGTGAAGGAAGATTATGAAATTCACCAAGGTCTTTTGCACCATAGGCTTAGATAAGAGTCATGATCTTTGTCTTTGCTTTCATGGTAAACTTTAAAATCTATTTAAAGGTCTACTGCAACCTACTCTGCTGTGTAAATCTTAATATATTGGATGCTTTTACACTAGCTAGTGTAAGGAGAGCAATGAAAATGGGTCCCCTCACCCCAAATTGTAGTTAACGGTCAGTATGAATGGTCAGTGTGTGTTCCCATAGCAAGCAGCTATTCCCCCACTTGTTGCTCCAGGCTGAAACTAAGTAGGTATGGTTTTGATTAGTATGTGGATGGGGAGAAAACTGAGTTTCAGTTTGAAGTGGTGATGGAGGACCAAATAAACTTCCAGTGACCCAGTGCAGGGAGAGGGACTCTGTGCTGTGCTGAGATGCTGAGTTGCAGAAGAGCTGTAGAGCTGATTTACTGTGGTCGTTAAAGATGCCATGGCTCTTAGTGTAAAGAGATGAGGGTTCCCTGGCACCCTGGCAACAATCCCAGTCTGCCACCCGATCGTCCCCCAGTTCAAATAGCGGTTTTTCTCCCTGGCTTTGGTGTAATGCTGCAAAATGGCTGCCATGCATCAACCATGTGGATGATGCCCTTTGGGGTGGTGGTTTAGTTTCCTCATTCACTATAAGGCACTTTTGCCCCATGGATGCTGCCATTATGGATGTTATTGCTGTCGTTCTGTAATGTCCGTTATCATTCTGAACTCAACATGGAGGTGCGAGTAACATGCAAGTAACATCGATGATTTTTGTCCTACAGTAGTAGGATGAATGTTACAGAACAGTCGGGAGAATCAGATGCATTCTCTAAATATTTTTAAAGCAGCATAATGGATGATGAAATTCACTGTGTGTTCACAAAACCCACAGATGTACTGCTGAATTTCAGCATTTGGCAGAGGCTACAGCATGCTATCGGTTAATTTGGCTAAAAACTCTTCATTATCAGTTGGAAGTATTGATGAGAAGGTGACTGTGTATGACCAGCTTGGCAACCAGCTAGCTAGCAAGACTTTTGTGAGACTGGTCATCTGTGGATCATTCGGGCCACATTGTGATCTCACAGATTTTTACCATCCAACAATAGCTGGTAATTGGCAGCCATTTTCAGATGTTCAATCATAGTTTTCCTATAGTTGAATGTTTCCCATATCTGTTTTGAAGATAATTATTTGCCGTAATCTGTCTATTTGAAGATTGACTGTTTCTGATGAATGGAGGGTATTTAAATCAGAAAAATCGAGTAACTAGAAAAAATCTAATTGGTTTTATAGGGCATTACTGTCAACTAACAAAACAGCAATTTTGGCTTTTTTCTAACCCAACTTATGTAAACAGGAAAACTATTTCAAAATACCATGTCTGGTAAGGTAATATAATGCTAATGAGCTAGGCAGCTAGGTGGATATATAACTGCCAGGCGGATATCCAGCTATCAGGCATGCGGGAGTAGGCTGGGGATAACATTACTTTGAAAGCCAACTTAACATGAAGGCAGTTTGTAGTGAGAAATAGGTGATATCAGGGCTCAAACTCTGGTGGTATAAGCTGTGCAGGCATAGGTAGGCCTGCTGCAGTGCCGAGGGCAGCCGAGATGACTGCCCAGATTGTCTCTCATTCGGTGGTGCTGAGGACGTTGTTTGCCGCGTTTTCAGCCATCTTGTTGAAATTAGTTAGATTTCGGTCATATGCCAGGATTGTGATCTTGCAGTGGTGCTGTGCCAGGACAGCAGAAACACTGAATGTTACCAGCAGATACACTGAAGTGTCAACTGAAATGCAGAGTTTTGTACTGCATGATTTAATAAAAAACAATAGCTGACACTTGTGTGGGCTGCCAGTAGATATTTTTAATGTGACACATGTTTTTCATGGGCTGTTTGATACGTTAGAAGCACTCTGCACATCGGTCGAATGCTGTCCCGTACATGATCATATCCATAAGATTCTTGGTTAACAGCCCTCAATTTCTGTGATATATACAAACAGAGTATGTTATTTCATCCTGCCATGTAAATATGGTTTGTGATGTTTTCGTTTTTGACACTGATAGCATATTTCTCCAGTATTGTGCTATTTATGTCTTTATTCAGGGTACGTTCCTATGTTAAATACCAGGAAATCCTGCTACTGGTCTCAGTGTTGGAAGCCATAAAATGTGAAGCTTTTTAAAAAATTAAGATTACGACAGGTGACATATGTAGGGTAGGTAGCTACTTTTGAGCTACTACTCAATAAAGGATTTGCATTCCACAAATTGTGTTTTTAGGTAAAAATTACAGAAGTTGGGGGATATGAACCATGCCTCTATGGTGTTTGTATCTCTGAGGCTCTCCTGGAATTACAGCAGGTGATGAAATTTGAAGAGCGAGTATGCAAAATGCTCTCTGGTCTTGAAGTGCTTCCATTTGGAAATATGTTTTTTGTTTTTTAATTTGGACTGCTAGACTGTTTTTGGAATTGAATAAAAATAGCAATGAAATTGTTGTTTTCAAAGTGGTTTAAGTACATGCCTTAAGACTCTTCCCATCAAAGGGGAAATTCTCTAAAAAGCTGTCAAGCATAACAGTAGAGTAAAATGGTCAATTCTTGCACTGCTCTCAAAAGGATGCCCACACATGAGTCTGCAAGTTGGCTGTCCTCTGACCTTAAGTTATTGAAATATGACACTTGTAGGCCTGCGTTTCCCGATTTTTGTTGAGTCAAGTGCGTATTGAGCAGAACTCCTTAGTCATCCTGAGGGTTGAAGCAGTGAAAGCGAGAGGACCTGGACAGGAAGGTCGCTCCCTCCGTTCTGTATTTTAAAAGCGCTTGGGTCATTTCTCACTGTGCATTTTCAAGCCTTTGTTCTTTCCCATGAATAATTTGCAGAATGGGAGAGCTCCCAGTGGACTGTAAAATGTAGCAGCGTTCCTTTGACGAGTCCCCCAATGGAGCAAGGGTTGCAGTTCTGAAGCTCGAGATGTATTAAATTGTGTGAAATCCTAAGAAAAGACATTATTTTGCTGAGTTTCTTCAGGGTATGTTTCCCTTTAAATGCTGCATCCAAGGTCTTTCCCCGTTTTGTATTTGCGCGACACTTGTAATTGTCATCCCATTGTTTCTTTCTGTTGATCGATGTGATGGTTCTGGCATACAATTTTGTTTCAGGTTTGTTTACAGGGTTCGCTCGTGGCCATTTTAAAATGACAGGAAGACCACTTTGTGTGGATGCAGAGAACAGCTTCGGTATCTTGCTTGTTAGTGTCAGCCTGGAGCAGCTTTCTGTTCCCAATAACCTAGCCAACTGAAACCCTCACTGCTGTCGTCTTGTTAAACTGAAACTGATCTAGGGTCAGTGCTTGGGATGCCTAATCGCAGAAATGTCAGACTGAATCCAGTGGCAGTCTTTGATCTTTAACCCCAGCTAAATGTTGAGTTTAAAAATGTTCTAGAAAGTACAGTGTGTTTCAAGATGGTATCCTCCTAAAGAGTTGTCACTGAATTTGTTTTATACAGACACTTGTATGCCACTAGTGTAGATGTTTTCTTTTTCAGGGACTTTCCTATCATTAGTCTCTGTAGATGTAAAAATAAACCAAATGAACCATAACCAGCATGGGTTATATATGGCCATTTTTTTCATTTTTGCCAGTAAATGCTAGGGTACTATGGTTGAGTACTGACCTAGAAATCAGTAACTAACGTTTAATTAATTCTTGAATTCAAGTTATTATAGTAGTGAAGAGTTAAACCTTGCTGAAATGATGTATGAGGCTGTTATAGCTGAGCTAGGATAACATCTTTGTTGCCATGAGTATACTGAAATGCTTTATGCATACACACACACAAATCAGTGTATTCTTGTGAAATGCCTTTTTTTGGGGTATCAGCCTGCTAATTAAATTTTTCGTGGAATTATTTTAGGGACCTCTTTGCCCCTGTGCATGGCTAACATTGGGCAGAAGAATCGAAATCTGTGTCGGAGGTAAAGCTGCCACCAGGAGCAATGCGCATCAGCCTCGTTTAAGTGCAAATAAGCGGAGTTCACTGAAGAGTATTTCACTATATTTCAGAGATAATCTACGTGTCAGAAATATTAACTATAAGCAGATGATTGTATTTCTAGCCCGGCTGTTTTTGGTTTTGAGTCTTAAGTTTCCCTGGGCTGAAGGGGAAAACTGTTCTCTGGAGAATGTCGCACCTGTTTAATTGAGACATTCATTCAAATTTAATCGAGCTTTACCCCTAAAAGGCACAGGCAGCACCCTGGGGACATAAACTAAGAAACTGGGCCAAGTGAATCTCCAGGTCAGTGTCAAATTTTTTAAATAGCCTGTAACACATTAAGAGTAATAATCATTTGCTAAAAGATTGTGACAAAACAAGAATCCCACAATAGGGCTGCAACAAAAAGCGCATCACCGCCATACCGCGGTATCAGGAGGTGTACTGCAGTGAGCCCATCACCGCCATTACAGTCATAACAGCTTTTTTTCCATTATCTGAGAGTGCTGCCATCCTCATGTAGCTTTTGATCTCAAAGATCTCATAAACTGTGGACTGTGGATCTCGTATAAGGAGTGGCAGTGATTGTGCTATCGCATTTAATCTGCTTTTATTTCCTTGTCGATATGACACAGGGAAATATTAGCCTAATGTTACTTAATGTGGATGGCATTAACACAGAAAATACAGATGGAATTTGTGACAAGAAAAAAGTCTGTACATGTTCAGACGCACTTTCAGATCATTGGCCTTGTATTCTTGTATTAATTTAAAAAAAAAAAAAAAAAAAAAAAACTAATGATAGGATGCAGCGCAATGCATCGAGAATTGTTTTTATAATCGAATCGCTGCCCATTGAATCGTGAGACCAGTGAAGATTCGCACCTTTAGTATTTGAGCTGTTTGATTTCACCCCCTTCTCACCAGTCTGTGTTTGAGCTGTTTGACTCCACCCCCCTTGCTCTCCAGTCTGTGTTTGAGCTGTTTGACTCCACCCCCCCTTGCTCTCCAGTCTGTGTTTGAGCTGTTTGACTCCACCCCCCTTGCTCTCCAGTCTGTGTTTGAGCTGTTTGACTCCACCCCCCTTGCTCTCCAGTCTGTGTTTGAGCTGTTTGACTCCACCCCCCTTGCTCTCCAGTCTGTGTTTGAGCTCTCTAGCTTTGCCCTCTGCTCCAGTCTGCTCTGCAGGCACCAGGCTCTGATGCCAGGTGGATATTGGCTGACCATAATCCCTCTCTCACCCTGGCGAGGTCACGGCTCTGCATGTGACCAGGGCACCAGGCACTGTTTAGTGGCAGTAGCCACAAGGCCTACCTACTGCATCTGTAAGCAGGCCAGATCAGTAGGCCAAAGCCTGTGCTCTGCTATCAGGTTCCCCAGATACTGCCTAAATACAGTCCAGATGACCTGTGGGGGGGGGGAAAGGGTGTCCTCTTTACAACTGTAATCCCTGGTCTGGCATTTATTTTGTTGAGGAAAAGAGCCAGAATCTGTACATATCTTTTGTGGACTTTACTCAAAGATTATGTCATGGATTCGAACATGCATTGTTCATGTGATAAGGAGAAGGTGTAGTGACATGGATTTTCCAGTCTTTTTGTGAGAGTGATATTTAAAAAAACCTTGTTCCTTTGTAGATGGCTCATTGTCCAAAATTGTCAACACAATGTGTGGAGCTGTCATGGCAGCAAAGAAACATTATGGCCTTCAGATGTGAATCATAATGAAAAGCTAAAGGTGTGAGGTCAGCAAACCCTCAAATCTGTGATCAAAAGCATTCTCTTCTGTAATTGCAAGACAATCTGTTTAGAAATTCATCAAGCAGCTAATTTGGTGGAAAACAACGTGTTTCACTGTTAAATTTGTATCCTTCCTCTCCTCTCTGCCTTCTAGGAATCACCTGGACTAAACCAAGATGGCAGACATTGACAAGTAAGTACCAAAAAAAAAAAAAACTCTGCGTGTCAGTCAGCTCCAGTAAAAGGTTTTCTTCCTGTGCGAGTGTCCCTTTCCCAAGCACACAAAGCGGCCTAATGGTATTTCTTTCCTCACGGTTTGGGGCCCAGCCATGCATGCAAAAGGGCCTGAAATGACATGATCGAGTATCACAGGCGAGATGTGCCCCCCCCCACCCCCCCCCCCCACCCCCCACACAGCTCCCTCCCTTTCCTCTCTTCCCATTAGCGTAGCCCCAAAGCATCTCAAACACTGACAAACATAGCACTGTGACCTGCTGAAAATGTGCTTTGGTCGGGCAGGGGGGGCAGAGCACTTCCTGTCGCTCCCCGCATGGCTTTTGTGTTACGGGAGCTGGAGCATTTCCTCCTGGCTTCATGCTGCTTCTGCGGTGTCGTTGTGTTGTTTATCCTGTGAACCGCGGTTGTGAACGTAAGCGTTAAGCGCTGGTGCTCTTTGCACATGCTCAGAAGGACACCCGCCCATCTCAAAGGGTGCATGCAGACGAAACTGATAAGATCGATGACATGTTGAGGAAAACAAGGTGTGATTCTGGCATGCTCCAGTCTTGTATTTTTTGGGCTGAGATAAGACGTGTGTCATGGGCCCCAGATACATGTAGTGCGTGTTAGCCTGAGTCACTGATCCTCGCTCTGTAATGAGCGGAGATCCAATGAATTTGGTTTGTCAAGACATGAATCTAGCACACCCGTCAAGAGTAATTTAACCTATGTTAAATTGTGCATTCCATAACGTGGGTTTCATTTTAAAACAAGATGGCCGGAGAAACACCAGTAAGGCAGAGAACTTGAGCTCAAGCCCTTGGGAATGACAAAGTTCCATCACAGAATGTATGAAATGGCAGAAACCCAAAAAAACAGCTGGCAGTTTCAAATGTAGCCATGTAACAAAAGCATTAAATATCTGTATTAAACAACAAATACGCATAACTTAAACAGTCATACAATCATTTGGTGCGCAAACATCCTTTCTACTGTTTCATTGCTTTAAAAAGACAAAAATCCATCGATCAAGTTCTAGGCCATCGCCTAGGCTAATTGCATTTCAGACACCTCATACAATGCTAAATATTTGGTTGATTAACTTAAAACTAATTAAATAGTTACTACATACATTAGAAAACATTTTATGTGAAACTTGTTATGCATTATAATTATGAATGGGTATAGATGGAGATTATCATAAATGTAATGTTTTCCTTCATAACGTGATTTGTTGACAGTTGCAGTTCACTAGTTTTCAACACCAGACACGCAAGCCACTTCTCCTGAGTGTCGGTCCTCTTCATTGATTTGATTCGTCAGTTGACCAGAAGGTTACAATGACGCGATGCGCTTACTAGTTTTGTGTATGTTCAGTTTCAGAATTGTTTTCTCGTTCTCGCGTGGAGAGGTTAAAAAAAAATGTGTGTACTGTGGACGTGATTCTTTTCAAAACTGATATACTAATACTGATAAAACTAATATCCGTATACATGTAGGCAAGACCACGGACCAAACCAAAAGATACTCGAGGATGATGGCACTCTGATCAGGGGAAGCTGTTGTAATGGCGGTGATGGGCTCACTGCAGTACACCTCCTAATACCGCGGCATGCGGTGATGCTGTTATTGTTGCAGCCCTATTTCACACCTGCAGATCGAAAATAGAATGTTATCCAAAGCCATATAGATGGCAAAGCTCAAACACGCACACTAGGGTAATACTATGGTATGTACACCTATGTGCTGATTTTTAAAGAAAATATTCACTTACTGTGAATGTTTCATATGGATCAAGTAGCTTGCCTTTTTTTTTTTTTTTTTTTTTTTTTTTTTTTTGATGGATGCATTGTCAGCTTGTTATTCAATCCGCTTCTCCTCTGGGCCGGAGAGCAGATCAACACACAGACGATTCAGCGTTCATTTGATGTGCGTACCATATGAATTAATAGCATTAAAAATGCAAGTAAAGCTGATGAAATATGCTGCTGACAGTTATTTCAGATGGCGAGAATGCAGGCCATTCCCTGTTGTTGGAAAATACTGCTAGCTATACACCAGCTTGTGTATATATTCTTTTTTTTTTTTAAAAAAAAAAACAGAAATTTTTGATTGGCGTAAGGAACTGGTGCTACTCATGCACCACAGTGGGGTGCTTGTCACCCCTCTCAGTGATAGTGCTGTTATGTGTAATCAAGTTCTGTTTAGTGCACTTTCCCCATTGTGAAGGGTGCTTCATTTTCACTCAGGGTACCTGCCATTCAGAAGGCTGTTAACACACTCGGCATGTGTAAGGATTAACCTGTGCTTGCGCCGTGATGATATCTGGGGTTTTTATGATTTGTGAGGTTCGTGCCTAATGAAACCCTGCCCTGGGCCTGGCTGTTCCACCACTGCGTATGTGGTTGGAGCTGGCCTCCCATGCAGAGGAAGGCTTGTGGCTCCAGTCACTCATTAAGACGTTGCGGCCCCTGTCTGGCATGAGCTGGAAGTCGGTGTTTGTGCAGCCCCGGCTGTTTGAGATGCCACAGCTCTGGTTTCAGAGTCTGGCGTTCTTGTTTTCGCAGCTGCTCATGGTCACCCATGGGGTCTCGCCGGACACGAGCCACCTCATGCCACAAATCCGACTTTGATTTACCGTACCCACCCCCCCTGACGGGGGCCCCAGGGGGCCGGCGGAACACACCGCACCAGAGGGGGGTGGGTGGTGGGGGCGTGATGACCGCACTGCAAGACGACCGCTTCTTTTCCCTCGACGCCCAGGGGATCGGGTGTTGCGCTGGCTCCGCCCGCAGGGACAGAATTCCTCAGCGTCTCACGGGCTCTGCAGCGCAACCGGCGCCGCGAGCCCGGTGACCTCAGACGACACCGGAAACCTCCGGAGAACGGCTGAAGTGTGCGGTATCCAGCGGGGAATCGGAGCGCGGGTTCGGACTGACAGACGTAGGCAGATTAAAGTGCTCTCGGAGCAGGCGTGAAGAGGATCCGTTAGCGCTCTCCCAGCGCTGAGCAGAAGGGGATAATCAAAGCGTAGCGATGCCTCCAGCGCCTTCCCTGTACTTTTTCAAAGACAGACGGATGTGAGGCTTTTTGAAAGGCACGCTCGGCCTGTTTTAGAAAAGCAGTGCTTTACTTCGAATGGTGTTACATTTGGTTAAGATATATACTGGAGAAGGCATTTATATTCCACCCAAACACACTTGTTTGAGATTCGTGACCATATATGATGCTAACATATGCATATTTATAGTGTTGTACTGAAATACATTGGCATTTTCTAAAAAGAATTTAAGAACAAAACGAAATCTCCAGTGTGTCCAGTAGTTCATCAGGCCTGGACTTGACCACTCCAAGATATTTTGCCTCTCGTACATGATCTGCAAAGCTGTTCCAAGCACTGAAAACACTCTGTAATGGGAGACTTCCTGATATCCATTAAGAATTTATCCTTAACTCATTTCCATTGATGCGCTGGTACTGTTTGTTTCAGCAGCTGTCATCGTGTTCTGCTGACTGAACTGAACCTGAAATATCCTTTGTAATTCACCTTGTGAAACCCTTTTTTGAACCAAAAAACACATAACAAATCTCTCGTTAGTCTCCATTCGCTGACTCTGGATAAGTGTCTTGTTTTCCCACTAACTTATGCTTCATTCCAGGAACTAATTTAGTCGCCCTACTTTGTTTTTTCATGAGCCACTATCCTTGTAATGTGGAACTGCATAGAGTACTCCAAGTGTGGTCTGACTAATCCTCTTTGATTTGAGTTCAGTACCTCAACTGCTATTGTCTTTTAAATTTTAACATATTCTAATTGACATCCTCCTGTTAAGGAATATTGCCTTAAAATCTTTTTTCTCATCAGCAGAATTTGGGCTGTATTGAATGTCATTTGCCAGATTTAAGCCCATCTTGCAGTTTACAGGAGTCATGCTGTTGCCAGAATTGAAATGTTAAAAGACGTAATGTCAAACGATGCGCTAGATTTTGATACCATTCGGCACATTGATGTGTAGTTCACACAAATTCTGCTCAATCCTAAATCCATCGATTCGGAAATCTTGTTGGGAGTGCAAAAAAATTAACCTCGAATATGGAGCTTTTTTTAAGGTGAGTTTTAGAGCACCTTATCCCAACAGATATGTAGCTTCAGAGGGAAAATGAAGAAAAGCTTATCTTTCCTGAAGGTAAAGGTGATTAGCATTATTAATTATGTTAATATTAGTACGTATATTGATACTGCTGTAGATTAGGTGCAGACTCATATTTCTGTGCTTATAATAGCACCCGCAGATCGATGGGGCTTATCGCAAGGCTAATGAACGGACTGTGGGACAGTTACAGTTTTTGAGAACTCACATCTCTCCCCCACCTCTGCCCCCCTGCAGCAAAGACCAGGCAGAGCTGGACATGGCCGATATGGAGGACGTGGAGGAGGTGGAGGATGAGGAGGGAGGAGAGGACGTCAACAGCAAAGGTACGGACCGTCCGCTCTTAGCTGTGCACTGCATTGTGATTGGAGCCGGAAACGGGGCGTCCGACAGGTTTCTGTTGGATCTGGAAACCGATACCCCCAACGCAAACTCATGTCACGGTTTTTCCTCAAACCCCTCAAAACTGTCACAGGATTCAGTGAGAGAGAATGTGTTTTAATGGGAAACGACCCATCTTTGTGAGGTCTGGGGGTGATGCTTTTCCCCCCTAGTTTGTGGAGCTGATACCCCGATGTCATTCTGATCATTCTGGGAGATCGGTGAGCGAGCCAGGAGGGTAGAAAACATGAAACGTTTCAGCGGCAACTGTCAATTCCTTGTTTTCCCTTCTCAGATCATTTGGGTCTATAAATGACAATCCATTTCCCTTCGTCAACAATGATTGCCAGGCAGTACAAAGCAGGAGTTTATTAAATGTTAATGCCCTGTGGGAGAAGTCTGATTACTTTTATTTAATATGCAAAGCTTAATCAGGCCGAGCCTTCTCCGTTTAATCGTTAGTTAATGCCTCTCGTTGATTGAACGGTCCTCAGTCAAGCAGATCCGCGCGCTTAATTTTCTCTCCTTCAAACCAATTGTTGTTCGAACACCCTTGCTGTTAAGATCAGTTAAGATCAGTGCATATTTAGCACCTCAATGTTCTGCCCGTCCTAAGTAGCTCTTTCCTATTTTTAGCTTGCTAGGATCAGAGTAACTAGTTCCAGATGCACTTGTACCGCTCTGTGCTTGTGCATTCTTACATTGATGTGTTCGAGACATGGATGACTAGGATTTCTATAACGACTGGCACCAGGCCGAATGAGTGCACGAACGTAACAAGTAGGCTTGACTTTGTATCCCGAAAGAACTTTTAGTCCTTTTTAAGCTTTTAACAAAGCTGCTTCGACGGACTCCTGACAGTGTTTGAATGAATCCGACTGCCGTCGAAATCCTGTTAAAGTGGAAAATTTCAGAGGTCCCTCTGTTTGGACTGTCTTGGGGGCTTTAGATGAATCCGGATTCCCCGGTAATTACATTGGAGGCTGTGAGAATGTGTCGGGGATCGATTACAGACGCCTGACTCGGTTTCTCTGCCCTCAGCTCGTCAGCTCACAGCTCAGATGATGCAGAACCCACAGATCCTGGCAGCACTGCAGGAGCGACTGGACGGGCTGGTGGGGTCCCCCTCTGGGTACATGGAGAGGTATGTCAGCACAACTCAACACCCATACTTCATTTTTTGTGCCTCTCTTTAATTCTGTTAGCATGTTTGTTGCAGTCGATGTGCAGACAGGCACCTTCTGGATGTGGGTCTTTCCCCATGAAGACAACTAAATATTGCACTCATATAAACTTGCATAAACCATGGTTTCTCACTTCCATTAAAGAGCGCACGCACCCATAAAATTGTTCTTGGCCATATTGCATTCCCGTGTTACGGTGTGGTGTACTGATGGGCGTTGGGGCTCTAGGAGCTGGCACCACAGCCAGAGGCGGAGTGGTGGAGGCTTAGAGGTGGAGGTTGACAGAGGGGTGGCATACTGATGTGGGGTTGAGAGGCACTAGGTGTGACTGCAGACCTGGGCACAGATTCATGATGTGGCTGGCTGGGCTGGGCGAGCAGGCCTGACGGCATCTCTCCCCCCCACCCCCACCCCTCCGCTCCGACCCCATTAATCACGCCCTGAGCAGAGGCGGCAAGGCGAGGCCACCGGGCACGCGCTGGAGCATCTGTCATCGCTGCGGAAAGGCAAACGGGCTGGACCTTTTTCACATCGCGATTTCTGCATCACATGCCCGACCAGCCTACCGCCACGTCCCCCCCCACAGACGTTGCCAGTAATGGAAATGGCCGCCCCCCACCCTCACCGCCACCTGCTGTTTACCTCGCAGCGTCTTCGCGGGGGCAGCTGTGGCAGGCGACTGCCCTCCCATCTGTGTCCGGCCCTGAAGGTCACGCCCACCCCCTCAGCGGCATCCGTCTTCGCTCTCAGGAGCTCTGACATCCCAACTGCCTTAATGAGGCGAAGAGTCTCGGTGACGCATCATTTACAGAATCGTCAGTGCTGCCATCCCATGATTAAGAAACTCCAATATACTGTTCATAAAATGTAAATGGAATTACGTTGTCGAAGAAGGAATTTACCCGATTCCTCTTATTTTAATATAGAGAGAACGTTTACATTTCCTACCTCTGTGTGACATTCCTTTGGCCTTTGGCTAATATGTCAGGCAAACAGCTGCCTGTCATCAGCAGTTGTGATGCAGCAGGCCCGCCTCGGGCAAACGAGGGATTGATTTGCATGCAGGTGACAGGAGGAGCATAAAACCGGACAGGATAAGTAGCAGCGGCCTGAATGGCATTTTTACAGTACACACCAAACAGCAGAGAGGCCTCAGGGTTCACTCAAGGATGCATCTGGCAGAGCAACCCCCGAGAGTCACACACTTAGTGCACCTACACCAGAAACCGATGTAACAGCAGATAGACTGAGCCACAATGGCAGCAGATGAGGATGTTACAAGCTGATAGCCAGAGCCAAAATGGCAGAAGGTCAGAGTGTTACAAGCTGATTCCAGAGCCAAAATGGCAGAAGGTCATGGTGTTACAAGGTGATTGCCAGAGCCAAAATGGCAGCAGGTCAGGGTGTTGCACATCCTCTCGTCCCAGGATTGCTTTCATATTCCTCACCAAACCTCCAGTGAAAAACTAGTAGTGATTAAAATAAAGCTTATCTTGCTGCTACTCTTACCTCCAAGGGTACAATATTGTGGTACATTTTCCTTGTGGGTATATATATTATAGTGGGTCACCCCCCCCCCCCCCCCCCCCAGAAATGACCAATTATTAACTTCTAATAATGACTTCCAGTCATATGTTCAGTGAATCTATTGATAGCTGTTGCTTCTTTACCTTTGAGGTGCAGGAATGTGTTTTGTGTCTGAACATTTCAGAAAGCTTGGTTATAATAGAGCGTGATGGAGTGAAATTGAGTGAGTTTCATTTTTTCTCTAGCCTACCCAAGGTAGTCAAGAGACGCGTCAACGCCCTGAAGAACCTCCAGGTCAAATGCGCCCAGATCGAAGCCAAGTTTTACGAAGAAGTCCATGAGCTGGAGAGAAAGTATGCCGCTCTTTATCAGCCCCTGTTCGACAAGGTAAGAATGCCCGCCGTGTCTGTGGGACGGGGCCACTGAAATGTTGATTTGGGCTCTAGCAGAGCTGACCTGTGTCCTGTTTAACCCTGCCGTATAAGGATTCTGCATGAGCAGATCATATCGGGACGTCAGCTGCTGAGATTGCTGCTGCTAGTCTGGCGCTTCAGGGTTCTCACCATTATGTTTTCGCAAGGTGGCACATCACATCCTCCTAACCCGGAAGTGGATTTACAACACAGCACATGCATTACCAAAGCCTGCTGTGTTGTGTGAACTGTACATTAACGCCTGCTTATTAAACCGAACCATCTTTTTTTTTTTTTAATTTGAATTTTCACTTTCGTTTCATTTCTCTTCCTATGTTTATTGCTGAATCAGTTGACCTGGCTAAGTTTTGTGTTGTGGCACTGAAAAGTGTACATAGCAGCAAAGCCATTCATTTTGGGAGAACTGGGTAAAATGGTAAATGTCGGTACCTGCTGATGATATAGTTGAGTTTATGCAGAAGGCGTGTTATGTAAACCAAATTGACGAAACCGTTCTCTGCTCTGGTTTGCTCATCTGAAAGTATTAGTTCGGTAATAATGGACATGGGCTCCCCCACCCCTGTGCCCCTGGGCGCCTGTAATCATAGAACCTAGATGGTCAGACCTCTGGAGAAACTCACGGCACTGTTCGTTTAAGTATGGTCCCGAAGTTCGGCCAATTATAACGTTAGCTCGAATACTAGGCCCAATTCCTCAACTCCTTCTCAAAAACCCATTCAGAAGTTAAATATCTGTTACAGAATGGAGTGTTTGAAATCAGAAGTGCTGCCTCTAAATACATTTTGGCAAGTGTTCTGTGGATAAGGGACACCCGCGCAGGTGAAAAACTGTAGGCTTTATATTTGTCTCGCAATCCAAATCCTGCCTAACCAGCTCAGGGCTTGGCAGCCACAAAATCAGCCTGGTCCAAATAATGGTACGACCCAAGTCAATATGACACTTAATTCCTGCCAGTGCATTTGGGGCTATAAGTTAATATATAACATGTAATGTCACCTGGTGCTCATACATTGGATTATGCTTATACAGCGTTTGACAGAATTCAGTTAGGAGTACAGTATATTTAGGTGTGGTCCTGTCACACTTCAGAATTGGCAAATTGGAAGTGGTTGACAGTGTTACCTTGTGGGATTTTGATTCAACAGTATACAAAAAGTTGATCAGCAGTCTGTTTAACCCAGAGGGGAGAAAACAAAATGTCCGAGGTGTCAAGAGTGAACTAGATGTACAGGGTGTTACTAGGTGTGTTCTAGTCAGGGCGGTGATTGAGAGGGTGCCCCAGGGACAATGTGTTCTTCTGGTGTTGTGGAGCTGAACTGGCTTGTGGTGTTTCTCATCTGAAATTCAGACATCCAGTAAGGATACGGAGAGAGAGGTGGTGGCAGAATTTATCCTAGTTTTGTTAGTTGGTGAGGCAAATGTTTGTTAGTTATGGTCCGCTATCTTTCGTCCGCATGTTGTGATGTGTCGGAGGGTGAGATTAGATTGGGTAGGAGCCCAAACCTGTTCACAAAAGCTCTGCGACAGTGTAGACATTGGTCTGTTCCAGCATGTACAAAGAAATTTGTAAAGCAGTTTGTTAGGGACGGCAGTAGAAACCTGCCAAATGGATGTCTTGGGGCATACATGGTGCCAAATCTATCGGTCTCTACCTAGCTCACAGCTCTGTACTTGTTATCCGAAATTTTTTCAGCACACAGTCTCCCTAAGGCTCTGTGTCCAAAGAGGGAGGAAAATGATCCAACTAAGACTTAACAAAACAGATCAGTACCTCTCTACTGTCAGGCTTGACCCCCCTCCGGTCTCCTGCGAACCTAATAAATGAGTCAGCTTTTTGATCCAGACAAACCTCCGTCACAATCTCCACTGCAGTTTAAAGAAAGGTCACCACCGCAGAAGTGGTTCTTCCTTTTGTCAGAAATGAAACCCAAAGGGATTGTTTGATTCATGTTTTGTTGTGTGCCTGGTAGACATCCCTCTTGTATTTGGAAGCTGAAAAATAATCAGACTGTAAAATGTTGTGTTGGGTCCCTGGCACTACATTGGCTGGTATTATCTACCCCATACATGTTCTAGTATCTCGGTAAATCAAATTACCAGCAATTCAGTCTCAATAAATCATATTTTAGCAGTATTCTCGTATCACATCTGAGGTAGGTAAGAGTACACAACTGTAGTACAGGAATACCATGGGAGAAGGAACCAGTAAAATACTGACATATACAAAATGGATGTCTTTTAAAAACATATGACAGCTTTGGCTGATGTACATGTGAAAATCCAGCCCGGTCACCACCTTGTACGGGTAGTAGAGCTGCAACGATTAATCGATGAGTCAATCAAAAGAATATTTATCGCCAACTATTTTGATAATCGATTCATTGTTTGTCATTTTTGTAGCAAAATTGCCAAAAATTTCATGGTTCTGTGTACTCAAATGTGAGAATTTGGTGTCTTACATTATAGTAAATTGAATATTTTGGAGTTTTGGACTGTTGGTCAGACAAAACAATACGTTTAACGATGCAACCTTGTGCTCTAGGAGGCTGTAATGGGCATTTTTCACCGTTTTCTGATGTTTCATACACCACGCGATTAATCAATTAATCAAGAAAATAATTGGCAGATTAAGCGATAATGAAAATAGTTAGTTGCAGCCCTAACGGGCATTGAATGAGAGACTGCAGAAATCGTGATTTTTTTTATGTGGAGAATTTACATGAGCAAATACGAGATCTGATGTCGGTTTGGTTTGATAATGCTGTGCTGTGTCCTCCCCCCACTCCTTCCTCTCCTTTAGCGAAGCGACATTGTGAAAGCAGCGTACGAGCCCACGGATGAAGAGTGTGAGTGGAAGGCGGATGAGGAGGAAGAGCTGACAGTAAGTAAGCAGGTACTGGAGCCTTCCCTTACCTGCATGTCTCTGAGCCCCCCCCCACCCCCCATGCTATTGAGCGACATGGAGGGGGAGGGGCCGCATCGCCTGTTTCTCTACTGTTTCACACAGCAGCGAAATGGGATTATCAGGTTATTTGGCTGCATGTTATTAGGAACGTTATTCGGATTATTGTGTTGTTTGGCTTTAAAGCTCTGCGGAATTATTTATATCATATCCTTGTCAGCCATGTGGGGAAAAACGATTTCGCACAGTGTTAACTGGCTGCTGAAATGTGTGTGGAAGCGCATTAATGCAGCGTCCTTACCGAGAACAAAAATCGTCACACGTTCTGATGACCGGTCAGCCATTAACCCCTCCTGTCATTTTATCTTTTTTTTCTCAGGAAGAGATGAAGGAGAAGGCCAAAGTGGATGAGGAGAAGAAAGATGAGGAGAAGGAAGACCCCAAGGGGATCCCCGAATTCTGGCTGACGGTGTTCAAGAACGTGGACCTGCTTAGCGATATGCTGCAGGTACGTCACTGATAGAGAGCGAGAGGGAGGGGCCTGTTGTGAGAATGTTCCGGAATGTAGGTCACGCAACACGAGTTCGCAAGGCATAAATATGAAGGGCTTACATGTGAAAAGCTGGGGAATGCTGCCACCTACTGGTGTATTGAGTTTCTCAGGACTATATTCATGTCATATAGAATTATCTGTGACACACGCATCACAGTATATGCCATCAAATGTTTTTCTTCTGCTTTCACCTTTGAAGTAATACACGGTGCTAAATATTCTGTCAGAATCAGCTTAGTGTTGTGTGTATTCTAACCACGTATCAACACGTTTTTCCAGGAGCATGACGAACCAATCCTCAAGCACTTACAAGACATCAAAGTCAAGTTCTCAGATCCAGGCCAGCCAATGGTAAGTATTAAGAAGTGTTTTGTGAACCGGGTGCCTGTTTGTTCATCTGAAAGCATTGGATTTAGCGGTTTCCCCCTCCACTTCACACCCACCTCAATCCCCTTTCTTCATCTTTCCCAGAGCTTCACGTTAGAATTTTACTTCGAGACCAACGACTTCTTCACGAACCAAGTGCTGACAAAAACCTACAAGATGAGATCAGAGCCGGATGAGACGGACCCGTTTTCCTTCGACGGGCCAGAGATCATGAGCTGTACAGGGTAAGAGCCTTTACTGCAGTCCCAGGACTGAAGAACGAGCGCAGTCATCAAGCTCAACAGTTACTTTGTGTGTTTTAGTCTGTCTTAGTCAGTGCATTTTGGTCTGTTTCAGCTAATTGCCCTGTGTTTTAGTCTGTGTAATATTTATACAATGTACATGGGGTGTGTTCCAACACTCAAATTTCGTCTCTTCCACTCGACTCCTCCTCTCCTCCGTGCCCCGTAACTTATCTATGTGTCCTCCCTCTCTTCACTGTTCCAAACACGTAGGAGACAAAATTTTGCCTCATCCTCTCCTCCAAACGAAGGATACGTCAATGTTTTCTACCACAACATCATTTCGCTCATGACCAGTCAGTCCATCCCACAGAATATTTTGATTAGCTTAGGGTTTTCCTCCCCTCCTTCACTCCACATACTTTGGGGTCGGAGACGAGGGGAGGAGGTGAGTGGAGAAGACGAGAAAAGGTATTGGAGCACAGCCATGGACTCATTAATGGTTCTGAAAAGTTCAGACTCAAAACCTTGGCTTGTCTTTTTTACAGAATACTGGAGCTTGAATGTAAGAGCTTTAAGCTTATCAAACATCAGCAGACCATTTACACATTTCAGAAAGGACCATTGTTTCACCCCCCCCCCAAGGTCACATTTTCTGTTGTGCCATGAGAGATGTCTGGGCCTTTGGGTTTATCCTAGCTCATAGCATAGCGGCCACCAGTCAAATTCAGGACCTGTTTTTGCACAAGTGGGTGGTTCCACCTCGTGTCATGCGACTCACCTCACGGCTGCTCCTCCCCTCCCTCAGGTGCCAGATTGACTGGACGAAGGGGAAGAACGTCACACTGAAAACCATCAAGAAGAAGCAGAAACACAAGGGCCGCGGCACAGTCAGGACGGTCACCAAAACGGTCCCCAACGACTCCTTCTTTAACTTCTTCAGCCCGCCAGAAGGTGAGCGACTCTTAAGTGCGTGTCTTTGGCTTTCAGCCGTGCCTACAGCAAATCCACATATTTGCGGCTTTGCTGCCAGACCTTTTTTGCTATACATTGTATTCTTTTGAGGGCTTTTCCCTTGTCCAAATGGTAGCTAATCCACTCGCTTGTCTATAAATACCTTCAAACTGCCTCCTTGTGAATATATTTCCCATTTTTGAAACACTGCAAGCAGCAGATTTATCCACCGCTAAACCTGATGTTTGTCATTCACCTCTTAAATTTTTTTTAATGTGAGGATTTCCAAGTTGATAGTTTATTAAGGATTATAAATTCACACTTTAATATGTATTTATTTGTAAAATATTTTTTCTGTTCTCTTATTTACAGTCCCTGAAAGTGGAGAGTTGGTGAGTAAAATTAATGCATTCTTCTACTTTCCATTAGCATATGCTATCTTTGGTGCCCCCTTCATTAACCTTGGGTAATGGGGGGGGGAGTTGGTCAAACTTGCATCATGTTTATGTTAGAAATGCAAGCCAGAAGTACACCAGAAGCTAGCACATATAAACCAAGAGCATTTTGCGTCTGTGGGGGGGAGGGTAGAAAATTCTGACGAAAGGGTCATTTCAGGACGAGGACTCCGAGGCCGTCCTGGCGGCTGACTTTGAGATCGGCCACTTCCTGCGAGAGCGCATCGTCCCAAGAGCAGTGCTGTACTTCACGGGGGAGGCCATCGAGGACGACGATGACGACGTGAGTATCGCGCCCTGCCCCGCCTCGCCTCGCTGTGCAGACCAGAAACTACAACACCTTACTCTTTGTTGTTCGAGCAGACCCACACTACCCCTTGCCTTTTGTGCTATTATCTGAACACACTAATCCCTGCCTTTTAGCATTGTGAGCAAAGCCACACTAACCCTGGTAGCCATTCATGCTATCAGCTAATCACATTAACCTCTAGCTTTCATGCTATTGGCTGAGTACACTAACCCATGTTTTGTGCTATTAGCTAACTATGCTATCCCCTGCATTTTGTGCTGTAAGCTAATCACACTAACCCCTGGCTATTGCACTGAGAGCAAAACCACGCTAACCTCTGCCTTTGGTTCCTTTCAGTATGATGAAGAGGGTGAGGAGGCTGACGATGAGGTAAGGCCCCGCATTCGCACCCAGCTGAGTGGAGTATTCAGAGTGGTTTTGAGAACTCAGACTTGTGGATGAAATTGGGAGGGTTTTGCTATTGTGGGTGCAGTTCTTGCAGTCAAATGTTCTGTTCTGTTCTGTCCCCCCCCGGTGTGATATAGGAGGGAGAGGAGGAGGCGGATGAGGACAACGATCCCGAATACGACCCCAAGGTGGGAAACCCGTCTCTGTCAGCACAGCTCGCTTAAAATGGCAGCCTTAGATGTGCTCTGAGAAATGATCAACATACAGAACACATACTGTCCGAACGCATCTCATTGACACCATTCTCTCTTGCTCTGAGGGAGGGGAGGCTGGGTCTAAGTTGCAAAGTAACATCTTTTTTTTTCCATGTTAAAACTGCATAGACACTTCCATTGGAGAACTTCTAAAGTGGAAAAATTATGAATTTAGTAACATTTCTTATGAGAAAATATCTTTGTAAGTTCAGAGGATGGATCCATATATCGTAATGCAAAGGAAAGCCTGACTGTTACAGTAAACCTGTTTGGCTTGCTCTTTACTTTTGTTGGAATACAAAAGGTTTGTTGTCATAATGACAGCAGGGTTTTGCCATAAAGCCCTCCTGGCTCGAGTTCAAATACGCTACGACCGAAAGCAAAGCTGACTTTGCAACTTGCACGAATTACCGATTCATACATTATTCAAGCAAAATGACTTCCTGAGCAGTTTTGCACAGCATTTTTTCCAGACTTTTTACAAACAGGGTTTCGGGGAATAATTTTTCCGTTTATGTATTTATTTAAACCATGGAAAGCTTTTGAAAGCATGCTGAATTTGCAATACTTCGTTTGCTTTTAACGTAGGACGATGCGTGCATGTTGTACACACTTTAAGGCCACCCCACATTTCTTGAGGGCATGGAATCCAAAAATATTTCTTACACTTGCACAAGTGTAGCGCATTTAGTAGGGTTAGACTTTTAGATTTAGCGTGTGTGTATTTTTACTGCCTTCCTGATAGCCTATCAGTATATCGAATAGTGTTTTTAAGTGCTATAACTACCTTCTCCAAGATGCAGTGTTGCTTTTCTTTCCCTCTTTTTCCTGCTTGGTACAGTAGCACACCTATCTTCAGGTGCCATGTGAAGTGACTCTGGGGACGAAAAATATCGCTTGTATCTATTCAGTGTCGGACACCTTACCTGTTTTGAAGAACACATTCGCTTACGTCTTCGCTCTTAACCCTCAAACCGATGTGTTTTTAACTGGAAGCAGCATGACCGATTAGCATAACGGTTGTCATATCGATTTTGAGCAGATACCGATATTAATTTTCCCCCTCCTGAAAAACATTTCGCATAGCTTCTGAGGATTTAAAGTCTGCTGCCCTATTAGGGATGAGTGTAGGGAGTGAAGCCGAGTCACATACAAACGTAGTTGTTATAGCGCCTACAAAAGCTATTCCGTATACTCTTATGGCTACATTGGTTGGGCCTATTTTCTGTAGAATGTAAGGTTTTGATTTTTTTTTTTTTTAAAAAATGCATATTTAATTTTCTGCCTTCTGTTTACTAAATGTGAGCCTGCCTGTGGGTCCTGTCTTCTGCTATATGCTGCATTCTCAATAAAATTTATTAATGTTTTTCATCTCAATCACTTGGCACCCTTTGTCAGCTGCTCTCTAAATTTCTCCTCACTAGGTTTAAGTGGTGTCTGTAGAAATAACCCTAGCCTGGTAGGTACAGCTTGTGAATTGTCAGCTTACTGCACCTTGCGCTTCTTACCACCCCACCCCCCCCCCCACCACCCCCACCCCCCCCCCACCCCTCTCTCCTAATTCCATTCGCCTTCCATTCTGTTCTCATTAACGTGTCGCACTGAACTAACGCTTCGGGTTTATGGCCACAGTATGCTTTGCAGCTACATTTGTATTTCTTCTGTATGTTGAAGCTAGTCGGTCCTCTTCAAGTATGCATTTGTTGCATTCATATTACATCTGACAAAGTGCAATTTGCAAAATTTAGCAATAATTAAACAATTTCTCTACAATTGGGATATCATAAATTCAGACTGAAAACTTGGAGAATTTAAGTATGCAAAGCAGGAATGGAGTCTGTCTTAAGTTGTGTTTTTTTTTTTTTTTTTTTTTTTTTTTAAATCAAGGGGGATGTCTGCATCTCTCTCGGATATCCTGGAAGGAGTGTCCTTATTTTTTTTTTTTTTACGTCTGGTTTTGTCAGCTTAAGCTTTGTTTCCATTGATGCTTTCTGGTAGTTAAGTCTATGTCAGAGAGGATTCTCTTCTGTGTTCCAGTGCCTTCCAGAATAATTGCGTGTAATCTCCCGTGCAGATGCCACTCCATGTCATAATGACACATCCCCCCCCCCTGTTTTTGTTTTGTGTGTGTGTGTGTGTGTGTGTGTGTGTGTGTGTGAGAGAGAGAAATGCATACATGCCGAGTGTGGCATAGCCTGTACATTGCTGCTCAAGAATCTCTTCCAAGCCACATGGAGTCGAAGGTCAAAATTTAGCTTTGGCTGAGTCTCAGCTTGGGCCTGTCTGCCTGAGTGCGGTCACTTTCGCAGTCTTTACAGGGTCTTTGGGTTTTCTGAGGATATAAAACCTGGGGAATGTTTTCGGTTGGCCCTACCAGACCTTTATGTCTGCAAGAGAAGGCCTGTTTTTCAGTTCTTTAACTGAACTCTTGACCCAGGGGGTTTTTTCAGATCATTATTGACTATCTGTATCCACCCCCAGCTCCTGGGAAACAAAATTGCAGAGTGCTAGCTGGTCATCTGAATAAACCACTGACAATAATTTGAGAAAAACCCTTTACGGGTCTTTAAGAATGGGATGTACCTTAAAACTGAAGAAGATATTGTTTGGGCAGACAATGTGAGTGCTCTCTGCAGAAAGACCGACAGATATGGGGGGGCAATAACGGTTTTCTTTTTCTGTTTCCCCCGCCCCCCTCCCCTGTCCCTGCTCCCTCCCCCCTCCCCTCCCACAGAAGGACGCAAACCCACCAGCTGAGTGCAAACAGCAGTGAAGCCAGCGTCTGTGGCCTTGAGGATCAACCGCACTGTAACGGCTTCTGAAACAAAAACATAGTTACTTACCGCCTTATAATGTTTTGTATTTTTCTTGGTAGGAATTAAAAGAAGAAAAAAAAAAGTTTCAACAAATTTTTGTTACAAAAACTCATCAGGGAGCCAGTTCCATGTCTTGGCTCATTCAGCATAGCATTTTACTAGACTTTTTTCCCCTCTCTGTACAAATAGTTAGAATGCAGTAAATTCCCTCTCCAAAAAAAAAAGCATGAACCTGTTTCCTCACTGCTGAGTAGTTTGGGGTCTTGTGAAGTCTTTTGTTGTATTGCTCTTAGACAACAGCTGGGGAAAGACTGAATTGTGGCAAGAAAAAAAGAAAACTGTGCAGCACATGTTCTAACCTATTCCTATTACAAAGCAAAGTAATGGCTGATAATGGAAGTTTATGGGTTCTGTGTTCCTGTGCTCTGCAGTGGCTGTGCTTCTGTCACTACCACGTGAACGCAGTGCTGCAGTGTGATTAAAACCCCAGAAATTCTACATTTAATAGAACTGGCGAACCAGCCTCTTGGTATGTTTGCAGTTCTTGCTCATATATCTCGTGGCTTTTTGTAATATGAGAGGGTAAAATTTGACTTCTTTAATCACTGCTAAACTATGTACAATACGAGTGGTGTAGCAGCCTTTTCAGAAGCGAGTTGAACCCTATGCCTCAAATCAGACATTCCAGTTTACCGGTGTGACGTTCTGAGATTCATTTTTCTTTTTGGGAACTGCATACATATTGGATCAGTTTGTGTGAAAATTTACTGAATTATGCGAAAGCTGCTAAATTACTAAATCAGCAACTTGGTCTTGCTTTACGTCAGGATAGGTTTCATTTGTGGAGCCAAAAATGTTTTGCAGGCACGTGGCACATGTGGGCTAGTATACCCTTAACATTCCAAACAAATATTTTAAAGTGGTAGTTGACACGGGGTGTTTGCAAAACATTTTGTTGGCTCTCAAGTTAACGGAATTATCTGAAAATGTTCTTTGTTCTTCCGCACTTTGTACAATGTGTCATGTTTTGGTCATTTCCACTGTGAAGGGTGTGAACAGTGTTCATAATAAATCAGAAAGCACTTGTAAATGAAGGCTGTTGGCTTATTTTTGATACATGGAGCCCATTGATATGTTTCAAGCTGTTCAAGTTTTCCCTAACTGAAAGATGTCTTTAGCACGAATTGATTGGTCGCCACACCTTTAAATAAAGCTAAAAAAAAAAAAACTTAGTTTTATTCAGCACTTTGGTTTCATACAGGGAATAGGTTTGAACCAATAGTTGAATAGGTTGTTAACCAAAACAATTCAATTGTCGCTCGTGGGACTGTTTAGAGGCCGGCAATCTGAATTGCGTCCAGCGGTGGCCACAGTGGTTGCGGTCTTTTTTGCGTGCTTCCCCTCCCCTCCCAAGAAATATTCCCATTCAGTCTTGAGCGCAGCTTTGTACATGTTTATCACTGTGAGCGGGAGATATTCTGAAACGCATGGAGGTATAGCGGTGTGTACGAGACGAGAATTCTATCCCCCGATTCAGGTGCTTAATGTCCCCTATTCTTAGTGCTCTTGTGTTGACGGTTATGGTGAACTGCAGTGGAGCAAACCTGACCAGTTTCTTGTCAGCCGATAGACTGACCACCCCACCGCCCCCCAATACGTATGCTCAGTTCAGGCCCTGAACCGCTGTGGGTGTGTGCCGCGGTCACTCGCCAGATAACCGCCGTGCCTAACTACAGGGCACAGAATGGCACGGTGGGAGATTAGTTATGTCTGCCTGCAGGAAAAAATAAAATTCTGCCTGGATCCTTCCAGCAGCTGTTGTCAAAGCAAAATGCTATGCTACAAAATACTAATGTACTCAATAACTGTACGTGTATGTATATTCATGAATAAAATGGATAAACGTGCACCAGCCTGTGGACTTTTCTTTTGAAGGTATTGTATGTGAAATTATGAGGTGTTCCTTTTACATTTAACGGCTTGCCATTACACCTTTTCCGAAAGTAAATTCTCCAGAATGTACATCGCATATTCAACTTACTGAATTCCTAATCTAATCAACATAAACTGTAGGCTACGTACGGGGCGATATGTCTCCGAAATGCTCTATCTGCAAAAGCGTCCCAAGGTCTGCAAATATATTGAGTGTAACTCGCAAATATACACAATAGCTGGTAAATATTTGCCAGGCAACTCACAAATATGCACCAGGACTTGTAAATATGCATGGATTAGTTAATATGAGAGCTGTGTACAAAAATAAATACACAAAATTGTATTTTTAGATATACAACTGTCTCGTGTGCATTAGCAGGCCTAATTGGATATTTCTAACTTCACACTTTTTCCACAAGTCGTCTGAGGGTTTATAAATACCAAATCACATCTTTTCCGTTTGTTCGTCGTCCAATCGCCCCAAAAACACACCTGCTGTTCAGGAGTGCAGACGTCGAGTCCTCCTCGGTTTATTATATCGTTTTTGTAACTTATCTTAGGCCTACCTGTTAAACCACTATGCGCATATGAATGCAATAGTGTAGTGCTATCTCGCCATTTATTGTGCTTTTATGATAAACCTTTAATTGGTTGCTGGGCTTGTTAGTGCCCGATAATTGAGGCATGATATATGGGCTCTTCTGTAATTATAACGTTGACTAGTTAGCGACCCAGAGTACCAGAAGGACTAGAAGGGCGTATAGCGTGAAAGCTTATCGTCGGAAGCGAGAGGAAGATGTGTCCCAGCTCTAGTTTGATACTTTCAGGGTTACATATGAAAAAGAATCCTTCTGGAGGATGTGTCGAGGGGGACCCAGTAATGTGAAATTATACAGCAGTCACACGCAAGAGGGCGTTAAATCGAGAGCAGTGATTGCTTTTAAAGCGCCTTTATTTTACATGGGTAATACCGCAGACATAAACTGTTTTAAATCACAAAAGTGGGCTGTTCGGCGTCTGTGTTCTGTTTTCCATTGTGTTATTATAAGGCATAATTTGACTTTTATTGTAAATATTGTCGATACATGGGGTGCTACCCCGTGTTAGATTGTACGGCCAAACTGTGACTCCGAAAACGTTGCTCAGACTTAATCAAGTCCGTATTGGAGGTGTGCGCTATATACTTCATTCTCAGGTACACGAACTGGGTTGAATGAATTATGATTTATATACCCTTGTCTCAATCTATGTGAATACCAATATCTCAAGCTTTTTTACCTTAATGCACGAGCAAACAAAGTGTTGGCAAAGTCTTTGTTGGAATTACAGCCTTGTTTTTTTTTATTCTAAACCAACTGAATAATGAACACAGATTATACATAACAGATGCCAATAGAAGTCCATCTATAGGTTATTTGTTTTACAAACTGTCTAAATTTACGCAGCAGGTCTAATGTTGGATTTGAAATGTTTTTTCAAATAAACTCCTGAAGCCATTTGATATATAGAGAGCGTGTCGTTGTTTTAAGATAAAGATCATTAAATTGCAGACTGTCAAAAAGAAGTCTCATTTCGTCATAGGCTCTTAGCTACGCGTAACGGGGTACTCCGCAATCTGAAACGGCTCCGCTGGATGTCAGTCTTGGGGCGGTCCACATTGCGAGTTTTAGGGAAAACCCCGGTCACACAGGAAGAAAAGAATCAGTCAATTCTGTAAACTACACTGTCAGGACCGCTGCGGGAGACAGGAGTATCTAGGCTATATATAGTCGACAACAGTGGACAGCCGAGGGCTCTCCGTGTATGTTGCTTCTTGCTTTAAGAGGCTACGGCGTTTTTCTTCCAACTACCTGGGCGACTGGCCATTTTCTGACGATGCTTGAGAGTGGTGGCAAGGTGCTAAAAGAGGGGCTGTTGGAGAAACGGAGCGACGGCTTGCTGCAGCTTTGGAAGAAGAAGCACTGCGTGCTCACGGAAGAGGGTCTCGTTCTGCACCCTCCCAAACAGCATGACCACCAGCACCAGCAGCGGCAGACTAACGGACACGGCGGTAAAATCAAGGAGCTGCGCTTCTCTAGCATGAAGACTGTGGATTGCGTCGAGAGGAAGGGCAAGTACGTGTACTTCACCGTGGTCATGTCGGAGGGCAAGGAGATCGATTTCAGGTGCCCACAGGACGAGGTTTGGAACGCCGAGATAACTTTGCAGATGGTGCAGTACAAGAACAGGCAAGCTATTCTCGCGGTGAAGTCCACACGGCAGAAACAGCAGCTACTCGTTGTACAGCTTCCCGGACACAAGACTGTAAGGAACTCTCAAAACGCAGCGTGAGCCGGAGCAGGACTGACCATATCTGCGGTAAGCTAGCCGTAAGGATCCCTTCATTCATAGTAATTTCACGACCTATTCTGGGAAATGATTATATATTTCTTACCTTAGCCTTGGACCAGCCATCTCTTCAAAACATCCTTGGTCTCTGGGTTCTGGTGTTGTTTTAACAACCACACAAACGTTAGCTTTTGATTTTAATTCACTTCCAGTATATGTAGGGCTATTTGTGATCCACATTTGAGTAACAACACAAATACTCAAGAGCGTTAAATTCAAACTCTTTATCCAATAGCCTTTCCTCACTGATAATGTGTGAAATATAGAGAAATATATTCCAAACTGACTAATATATTGGAGAAACTCAGAGTTGCACCACAACATGGACTACATTGTATTTTAGAATGCACAACTCCTTACGTTTATACTGAAATCGAAAAACCTGGGGGTGAACCTATTTTGTTAATACGACCTAATCTTAGATTTTATTTATCACGGTTGTATTGTAGTGTGTAACATGGAACAGGTAAAAAGGTCGAAGCGTAAGTACATCGCCTATGCCATTAACTCTAAGTGATTAACAAACAACCCAGAACCTCGAAACCACTCAGCAAGCGGCAAGAATGCAATACAATTGGTATTCATACTCGATTCACTTTATCCGAACTGGCGTTGATTTATGTTGCTTCATTTAAGTGAATTTGTGGTCTATTATCACATCAACAATTGGAGGCTTTCTTTCTCCGGATGTCAAGTGGTCCGACAAGTGAATCGACCTAATTTGCTGTATCCACAGGCTAATGGGACACTCAGCGGACAGGAATCAGTATGGGAGCACGGTTTCTGGCTGCCTTCGCAAACAAAAGACTCGTCACATCTCAGTGAACGCCTCGATAGCTCGTATCCAACCACGTCCCCAGGAAGTCTTCCCCCACCTTGTGCATTGCTATGAACACAGCGGACTGAGGCTTTTGCAGCATGGAAGGAAATTGCTCTGTATTCTAACTTGTTACCATCTGTTTTTTTTTTTTTCATTTATTTATTAGTTTTGTACTGTTGTCTTATGATTGACTGTATGAATGTTGAGATTTGTTGATAACGTGCAGGAGTGTGATCGAGCAGAAGTTGGAAAGATATGTGGAATATGGTGTTCAGAAACTGATCTCCGCGTTTTTGAATGCACATAGCCTGTGTAAATACGTAAATAGCTTGTGCTGGCTATTATGTAAGCCAACATAACACAGACCACAAGAAAAAAATATTCAGAGCTTCTAGCAGGACATGTTCTTGTAGACTTTGCATTGCCTGTTCGGCACATTTTTGCTATCTTCACACGAAACTTGACTTGCGTTGAATATTAAGTCGCAACAGTTGTCTTTTTAATGCAGTGAACCAAAGACCGGAACGGGCTGATTGTACGTTATTTTCCAGAAATACTGGATATAGAATACTGTGCTTCAGGCCTGTTATCACGTCAACATTGTGGGAATACGCTAAGAATGTATAGGCCTATATAAAAAGTTGTGCCAAAAATTTCCTGGTCTCTTGGTGTCTCGAAGTGTATTTTATTCACAGTAACATTTATGTGGCTTTCCATGCGAAATGTGCTCCATTACAGTAGTGTTATATTTAGGCTGTGTCACCTGGTCAGGTAGACGAACAAGGAGTGCGCGAGGTCAGTGAACTGCAGCTGCTAAGATTAATGCACTATATTAAGTGTGTACATTAGAATATTATCATGTTATTTACAAAGTAACCGTCGTGTGCTGTACAGCATGTTTGGTTATTTTAATGTGAGAGATATTTTCATATTTTTGAAATATACATTCCATTTCAAACTATCAGCGCCTGTTGTGATTATTTTCCTAAAGCTGGGCGAACCCACCTGTCCCAGAATGAATCAGAATAACAAATACCACGCTGGTTCTTTTTTATGAAGAGAAGCACAACTGGTTCCATCCTCAGCACTCCTCACAATACTCTTTGCATTGTGAAATTTTAACCTCCCGTATTTGCTTTACATGAAATGCGTCCAAAATTGAACTGGATGCATATGCGTTATTGCTTGGGTAACACTCCAAGGGTATTGTTTTCTCTGCAACGCTGACTCAGTTGCAAGAGTTATGATTTGTGTACGTTCTGGATGTCAAAATCACATGCTTATTTTCCTAAAACTGAAGGCAACTACTATAGCTTTAATTGAAGCCTGGCAATTAACAACGCCATTTAGCATTATGTAATTTATGCAATGACAATCCACTTCCGGGCCAATCAGTTGTGACCCAAAGCTGCATTATATAACCACAGTGGAAGTACGCTACGCTGGTCATGCCGTGACCATAGACTTGACTTGGCTCTTGGTTCTGCAGCGATACTTCATTGCAGCATGTGGGTAATTCCCAGAAGTTCATGGATGATGAAGCACTGTAGAGAGACGCGTGTGTGTGTGTGTGTGTGTGTGTGTCCATGGGGAGAGCTGGCATTCCTCACCGCTCTCTCAGGACACCACCGCTGGACAAACTCATCCGATTGACTCACAACAGTCAACATTCCAGTGTAAGTAAAAGTTATTGGATGTTATACTCGCCAGCAATGGACACATAAAACTGATTTATTTACAGCCAGGATCGTGAAGTATTTAGTATTTATTTACCCTACAGTGGCCAGAGGCTACTTTCAAATTAGATTGTCTCTCTTTCTGGTTCTCACACAAAATCACAGTAACTGAGAGTTTGCTGAAGCACTTTGATGTTCTACGTACCGTTACAGTCCTGCTCCCATCCTGACTTCACGTCATCACGACGACAATTCAATAAAAATAGGTCTATTCTCTGTTGCCAGTCTATTAAAATCTATCTTTCACTTTGAATTATAGACTACAATAAAAGGATAGCACAAGTTGGTGAGGTTAGTTGTTATTTAAGACACAATACAAGACTAAATGTGATGCTGGCTACAAAGCACATAGGGGCTAACGTCTACCCTGAGCGGGACACGATGTGTAGTTATTTCTTAAGAGCATATTTCGGTTTGTGTTGTAACTGTCAGGGCTGCCAAACGACACACAACAAACACCAACAAAAGAAATATCATATTCGCTTATTCTGGTATATATTACCTCATTAAGTTTTCTGTTTGAAAACCCACTTTCCAGTTTGAGAAGAGTGCTATTAAAGCTATATATAAACAGCCTGTATGAACGCACAGTGGAGGAGAGTGTTTTACTTATAGATAGTAATTCTGTGGCCTGTTCCAACTGTCTGCCAGCTATGTCATTGATAAGGCAATCTTGGCTTTCTAGAAACTTCCTGTTTTGACCTTATTAATAGCAAGCTGTAGATCAGATACTCTGTAAAACATGCATTCAAGTTTTAAGCCCACATGTTGAAGCAGAATACAGGGGAAAAATTCCTTTCCCACTGTAGGACCCCTTGCAAACCCTGATACAAACAGCACAAATTTACATTATACAGGTTAAGTGTACTGTATCTCCATTTCAGAGGATATCGTTGAAATAACTTTCTAAGTCATGAGGTATTGCATCATCAACATATAAAGTAAGAGTTCAGTTTATAATCCAGTGTTACTGAAGATGATATTCTGCAATTTCATCTTCAGTAAAGTTGGATTATAAATTAATGTTGACTGTGTGGGTTTGTATGTTGTGGGTGTTCATGCTCGTTAGTTAGCAACTTGCCAGTAGCACTGATATGGAATGGTCTCCCTTGGCTTATCTTTGGTTGGTACTCGTGGTGTTTCAGCATTATAATCTTAGTCATTTGTAAAGCCAGAAGAGAGTGGCACTGATCAAAGAGAAGAGAAGATAGATTGAGGTTGGTGTTATTTAAAAACGTATCGGCAGTAGAATGGCATTTGGACCATATGCTTTTAATTGTGGTGTAAGAAGTGAATCAGATTACTGGATATTTCAGCTTTGTTTATTTACTCCAGTTAAATATTTACAGATCTTGGTACGTATTGTTGTTTTTTTTGGACTGGAACCCTGCCCCCAGAAAACGAAAGATTCATTGCAGTAGAAAGGGTCTGACAAAGTTCAAATTATTTTGTGATAATTGTGGTTGCCCCACTTTTTAAAATAAGAGAACAATCCTCAAGATTGGATTGAAGTGGTTCTCAACTCTTTGGGCCAAATCAGTGGTTCAAGGCCACATAGAGTTGTTTTCTGAAAAACGGACAGTACTGTAGTTGACTGTTACACATTAAAAATGTTTTCAAGCTTTGCTCTGCAATCTGGAAGCATTTGAAAAAGACCACACGGAAAGGCACTGTAGCTAACACATTATGCTACACCGAACACCAGCCCTGACAAGGCAGACGAGTGCTTGGTACATCCAACTAAGAACGTTTTTCAATTTTTTTTTTATTTTACTTTATTTACAGAGAACCACCCAAGGAGCCTTTTAACTGGCCGTTGAATGAAATCCAAGCCGTTCTCTATGTTTCTCTCCTCTGAAACCTTGTGTAGGTGTAAGATAAGAGTTGGCTAGATTATTGCTGGATAAACATCCTTTCTTCTCATGGTCAGGATGAAAATGGAGGAAGGGAAAACCTTGGGCTTTATCTTTTCCCTGCTCTCTGGTGTAATGTTTGACACCCTCAGGAAAATCTGTTCCGTGGACTTGGACTCCAACACACATCCTCTTAGGAAAAACACGATTTAAATAAAACAAACGTCAATACTGAGCTACCGGCCTTAGATTGACAGAGGTTCACAGTGGGTTTATGGTAAGAAAAGAGTTTGATCTGTGCTACGGTATTACTAAAGCATGTTTAAAAAGTCAACAGTCTAGGAGAATGTGGAATAACTTGTCTAAATGTGCTTTAAGGCAAATGTAAACAGCTGCCATTCACAAAAAATAAACTAACCCCCTCCTTGGCAGCATTCAAAAAACTACCATTCTCAGCTATGAAGGATTTATGAAAATCATAGCTATTTGGAATTTTCCATTTGGAAATTACTGTCGGTGTTTTTTTGTTTTGAGTGCACACACTCAAAATCAATTATTTTACCCAAGGTCAATTCTCTTTTATATTGTAAAGCAAATATATCTTGTGATGAATATGAGTGAGTGGAATATTCTGCATTCACATAAATTAGGCAGCCCAGTTATTACAAAACCACAGTCCATGGTGAACGGCAAACTGCTTAGCTTTTCTCATCGGATTAAATCAAAGCAGAAGCCTGGAGTAAAAAGAAATATGTATTTGGTTCATAAATAAGCTATGAACCTCTTGAAATCAGCTTCAAAGAGAACATTATGTTGGTACACACTTGGACCTTTTTGTTTTGTTATTTCATAGGCAGGATCAGCAACATATGTTGCAATGGACTGAAATTCCCATAAGCCCCTGTTGCCTCTGATCTACGCTTGTTCTGCGCAGGGTATGCGTCTGCCAGACATCTGGAGGCAAGCCCGAATCGACCGCAGGATAGGCAGAGAGGAAACTCAACATTTGGAGATTTAAATAATGCAAATACTTCTCATATTCACAATAGTTATACGTAATTAGAAAAGAATAGTTCTGCCACTAGTATTGTTCTGTTGCATTTCTAGAAGTCCTCTAAACCAGAATTTTTCTGGCTCAAAATTGAAGGAGCTTGAAGGTGTACAAAGTAACCAGCTGGAGGAAGGGATTACGCGATAATTTAAGGCGTTGGTTCTCAATTTGAATCCTGAGTGTGTAGTCTAACAACTGATCTAATGGATTAAAACTTAAAAATGATTCCGAAATATTCATTTTTTGCAGCATGAATATATGATTCAGTCACAAGCGTCATTGAAAGGACAGATTTTTCATAATTAGAAATGAGATCGGTCCAATTAAAAAAGGAGAGGCTATTTAAACTGTAGAAATTCCTCTTCAGGTTGGAAAGAAATCTCCCATACATGGGATATCGTAGGTTCTGGACACCGTAGTCAGTGGACACCGTGATCAATTCTATGTAATGAAAGAGCTGGGAGAAGAGAAAGCCCTCTTGCCTTGTACTGTCTGTTCTGATTGGGCTGCCTGTCTGTCCTTAACGACTGTCCTCAGACCACCCAGTTGCAGCAGAGAGATCAACAAGCTCAGCTGCTGCCTCTTCCCCGAGGCACAAACAGGAAGTCTTAGACAGCGCCAATGTCACCTTGTGTCTCATTGCAAGAGAAGACTATGAGAAGACCATTTTCTTAGACGAAAAAAAATGAAAGGATTTATTTTCGTGAGTCATGGTTTGGCCAGAATGGAATGTCAAAACCCACACCCAGATTGACCAAAGTGTATTAACATTTCTTTGTTTTAAATATGGAATTATATGTTTTGCAGAGGTGTACTCAATTTTTATTGGCCCCATCAAAGATTTTTTACAACCATTAGTGTGCAGGAAGCATAGATATACAACTTTTTCTCTTATAGGATCTTGTGAGTGTATTAGCACTGGTGGATTGATAAGGGTTCATGGTAAATAAGAAACCGGAACAGATTTACAAATACTTAGAAGTCATTGTATATCAAGAATAGACAGCCAACAAAATAGTCACACAGCAGTCAAAAATCATTCCTGTCCAAATCTAGCAGCTGGTCTTCCAGAAATTGCAGTGGTAAGGGTTTTACAGAGACAAAAACACTGATATATCAGTTGGGGAAAAATGAAAAATAACATCCAGAAATTTTACAAGGGAGAATCTTATTCTGTGTTCTATTAGTAGACCTGCTGAGTCATTAGAATTGAAACAGGAACACTTGTGGAAAGTTTTTTTTTTTTTTTTTTTTTTTTTAAAAAAAACTGTATGAGCTGTTTTCCAGTTTTTTGAATGTTTTTTTGTATTTTTGTTTTGTAACACACCGTTGTTCTGTAACACACACCAGATTACCCAATCCCAGACACCTCTCTGTCTTATCATAAACCTTTAACGTTTCTTCCTCTTCTCACAGCAAGGCTATTTTAATACTGGCTTTAATTATATATTAAATAATTCTATCTATATTTATGAATATTTAAAATGTGACAGGCAATGTAGGGATAGAGAAATGAGGAACTACCCTGGGCTATAGAGAATACCATGATGAGAAATGTATGCAGCAGAGACTAAAGAAAAGAGTCTATATGTTATTTCAGAGATTATGCCTTTATTAGCTTCATAACCAGGGGCAGTCTTACTGTACATATACAGAGAATGAGCTAAAATTTTTGATTTGAATATCAATATCCATGTCAAATTTCAAGTGTGGAAATACAAATGTGTTCACATTTACTATCTTTAATATGAAAATTATTTGTTTAACATTTAATTTGGAGAATTAGTGAACTATTAATGTAGCTATAGGAAGGATCCAACCCTTCCGCTATCCTTAATTTAAAAGCTATGACATTTCCCTAAAACATTCCCTAAAACATGTAAACTACCAATCGCCCTACCCCCTACCTGCTTGCGGAACATTAGCCTCCCTTTGAGGCCTAAATCGTTATTATATATCATTATTATAGCCCTCCCAATAACAATAACAATATTTAACGATGGGAAGGTGATTTTTTCACGCAGTCAGTTTCATAGTGGAATGCTCGGTGATTGATAACCTCATACTCTTGTCAGTTAGGCCAGCCCTCAGAGTGTAAAATCCCACAGTGTTCGCACACTCCTGAGCATGCTGGGAAGTGTGTAATTATTTGAACAAGTGACATTTTGCAAATTACAGGGTAGGACCACATCCATACACCTAGGGAGACCTACTCTGTAATTACAGACTTCGAAGAAGTCCAGGGTAACATTTTCACATTAATCTGATGTTTGTTCACGCTGAGATTATTTTTCCGACTTCATCCAAGTTTTTTAAACGTTTAAAGTCAACAAAAGCACTGCCAATCCAAGAAGGTGCGTATCTGTGTGCCAAAATTCTATTCATAAAGCATAACAGCTCAAAGTAACGCTTGCATATTTTTATTTAGTCCTTGAAAATAGTTCACTTTGCAAATAAACAGTCAATTATATGCAAATACAAAAAGACTACCAAAAGCATCCTGGCCTGTAACTGTCTCACTGAAATAAAACCTCTATCTCCTTCCACTTTTGAACCCTATAATTATTTTGTTATTGCGTCCTGTTGCATCACCCTTGGGGAATATTAAAAGAATCCGATGAATTATGCTGTAGGCTGTGTTAACACATAAAGCAGGCTCTAAAAGGTGAAGCTTGATGTGAAGTATATGATGAATCCGTCAATTCCTTCACAATGCAAACGGGAAAGAGGAACGGTTACGAGCGCAAAACTCACCACGGTCATTTTTCTGCCGCTCTCTGTGGCGGATCGGCCGCTGAGGCTGATGGGTAATAATGATACCCTGAGCGGAGAGGAAGAGAGCCATGAATGACACATGGGGAAATAATTCACACCGCTTCTGCTGACGGAGGGCGAGAGCTGCTCGGCCAAGCCTGACTGATTCTCAGAGTCAGCAGGCTGCCGCCCTGTAAATTATTCTCTTATTTATCAGTCTTAGGGCCATACTCTCTCCAGCAGACTGGCTCCTGGGGAGGTCCTCTCTCAGTCCCATAATGCATCTGGCCCCTTTGGACCACCCTCTCTCCAGCAGACAGGCTCCTGGGGAGGTCCTCTCTGAGCCCCATAATGCATCTGGCCCCTTTGGACCACCCTCTCTCCAGCAGACAGGCTCCTGGGGAGGTCCTCTCTGAGTCCCACAATGCATCTGGCCCCTTATGGCCACCCTCTCTCCAGCAGACAGGCTCCTGGGGAGGTCCTCTCTGAGTCCCACAATGCATCTGGCCCTTTATGGCCACCCTCTCTCCAGCAGACTGGCTCCTGGGGAGGTCCTCTCTGAATCCCGTAATGCACCTGGCCCCTTAGGGCCACCCTCTCTCCAGCAGACTGGTTCCTGGGGAGGTCCTTTCTGAATCCCATAATGCACCTGGCCCCTTAGGGCCACACTCTCTCCAGCAGACAGGCTCCTGGGGAGGTCCTCTCAGTCCCATAATTTGTCTTTGTCAAATGTTATCCCATATACATACAGCATAAATATGAGCACTTCTTGAACCCTAAGGTTGCAGGTTCAATTCCCAGATAGGACACCGCTGTGTCCTAGATCAAGGTATTTAACAAAAATTTATTTCGTAAAATATCCAGCGGTATAAATAGACAGTGTGTAGAAATGTAAACTGTGTATGTTGCTCTAGATAAGAGCATCTTCAAAATGCCTACATGTAAATGTAAATATACAGCAAAAGAAATTGGCCTCAAATACATTTTTAGGTTGGATGCTCCATACAAGGGTTGTAAGACAATGTGATCAACTTGAGGACTTTTTTCATATTATTATTCTTATACGATGATGTTATTATTTGCACCAGCTTAAATAATCATATGCACGTAGAGAATATCTCCAGTTTGTTCCTCCATTATTAATTATTTTAGTGATTAATAACTGTGTGTTTTCTTCCATATTTTGAATATTAAATTGTGTTCATGCCACAGCCTCCTCTGCTGATTCTAGACAGTGCTAAAAAAAAGCTGCCATTGGCTACTGCTACCTATCACTCTGCAGTTAAGCTCCCGAAATGTGTGCTGCCATTGGCCACTGCTAACTATCACTCTGTAATTAAGCTCCCGAAATGTGTGCTGCCATTGGCCACTGCTAACTATCACTCTGTAATTAAGCTCCCGAAATGTGTGCTGCCATTGGCCACTGCTGCCTATAAATCTGCAGACTGCCCGTTAAGCTCATGAGTCGGCTGTTCTGGAGAAGAGTGCTCTTCAACGGCAGCTTGCAGGTCGACTGCGGCTGTCTGATTGACCAGAGAAAGGGTGAACATGCGATTTACTGCAGGACACCTGTAAGGCAGCCGGATTTCTATTTGGCAGTTGACAGGCCAAGAGCAAAAAGGGGGTCTGAGTAATGGACACGTAAAACCTAAGCCATCTGCTTGAAAAAGGCTACCCATAATTATCGATTGACAAAAATATATGGGAAATTTGGCCATGTGTCCAAAGGACACCTTCAAAGGGAATGAATTATGGGAATGTTCCGGATTATGGAACGCATGGTTGCCCAAGCCAGAGAAGGGTGCTGGTTCAGGCCTCAGATAACTACATCACTGCTGGCCCCCTCCCAGGGTGATGCTGCAGCCATTTGTAGCCCACCCAACAGAGATATTCTTACATAATCTGGATGTAATGACACATATCGTGGGGCCTAGCTATACACTAGAACTGGGAATTTGCACAACGAACAGCCAAGCAGCCACACAGTCAAGTGTTTTCTTATAATACTTGGATTTCAGGTTTAAGGGTGCTGCAATATGTTAAGACAACAGAATAACAGGGCCTCTGGTTTGATAGGCATTCATTTGGGAAGCAGACATGAGACCTGTGACTGGGTGTTAATGTCCGAAACACACCATTACTGGCTATGGCTGGAGGTCAGCATTGGCAAGACAAAGATTGGCCAAGCCTCACCTCACCATATAAAATATAGGGGTCATGCTGTTTAAGTGTGTTACTCTCAGTGCTCACTATCGGCCACTCCTGGTCGGCCGGGTAGCTGTTGATGTATAAATTGAATACATGCTGACTTTGTCATCCTCCGGTGACATAGGCAGCATGAAATTGCTGGTGGTGTGGAGATAAGCCTGTCATGACCTCCTCCTCCTGAGCTGGCAAAAGAGGCTTGCTGTATGAGTTCCGTTGCAAAAAACTGGAAAAAAAAAACAGTTTAACGAATAACTTAGTATTTACCCTCTGGAAAAAGTCATAGGTTAATCTTTTTGCTGATCGATAGTTTATTTTTCTCTTATTCTGGTCTTTCTTTTCTTGCAGTTATTGAAAGATGATTAAGCTGCAACTGTGGAATGTAATATAACAGTACTGGGACCTGAGTCAACAGCAACCCAAGTGGGGAAAGAGCGGTTACAATTAAATGATAGCTGGCAGTAAAGCACACACATAAGTGCTTGTGTTTGATTTGGCAGGGAGAGCCAAGTACAATTCCTCTTCCACTGTACAGTCTGCACTAAACCATAATCTCTAAACTGGAACGAAACTCCCTAGGAGACATATTTTATACAAGCCATATAATATGGGTACAAAAGGCTGGCAAATTTTACAGTTCCATTCATAACAACACTCGTTGTCAGCTTTTATGACATGCAAGTATCTCGCAATTATAAGCATAAAGCTTTACAGACAGTAGTAGTGGTTGTAGTCCCAGTAATGTAATAGATACGGTAATAGTTGCATTTGAGCAGTCAATGAACAAAGCAGATAATTTACTGTTACTGTGGAACAGGGACACACGGCGCTAACATTCCATTAGCGTTAGTCATACGCCTCCAGTTCCTCGGCCATGTCATCACACCTATTCTATGAACAGTATATGCTCGTCATGAGTTTCTCATTTGTAAGTGAAGTATAGGATATGGGCAGTACAGCAACTGTGACTAAGCAATGACTGACCAGGATATTTTATGTAATTCGTCTCGAAAGCGAAGGACAGATGAAGAATTAAGAGGTTAACTGTGGACACCGCATCCGTCCGTTGAGCACCATTGCTATGATGCGAGAGCAGTTAGCTGTTAGCCGTTACTGAACGCTTTGCCAGAGGCAAGATCAAAACTATTGACTTTATCTTTTTCTACCTCATGCTATGTTTTGACCTCTGACTTTGCCCCCCCTTACACCTCTTAACTTGGGATTACAGTTGTGCTTTTAAAGATCCTTCACCTAAAATACACTGAAATATACAAAAAAAAAACACTCATAGCCTTTGCCAGTCTTGTGGAGCGAGACAGGTGCACTTACATAAGCATTATCAATGACACTAATGGAATCTGGCTTGCAGTATAAGACTTGCTCCTCCACCTAAAGCTCTTCGCTCACTTTGTGTCTTATTTAATTTATTTTGAAATTATGACTTCCCTCAAGACGTCCCTACTGTTTTACATTTATATTTATGTAGCAGAAACTTAAAACATAGTATTTATCGAACGTTGGTTGAACCATTATAGATTATATATATTCTATATATTCATTATAGCATTATGGATACAATAATCAAATGCACTCCAAGCAAAGAGTCATTGAAAAAAGGAGTAAATGTACAGTACTGCAATCACACTTAAATATTATTTATGGAAAATATCAATAGAGTACCAATAAAAATCTGTAACATCAGATCTGTGCTAACAGAGAAGTGGCTGAGGGTGAGTTAAACTTTTAGACCCCAATTTTTTTTTTTTTTTGTAATAAATAAATGAAGATCCAAACGTTTTAAAATCAACAACACTTTATCTACAGTTGTCCCATTAACTTTTGTCAAATAAAGTGTATAATTCCATCCTGACCTCTGCTCCAATGGAAAAATATTAATAAAGAGAATGGCGGTATGGTATGAATCAGAATTCACCCTCCAAATGAACCATGGTGTTGGCCCCGGTAAGGGACAGTGGGGTAATAAAATCCACCATCAAAGGGAAGCGGACCGGTCCTTGTGAAACCGTAGGAGGTAAAGGGAATCATGGGAGATTACCGCCCTGCGCCGTGTTTGAGAAGTGGTGGGCCATGCTCTTTCCCATGGCAGAAACTTTATCATATGTACCAGCTGCTTAAACACGATCAGAGGGCAGAACACACAAATGCCAAGCTCCGCGGCCAGCTAAAAACGACACGTCCTGCTGCCGATATGTTGCCCTGATCTTGGGGGAAAGCCAAGGTGTGATAGTGAAAGGGATTTAGGATAAAAGAACATTTCATTCACATGTCTGAAAACACATTTGTTACAAATTATTCGAATGACAACCAATCAAAACAGTGTGTATTTGCCCCAAGTTGTCCCATGCTAAAAATGAACAAGTTCTGTAACCTTAGTAAAAGGGCCAATTATATCTTTCTTTCAAGCCAATCACAGCTCTTCTCTACTTTAAACTGGCTTCTGGTTTGTGTTGCCATGCCATCGCTAATGTGAACATCGCCATTGACAGACACATTAAACTTTCAGCGATTAACTGTTACAGTAATATTTAACTGATTAAAATGGGCAAGTGCTAGCTAATAACACATTTAAATAGTAGAGGTTGTCTAGCTGTCCGGCTAGCTAGTGAGCTAATATTAATGGCTGGAATAACTTATGTTAATGCTGAATTATTCACAACTCTCATGTTGCTTTCAGCATGTTTGAGTGTCAGCAAATGACTCCTGTGACAATTTGAAGGGATTTGTGGAGGGGTGGAAGGAGGTGGGGGGGGGGAGTGGGGTTTGGTCCCAGGGTGGCGCGATTGAATGTTCTGGAAATCTCCGTCTGTCAAGAGGTATCAAGTGTGTGTGTATGCTGCGCCTCCTTCCTCTGGTGGAAATCACACGGTCTCCAGCACCTGGTTCACAGCAGAGGAGCGGAGGCAGACGGGCGATCTGTGCACAGTGCTTATGGTCCTGCCAGTGGCTGGTGGCTGATGGATGCCAAACAGAGCCTTTTAATCAAGAACGGGGGCCACCAGGGAGGGTGAGGCCTCTCTCTGTGGCTCCTCGCCCAGCCAACAGACTGTTCTTCCCGCAGTGATTCACCCAGCCTTGCAAATCCGTAAAACTCCTTAAATCCCTTACTTCCGACTGTCGTTTCTTCCTCAGGTGCACCGAAATTTAACATCCAATATTAGCAGGTTACTTGCAATATTTTCAGACAGGGTATTGATTTAATAATGATAAGCGCAGTTGACTGGAATGTTACATGTATATGTGAAACAGATGCAGGTAACAGTGTGTATGTCTCTGGTAGCTTATGATACTGTGTTCTGCCCTTCGGACTCCACAAAAGTGCAATGGTATGAATATCTACAGCAAACGTCTGTGGTCTACAAATTGTGCAGGACATTTTTTGTGCTCCTCACTGAAAAAGCTGGATAAAATGCAGTTGACTTGGAAACAAAACATCAGCATATGATAGTTTTAGCCTGTTAACTTGAGCCTTAGAATTCCCACATCAGTCCAACACGTGCGAGGCAGCTGTTGTCTTGCTTTGCCTCTCCTCTCCGCTGTTCAAAGGACCTTTTCCTCGGCGGTTTTTCTGCCGCCCGCTGTTTCTATGGAAACAAAGTGAGGGAAGACAATGCTGGATTTGACAGAGCGCTGTCATGCGGCAGTGAGGTGAGCTCAAGTTCTCTGCCGGTTAAAACACCCACAGGATCAAGCAGGCGAAAGCTGAATCTGTTTTCTGCAATGTACTCCCACTGCTCCGACAGCAAGGCCCCGGGCCGTTTACTCAAACCTCCAGTCAAACAACAGGTCAGTCAAACACTCCTGAAATGTCAAAAAAACATACATGCATTTACAAAAATAAATGGTACCGTTCGAGTATACTCTGAGTACATTTGAACTGACAATTATGTTACATTTTCTAACGTTCCTCCTGACATTCTGCCTTTCGCTCAAAGTTCCTAAAAATATACAACTCCCAAAGGGACAGCAGTATTTCTCATGAAGGGTTACTAAGTGAAGAACGGAAGTGCAGGAACTTGTGGAAATTCCTGCCCGATTATCTGCCACAGTAGACTACATTTCAGTTCAGACATTTCACTTTTGAAAGACATGGGTACATGGCTGAACCTGAAGCAGTAAATACTTGCTCCAGTGTGACAGTGTTCAATCTTATATCCAATTTTCATAAGATTCTGTACTGTGTTTACTTAACTAAGCAAAGGAGTCTGCTCTACTACCATAGCAACCAAAATGCCTTTGGTGTGAGAATCATTCATTCATATTGCGCCATAGGCCAGTGACTTCACTGAAGGACGCTGTTGAATCAGATCTCGAAATTATTATAAATGATATCCAGATTACACTCGCCTTTTTAAGGGAGGAAAAAAGTAATTATGGATGAATTATTCAATGCAGAGTCACTTTTTTATGTGTCTGGTTTTCCACCGAGTTTTGAGATAGCAGTCACATGATATTTTCTCATGAATTATAGATTTAACATAGATTGTACAAATATACCCCAGAAAGCCAATGTGGCTTGTAGCATTGTAAATCTGTGGCTTTTTCTTAAAACCTTAGAAAGGGTATGTACACATATATACACAAGTTCCTAAATGTCCTTTCCAGGCAATGTTAATCCAATTTTATAACTGAATAATTTTATTACTCACTTTGAATTATCCAAGCGGATGTTGTTTGAGGCAAATTAAATCACGATCCACTTTCACTACGTTCATATTCTAACAGAAGTTTACTTCTTCATGACACAGCATGGTGCAGTCTATATTCTGCATTCTAACAGACAGTTCTATCGCGGCTCTTAGTGGAACAGTTTTTGGTACTAAATAGAACCTTTTATGCTTTAGTAGTTTCTAACCATTAACTGGTAACATTATTTGGCATTATATTGTTTTTTTTTTTTTTAATAAACTTTGATATTGGTTCTAGAATGAGCCCTCTTTTTGTGCTATTTAGAACGTTTCATGACAAACAAAGAAGACGAAAATTCTCATAGCCTCACCCAAAGTAATTAGCCAAGATAATAGTGCCATGCCTTTCAGTTTATGTAGGGGTAGCAGGGAGTGTCATCTGTTAGGTTGGTAAAAGAGGAACTTATCGTAAGATTAGGGCAAAAGGTAAATAGAGGGAGGGAGGGAGACAGTCTCTCACTTATCAGTCGAATGGCAGCAGCAGCTGTTTGAAGGCTTGACCACATCCTTTATTGAGCTGCTGTGTCATTGTGTAGCCATGTCAAGCGTTTCATGACACAACCTGAACCAACAAAAAAGTGCCCCGCCCCTGCCTCCCGCAAAGAGACAGCTATCAAATGCAGGAAAGCACCTGGTCTACATTATACTCTCAGCTGATTGGCTGGCAGATGTTTTGCAGGAAGCACTGCAAGCCTGTTCAAGACCGAATGCCCATCTGGTCTTTGAAGATCTCTCTTGAGCGTTATACATCAAGCGATGACATCAAAACGCGTCTTAAAAACCCTTCCAAATCCTTCTTTTATCTTTCGGCGATGCGGCAATAAAACACAAGAACATTAAAGCCCAGACTGTTGATCATAGCCCGGCTTGTCTGGAAATTTGTCATTGTGCCGTTTTCAGAACGTGGTCTCAAAATCAGTTCCATTGAAGGAACAGGGATTAAGCAGTGACAATCGAGCTCGGAGAGATGCTTTTAATTAAGTGCACTGATTTTTTTAAGCGATAGAAAGACAAAAAAATCTGTTATTTGGGAGCATACCATCTCTGGCATCTTACGACTGGTGTCTTCAGTTTTCACAACTTCAGAATTCCTACTTGAATTACCTTTAAACAGAAAGACTTACTCCACTTTCAGCTTACACTTTATTTATGAAATGTATTAAATATTTGTTATATATACATTGATCTTTTATACAGCAGATATTTAGTTAATCGATGAAACCAAAGTTACATATAGTTCAGATTTGTACTTCCATGAAACTGGACCACATAGACATGTCAGTGACCACAAATTCACCCTGACATATTTAGATATGAAAAAATGTCTGTTGGCACCAGTATTAAAGACTAATCGGCTTCCAAAGAATTAGTAACCTGCCCCCATTGGTGATTGTTACCATGGGGGCAAGTTACTTCCGATCTGCTGGCCAGACTGCTCATTGGATAAGCAGAACTCATGGAGCGAAAAGCACTCTGGTGATTGGCTGCCATTCTTCAGCAGGGAAGGTGCTGTGTAGGAGTGTGAAGCAGATTGCAATGACACACACACGCACACAATCTACCTGAGTCAGCTACTGAGGACCAAAGGACTGGCCAAATTCCCTCCACTCCTCAACCCCGACCCTCTAACCACACCTTACAGGTACTGTCAGTATACCATGCCCAAAGATCAAACAAGGTGAGCTGATTACCTACTTGTTGAATCATAGGGTATTTGTCAAGTTGAAAATAAATTACTGTCTGAATTAGTTTTTTCATTTCCCATTTGTGTTAATATGATAAGCGTATTGTTCCCATGTTTTATGGCATCTGCTGTATAATAACCTGAATCATCATATAGTTCTATAATTATTTATTAACTATAGGAATGACTTTGGGCGACCGAAGTATGACCGTTCATTAAATAATGAGGATTTAGAACTACTTTTTTAATTTATTTTCTTTTTAGAAAAATTTAACTACAGTTAAGTTTTGGAGCATTTTCGTTTTTTCTGGTTCTGAACATGATTCTAAGCAAGTCCAGGCATGTTTCTGAGCACACTGGAGAAACAGCACTGTCATTGTGCTCCTGTCTAAAGGAAACCGTTAAAAAAGACAACCCGTCCCTCTTTATGGTTCATGTTTGTTATTTCTTGCACAAGATTCCGACCTATTTATATCTCTTCCTAGGCCCGAGGCAGTATTCTTCCCCTGTCTTTAAAGACCATCCACAATAAGGCATCACATTTACAGAGCAATCCGACTGAGCGGATTCTCATGAATAATGATGAGCCCGTCAACGTTTTCATCTTTCACTTAATCTATATTCATAACCACTGATTAATTAACTAGTTTTTGTGAAAAATTAAACATAAAATCACATAGCTGACGCTGAACCCAAAGGCTCTCATCTGGGATTTAGCTCTCAGTCTGTCACAGCCGCTGCTCTTATTGAGCTGAGGACGGTTTGAACTTTTGCTGTTATTTTTTATATATTTTGTCAAAAACAACACTAATTTCAATGTCTTGTGTGGATAGAATGGAACTATGGATTTGCTTATGTTCTTTATTTTCTCTCAAAAGACAATCGAACAAATATTCATCGTCTTTCCTTGCTCCTGAAACTCATTAATATTTTATCGCTCATTTGCAGCTAGGGAAATATGGCCAGACTGCATTGTGTTGGGGGAGAGACCCGCTGGTTTTGTATTTCAATCACAGAGCAGGTATACAGGGGAGCCAGTGGGTGCAGACCACAGTGAGAATCCTGAATACTAAGCTGGAAGTGAGCACGGGGGGCCGATTAACATTTCTTCAGCAACAGTGAGCACAGCTCAGAGAAGAGACAGAAGTTCCCGAGGGAGTGTTCTCCATTAAATAATGAAGCGCGGGCATTCACTCTCCTTCACAATGCAAGGTTTAGGACTACATTAACTGCTTAGGTTTCAGCACAAAAAAAAATATCACGGATAAATTCAGTCATATACAGTCGGCCCGCCTTATCCATGGGTATATGGTTCCAGGACGCCCGCGGACGTGCATAAACCGCGGATGCTCAGGTCACTTCTATAAAACAACGTAATTTTACCCGATACGTTCATAACTCGAAACCCCACCTATATGTACTACGAAGAACTGCTAAAATCCACGTAAATCATACTGACTACAGTATTCTGGACTTTGGGATTTCAAATGTTCTTTTTCGAGAATATTATGGATTCTTTAAAAATGCATTCGAACCGCGGTTGGTCAAACCCGCGGATAAGGCGGGCTGACTGTATACCATCACTCTGTAGCCATTTCTGTGGTTGTGCGCTGTATATTTTCTTCATGGGTGTTTGATGTTGGCCTCTCTGGTGTATAGTATGTGACAAATGAAAAGCATTTGTTGAGGCAGTCAAGCAGATTAAACAATTGCGTGTATCAGGAATATGAGCAGAAACACAGGATTGCTGGTTTGTCACAGTGTTGCAAGATTCTTGTTTTTTCTCGGAATTGTTCTCAGAATAGCTCATCATCAAGAGACGACCAGACAAAGGCTTATCCCCCGATGACGCTGTCTGAAATCTCACACCTGCCATTGACTCACATGCATTTAGCCTCTGAAACTTGCTCAACGGATTCTTTAAAACTAATGAATAAATCCACTCTAATATGAGCAACATAACCATTCCAAGAAACAATTAAATCCATAGAAATGCCTTAGCTTGAAGCAGCAAGAAACCCTGAATAAGACTTGTAACAACACTTGGTTTATGCTACTAAGCCCTTTCCTTTTGGCTTCGGTTTTTAAAGAACGAAAATGTTGACATTTCAGAGCTGGAATTGACATGAAACAAAAACAGTTCGGCGAGCCCTCCCACAAAAGCATAACGTTTTGATAAGCCTCAAACAAAGTCAGCCAGACGCGCTTTCATCTTTCGCCATTGTCTCCGCTTCCTGGCGACGCCACCATGCTTCCGCCACGGCTACCCCCTGCTTATCCTGGCACTGCCCACACATCCACGGCCTTCCGTTTTCCCCTCTCGAAAATAAATTCCATGACCATACATGTGGGAACCTCCTACGATTCCTTCTCCTCCTGCTAGATTGACCGTGGTTGTTCTGTGTTATGACAGATCACACTGAGAAGGTTTACTACTCAGGAAGAAGACACTGGTCACAAGCTTCGGGGCTCCCGGCTGTAAGTAATAGAGGAGTCTGCCTGCATTCGCGCTCTGCAAGGTGACCCGATTGGTTCCCCTGACATCAGTCAGGCAGCGCGGCTGTGTAGCGGTTATAAATGTGCCGCATCGCAGAGAAGCATCCTCTGTCAGCGCTGCTCAGTGTCAAAGCAGGCAGGGGAGCATCTTCTCCGCACGCCCCCACTTCCCCCCGACCTCTCTCTCTCAGGGGGCAGCGTTTCCATTACCCGCTGCTCTTTCTTCATTAGCCTTCTGTCTCTTCGACAGACCTGTTTCACACATATAGAACTTCTGAAGGCCTACACGAAGGGAAACCTACATTACATTCTCCTATAACACAGCAGATTGTTTTATGAGAGTGGTTTTCTGGATTGAGGCCTCCGGTCTCTAACTCAATTTAAGCGTCTTACCCATTTAAGAGAACAGGACACCGAGCGGCCCAATTTTTGCGGCACAAAATGGAGGCACAAATGAAAACTACTTTGGCTAAAATCATTACTTTTCATTGAAAAAGTTCTAGTGTGTCTGTCACGTTTTAGAATTATCCACATGTTAATTTCAAGCGGGACTCATCAAGAATTTATTTGTCTGTTTGAACTTTGTTCATAAATCCCATGTAAATTATGAGTGCTTGCACATATTTTCCCAATAGTCATTCCCAATAGAATCCACCTGTTAGGGCAGGCATTTTGCAAATGGATAAGCTGACAGTAAGTTCAACCAAAGACGTAAAGGAAAAGAGTTACAAAAAATAAATAAAATACTTATCATTCTAAATGTAACTCTTTATTTAAAAAGTGTACATTACGCTTGCATAGTACATGGAAAATGTAAACGACCAAATGCCTTTATTAAAATCTGGGAAATGTTTAGTGTCAAACAGGGATGTAGTTGAGTGTGTTACCGGCAGTTATGCAACCTATTTTTCTTTAAGTATTGTTGACATATACTGGCTGATGTTAACATTCTTGGCAACATAAACATCTTGCTTCTCATAAATAACAGGCATAGACGTTACTGTATGAATAAAATGCAGAAGCCGCCAGTGCTAATTGGGCGGTTTGTCTGGCTGCACAAATACACCCTCCTGGGCCCCATCTCATGAAATCCCTCATATTTTTACTGATGCTTCTCTTACAGAAATCGCATGCTCACACGTCATCGGGCTAACAGCGGAGTGTTTTATTAGCTGGTGATAAAGTACGAAATTCAGTCCACAGGGTTGAAGCGTAATTGTAAAGTAACGTATCTAGCTCTGAATGAATAAAGAGGGAGACGATACACAATGTGATCCTGTATCTCTCCCTCATATCCCACTGTGGTAATCATATCATTTTTACACATTACGTACTTTGTGTTAACAGTATAGTATTTACATTCAGCAGTGGAATTAATACACATTACTGGAGCTCATGTTGTCTTTCAATTTGCAGGTAAAACTCAAAATACAGGAAACGTTGTAGCTTGCATAAAACGTCAGAGGTGGCAAGCTAGAAACAGACCATATGAACCCTGTGCATTGGTATATGGGAAATGAAAAAGTCACAATTAGAATTTGTGTGCTTGTGCTTGTCTTGGCTATTGGTGTTTCTGAATTGCACAGTTACAGATTACCAAGTTTATACTGAAGTGAAACCATGACGCCGATTTGGGAAGAAAACATGGCATAAAACGGGACGGTATAATTTCATATGTACCCTATTAACATGTAAGGGCTCGTGCCTCATATCTACACTTGAGCATCTATGCGGTTCATCTACATGGGCCTTAAATCCCCCACTAATCACCTAATGCATATTACAGAGACATTATTGAAGGCTCTCACGCCGAGCTCTTCTTTCCCTCGCCGTGTTGTTACGACATGCTACTCATCTCGATGGTAGATCGAGAAATCGCCGCCCCAGTTCATTACCTCACGGTGCGCTTTACGAGGCTCCATCCTCTCACCGCGCCGTCGAGACACGGGTGGGGTCTGTTTCCATGTGAGCTTGATGTGGAGGAGGAGGAAAATACGGGATCGGCTGATCGGCATGCGGGCGGCATTCTCGCCTGACTGGTCCCCGTGGATATTCCCGTCATGTTCCATGCCTGATGATCATCTTCCGCTCATCCCTGTGGCAAAAATGGACCTTGGGGGGAGTACAGTTAGAGGGCATACTTATTTTTCACAGCAGGCGGTACACTTTAACAACACGTTTGCTTTCCATTGCAGCTTCGATACAAAGTGTGATAAAAAATATCCCCTACTAGCTAATACGAGATTACGCGAATGTACTTTATTTTAAAAAACGAATGTGTAAAATGTACAAAATCAAATTCATGATGCTCTTCGCCTACAACATGGTATTTAATAAGTTTTGGCGAATGGCTACAGTTCGGCTTGTTCTTACATACGGGTTTGTTGCCATGATTCACCAAGAGTTGGGAGAATGATGTTGCAGTTTGTTCGTGCCCGTGCAAAACTTGTCGGCAGCAGATAAATAGGATTCCATTCCGTTTTCTCTGTGCATGATTACATCTCACTGGAGAGCGGTGACTGATCGCTTTGATGGCTAAACTAATACAACTCAGCCTGTTAACTGGCTTCAACTGTTTTTCTTTTCCTGTCTAATCCACATGAGAAACCAACAGAAAAAGGCCATGCCAAACTGTTTGAGTGTAATAGGTTTAGATCAAGCATAGTCAGGCAGTTAAATTTTTCCATTTGATCATTTAGCTTTTAGTTTGTACCCACAGTGATTTACAGACGATGCCATGTTGTGGGGATATTTTTCTGTTATATCTTGATCTCTGTTCTCTCTGAAACGCTTCTGCTTGTCCCTCTTGCCTGAGGTCTGTGCAATTATTATTATTATTATTATTATTATTATAAATAATAATTCATTTTGTTAGATGATGTACAAGGCCACTGTGGTAAGAAATATACTGTGTCTATACAGTGTGAGAACAATGTCATGTGATAAGAATAGCAAAAGAAACAGAGCAAATCTCTGTTGTTCCAATGGGCAATTTCCTTTTCATTCTGCCATATAACATTGACAAAAAACTGTTGGTAATTTCATAGAAATTTCTTACCGCATGCAGGTGATAAATTGAAGTTTTATTGCAGCATAGCGAGAATGGAACTCTCCACCTACAACCCACCTTCTGTTTCACAGCAGATAGCAAAGATCATGCAATGAAAATGTTCATTTCAGTCTGTAAGAGTAAGTGCATTTCATCGAATGCATTTTGGGGGCGTAAAAGGTTGTTTAGTGAATATTATGTGACATGAGGGACACTTTTGACACATAGAGGCCCATTATTCGAATGTGACAGTGACTGGACCTTTTCTATTGCCTCAAAGAATTTAATGCCTTCACAAAACAAAATAATATAACTGATAGTACTTCTTTTGCTTATTATCAAACTGGATATTAAGAATACATATTTACCATGGCTATTTGTAATTTTATTTACATTGACTCTGAAATTTGGCTGCAAAGAATACTGGCTGCTTAATAATGGTGGAGAATGATGTACAACAGACGAGGACTCGTGGTGCTGGGAGAGGTGGAGGGAGGAGCAAGCTCCTCAGCTCCTCCCATTGTACTGCTGTCAGTCTCCTGGTTTCCTCCCTCAGCCTGGAGAAGTAACCGGAGCTGCAACAGCAGAGGCCTCGCTAACAGGCAGGCTCACCTGACAGTGATTTCTAATCAACTCAGCTGTGAGCACTTGCCTCCAATTTGGCCTTCTATTTAAGCCCAGTCTGACAGGCTGAAAGGGTCTTTTTCGTGTTTTTGCACTTTGCACATTATGGATGACTGTGCTGTTTTTCAGTTTTGACTTTCAAAACTGACTTCATGCCTATTGGAGATGAAATTCTGTCATCTCACGTTTCTGGAGGGACTGACTAGTAATTATTCAAATTACCTTGTTTATACAATTGCAAATTGGTCAACTTTCTCCAGTTCATTACTTACAGCTTTCTGAAAAATAAGGATGAATGCAGTACTGTATGATCCTGAAGATTCTTCCTCAAAAAATTCTAATGAGAAGTGAAGACTTAAATGAATTATGGTGAATCTCAGTTTTCAGAGGCAAGAGAACATTTGGTCTGTAACAGTTTTCTGAGCCCTTTGGAATCTCCAGAGAGCTATGAGTTCAGACTTAAACTTTAGTTCAACATTCTGCTGAATTTATCTCAACCCCGGGCATCACAAGTTATTTTTTTACACTCTTACTGACATACACCAATGATGCAAATGGTGCAAAACTTTTTTTTCAACGCACAGTTCTACTCCCTCTGCTCAATGCAGGTTTTGCCATGCAGTCATAGACAGCCAACTATTACCTGCAGTCCCTACAGCTGGGACCCCATTAGTAACATGTAGTTAAAAACAAACCAAACTTCCACTGATTAGCAGATGTTGGCAGTGAGCGATACACCTCTGGTTTTCTGATAAGTTTTCCTTGTTATGCTACATTTTATACTTCATAAAATAGCCACCAGCCTGTAGGTTAATAAACTTAAGGAGTGAAAGTGCTTCAACCTCAGTGCTCATACCTCTATGCCATGCATGTGGGCATGTATGTCATCACTGTGCACCACAACTGCAGGTATGTACATCATCATTGTGCGCCACAGAGGTTGGCATGTATGTCATCACTGTGCACCACAACTGCAGGTATGTACATCATCATTGTGCATCACAGAGGTTGGCATGTATGTCATCACTGTGCCCCATACATGCAGGTATGTACATCATCACTGTGCACCACACAGGTTGGCATGTATGTCATCACACTATGATGTGTGTGCCATTGCATTGACATGAGAGGTACAACCGAAAAAAATTGAAATGTTAGGAAAAAGGAAAGGAAAAAAAGGGAAAAAAGCAAAACAATCTATGTTGATTGTGGTCCTGGTCATTATCTGTGCCTTATAAAACCCTCTACTTGAACCCCACGCCCACCTGGCTGTTCTCTACCCTTCTCAGAGGGAATGAAAGTGCAGCAGATTGGGACTGCATGCATCTGTGAGCAGAATTCCCCATTATCTGTGTCTCAATCCCGCTGAGAATCACATGCAAGCAGTCTGCTGTTTGTGTTCGTAACCCCTCCACTTTCCCCAATTAAGAAGCAATGGCCTCTGGGTAATAAATTACCATTCCTGTATATGAGGCAGGCTCTACTGCGTTGTACTTATGAGCATTTCTGCATTTCCTAGATCGAGATTTACAGTGTTAAGCCTGGTAAATAATAGAGATTTTTGCAAAATCTGTTTTTAATTATTTCATTTTGCTGTAATATTGGGAAATCTCAAACTGGAATCTGATTTTAGTCTCATTCATAGGCAACCAGCTGGTTTTCTGAAGGTGTGCGATACATAACAATTATTCACCCAAAGGCACAAAGAAAAAGCATGAAATACAATTTTCCTCTCAAAGTTGTAAGTGAGGCGAGTCGGTAATCAGTGGAACAGTGTCGAGTTACTGCTTCCCGAAGGCCATTTTCTGAAAGCGAAACACGCTCCCCCCAGCTTCAGCAGTCTCGACGTGAGAGCTTTGGTACTGTAATGTCCTTGACCTTCACGATTCGGATCAAATAACTGGCTTCGCAATCCAAAGGTTTGAAGAAGAAACTCTCCAGAGGATGAAAAGTAGAATTTGGAATTTTATTTTTCATACAAGATGTGTGTTTCGGGATGAGACTATTTAATTGGCGTCAGGTTCCATCTGAGACTAAAACAAAAAGAGGAAGGCTGAGGTCAGCAGGGAAGAGATGTATCATATTCCCTAGGCCTTCCACAGAGTCACAAAGGAACAGTGTCCGGAGGGGAACACTGTGAGTAACTAAGGACTCTGAGGCCATTCCGCTGGTGATCTCTCAAGCTTAAATGCTACAAGTTTCCCATTAGGAAGTGTAATTTTTCAAACCACCGAGTGAACAGATCGGTTGCTGTGTTAACTTCGCCATTTAGGACAGGCCTGACCCTCCAAGCCAAGGGAAGTCACACCAGTCAAAACACGTGCTCTGAATCGTTCTTTGTTTCATATTGCCCAAAGGTACCGTGTGTCAGGCGCTGAGCCTACAAGTGGGTTTGCGTCTCTGCCGGACTGATTGTGTTTTCCGTTGCATGCTAAGGGAGAAACAAGACGGGCTGTAATGTGTGTTGTGACCGGAGTCTGTAGAACTTCATTTATAAGATGTTATCCCCTTTTCCATGAACAATGAAAGTCGTTACAGTTTCTTCTCAAGCCTCTTGTTACACAATCATTCCGCTATATAACATTACCACAACAAATGTTTTAATTACCACGAAAGGGTACTACGCATGTGGTTTTGAAGCACCTGAAAATATTAAATTATTATTAAAAAAAAAATTGAAATACATAAATCAGAAAGCTACTGTGATTTAATATAACTAATCACACTTTGTACGTAATTGAAAATGCTTGAATGGTGATCCCAGATAGTAATTCTTTTTCAAAATAATTACAAGCTCATTAATTTCATAAGTTCTGAAAAGTAAATATGTATTTCAAATAAAGTGGACTGATACAAACTGAATTTTTGAACCTTTTATCCTTGGGTGGAATCCTCAACAAACATCATGAAGTCATTACACTTATTAACTGAATGTGCTTACATTTTTCAATCATATGTTTACAGTTTTAATAATTAACATTCAAATACTTGTGTTTAAATAATAATTGTGTTTGTGAGATTAATATTTAAATATCAAAACAAGTATTTGTTTTGGTTGAGAATATTTATTTCAGAATTTCGACTGTTTGAGACAAACTGTACTACATTTTTAAAAGCTGTCTCCATATGCTTTTAAACATTTCATGACGCCTTCTGTCACCATGGAATAATTCATCGGGTGAAAATACACAGCATCTGTCAGAATATCTTCCAAATCAATTGTACACAGTCCTTGCAAAACAAACAAAATGTGCATAATGTATTAACATCTGTGCAATCATCCGTAATGAGACATACATTATCGTAAGTTGTGATCTGCTCGTTCATTTGTTTATGTTCTTATCGGTTCTGTGTGGTAAATACTCATTTTTAAGTAGTACTACAATTATCAGTTGCTTGTCCAGAAACGTGCACAAATTTGGATTGTCAAGTAATTGTGTAGTACTGGTGTAGGTGTCATATTGGAAATAACGTTAATAATATTGGATCTCTCAGTTGCCATTCTCCTATTCTTACTTAACAGGGGATGCCGCTAGCCTTCGTCAAAGTCAAATTTTGACGTTTTCATACAGTAGTGCTTGAAAGTTTGTGAACCCTTTAGAATTTTCTGAATTTCTGCATAAATATGACCTACAACATCATCAGATTTTCACACAAGTCCTAAAAGTAGATAAAGAGAACCTATTTAAACAAATGAGACAGAAATATTATACTTGGTCATTTATTTATTGAGGAAAATGATCCAAAATTACATATTGGTGAGTGGCAAAAGTATGTGAACCTTTGCTTTCAGTATGTGGTGTGACCCCTCTGTGCAGCAATAACTGCAACTAAACGTTTCCGGTAACTGTTGATCAGTCCTGCACACCAGCTTGGAGGAATTTTAGCCCATTCCTCCGTACAGAACAGCTGCAACTCTGGGATGTTGGTGGGTTTCCTCAAATTAACTGCTCGCTTCAGGTCCTTCCACAACATTTCGATTGGATTAAGGTCAGGACTTTGACTTGGCCATCCCAAAACATTAAAACCAAAAAGAAACCAATGTTGGTCTCATCCGTCCACAAAACATTCTTCCAATAGCCTTCTGGCTTGTCCACGTGATCTTTAGCAAACTGCAGATGAGCAGCAATGTTCTTTTTTGAAAGCAGTGGCTTTCTCCTTGCAACCCTGCCAGGCACACCATTGTTGTTCAGTGTTCTTCTGATGGTGGACTCATGAACATTAACATTAGCCAATGTGAGAGAGGACTTCAGTTGCTTAGAAGTTACCCTGGGGTCCTTTGTGACCTCGCCAACTATTACATGCCTTGCTGTTGGAGTGATCTTTGTTGGTCGACCACTCCTGGGGAGGCTAACAATGGTCTTGAATTTCCTCCATTTGTACACAATCTGTCTGACTGTGGATTGGTGGAGTCCAAACTCTTTAGAGATGGTTTTGTAACCTTTTCCAGCCTGATGAGCATCAACAACTCTTTTTCTGAGGTCCTCAGAAATCTCCTTTGTTCGTGCCATGATACACTTTCACAAACATGTGTTGTGAAGAGCAGACTAAACCTTGTAAATAAAGTGGGATTACTTCAGGTGGTCAGCGGAGTGACCCAGCTGGCCTATGGGGAAACTGTTTCTAACTGACAGGGGTGTGGCTGACAGTCTGATTGGCCAGAATCTGGCAGCAGATATATCCTATGTTTGGCTTTCCAACACTAGGAGGAGAATCATTGTGGCAAAGATCGCCTGGATACCCTTGTTAAATTAGTCCCTTGTTAAAATGCGCACAGCGTAACAAGACAGAAGCAATTATTTGTGGTGCATCATGGGAAAAGAAGGGCTGACATATCCATGGAAACTTGTTTTGGTGTAGAGTAAATAAATCCAGGAGGCTGTCACGAAAAGAGCTGCTGGATAACACAAAAGCATGAGTGGGTGGAAGAATCTGATTATATCATTCCAGACCGTTTTCAGAGCAGTGAAAGGATGTTTGTTTTAGTTTAACAGCAATTAATTATCTTCTCTAATTCGATTACTGTACTTTGATTAAGAAGATCAAATATGATCTCAGAGAAGTTTTACTGCCCCCTCAAATGAATGAGAGCACATTTTATTTCGAACGTTCACATTTAATGTCATGCTTTGAGGGCATGATACCAGCTACTGCATGATGAATGACTGAGCATATCCAGGCCATCTGAATTGGCTGAAAACCACGAACATGTATTGAGAACAAAGTTTGGCCACAGGCAAAATAAAATATAAATGCAAACACGTAGCCATTATAATGGCAGGGCTCAGTGTTAACAATTACTGCAGTTATTTATTCATTTGGATTGGGCCTGGCTGACTAAAATTAAAAAGATAACAGCATCATTTCTTGTTTTCTTGATTTGTATCATACACGGCTCAAGACAAAAGGCCTGAAATCTCAGTTTATGTGGAAGTTCCTTCTACACAGGTAAGACATCCCTAAGGTATTAAAATGCATTACATTTCGACTAAAATAGCATGCAATACTGCATTACTTTCACACAATAAGACATTGCCAAAAATGTCCTTCATGAGTTGTAAATCAGTAAAATAGTATTGTAGTGTGCAGTTTAATTAAGTTTAGTTCATTCACATGCTGTCTTTGAACTTTGCTTCAATATAAGGGGCTCATTGCCATTTTCTCACTCTTCACCAAGAGTGGTTTTTCCTCAGTCCGGCCACTGTCTGTGCGTGACGTTAAAATCTGGTGCATTTCTCAGCCCGAAAGGGAGGACGGATCAACAGCACGAACCGTGAGCCACTGCACGGGTCCTGCAGCACTCTCCCAATGGGGTAGGAACCTGCTCATTACAGGTAATGAAGTACAATCCATACCACAGGTAATGGAGTACATTTCACACCATAGGTAATGGAGAACCTTCCATATCGCAGGTAATGAAGTACATTTCATATCGCGGGTGATGGGTTCCCTTCCATTCACTTAGATGGAATATGGACTCATGTTCCCTGCAGTGGTGCATGAAATTAGCAAGGACATTTTTTGCATATTGGCTTCCCTGAAATACCGCTTAAACCTACAACTTTGACTGGGAGCAGAGAGAAACCGTTAATGTACAGCCCAAGTCTTATTTCTTCTCATTTTTAAAATATGCGTGTTCTAATTTTATATGAAAATACAATCAATCAGTTCCAATGTATCAGATATTTCATAAGCATTGGCCAACGCCTTTTTTGACTCCTGTCACTGAGTTTATCCGGCTCGTCTCCCTTCCTGTGCCCAACAGACGTTTCGTGATAAGGGATTCCATTCAGACTGAAACATAAAAGTACATTATTACATCAAATTAGCCAAGCTATTTTGGTCCTGCAGATTATAAAAGCTCTTCTGTTTCATGCGCTGCAGCATCTCTATGCTGACAACACCCAGCAGGGACCTGCCTCGGGCGGCCGTAGCCAGTTTGGAAGGGTTTTATTAAGCGGGGGGGTTCTTGCAACACGCAAAAAGAATGAATTATGACCATCTGTAGACAACTTAAAATACCCTGACGGCTTTATTTGATGTCCTCTTCCGAGCTGCGCCCCCGCCGTCCCTTCTCAGTCATCCAAGATACAGTTCAGCGGCCCATTGCCCAGCGAGGCCTGTTTTAAATGTATTCTGGCGTATTTATCACCTCTCAGCTGTAAAGAGGGGACACTGTTTAAGGTCACCTCTCTCTTCTGTAGACTGAGTAATGGACGAATGGGGAAAATGACAATTTGTCATCCTTATGTATACTTGTGCTAAATGATAAATACAACCTAGCTCTGAGGCCTTTTAGATGATACAGCTTGTTTTCAGACATCGCAGCCCAGCTAGTGGATTTCAGAGTGAGGTGCCATTTGACAGAATTTGAATAGTTTTTCCTGATGGTTTTCTCTAGCTAACTATGTGGACTAAAATGAACTAATAACTAAACAAACAACGAAACTAAATAAACAAAAAACTTTGAGAAAGAGAGAGAACTGAACCTGGGAGTCATACATGATGCGAAATTGGGGGAAACATGCCTGTGAGTTCCACAGACACGCAACGGGACTCTTGGTGCAGCATGGTGCAGTCAGGCTACAGAATCCATCAGTGGTACTGACACATCTCTGGCCATTTGCAGGTGCTAGAACAAGCGGCTCTCTCCCCACGGCTGGAGCCCAACTCTCCGGCTCCTAATGATTCATCCCCATTTACTCAACCCACAGACACATACAGCTGTAACGGGCCCGTAATTTACGGCCAGACCCGCCGCACTCACAGGTCGCAGCAGCCCCATAAATCTAACTCAGGAGGTTTCAGTCTTGCCGGAGCGCGGCATTGTTGTTTACCACAGGACGGCCCGTGGGCTCAGTCCGGAAGACATCTTCTGTTCGTTTATGATGGGTGTTCCTGTGACAACACAAAGGCAATGTCACCTAGGCGGTCATTTTTTTTTACCTCACAACATAGTTGTGTGATCTTCTAAACTGTACAACTAGTAGAGCCAATAAGCTCATATATGGAAAGTATTGTGCATTTTATGACTATAGCACAAAACTTTGTCCAGTGTTTCCATAAACCATGAAGTTTATTTTCACATGTGGAGGCAATTCAGATTTGACCTCTGGGACAAGACAGAGTGCGAACAAATTTCAGGCTGTCAAATTGAAATTTTCTCACTGCATAATGGTGGTATACCAATTGTGTTGTATTTTTACGCTCTTATTGCACATAGATTGCAGAGAAGTGCTTTACACTCTGTTTTAACAAAGCAAAATATGAACAAATGGGGGAACCCCCCCCCCCACACACACACACACAAACACACACAAAAACCCAAAAAGTGTACTTCACACAAGGTAGATTTAACATGTTATATTTGACTGAGCAAAGTTGTTGTCATGTTGACATCTCTTAACCCACCCTACGATGACATCATCAGCTCAGTATGGTCATGTGTGCCCTTTCTCATCCTGGCAGTCTCCTGAGCATGAGCAAAGGGCAGTGCACTTGAGGGCAGCCTTTTTGCACTTCAGGCCGCCTAGTACACCCTTTTTGCAGCCACAATGGATAAGTTCGTAGCCACTCTGTGAGGCTTCTGGTAGGGTCCACAATGGCTGCCATCCCGTTGCTTCCTTCACCCAGCCGCAATCAGAAGGGCTTGGCCGCTTAGGGTCAGGTACCAAAGCTGCCAAGCCCTTCTGATTGCGGCTGGGTGAAGGAAGCAACGGGATGGGCTTGGCAGCTTAGGGTCAGGTACCAAAGCGTTGCTCCAGACATTGGCCTTGTAGGTGGACCGCTTAATACGTTGCTCTAGCGCAACTTTCAGGGATGGGATGTCCTCTGCAGCTCTGGATTTCTTTCAAGACAGCGTTTCTAACATCGAAGTCAAACTGAAGAAGAAGCACCCAGGCTCTTTAGTGTTGACATGGCTGTGAGTAGACCGAGTGTGAACCTTCGGTGCATCAGACTACTTCACCTTTTCCAATGACTTCCGCCATCGCTGCAGCATGGTTTGAATATATTTTAAACGACAGGTCTTGTGCCACTGAGCTCTGCTGGTCATCAGAGTAGCTTCTATGCAAGGAGATCCCTGGCCGGTGACGCATAACCGCTACCTACTGGTGGCTTGCTTGACCTGGCAGGGCATTGAAATATATATATATATATATAGGGGGTCCTCGACTTACGAACGAGTTCTGTTCCTACAACTTGTCGTAAGCCGATTTTCGACGTAAGTCGGAATTTATACCTAAATTATACCTAAATTAACACCTTAAGTCACTCACACTGTACACACAACACATGAAGGACATATAAAATACAGTAATTAAATGAAACATTAATAATAAAAAAAGAGAGAACAATTTCTTATCTTTTTTTCTGTGGTCGTATTTACGAACCAAACGGCTTAGGTTGAAACTAGGTTTTTTAAATATTTTTTGGGAGTGCGTCGTAACCATGAAACGATGTAACTTGAAACCCGAGGACCTCCTGTATATATATGTTTAGGCTTTCCACCTCCACTACAGTTCTGAAGAGTGCATACAAGCAGAGGGATTAGCCTGTAATACACAAGAACATACCACATTTTAAGTGTATACTTATATTGTTTTATTAATTTTTATGCATCAATACTAACCTCAAACATGTTTAGTGAATGAAATTTCATTAAACACCCTCTTTGGAGGACGCGAGGCTTTCAGGTGCAAAAAGGCAAACAAACTAGCATGCTAGCTTCCAATTAGCATGTTTGCTAACGTGGAATTCCATATAACATACAGCAGAAGTTGTTAACAAGCTATAGCTACCTTTACACCTGGAAATAAACACATATACCCGGTCAGGAGCCCCCATGGCCAAATCATTCTGCTCCAGGCAGAATTTTGTTACAGGGCCATGGCTGAAGCAGCTGGCAGCAAATAAACATCTTCATTAGAACAAAAATGCAATTTCAGCAAAGATGAACATGATTATAATGCAGAGTGATGGGGCAAAAACTGGAAAAATGCAAAGCTGAGATCAATGACCTCTCAAGGTCACCAGAGGTCAGATACAAATTGCCTCCATGTCTGAAATAAAACCTTGGGGTATTTAGATTATATGCTGAAACGTTATGCTTTAGTCATAAAATGCACAATTGGTTTGCCTGTCTGCCCCACTAAGCTTGGAGAGATGTTCAAAACATAGTGAAAGTGTTATGTCTAACTCATTGATATCTGTCATCATCCATTACCATACCAAGAATTTCAATTCTTACCATTCTGTGAGTACATTGGGTGTCACTACTGAAATTGAAGGCCCAGAGCTCCAGAGTGTATTAGTTTAAAGAGTACTGTTGTATCAGAACATTTCCACATAAACAGAATCAAATACAACATTTTGAAATTCTGAAGGCCTGCCTCTTCGCAAGCTCACTTATGCCCGTTCATCTCTTCTTACGTTTCGTACGTTTTATGAGCTTCGCCAAAGGGTAGGCAATTATAATCGATGGGAGACAGGTTCAGCTTTTATAGAGGCACTTCAGTCTGAGATCGCGTAAGGCACCATGCCAGGACGGTTTCACCTAATGAAGCTTGCAAATGCAAAAATAAAACTTATTTGATGAAAAGTTGAACTGAAACTTAAAAGCCTCTTGCCCTTGAGGTTTGAAATTGCCTTCCTAGCAAAAGTGTTTCAATAAAGTATGAATTCAAGCGTCTCATAATCTGGCTAAACGTTTTCGATTTTTCTAACCGCCCCTTGGTAGACATCAAAACTTCAGATTTTCCTCCTTAAACGATCAGTCCAGGGATTAATTTCCTGTCACAAATTTTGAAAGCGGATACTTTGCCAGAGGGATGGCCCCACCCATACCATACCTAGGCCCCTCCCATCTCTCTGCCAGTTTTGCTCTTCTCCTATTCTAACCTCTCGTGTTTTACCTCTGAAAAGCTAGATGCATGGGCTTCTGTAGACTGCTGATCTAAGTAGGAAAAGGTTTACGTTGAGAGAAACCTTAGTGACCGTTCTTGAGTTTCCAAAGCAATTATGTAACAGTATCACTTAAGTTCTGGAGTAGACAAACAATACTACCAAACTGAGGCCAGGTCACTCGTAGACAGAGAACAAAACATATTAGCTGACGAATGACCGCTAATGATAGACCGCTGGTAGAATGATGACTGCTCTTACACTTTATAAACAACCTAATTGCAAACAGAAAAAAATAAAGCCAACTTTCAAAACAATTTCTGCTTGAATAAGGGAAAAACAATATGACTAATAACACTGATATCATTATGTATTAATTGGAGAGCAAATTCATTTGACAAGAATAAAAGTTCATGGGTGACGTAGTCCAGTATCATATTTCCAAAGATGTTGGATATTAGTAAAAAAAAATGGACCAATTTCAGCTTCAGCTGTGTCTTATTCTGAAGTAACCCTGGGTCAGCCAGCTCAAAAATATATCCTCTCTAGACAATTTAACTCCAATAAATTCCCAAACAAACTGCTGTAATTTATTCAGAAAAAAACATTTTGGTAAGAAATACATTTTCTTTCTAAGGGAGCAACAGAGGTGTTTTCATTTTTACCATTACCTTAAGAGATAAATTATTTAATTGTGCATTTAATTAACCCATATTAATTTAAGTACATATGAGGCTTGCTTTCTGCAGGATAGTAATCCCATTTTGGAATTCCAAATTTGAGTATGTTTTTATGTGTAATTCCATGTCTTTAGGATAATCATACAATATCTTTCTTACATATCAGAGGTTAATAGGCTTTCTTTTAATTGTCACATATTGCATTGTGCAAACATTCATAGTGGGAAGTCTTACATAATTAATCACAATCATATTTGGTTCTTGCCTGTGGGCACAAAGTGTACATTGTGTACTTTTTCCACCTTCAATGTAATTGATCTTGAGAACAGAAAAGGAAAATGTTTGTTCCATCTAATGATCCGTTATACTTTTTGCTGCAAGCACGCCGGGAAAAAGGCCGTCTCTCTGGATTCGTCAGAACAGTGACGATCTGCCGCCCAAGTTGGACTCCTGTCAGGTGCTAATTGACCTTTAAGCGGAGGAAGGCGGTCAATAACACAGGGTCAAGCCGTAATGAAGGCATCTTGTCCAAACTGCTCAAGCATTCTATTCAGAGCTGAGGCAGGTGTCACTGAAGGTGAGCGACAGAAACACGGACACAATGCTACAAACAGCGCCGGCACGAACCGGTCTGCAACACTTCCAGCAATGAAAAGGCATAGTTATTCTTCTTCTTCATAGCTTTCTTTTTTTTTTTTTGAAAAGAAATGGTTTTTGTCCCTTTGATGCGCAGCGGTATCATCTCACAGGTACACATCGCTCTGGGACAACTTAAAACGTGGCGTATGGCAACACTATTTCATGTATTCATCAGTTACATAACCTCAGCCAACTACGCAGTCATATTTCCAGTGGCCAGGCCAGACATCCTCGTCACATGATAACTCTTTGAAACCCTGTGGGGAGTTGGGGGGGGAGGGGTTGGGGGGTTGGGGGGGCAATACCCCTTCCTTAAATCAATACAGTCATCCAGGGAGTCAACATCTGGGTCTGCAGAAATTCAGACCGTCAGTCAGACGCCCTGCCTTTCAACCTCTCTCACACAGCCACTGCCAGAAGGGCAATCCCAGCTAGCAATTTTTGGTTGCCAGAACATTCCAGAACATTACAAGTAATGTTCTCAGGACATACTGTACATCTGCCCAGTTTCTTTGGCGTCCGTGGAACGTTGTTTACCTAGGAATGCTTCCTGTGACTTTGATGGAACTTGTTTGGAACAATATCATGTTCTTAGACTGTTTGGGGAGCGTTCACATTATAACATTACATCAAAGCCCAGTTAGAGTGTGGCGTGAATCTTCTCCAGTGTTTTTGAAACATTTTGTGTTTGCTGGAATCATATCTGCCCTCGATTAAGCCAACAAGGGCAATCAAATAAAGTCTTATGCACACAATTTTGTATTTTTTTTTATCTTGGTGAGCAGATGTGTTGCTTCATGCAAAGGAAATACTTGCAAAGCCCATTTGTGCAAGATGTGAATAGTTAGGTTGGTATTGACATCCTGGTACAAAAATAATTTATAGAAAACACAATTTAGTAGCATATGTCCCATTTAAGGTGTCTTAGCAACTTTGTTCCTAAGCCACTCCCCAAACACACCTCTGAACCAATCCCCAACCCTAAGGCTGACCCCATGGGGTCCAATCAACAGAGCTGGTGGATGTGCAGTTGAATAATGATCTGATCTGAAATTTTACCATGGCGGACTTTAAAAATAGCACTCCGGGCATCTTGCCAGAACAGTCAATTTAGATTGTTTACAAATGTAAACGGCAGATAAATGTGCCTGCCAAAATTAATGACTTCTATTTTTTTATTTTGTTTATTTAAGGTTTGTTTAACCAGGAAGTTCCGTTGAGATACAGTATCTTGATTTCAAGGGTGACCTGGCCAGGACAGCAGTGGCAATGATAACATAAAAATAAATTAAAACATTCAAGACAAGGAGCACACACAGCACTCACACAGAATAATAATAACAGAAACCTAGTCTACAAAAAGCAATAGCACTCCTCTTGTCAAGAGTCCACTTAAGACCGTAAGAAATTTGTGAATTTCTGTAAAAAAAATGTCCAAGAGATGTATAACTTTCAAGATTACTTTTCAATAAAGTTAGAAAAAATGCATGCAAAGGTGTTAGATACTTATACAACAGTAGTCATTATGCAACACTCACAATGTTCATCATGTATTCCTTGGTATATAGCCAGTAAGTGTGTGTGTGTGTGTGTGTGTGAGAGAGAGAGCCTTGTCCATCACTCCACTCCAGAAGAACATAATTTTAAAAGGCTGTTTCAAGGAAGTCTGCAGATGTCTTGAGGAGCAGCCATTTTTTGGACCTGGTCTGATATTTACAGCAGGCTAAAGGAGAAGGCTAAAAAAGCAGTTTAGCTTGGACATGCAAAAGTAAAGTCCGGATTCAGTTTAAGCATCTTTACAAGGTTCTCAATGTACATTAAATGATAACTTATAAATCTGATAATACGCCTGAGAAATACTTTAAGGTAATATATCAGAATTTCAAATTAGCATTCAAGTCATGTAGACTTTAAGCAAAAATGTACATTCATATAAAAACAAATCTAATAATTTGAGCGGTAATAATTCCACCACTTGAAAATCATGTTTGATATTTGTACAGCCATAAAGGTAGCAGTTATCATGTGGATACCCATGATGTAATTGTGTTTCTATTAACATTGTTGATCATGTGCCATTCTATTGTCCACAAATGGGAGCATAAGAAGTACAGAACGTCACACTTACTGCATATTGACTGCACAGCTACAAAGAGCCACATTTTCAAAGTATGGCCATAATGCAATAGCAGTGGTGCCCGTGTTTACACAGTAAAACACATTTTAATGCATTTTTGATATATTAATGGTTAAGTTTATTCAGTAACGCTGCTTGAGGAAGTTTTCTTTGTTTCCACACAAATAATTGCTTAAATTGCCTTTACGTTCAGTCTGATAGGTGTATCCTCTTCCTCTGCTACATTTTTTTTCTTTGCTATCACTTTTTCTCCATGCCTATTGGTTGGCTGACTCTGAGCTTCTCCTGTACCTCTTCCTTTCACCTGGTGACCAGTCTGGCTCGATACGCTTTGCTGGTGGTTAGGGGGAGCTTCCCTCCATTCGCTGTAAAGCACTTTGTGATTGGGCGATGAAACATTCAATATAAATGCATTACAAATTATGAATGGTTTGAAATACAGCTAAAGCCAATGCACATCTGTTCGTTTGTGCAGGAATTGGGCAGAAATGATAATTTAATACAGGGCAGGACGGATGACCTTTATTGCTCCCTGGTGGATTTTTATTAAAATTCAGCTCCGCGTTTTGACCATAAAGGTCTCGGTCGTGATCTGAATTGGTTTATGCTCTGTGTCCAGGAGACATAAAATGCTCTCTATAAAATGCTCCCCTCTCCCTGTCAGAACCGCAGTGTGGGGAGGGAGGGGCACCCTGGGGTGGGCTAGGGCAGAGGGGGTGGGGGCAATGATGTGAAATTGACAGCCCTTGCAGGGTATCATGGTCCGACCCTGCTGGGGGTGTCAGCTTTTTGCCAAAACGGGGAAATTAGCAAGGAGAAGGGGCGAGTTGTTCTCTTACCTGCTCCTGTTTGATTTTTACCCCCGGGTTAAGCAGCCTAAATGGAATTTTCGAGAGGTTACCATGACGACGATGTCTCACATGAATCTGAGCTGTTGCTTTTGACTTTCGCTGCTGGCCAACCAGTTTGTGTGTGTGTGTGTGTGTGTGTGCGTGTGTGACTCTGATGAAGGGTATTCCTTGGAGTGCCAGATGTTGAATAAATCGCTTCTGAATTCACTGAAGCGTTCGCGCTCTGCTCAAAGAATTATTTACTCTCTGCTTGCCTGGTAATGAATGCACGGCCTATTTTATGCTATATCTACTTCCATGACTCCTGCAGAATTCTGCTTTGCTATTATTCTCCGGATCTGTGCACCTGGAATGTGATATGCATTGGCAGAACCCGGGTTCCCCTGGACGGTGTGCGAACCAGTACGTTTACAACATGACAGAAAACTTAATTAAATGGCCTGCATAAATATTAATTATATCACAGGCTGTTAATAAAATTGCTTCAGTAGAGCGAAATGTGTTTAGTGTTGGATCTTGGGGTCTTTACTGCACTGCAGTCTGAACTAAGATACAGTATCTGTAGGTAGTCCCTGAGTGTCACTGTCCCACCTATCTCTTACCTGGCTCTCCAGAATTTGGTGAGCATTTAAAGTTAGCCAGTACTGTCCACTGACTTACAGAGGCAGCAGAATTTGGCCCGTTAGTTTGATTAAATTGATCGAAGAGGCCACGAAAACAAAACTCTCTCAGTTTTGAACTATGCATTAACATTTGAGTGTATCGTGATGAGTGTATCTTGTTTTTTTTTTTTCATTTCGACTGTTCCTTAATACGTGCACACTGTATTTCAATGTGGCAGGCTCCATTCGAGATTTATAAGGGCAAGCCTTGCGGAAATGCCTTACTAAAATTTAGAGAATAGTTAGGATTGTTGCTTCAAACCACCAAACAAAAGCCTTCAAAAACAACCACAGAACCGATGCCCATATTGCTATAGCCACTGCTATAGAACTGCTTTTAACTAAGACCAATGCGCAACTATACATTACCTGGTGTGACAGGCACAAAAACTGGACTGAGTCTGAGTACGATCTGATGAAGAGTCTTTTAGCTCTTCCAGCACCTGGATGAGTTTATGTTTGAGGAAGGCTGAAGGAACCTTCAACGCACGTTGCCTTTTCCTAAACGTTAAACATGGTAGTGGATCTGTAGAGTATTGGCAGCCATTTTGTGGAGTCATTGGTTCCGACATTCAGACTGTATGTCAGATTTTGGCAGAGGAATATGAAGCTTTTTTATATCACTATATGCATCTATGGTGAAAACGCTGTTTCTTTGGGATTTTCCAATATCTCAAGACAATAAAGCTAACAAGCGCACTGCTAAATGGATCCCAGAGTGGTTTTATCAACACTAGAATAAAGTTGAACACTGCTCTGTGGCCTTCCCCATCACCACATCAATATTACTTAACCTTTATGGGTAGTTGTGTAATGCAGAGATCATTACATAGAATAATTTTCCACCTTCTTAATCTTTCAAAGACATGCTTTCATTCTTGTAAAATATTCCAATACCCAATCTCCCAAGTTAAATAAGAAAAAACTTGACTTACTCATTATAGATGAATAAATATGTATATCTTGCCAATTATTTTTTCTACAACAGTAAGTACACATCTGTTATGCTTATGTTGGCATATTTCATATTTTAAACAGATGTCATGTATTATTTATAATGATTTATGATTAAGAATCTAATGAGCTATGTTTTAGATCAAAATGCTCAATATACGTGAATGAGTGCTTTCAGGACACACAAAACTATTGTTACCAATAGCTACCAACTAACTACTGTCTATTAGCTTGACTTACTTCTTCAGGTTCTTATCTTAGCTGTGAAAAATCATTAAAAATTGCTAAAAAAATCCACTGTATTTTTCCCTAAGTGAGAAGTTCACTCGCTGCCCAAGTAAAGTACTGATGTATTCTTTCTAATTTTTTGTCCTGTTTTCAAATTCTCCCCCTGTCTATCTATGCTCTGTGTGAGAAATTTCATTCTGTCTGACTTGTGGAATCACTGTAGTCTTGCCCACCCATTACCGACGTAAATGAGACCCAGGAAAACGTAAAGCTGTCGGATATTGATTCAGAAATGCAGACCATTTTAATATGAAAAGCAAATATTCAATAAACAAACACCATCTAATTCCACATTTGGCATTTCAACTAATATTATATGACATTTAAAAAAAATCGTTCTCCCTTTTGCTGTTTCTAGCTTCCCCTTCTCTCTCTTGCTCTGTGTATCTTAGTTTTTTTCACTCACTGCGGTCGATCAGCAGGTTTATTAATTTATTAATTTTCCCACCGCCAAAGTAAAAAGAGGGCTTATTTTGTTGTGCCAAATGGCTCAGAGAGAAAATTCACCTTTCGGCTCTACATGTAGGTACATGTTCATTGGACGATAAACAAGTGATCTTAAGGAAATATTACACACAATAATTTCGAGTTTTCATTCATAGAATTGTCTAGTCCTGCATAATTCTGGACAACAGACCAACCAACAAAGAACAGGACAAATTTCCATATAGTATGTGAGAGATCTGAGGCGCAGAGCCTGCCTCCTGTAGCTCCAGACAGATGTACTTTTCTGCTGTTTTGCACATTTTTCTCAGCATGGGGGGACAGCGGTTGGCACAATTTGAACTAAAACCCGTTGTATTTTATACTATAAAAGCTCAGTGCGTTTTTGCTTTAAAGTCAGCTCAAACCCGTTCTGATCCTCCTTTGCTCTCTTGGGTAATCTTTTTCCTCTATGGTTTCCACATCCCAGGCTCTCCATTTATTTCCCCACAGACCCACAGTTGAGTTAGAGACAGTTGCGAGAGTTCAGGAATCCCACCACATGTTCAGTTAAAATTCAGCGAAACTACAACTAAAAACACACATGCTTAGATATTCCCGTGACCAGTGCCAAACATCTTGTATCAGAGCACTCTTGACTGAAATCAGGTATTGTGTAAAATAGCTCTGTCAAATCATACATAACATATATATCAGAATGCGCATATTTTGCTCTTAAAAACAGTTACTAGGGAAAACATACACACTGGTTTTATTGTGTTATTTGGTGTTGGCTGTTCTCATTGTTGCTGTGATAATGTATTTACTTGGGTACTTCTTAAATTCTGTTTTGGGGGACGTGTATACCGATTTTTGTTGCAGCTAGTCATTTGATCAATTATTATCTACCATTAGCGTTTTTTGGCCTTTAAAATGCTTTCTAACCCTATGTGGGCTTTTGTCTTCATTTGTTCGTCAATAGCTAACACATTTTGTTTCAGTCTTGAGATGTCCACGCTTTCACCAGTAAGAACCCTGCCTCTTCCATTTGTAAGCGTATGGTTTAACCAATTAAAATCATTCGTTTATTAGGTAAAGTCCTAGGATGACATTATGAAGAACAATTAATATTATGACATATGACGAACAATTAACAGCTTATTACAATTCAAGGAGGCAACCATGTTTAGTAACGAAAACCAGCAACCACAGGGGTCCCCCATAATTGAGTGTGAGATATACAGGATTACCTTCCTACCATTGGTTGTCTTGAATAATAAACATATTCCCTCTGAACTGCATCATGTTGCCTACCTTCTGTAATTATTCTTTGATTCTCACAAACTGTTTCCCAGCTGTAACTGTTTAGTTATTATGAATGCGCTGCCCTTGTTGTACTGTAGTTGTGTTGTATCTCTTATTTGTGTCGTCATGCTTGAGTATTGTCATGTAATTGTAGTTTTACAGGATGCACAATGAGCGGACATTTTCTGGGTTGGCTTTTTATTTGTCTCTTATTTATGAATATAGAGTGAATTGATCTGGTTAAAAATAGCTTGTTTGACACATAATAGCTGTCTAAGTTTAGCCTGACTATGTCCATGAAGGGTTGTCCATTTATGACCTCTCCCTTGGAGAAAGAGCAAATCAGGCAATTTGAAAGACACCTAGCCTATGTTACTGTGTCATATATAAAACATACACAGAGAGAGTAGGGAGAGACATTAGTCAGGATTATTTTTTTCAGTGTCGGTTCTGTTTGACTAACACAAATCATGGTTCATGTGACTTTATTTGTTTATGTAGTTTTCTAATACACTTTGTTGCGGAACAATGAATTCGCAAGGCCTCTGGCTATCACATGGTCCGTTGTGTTTGAAGGTTTCATATCTAACAGTGTCCATATGTGATGATAATTATGGGCTGGAAGCCAATCCATATGGGAGGACAGCTCCTGTTACCATAGTGATGGGAGAACTCAAAGGTTGCCTAAAGCCATTGTTCTGTCAACTATAGGAAAACAGCTTGGGGGTTGTGAAGCATGAAGAAGGTGGAAATAGGTGTTAGTTTATTCCCTTAAAAGCTACAATGTGGTTACAAGGTGCCTCTTCACATATCAGATAGGTTTCTTTCTTAATGTGTTTCACTATATTAACAGCTTATCTCACTTTAACACACTGTGAAAATTCCTGAAATGTAAAGTGAAGCATCTATTGCCAGAGGTCTACATTGGCAAGGCAACAGTTAGCTCAAATTTCACCACAGAACAATGTGGTAAACCAGTTAAACTCAGTCTCATTGCTCTCTAGTGACCTCTCCTGGTCAACCAGTCACCTGCAGGCTTGTGAACTGCATACATGTGCCACATGCCTCTGATAGCTTAGGCAACCAATTATAACAGGTGTTGCATCCACAGTGTGAAAAACAGCAAAGGCTAGTGGTGAATCAGATGGCACTTATGCATTTTTTTTATCTATGGTAAAGATATACATAGAAACTGTTCTGCTGCTGCTGTGATTAGCCTAGTATAGGAGGCAGGAGGAGAGAGAAACCGACATGAGGCATGATTGCATAGGGACAGGATACACTACTAACTCTATGGGATGAGCGTAACATCAAATTAACACTGTTTTGCATCTATCCATCATACTGATTAATTTTGCCTTTATTTATTCACTAAAGTTTGTATATATAATTTACTTCTGCTTAAAGTACCCTTACTTGAATACTTTAAAGTTTTAACACGGGAGTTTAAAGTGTGGTGGACTTTACACATTTCAAACAGGAAACCAAGTCTGAACGCTGTTTAGTGTGAAGACAGAAAGCCAGCACTGTGATAATGCAAGATTACATGCTTGCGATCTCATTAAACAATTTTTTTAAAATCATGGTCTCATCTTCAAACTTGAAAAGGCCTCTCATTAATTAAAACATAGTGAATGATAAAATGAGATGACTTTAAATTAATTAATACCCTCCTTTGGGGAAGCGCTTTGCTTCATTCTCTATCTTGTGACCATTTTAGACCACTGGGAAACGTGGAAGAGGAAAATTAGCCTTATCAGTCAGGGCGGTGTCACACTGCCTCCGTTGCCATGGTCCCTTTGGCCCAAGCCTGAGAGACCATCTTTACAGAAACACTCTTCTCTTAAACCACTGAGCATGCGACAAGACGAGACCATGTGAGGTACCCCTCTCTGCTTATGAATTAATAAACCACAGTTCTGCTGGATAAAAACGAATTAATATTTGAGGATCACATTCAAAGAGCATCGTAATCTCGCTAAAGTTAAATATGTATTGAGCTTATACTATTAGAAAACCAAATTTTGAAGATTGTTGTAGTTTTTATGAACTTTAGTAACTCAATACTTCATACCATAACTTTCATTTTATTAAATAAGAATGATCTCGATGACAAAAAATGGTCATTTGGTCAAGTGTGTTATATATTTCTGACATATATTACATTTATACCTTAAGAAAACTAAATTTTATTTTAAGATTATGTGGCTTTTATGAATTAGAAGTAACATAATACCATAACTTTAATTTTATTAAATAAAAATGCTATCAATTGACAGAAAACTGCAATGTTCCAATTGTTTCGTTCTTCTTTGTTTTATGTGTGAATACTGTTTGTCTCCTTTACAACTTTGTGAATTGAGGGTGAATCACAGTGACTTGCACTTTGAACATAGTGAGACTGAAGATGTCGCTTCTCTCACAGTAAAATTAGAGATAATGTATTTATAGGTCTATATCCATTTAACCGGCTCCCTCAAATCCAGTCAGGCTACAGCTACTCATTGATATCATTCTGTTAAATTTCTACTTCGGACAGCAAATCAAAATCTTCCATTATACCTGTGATACAACCTTCACCTGTTCAAGTTTTCCCTGTTCTGCATCGGATTGCTTACCCACTCTCCTTTGCCGCATGTATATGAGGTACCGGTAACACTCCAATGTGTAACTCTTTCACATATTTTGTCTGCTCTGAACTTTAAGCTTTAAAGTCTATCCGCTACTGGAACTGTGTTTATGAAATATGAATAGAGAAAATTCTAAAGGCAACCCATGCAAAGCAACAGCCGTGAATTAAACATTCATGAGACACAGTGGGGAGAAGGGGTCGTGTTCACAGACCCCCTGTTTGTGTGAAGATAAAACGGTTATTAATCTTGAACATCTTTCTCAAACTGAGAAGATGCAAGAGAAAAAAGAGGATTCTATTTGTATAAAGAAGACAAAGGTGTAATGGATGAGGAGTCAGTATGCTCCAGTATCAATGTTCTGGTGTAAATACTGGAGTGTTAATGCTTCAGTGTTAATTTGTCAGTGTTACATATGTACACAGATAGGTTATACTTGTTATTTACTTGGTCAGTGAGTGCTACTGTCTATGCTTTTCGTATGTTTCATTTTCATCTATTCAGCAAATAATATTGTGGTTGGTTGAGCATAAATTTTATCATTTACATTTTACCTTGTGACTAGTCACAATGACTAGTAATGGTTAGTCAAACCATTACATTGGCCTATGTTGTGACTATACCTCATAAACTACCTGCTGTGTGATTTCTTTTGACAAAGTGAACTGTATTCATTAAGGCATGTCACTACATGTGGTAAGCGTTATTTGAATAAACTCCATCAGTTACTCTTAGCTTTTGAAATGGGCAAACAATTTTAATTTTAATTGCTATTTACATACCCGATATATACTCACAAGCCTCTTATCAGCTTGCTTCGGCTTTGTTTACACAGATGAAAGCGACGAGGCATTAATGATGCGGTAATGAAAGGGAGAAGATAAATTCGCGGAGAATGCTGTGAACTCCCTTGCAGCGTAAAGCTTACCTTTTTATTTTCTGAGTCAATTTATTAAAGTTTTGTTAGCGCATAACGTCTCCAGATTCTTAAGTAACCAAAACTGCTGAAACCTGCTATGAAACTATAGCCATATAAGACACTACTACCGTTTTTTTCTCCTGTTCTGTTAGCCAGAATGAAGCAAAAAGATGTTCATTAAACAGTTAACATACAGTGTGGCCACTAAATTAAGCATTTTCACCAACACAGAATGTAGGTTCTTACCCGTTTATTCTCCCAAATTATGTGAAGTAATGTTGTTTCTAATTACTGTGAAAAGTATGGACATGTTACATGGAAAATACAGTATACTTTTAAGAAGTAACGATACTAACTGCTGTTTTGAAGATGGTTGAACGCAATTTTGGATTGAATGTTCGGTGACGGAGCTTTGAGGTTGCTCAAGTACAACACAGCAATGTTACCTGCTAGAAGTGCTAGACGAGACAGGGAATTCCAAGTTTGAAAATGCTACATGAATACCACTTATGTCACGCAGCTTAGCCGCTAATTACCACATTTCAGTACAATGTAGAGTGAAGCACCTTCTATTTACATCAGAGTGAGTAAAGTAGGACTGACTTCAACTGCCAACACCAATGGAACAAAGATCAGGAAACTATTTGTTATATCAAAGTATTACAGCTTCCCACACCATGGCATGTCTCAAATTAAACCAACACTGAAGGTTGTACTCTGCTGGGAAAACTCTGACCCCAAGCAACTCTCATATTGCTTGAAATCCTCATATGTAATGTGACCTTTGTTAATTCAGTATGCTCGTTTCCAGTTCTTCATAGAGGAAGCAGAGGCATTAGGTCAGGCTAAGCCTTGTGAATGAATGGCTATGGTGGTACAGAGCCACGGCTATGTTAAGGTTATTTATGGTGTTTTTGGCCAGGTTACAAACACCTCTGAGCAGGGTCATTGTGCTGTATGGATTTCTGTTTCTTAAGTAATAGTTAGAGAACAACAGAAAAAAGAACATATCAGAGAATGGTGGAGAAGCTTACCTTCCAGCACAAGATACAAAAGTCACCTCTGTGAAAATTTTTCTTTTGTTTTGCTCATTATTTAAATTTTAAGGATGCTTTGATGTCTTTATTCTTAGATTAGCATGGATTCTTTTTTATTGATTTTTGATTGAAAAGTGCATTTGGAGTAATGTGTGATGTATAAAGCAAAGAAAAAAGGAAGATGCATGAAAAATAACAAACACAATGGTCTCTGCATTCCTCCACTTTCTATAAAGAATAACGTTTTATATATATATATATAAAAAAAAATGTTTGGTACCATGAAAAAAGATGTTGCCATGGTCACAAGACTTGACAGAAGAGGGTTCATCTTTCCCCTTCTGCCCAATTTTCTTGTTTACCCATACCTTACTCTTGTGTCCCCTATCGAGGAGGAAGGGGGTGGTAAAAAAAAAACGTCAGCGTGTAAGTTTCTTGTATGCAGGCTCAAATCCATTAGGAGAGAGGCACCATGATGGTAAGTGTTGACCTGTCCTTACCTTCTTTTGCATATTAACAATAGTGACCCACTTAGCCTGGGTTTCCATGGTGAGGAAAGCTGTCGCTTCATTCACAAATCCCATCGGCCCTTGGGCTCTGGACCAAATGCCCTTCCACCTGCACTGGAAGGTGTGGCGGCCGGATGCTTTGACATGCGACAATAGCCTGCCCCTTCTCGTCTGGGGGAAGTTATTACCCACAATGCCGCGCAGTGAAAGAGCAGGACTCCTGCCACAGTGGTGGCCCACTCATTCTATGGAACTGTCCTGTTCCCACCGATATAAGGTCTCCGTTTTTGGCAGGGGGTGTTCTGTGGAAAGAGATATCAGGTGTCCCAGTTGAGTAAGAGAGCAGGGAGATGGCGTTGGGACGGGGGTGGTTTGGGGATGTGGGGGGGGGGGGGGGGTATGATCCCGCTCATTAGACCTGTATGGTAAAAGACACTTAAGGACAGAGCTTAGTTTGACGTAAATACACACATACGTACATGGAGAAATAAAACTCGCGGGGGCCAGCTATTTTGTGTCTCCTCTGAAAGCGCGGCTAAACACTGCCCCACATTCATTGCCGAAAACCCACTGAAAAACGATACTTGTAAGGTGAACTGCTGACCATTTTCAAAAGCACGGCTCCACAGAAGGTACACTTAAGAGATGGCAGTCTCAGATAATCCACAGCTGAATCATGCCGTCGCTTTGTGGTGTAGCCTTACATTCTTCATCTTTATCTCCTCAGCCCACGTCTGGATATAGAGTCACTGTTCCCTGTATTTTCACACTGTTTAAAAGCAAGAGGAACACTACGAACGTCACCAAATAAGTCTCCTCCATAAAAACACAGCCTCAGAGCAGAAACGTACACTTCCTGACACAACGTCCATGACTGTTAAAATCAAAACAAATCTAAATTCACGGCCGCCAGAGGAAGAAAAACCCTCCCGTGTTCTCATTGCTAGTCATTCTCATAAAAAGTGTAAGTTAACCCTGGCAGCTCGCTGTGTTTGCTAAGCTCACAGATAGCATGAGAACAAATGGCTCTTTCTGAGGACAATGAAGCAGCAACAAAGATATTTAGCAGAGGATTGAGACACTAAATAAAATGGCTACCTGTCAGGATTCTTACCTACCATGTTCATATGTTTTAAATTATGAAGAAATGACATTTTGACTATTTTATTATGAATGAGTGCAATGAGTTTCATGTATTTTTTAGTACATATAATTGATGGGTGAGTTCTGGTGTCTGTAATAAAACATGGTTTTAACCCATGTAAAAAATGTCAGATAACTGCAAAGTTTATTTTTCTACTCTTGCCATTGATGTAATGGTAATTTTCATTTATGCCCAAGTCAGTAATATTTAGTACCTAAGAAACTGCATCATTATTGCGACTAATGTTGAAAATACATTTTTTTTTTTGCGAGAACATGATGCCCACAGCTCTTAATTAGTTGTTTTGTAGCAATTTTTGCAGCGATACTCAAATAAATGAGTAAATGAAAACTAGGAAGACCTTCATCTTGGCAGAGCACATCTTGAAAAGAATCGATGGTAAGGAAAATTAAATATGACGGAGTTTTATGTTTATTTTCCTAATTTGGGAGTAGCATTATTTTAGCATATACAGCAGCACTGTTGACAGTAAAAAAACAATGATCATTAATGAAAAAATTCTAACCCTGACCCAGATGTTGAGAAAAAATGATTTATAAACAAGTTTTATCACGTCTTATTACAAGTTTATGTATAGCATGTGAACTAACCACACCAAGGTGCATTGTAGAAGACAGAAAGATTGAGATGTACATTTTGCTTGTCTGTTGGTTGCCAGCAGAAATGAATTTCTTTACTTTGCATAATTCTTCATAATGATGGATGAGATTATCAGGATTTAAATGCTCACTGAATAGTTGCTCAATCATAGTGCCATAATGATGAATTTGTTTTAGGCTGTTATTATATTCGTCAAAATGAATTTGGCTGCTCTCTGTTGTTGGGGTTGATATCTTATATAACAGGCCAATAATTCAATAATTATGCCTGAGCGCTCTGTGTTTGTGACGGCATGGTGCAATATGATATTCTACCTATCATATAAGTTGTATTGTGTTTAGTTTACATGCTTTGGATATGAGCTCACTCTTTAAGCGTGCGATGCATCTATGGGCCCGACCCTGAGTAGATTAAGCAGATTGTATCTCACAATAGAGGACCCGTCCTCCTTTACCTGTTTCTCCTGCATACCTAAAAGCTGCACACATCTCACGTGTTCAAAACGTGTTTCTATAAAGATCAACTCATGTCTTCTAACTGGTGTGGTCATTCCAAAAGCGTGTCACTGGACAGAATCCGGTGATTTTCTCCTGGACCGTCTGACATGGCCCTGTTCTCTCCTCAGATTTTGCAAGTGAGGACCTCTCTCTCGGCTCTCTATCGTAACGCACCCTTACATTTTAATTGCTTGGCTCCGGCGAGGTCAGTGGAATGGATAATTGAAACTCGTATGGAGAGTGCCAATGGGAAAATATTGTACGTTTATGCATGTAGAAAGAACATGCATCAAAAGGCCAATTTGGTCAAGCCTGTTAAACTGCATCATGAATTGCAGTACATTCTCAGAACTTTTTTTTTTCTTGTTCCAGGAGTGAGAGGGCAACAGCAGAGCCAGTGAAGATAAAATTTTATTATTTTCGTTTTAGGATGGTTGTGTCTGAGCTGGGGTTGTCTTCTGCAACATTATTTAAATTAGTTTTTTTTTTAATTGAATTGGCATTCTGACATGATAAATGAATTAATGTATGATTAAGTGTACCATCACGATGAACACTAATATAGATTTTTGAACTCAGACATAAATGTGGTTTGAAAAGACTTTATACTGCATTATGGGTCACTCTGTAATATCCTTTACCAAATAAGTGATCTTTTTGGTATGCTCACAAGTTATGATTGCAGCTGCGATGTTACATGCATTCATATGCAATGAGCAAACATTTTTATTCAGATTTTTCTTAAAGACAAGAACTACCATATCAAGAGGTAGCAGTTCCGATGGAACCAGAAACTGAAAATGAAACAGCAAACATAGACCACAACACACCATAATAGTTATCACAACAACTAACAGACTATTGTTCTCGAGTAGATGCCAGTGAAGGCATAAGGACACTATTCTGAGTGTATAGAGGTAATTTAGTATAATAGTATTATATATATATATATATATATATAATAAGAGAAGTAAGTAATACTTTATCAAACAAGACTATATACAGGAGGTCCTCGGGTTGTAACGGTCTCGAGTTACGTCGTTTCGTGGTTACGACGCACTCCCATAAATTACTTAAAAAACCTAGTTTCGACCTAAGCGGTTTGGTTCGTCAATACGACCACAGAAATAAAGATGAGAAATTGTTCTCTCTTTTTTTTACTAATGTTTCATTTAATTACTGTGTTTTTCAGTACTGTTTCATTTGTTGTGTGTACAGTGTGAGTGACTTCAGGGGTTAATTTAGGTATAATTTAGGTATAAATTCCGACTTACGTCGAAAATCGGCTTACGACAAGTCATAGGAACGGAACTCGTTCGTAAGTCGAGGACCCCCTGTATATTTTTTTCTTGTAACTTAACAGTTGGCAGTTGGGTTAGTGTTAAAAGCCATTTGGATGTCTAGGCAACTATGAAATCTACATTTGTACATTTGGATCCAAGATTTGCATGAGGAGGGTCTGATGAACATGTCCCTCTATGACTTTGGCCTCTACCTCTGAATTAAAACAGAGACAGTTCTTGGCACCAACCTCAAGAATAATTTTGAATAAAAACATTGAACTGAACGTGTCCTTATCATACAGAGGGTTAACTTTTATTTCATCTTCACAAGGCGAAAGTCATGAGGGACATATTGGGGTGTTATTGATCTTTTAAAAATAATAGCATTCTGATACGAAGCTGAATGCATGCCTCTTCACTTCATGGAACCTCATTTTACAAGAGGATAAAATTGCATTCAAGCCTCTCCAAGGCGTAAATATATGAAACATTTTAATAATCTCTATTACATATTCACAGCCTTACAGAAGAGTAATATATAATACAGTTCATACCTTTACAAACTATCTGGTGAATAATAATCAAACCAGTAGATCAAGTCTCTAAGAGGATTGCGGCTATTGGACTAATAAAGCCAAACAAAGATGATGTAATTATTATGCTAAATCTATATCAGCTAATTAATCACAGATCATTAGCATTAACGTTCCTGGATATTACAGCTCTGCTTTGTCCTTCACACAACATGTAATTACGTTAAATAGCTTCATTGAGATTCACTTCGGATAAATAAGCAGAGGTTTCTTGGTGGCTCATGCCATCGGATCATTCGTATAAACAGTCCTTAATATTTCAGCTATGAAAAAGGCTTATATATTTCACTTTTCCTTCCTGCAATATGCAATTATGTGTGATCACTTCATTGAAATTCATTTCATTACTGAAAATACGTAAGTAGGGACCTCTGGGTGGGTCATGACATAGGGTATTCTTTTGGGAAACGAGCATGGACTCTGTGACTGGATGTTCGATTCCTAGCTGCACTATTTCCAGCTATGGCTGGAGGTCTACATTGGTGAGGCATCGATTGGCTCAGCCTTACCAGGGAAAAAACAGCGGCTTAGGTGGTTAAGTTTTCCAGCAACCACTCCTGGTTTGCTGGGTGCCTGCAAGGATAAGGAGAGAAAACAATATGTTGACCTCATAATCCTCCAGCTGCATAGGCAATATGTAAATTTTATATCAGTGGTGCTTCTGTGGTGTTAAAAGTAGTGAGATATCGTTGTCATGTGACCTGGAGGTGTCATGCTCACAGCTGTCTCTTTCTGAGTTGGCAGGAGAGATGTTGCCAGCTTGGAGTTTTGAGTGGGGAAATGGGAGAAAAACCAAAAAAGGTAAAATGAATTGGTAAAATTACCATTCGTATCTGAAAAACTTGAAAACATTGCATCAAAATGGATATGTTTGAAATCGCAAAACAAAAGTTTTCCCATTAATGTAAATTACCAGATTACTGTTTACTGTTCTGGTACTTGTACTTAAGTGTTGGTAAATCCCTTGTCATGTTTTAGAACTTTATGATGGTGAAATATTCAGTGGGATGGTCTTTTAATCTGGCTGGTCGTGAGCACAATGATGTCACCCAGAAATTTGAAAAGACTTCCGTGGTAGGATACATCGATATATCCTTCGTTTGGAGGAAAGGAGGAGACGAGGAAGGAAGAAAGTCGAGACTTTGTTTTGGAACAATGGAGGGAAAGAGGACAAAACATAATCAGTTTGCGGGGCATGGAGGAAAGGAGGTGAGGAAAGGAGGAGATAAATTGGAGTATTGGAACGCAGCCTAAGTCACAGGAAGTAGAGGAGTTGTGTGGAGTCACTTCCTCATTCTGAACCTGAGGGAAACAGCCACTCAGAGGGGTTGATCTTTATTTAGTTTATTTAGTGACTATTCAAGCATCTCGATTAAGTGGGAATTGAGATGATGTGAAGAGAACATCCATTTTTTTTGTTGGCTTTCCATACGATACATATCTCCTTTGTAGTAACCCTTTATCTTCAGATTCGTTTCCAGAAGTTTAACATGTCTGTCTGAAAACTTCACAACACCATCTGCGGGTACCCAGATGCAGCACAAGAAGACAACAACAGGAAACACATTTTCAGCTAACATCGGTTAATTTACTGCCCCAATTCATTTATAGTGATTGGAAAGAGATTTGAACGTTACGAGAGTGACTTACCTTCAAATGTTCTTCAAATGCATACTTTCAAATGTTCTCAGCTGCCATTTGTTATGTGAACTGGACCTTGATAGCATTTTTGAAGTCTGCCATTATCCTACAGCTTTTCTCATGCTTTGAAATATTAAACGACTCCCAAAATGTGCAGCAGAAAACATGTCTTCTGACCCAGTTTCAGGGCATTTAATAACAGTAAGTCTGGACCCACCCCCCCCGAAGGCTTCAACTTGAAATAAATATGAATCTTAACCCTTTAACTCGATTATCATCCACAGCTCCAAACCTAGCACAGAACGTCCTTTATTCACTGGCCATCAGGAATCAAATAACAACCATAAAACGGTAACATTCGTCACCGAAAATCACTGACATAGATGACCTGTATAGCAATTCTTCACTTCTGAAAAAGAAACGTTTTAACAAAATTTTAATAAATAACCTCTCGCATACAATTCAGTTCGGAGTTTAAAATGCACCTGGAAAAGACGTATGCCAATTCAGGCAACGTTCGCAATAGAAGATCTACAAACACACATGATTTCTACCGTTTAAAGTGGCTAAATGTGTATTGGTTAATGGAGTGCAGTTTATATTCCCATACATCAAACGTGTGTTGAACATGCCATTAATCCAAACACAAAAGAGATATCAAAAGGACTACTGACATGTACAGTGATATCATTAATCTGCAAGACAGCATGGCAAAATTTGAAAAATTGTGCTTCATAACTGTCTCTGTGTGTTCACATTGATACAGCTGGACTGGAAAAACCGTGAATGAGGAAACAGGAAGGGATTTACTGGAGCTTGTGAATTCCACATCGATTAATCACTTTCACTTCTGGCCGCCTCTCATAATTGCCTAATTAAGCATGTGCCTTTGCTGCTAATGGCTAAGCTGAGAATTGAGTGTTTAAGAACCAGATATCCGTTATTGGAGTACACACCCAAGGTTTCTGTGTTGTGTTGTGGTATAGCTTCTCTTAATCTGTAAAAGAAGTGCTAAGGTATTTAGGGCTGAAGCCTGAAAACCCAACTACTGCTTGACCATAGTTTATTGCAGCTAGTCATACAACAACGCTAATGTTAGCCAGCATTAGCATTGTTGCTTCACACACATTTTCACACACATTAGTCTGGTTCTACATCAGAATGACATCTGACAAATGACAAATGTTACAAATTTGAAGCTTAAGACCATGTCCAATCATAGACCAATTTCTGCCTCATATTATATCCTGATTGACTAACACTTGAAGCTGGTTTTCTTCATTTTGTAAAATTTTGCAAATCCAAGGTTTAATTTTATTCATAGTATTTATCGTGTAGTAGCAGATGCAATACCACACACTCAACATATATCTGAGCCATAGCTCTACTAGTGGCGAACTAATTTTGCTCTTTAATGATTGTTGTTGTTGCTTTTTTAACTGATGGTTATCTTTTTGTTTCTTCAGCAGTTCATTCACTGGGTTTAGTCTATACTATCCCTTCTGGCACTTGGGACTTTTACCCCACAATAGGACTTTAGCACTCTCATTCCCGACTTTGAGCGCTTTGAGTTGTAAGTCGCTCCGGATAAGAGCGTCTGCAAAATGCCTGTAATGAAATGGAATACATAATTTTTCTATGACAAGACACTTGGCCTGGGCTGTGATTGAGAACAAACTAAAAATTTGGCAAAAATTGGATTCTCTGTATTTTCCCAGGGTGCAACAGTCCTAGCCCAGCATAGTGTAGCCCTGCTTCTGTGTGACTCCCATTAGTGCATATATACTTTAGCTGGGTCACACACCAGAACACTGGGAACTGATACTTCACATCAGTTAACAGCCACGTGAAATAGTGATGTGTCGAGTTAAACAGGTGTAATGGAGCGACCTAATGAGGCCTGCAGAGGCTTCATCGCTGCCTTTTTCCCTCTTCTTGCAATAGGAAAAACCATACACCTGTGCATGCGTACCACCGGACATGCTTATATTTGTGCTTTCATAGCGCTTCGGCTAACATTAACAAGAGAAAAGGGAAACGTGCCAGAGGAAATGAATTAACATGGCTGTGCAGCTGGTCCAGGAGAAACATTGCTCTGCTAATCCTCATTATATCAAATTATGCGTTTGTTTAGCGCTTGCCCCTCTCATGGGAGATATACACAGCTAACACTTTGTTTTTCATTTTATCCAGTCACAGATGGTTAAGTGCCTTTCTCAGTCACGTCTCAGCCAGAGTACAGATCTGCCAGCTTTGTGTTATGAGCCGCTTTCCTTGGTTGATCACTGTTGGTCATTGCTGTACCTCCACAGCAGGGGGCGCCACGAAAGGCAGAACAAATCAACAAAATTAGAGTAATGACACGCAAACGTCAATAAACACTTCAACCAAATTAATTGGTTCCCTGACCGAAATACCTTTCATATGCATTTAAATATATATATCCCTTCAAAATGAAGTGCATCGCGTTTCACAGCATAACAAATTTACTTTGGTGCCTGAATATTGTGACGATATTTCAACTTTACAAATTACATCATTAAAAGTTCCTGCTTACATCCTCGAACTGTGTTATAATCGATAAAAGTAATCACTGCACAAGCGCGGTATGAATGAACTCCATGCATGAGGATTTGTATAGCAGCCAGAATCCCTCAGCTGTAATGAAATATGGAGGAGCGACGGTTCTGCTGCTTCTCATAGATGGTTTTTTTTTTTTTTTTTTTGCCCTGAAAACATCAGCACTCATAAAAGTTTATGGGGAGCAGCAGGCAGACCTTTGTCGGCTTATTGCTTTTCTGTCTCCTCTCTCCCCGCCGTATCTGTGATGCGATTCAGATTCAGACTTGGGCGCTCCAGTTGAAGTGCGTTTCATCACAGACTCAGAGAACCTGCCTCTCGTCAGTGAGAGGCAGAGAGCGCCGGGTGCAGCTGTGATCCCTCTGTGCCCAGAGGAGTTGGCCTTCCTCTGTAACTCTGTGACGCGACTGTCTCATGTCTTTGTGGTGATTCTTTTTAACTGCGACCGGCAGTTTGATAGTCAGTTGGTCGGTTGGTCGGTCAGTTGGTCGGTCCTCAAAAATTTCCCCACCTTTTGGCAGCCGCAGTTTTTGCAGTAGCAGGCTGAAATTTGGCATGGAGATCAAGTATGTTTGTGTGTGTGTGAAGGTGTGTTTCTGTTCATGCCAATTGGCTAAAGGGGGTGTGGCAGTGGGAGTGGCCTGGTCACAGCTATTGCGAATTTGCGCTTGTTTTTGGGAAGGCTGAGAGAAGGGGGTGTAGAACTTAAGCCTACTGTGTTTCACCCAAAGAGTCAGAGCCAGCAGATACAGTCAACGTCCTGCTGTTGATCAACTTTGACTCGTAAATAAATACAAGGCACTACTGTTTTGTTCAACCATCAGCAAAGTAGCTGTGTCTTTAATAAAGTATCAGATTTAATTGAATTGATTCTGGCTTAATCATGAATGTGGACTGAATCCAGACCCGAACCATCCAAACATGGACCTCCTGACATGATGACAAGCAAGGTGTTAACTATCTTTATTCCTATTTAGAGTCTTGTAAACCTCAGAATTTAGAACTTCAGTATTTATTTATTTATATATGCTTAAATATGAATGAGGAGGCTTCATATTTATTTTTAATTTCCAAACGATTTGAGAGAGTAATTTAAGGCTGTTGCTAAATTTTCAAAAAAAAAAAAAAAAAAAACAATGAAAAGTATGTCCAAAGATCAAATGCTTTTGCCTTATGAATTTCCATAAATTTGTATCCTATTTGCAGTTGTAATCATACCATCAACAGTCCTCAAGCATCATGATGAAGGTGACCAACTGATAAGATGCAACGGAAATCAACTGTCACCTTCAATTTGTGTTTATTACTGACTTGCGTCTGTTCAATTTCGAGACAATACATTCTGTTTGCCTGATGATCAACTGGCGAAAAATATGGGAAGCTAAGTGTTCCGCACTACAGAGCTCAAAAAATATGAATAAATGTAAGGGCAAGCTGGCAAAGTCAGATATTTGACAGCATATATTTTTTTTCTCCCTGTGGTCTCTCCCGAGCTTCTCAACCTTGTCATTCTGCGTCTCATAAAATCTACTTAGAGGTTCCCTTTAAAAAACCCAACACGCAATCTCACAGCTAACTGAACGCAATTGGCTAATGCTTCCCTTTCCCTGCTGATTGTTCAGCAAGCGGAGCGGGGTGTCATAGTTCGCGAGCCAATGGAGAAATTTGTATTCGTAGCACCATCGGTGCTATCCGTTGCCTCACCCTCCGTTTGGGAACCCGAGGATCCTTCACCATTAAATCCTGCTCCATGTTTTAATTAGCATCTAATGGCAAGCTGCTAATTACAGCCAAGCTGAAATCCTGACAGAGAGGTTTCCGTGTCGCTCCAGTGTTTAACAGGCAAGCCAGTGATTTTACAGTGCTAATGCTAAAAGTCAACAGCTACTTTAGTGGCCGTGTAGATGGACTATGCCATGATCTATGCCCTGCAGGGATTCAACATGGCAACCCCTTAAGCATTTCCTAACCCCTGTCAGGTGACTAAGCAGTGGCGAATGCATAAATCTCCAAGTTCAAGTTAATCCTTCTGAATATTTGCTGAGGCAACATGAGCAGTTGTATATATTTCTTGGTAACTCAGCCATTGTACACCTCGATGATAAGGGTGAGTGATGGACAGAAAGGAAATGTGGTCAATGTTTTATGGGGGATTCCACTCTGTTAGCTCACTGCAAATAGCTTGAGCCCTCCTGCACGATGGGTCTCCATTGTGGCTCAAGAATGTGAGATTGCTTCCGCAGTGTGACACTGAAACTCATGTGGCTGTCTTCTTTTTCAAACAGCATTTATTTATTGCTCTGACCTACCCAGGGAACGCAAATGGAAATAAATTTCCCCTTCGCTAATGCTGGCACAATATACTGAATGCACAGACATTCATGTTGAATATTGTACTATGAATGAATAGATGATGCAAATCCAATTGCAGTTTTAACTAGATTTTGTTAACTGTAGTTTGGAAGAAAAGTCTTGCACATTTATTGATGCTGGAACATAAATGGAAAAAGATGTTTTTGCCCTAACGTGTCTGGGGTGTCCTCAAATATACTTTAATTTCATGGTGAAGCGATTCCTCTCAAAGTACCTTCTGTGCACTTCGACAAAGTTCTGTTCCTGGAAGAAATGGGGCTCGATTTAATTCATCGCAATCTTGTTATTAAGTGGTAAGAGGTGAGTCTGGCTGCAATTGAAAGATTAATGCACCATGAAATTATGCATTGTGTGCGCAGCCATTAAGCCCGACTGTATTGCCATGCGCTCTTCAGAAAACTGAAATTACATCTTACGGTTGAGGATATACTGAAAAATGAAATCCAGTAAGATTACCATTGAGATATAAGTCAGCTCATTGTGCAAATAAGGTCTTGCATTGTGCAAAAACACTGAGGTATCTGAAATTGTTTGTGATTGCCTTTGCTTTTTAATACCTTGAATTGCTTTACAGACATATACAGGCAGCGTGAATAGAGGCTATATAATTTTTTTGCGATGGTCCATTAAATATGTCCTCTTGCAGTTCAGTCTGAATGTGATTGCTGTAAAGGTCATAAGTGCACTTCACATTTTATGGCAAACTGGAAGAGAATTCAATGCTAGTTCTTCCAGCCCATTGAAGTTCGTAATTAATAACACTTTTATCTGCAAACATTGTGACTGGATCATATAGAAATTAGCCAAGCATTTGTGCCTGCTCTGCAGGTTTTTAAACTACATTTTTCTAAATGAAAGACAGAGCGGTCTTTTGCTGGAGGGTTATGTTGAGACCCATTAAACTAGCTTCAGAGGTGAATCCTTTAAGTAGTACTTCAGAACTGAATCCTTTGAGTAGTCCTGTGGTGGTGAATCTTTTGAGTAGTTCTGTTAGTGATTAATCCTCTGAGTAGTCCTTCAGAAGTGAATCATTTGAGTAGTCCATCAGAAGTGAATCATTTGAGTAGTCCTGTGGTGGTGAATCTTTTGAGTAGTTCTGTTAGTGATTAATCCTCTGAGTAGTCCTTCAGAAGTGAATCATTTGAGTAGTCCATCAGAAATGAATCATTTGAGTTGTCCTGTGGTGGTGAATCTTTTGAGTAGTTCTGTTAGTAATTAATCCTCTGAGTAGTCCTTCAAAAGTGAATCATTTGAGTAGTCCAGCAATCTGTTTTGATTTTCGAATTTTTATCTTAATGTTAAATACTAAGTGTACCAGAGAACTTGTCTGTACCAAGCCTCTAATGTTAGATACAGTCATTAGGATACATATAATAGATATAAGGGATAGTCTAACATCTTGTTGTCATGCAGACTTTTGTCTCATTTTGTGGCATAGATACTGTGATTGTTTAAACAGTGAAAAGGGCAGCTTCTCTGCAAATGGCTTGGTTTTCATAAATTGTGTTTCTCTAATACACTAATAATTTTAGTGTTGTCATCCTACAGAAGCTGCCCATATGGTGAAGCTATTTTAGGTGGATAGGAGTATGTCTGCATAAATGGGTACATTAATGACAGTTTAACAAGGCAATGGTGCAAGAGTCAGCAATCTCTGACCCCATTCATTATCATATGGAAGTATATATCAGTGTATAAAATATTCTCTCTATATAATAGTATACAGTCAGCCCTCCGTATCTGTGAGTTCTGCGTCCGCGGATTCAACCACCCAATCAAAAATGTTTGAAAAAAAAACAAAACTGTAGTCTTTGTTTTTCTTGTCATTAATCCGTAAACAATATAGTATCACAACGATTTACATAGCATTTATATTTTATTAGGTATTATAAGAAATCCAGAGGTTATTCAAAGTATATGGGAGGATGTGCATAAGTTATATGCAAATACTACGCCATTTTATGTAAGGAGCTTGAGCATCCATGGATTTTGGTATCCTGGGGGTCCTGGAACCAATCCATTGTGGATACCAAGGGACGGCTACATATATATAACTACAAACACACACACACACACAGTCACTATAGAGGAGGAGGGTCTAAACAGACCAAGGGTGTAACATTCAGAAGAATATTGGGGGGAGGGGGGGAGGACACAGCATTGATGTGTTACCCCATCCCCCTCCTAATTACACTTATGAAACAGACCCCCCCATAAAGAGTAGCCAAGTCACAACAGGTCACACACAAAGTGCACGCAAACCGTGTGACTTATATCCATTTGCAGCTTTTAGCGCTGTATTCATCTCTCATTCAGATGCTACACAGCATGTCTATGGCTGGCACAGAGAGCCGCGGGTAACGCGCAGCACAGAGATAATCGCCAATTGATTTCAGCCATTCAGCATCTGGAGATGAAAGCCACCGCCTCAATAAAGTGTTTGTCATTGTAAGCAATAAGAAGCAAGGGCATTGGGCTGTAAAAAAATAAATCCAGAGCATGGATGTTATCATTATCGCGTACAATAGGCATGGTCTAAGCATGAGGCGTACAGCTAGCCCTGAGGTCCATCGATTGATACAGTCAAATCGATGCCTTTATCCCGCTGTTATGAATTCGGCAGGAGCCATTTTGTTCTCTTGCATTCTCATCACCATGCCTCAAAATCAATATGAACTACAGAACTATGATGCAAGAGGAATAGTAAATGTTGTTGCTCGGGGGGCTGGAGGGGTTGGGACATTTTTCCGTATCCTTGGTGTAGTATTTTGCATGCTGTCACGTCTGGTTTAGACACAAGATTAGATAGTCACAGCAATTATCACCGACAATGATTCTTAAGGCAGGAAATCCCTTAATTAATTAGATTACCATGAAATACATTTTCATTTTCATCCTTAGACTAAAGAAAATGCGCTTATTTCTAGTGTATATTACTTCATGAAAATACATTTAAATTGAACAGTGCCACCAATCCTTTGAATCTAGATTGATAGTATATTTCATGAATACATTCTCATGGATTAACCTAAGGGAGTGGATCAGTTGGATCTCTACATTGTAATGAGTCCTGAGGATCCTGGTTGCTCGGAACATATATTTGCATATGTAATTGCAATTAAATTATAGGTTTGTATATCTCTTGGCCTCTCAGCCTTTTCAATTCCTTTTTGGGGTAAGATCTTTATGATTCAGGAAATGAAGAGTTTACCAAACATTTTAGAAAGGGTAAGAAGAGCTGTAAGCAAAAGTTGGAGTGGACAGGAGAGCAGGCAGTGGATTTTAATGAAATAAACATAATGAGGATGTTGGGTACACAGTTTAGCTTGCTGTTTGAACGCCTCCACTCGATTGGTCTTGAATTTGGCAGTCTTGGATCAATATAGCTTTCATGAATAATGCATAAGCAACGGCCTTTGGTGCTGCACTCTCAGACGATACTCCATAACTGCAGATGAGAGAAGCTTCGACTCCATCTAAACCTACCGCTGAGGACTGTATCGCTACCCCAACCAATCAAATCCCTTTTCTCTCAAAAGCAAAATATTCCGACTTGACAAACTTAGTCAGTGATTCTAAGCAACTGCGTCTGTCTCTCATTACAGCTGAGTATGTAATATTACACTCAGTACACCCCCCCATGCTCTGAAATAGTCCTCACTCTTCAAACGCTTCAACCGTTTCGAGCGAAAAATGTAACATGGCTAAAAAGACAGCGTACTGTACATGCTAAATAATTTACTAAGGATGTTTAGAAAGAGCTTCAATAAACTCACTGATTTGGACCAGTCATGCTATTTCTGCTTATAGTGATTTACTGGGCTAATGCAAATCAGGGAATGATAGGATGTGGTAGCCCCTCCTACACTGGGATTCATGAAGCGTGTGGGAGGGGCTAGTTTTCCCATAAATACGTATATTGAACAAAGTAGTTTGAGGGATTTCATCCATTATCCTGCTCTCATTATTATAATTAAGGAAAGCTGAAGGGGTCAAAAATCAAGCAATTTTGACCAACCAGGCTGAAATTTTGACCACTTATATAGCATAAAAAGATCTCCGTACCACATATTCTTATATCCTTATGTTGTCCTGAACTAGTTGAAAGGAACTCCTGCTGCTGGCGGTAACAAAATAAAAGTCTCTATTACACTTGTCTTGTATTTTTGGTTATTGTGTGTAAACAAACAAATAAATAAACAAATAAATAAATGAACCTTCCTGCTCGGAAGTTAGGTAGGTAAAGATATATTGGTTGAACATAATGACAATGAAGTGTCGATATGTCGCACCAATGTTCGCTGTGGTCACTGTCACTACAGTGATGCACCTCAAGGTCGCTACTGTATTAGGAACTTCAAAGGGAATGTAGAATGAATTGCTGGACTATATGATAGCAGGAAATACTTTGTGGCAGAAATTTAGATAGCTTCCCTATCTACACGAGCACGAGCAAATTTTGAATTGTGACCGACTTAATGTGGTCAGAGCTGCTACTTTCACATCAAAAAAGGAAGACATTAATGAATATAACACTTTATTAATGAAAGCATACAATTCATATAGTTTACTCATCAATTATTAAACAAATTAAATAAACACTCTTGATTTAGTCTGAGGGAAAAAAATCACGACATGGTCTCAGGGAGGGTGGCACTATGGCGCCCTCTAGTGGAACCCACTGACAATGAGTTGGCATGTTTTTATTAGCTATGTAGCTACTGGTTGGTAAAGTTACCACCTCCAGTCAAATAAAAACCAAAGAGCATTGGATGGCTGCTTCTTCTCATCATTTGACTAAGCACCCAGTTTCTGCTCGATCATTTTTTTACTTAAAACACAAAGCAAAAATGAAAAGAGAGGACCTATAAATTGATGGAAGAATACAGATTTGAAGACAAACATCTTGAAAACAGGAGCAACAGCAATTTTAACAAGATTTGCAGACAGTGAACGTACATCTCATTCTTTAATTTCAATAAACATGTACAGCGTGCTTTCTATAGCCATTGAAAATCCTTTAAGACAGAGACACAGTGCTGTGCAATGCTGATTCCAAGGCTTACAGATCGACAGTCCCTCCCGCTGCCTAGCTGCTGTGAAGGGGAAGCTCATGAAGTCCTGATGACCATGGAACCAGTGCTGAGAGTCACCAGTCCGTGGTCATTCTGTGCTGTCCACGGTCTTTGAGTGATGGTTGAAATGAGGTTTCATGAACCGCATAAGGGTGGAGCTACACTCAGCTGTCAATCATCGGCGTGTCTGAACCAATCAAAACTGTTTTTGATTCCACAGCCGATGCAGTCACTAGTTCAAGTCATTGAGTCACCCATGGTGGCTCCTCCCATTTTAGGTTCAGTGAAACCTCACTCCGCCCCCATCACTATGGGGATTTGGTGTGGAGGCGGTGCTAGTAGATGCCCAGCTTGTCCCAGAAGTCGCACAGGTGGTCGCGCGTGCCCACCTGAGGGTGGGATCGCACAGTGAGGTTCATCACCAGCCAGCCGCTGGTGTCCGAGTACCGCGGCCAGGCGGGCGGCCGCTGCTGGCGGCAGAAGGACGTCTCCTCAGCGCGGGCGGCGGGGTCGCCGCCGTGGGCGAAGGCGCCCCAGAAACAGAGCATGCGGTTGGCCAGCAGCTTCTCGGGCGGCGTGAGGGTGAAGTTGGCCACGCTGGCCGAGTCGAACAGGAAGGGCAGCTCGGCGCCGTGGCAGACGTGACCGTAGCAGAAGCTCAGCCCCCTCCACACCCGCTGGTCGGCCGCCGCGTGGTCGAACACGTACATCCACACGGCGCTGCCCGCTGCCACGCCGACACGGGCCGCCTTCCGTGCGGGGCACAAGAAGATGTAGTCCGTCACAATCTGCAAACAAGGGACACATAGAGACCGAGACTCAATCTTCATATTGATAAACAGCATAACACATTGCAAATTTGCATAACAGACTCCAAACAAGACAAATTGCATTGCCAAGTTCATACTTTGACACATTACCCATTTAAACTGCTACATGTTTACAGAAGCAGTAAGCTAGTCAGGACCAAGCCCAAGAGAACACCTGCAGCAGTTTCTCAGTTTCCCAACCTACTACAAAGCAATGCAACTGCACACTTGCATACTTACATACACATTGATGAGCACAAGTAAAGTGCATGAGTAAAGCTCAAGTCAGTGGTTTGTGTATAAAGATTTGTGGTTCTTTGCAAAAGTAGCTGTGAAATTTGGCTTGAAATCCAAGGGCTGAGATTGCACCTGGCAAAGTAAGACCTAGGGAACTGACCTGCCCACCCCCACTCCTCCCCCCCAAACCCCTGCCCCCCCCCCCCCCCCCCCAAAAAAAAAAAAAAAAAATCACAGATCAGGATAAACACAGAACAGGTGTGAGGGACTCAGAGGAGTGTGGCTGAATTCTGCCAACACAGCAGAGAAAGCATATGTGAGATATACACAGTCAAACAGCGTATGAGATATAACAGATGCTTTCACAAATAGTCTAGGGAGAGTGCGAAATCTCCAGTCATGACTTTTACTTAGAGAAGCTCAACAAATCTATTGACACTCAAGTACCTGTCCGTTCACTTTTCTAATGGTCAGTAGCACTTGCGAGTTGTGGAGCTAATACAGCAAAAGGAAACACTTTTGCCGTAATGGATATTACGCTAATGTATTTCACATTGACATTGCTTTTATTCTGAGTTTATGCAGTTTAGACTATTTTAAAAATCCTTTATAAAGGGTGCCTTAGCATCAGCAGCTAAATGTCACTTATATTGGCGGATTTAATGCAAATCCTGGAAAAAAATGCTATTATGTGTAGTGCTTTCACATTTTAAAAATGTTATAAGCTAATAGTATGCCATAAAAATAGCTGGTTAAATTGCCATTGGGTTTAACTGCCTTCTTTCCAGTGCTTTACAGAATACTGTTGAATGGTAAAAGGCCCATCTGAGAGCCTGCAAACCAGCTTCACTGCTCTTGTATGTGTTGAAGCACTCTATCTGCTCTCTCTTGGCCTATGTGTGAATCCAATCACACTCACACACCTGTGTGGGGGTAACCCTGACCCACACCTGTCTGATCAGTCGCTAACCAGCTGCCTGTGGGAGCCAAGGAGTCAGCAGGGCTATCAATGCCAGCAGGTGCACACACACACACACACACACACACACACACACTCACAGTCATATACACACACACACACTCACAGTCATATATATATACACACACACACACACACTCACAGTCATATATACACACACACGCACTCACAGTCATATACACACACACACTCACAGTCATATATATACACACACACACACTCACAGTCATATATACACACACACGCACTCACAGTCATATACACACACACACACACACATTCACAGTCATAGATACACACACACGCACTCACAGTCATATACACACACACACACTCACAGTCATATATATACACACACACACACACTCACAGTCATATATACACACACTCACAGTCATATACACACACACTCACAGTCATATATATACACACACATACATACACACAAACACACACGTCTCACACACACACACTTACAGTCATATATACACACAAATACACACAAACACACACAGTCATATATACACACACACGCACACATTCTTTGTGTGAACTGGGCTTGTTGGCCCTTCTACGGCTCTGCCTCTAGTAAGACAGCGCTCTAAAGGACCTTCGGCTGAACTGTAAGAGAAGCTCCATTTTAACTCCAGCCTCTGGCATTTGTGCTGTGTTTGGTTTATGCTTAGGTCATCTATTCCACAACATGTCAGAAAGCATCACTGAAAGTACATTTGCCTGTGGTGGTGTGTCTTACATGTTCTCTGTGTGTCAAATTATGTGTTGGTCCAACAACTGTGTTTTGTATGTCCGTGGAGACTGCTGTGTGTGTGTGTGTGTGCGCGTCTGTACATGCTGCACTCTCGTCTCTCTGTGTTTGTGGTATTTCTGAGCCTAGTTGTGTCAGATTCAACGTTCAATACTGCTTTGGTTCCATTAGCTCTCCCAGCAAGTCAGCTGCTACTCCATTCTGCAAGACAGTGATCTAGACACTAGAATAAAAGCCCCCTCTACTGGCAAGGTGGTGTAACAGCATGCATTTAAAAAAAAAGCACATGCACATAAATGGCTACTCCAGCATTTTGGCAATTAAGCCTTTTCTTGTATTTTTCAAAGTGCAGAAACCCACTGGTACCATTTTAATTTTCACATTAATTGTTCATTCATTAACAATGGGAACACAACCTAAATCCAATCAAAAACAAAATGTCTCAGTACAGCCACACAACCTAACCGTTATAAGTTTTGTGGACTCAAGTTGAAGAGTGCCAGATTTGAGCTTGGTTGTGTTCCTGGTAGCACCTTGGATTTTCATTCAGTTTGATAACTAACTGTAGTCCTGTGAATTGTTCGGAAAGAGAGGGAAGGGACATACATTAAAATGGTACCAGTGGGTTTCTCTACTCTTAATAAGTAAACAACAGCAGCTAAATTACTAAAATGTTGGAATATCACACAAATTCATGAATAGAAATGTGTACGACATAAATCAAAGCCAATTTACACATTAATTTATTATCTGTAAATATTTCATTTTCACATCAATTTCAAAACCAAAAATGGCAATTCAGCTTTCAGGGGAACCCACAATATAACTTAATTAGCATAATCTAAATTACATTCACTATATACTAATCCAAAAACTGACAAAAGCACACAAACCTATTGCTAGATATCACATACCCATAATGCATTGCTGAATAAGTGGGACAGAAAATGGCAACAGATGTGCCTCACGCATGATGGAGCTTCAGTAGCCGGTCAGTGACACTGCGTCTACTGATGCAGACAGGTGAGTGAGTGAGTCTGGCAGCGCCTGTTACTTCTGATTTAGAAGAAATGAGTGCGGTGACACCTTCATCTGGGTTTCTGTGTTTCAACACTGAGGAGACACGTTTTGGTTGGAATGAAAAACCCCTACAGCAGCTATGAGTTTTTTAATTACGTTGTAATGCGGATTTGGAATTAGAGAACACATGAAGTATGGAGTAATTGGAGAACAATGCAGACACCAGGAAGTGTTATTTTACATGAAGTGTTGTCAATATTTGGAATAGATTACCAGATCACATAGTTGAAGCAGAAACCACTGGTGTGTTCAAGACCAAGTTTGACACAGTGCTGGATACTCTGTACATAAATGGTGAGCCTAATTGGACTGAAATGGTCTGTTGTTGTCATATGTTTTATGTTCTTCTTATGTTTTCAGTGCAGATAGATAAGTGAGGCATCATAGATTATAGAGACTGGAACGTGTAGCTCACCAAGTATCACAGAGATGTTTCCGGAAGGCGGTGTGTGCGTGCGGTGGGGCTCACCTGCGCCAGCATGGTCCGCCGGTCGTCGTCCTTGTACAACGGCACGTACTTGCGCAGGATCCGCAGGGCGTGCTGTTTGAAGATGGCCGTGGTGTAGACGATGCACTCCAGAGCGGACACGGGCTCTGTGAACACTCCATACACAAAGGCCACGCCTTCCTCAGAGGTGGTCCCTACAGCATCAAGCACGGTGGTGGGACACAAATGGGCAGTGTGTAAAAAAATATAAACCCGGTAAGTTGCTCCAGATAAGAGAATTAGCTAATGCAATGTAAGCAGAATCACATTTATTGAAAAGGTCACATTCTTTCAGTGAATCGCAACTATTCAAGGGTTTGATTAATTCCAGACACAACATTTATATCATGACGGGGTGTGGGAGTGTCCACTCTCCCAAAACAAATGAGAAGAAAGGAACACCAGGCAAAAGGAGATCCTTGCTAAAACTAGCTGTCCTGTTATTTGCTGAAGACGGGTTCTCTGCCAAAAAGTAATTTCTCTACATTCCCTCCGTGTATGCCTGGCCGCTGTTAATATGTGTTCAGTCTTACAGAGCAGGTAAAGAGAAAAACAGACCTACTATTGGCCTATGCGTAACTACTAACAATCAATATAAACAGGTTTAGAACCTTCATCTTAGGTAATGTATGGTCGCTGTACTTCACTGCCACAGCAGATGTGGGAAGGCAACAACCCCAGTATAAAAGAGAACAATTCACAGACTACTCCAGTTAACCTCTAAAATCCCACTGTCGGAGATGCACAAAGTATTGGTACATGTTTGTGGTCAGGCTGTGTCTCCCACAGTTGGGTGTTTGATTCCCAGTTGTGCTAGAACCAGGTAATGGCTCGAGGTCCACACTGGTAAGGCCACCCATAGGTCCAGTCATTGGTACACCTTTATATATCAGGCAAATCTTGCTCGGCTTCCATATTACCTACGTGTCTGCATAATACAGAAAAGTGCCGGAAAATGCTGTTTGTGCTCTCAGGACTTCTTTATGTTCTCTGTCCCAAATGCCCGTATAGAAATTGGAAAAGGGGCTTTTGTCTATTCTGCACCTTCGGCATGGAATACGTTGCAAAATGACTTGAAACTCAATGAATTAATAATATAATATAATAATAATAATAATAAAAACAACAGGCCCTGCCTTGCTGGGGAACAAGAGTAGGTAAACATGGTGAATAACAGGGTTCTTCCTATAGAAAGTTATTGTGGTTCTGTGCCAGCTTGCCGTCTTTCCTTCATGATTACAAAAAATCAGCCATGCTAACTGATTTAGCAACAAACATATGAAAAGACATTAAAACAAAAGCAAAAACGAAAGTTAAAAAAAATAGGTTTTTCAATGTTTTGGTTAAATTAGTGGGTTTTAATCAAAAGATCACACAATGCAACAGACTTTTGTTACACAAGTGCTGTGTCGTAAATCCACTTCCAGGTTTGAAGGATGTGATGCACCACCTTGTGAAAACATTCTGAGGAGACCCTTGAATTGGACTCAAGTGCAAAGCCACTTTATCCTAAGGACTCCTGTGGGGTTCACAGTGCTAACACTGCTAAATTTATATGGGAAAAAACATGAATGTGACTGACCGAGTAAAACGGGTTTCTCTTTCTGCCAGTGTCCCTTCTGGAAGGCGGTCACGGCCTGCTCCTTGATCAGCTCTCCATCGATATAAGGCCCCCACGTCTCGAAGACCTCCAGGAACCGGAACGGGTTCACGATTTTGGAACCTGCACCAGGGAGAGGTGACATGGTGTTATTTCAGTCTGACAGACTAATGGTTTCAATGCAACCGGCACAGACATCATGGTGTTCTGGTACTCCCAGCTAATGTGACAATATGTTAATGTTCCTTTACTGTCTTTTAATGTTCTTTTAATGTTGCTGGTAGATTAAAGATACCACAGCAGTGCAGCAGTGTTGTGAGTATGTTGTGGGATCACTTTGTAAAACCTCAGAGTCACAGGAAAGCTGATGGGACACTGTTATTCATATATAATGTGCTTTAGTCTGAAAGTTTGAGATTAATTTTTTTTTTTACTCAATAAGACAAGACAGGGGAGTCTCTCTTGCAGAAGTACCCTGAATTTGAACAGGAAATAAGAGCTGCTTCAAATTAAAAGTCACCCTGGTTACATTTTTCCCAATGTTATGTGAACATTTTGTGTTAGCTGGGAAAGGAGACATGGACAGTGGGAGGACGGAGGTGTTTCCCACCTGCTTTGATCTGCGCGGCGAGGACAGCCTGGGGGCTGAGGGCCAGCAGACACGGCAGGTCCCTGGCAGAGCAGTTAGCTAGCTCGGCAAAGTCCTTCCCCAGCTTCAGTGCGTCATGTCTGAAAAACCACCAAAAGGCAAAAAGAGAAACATTGTTAGCACTCTGAGAAACACTGTTAGCACGCTGGAAAACACTGTTAGCACTCTGGAAAACACTGTTAGCACTCTGAGAAACACTGTTAGTTCTCTGGAAAACACTGTTAGCACTCTGAGAAACACGATTAGAGCTCTGCAAAACACTGTTAGCACTCTGGGAAACAGTGTTAGCACTCTGGAAAACACTGTTAGCACTCTGAGAAACACTACTAGAGCTCTGGAAAACACTGTTAGCACTCTGGGAAACAGATCAATTTTTACACAGGAAATGAAACTAAGTTCTCTGAAATCAGTTTTTTCATCTCAACTTTACATAAGATAACAATGGTGTTTTATAAAATGAAGCACTGCTTATTGATGTCAAGTTTTGGAATGTTAATTCAAGTCTATAATTTAATTAATTCATAATTAATTAACTAATTAAAGTAAAGGCTGATTCGTGGATGAAGTGAACACCACCAAAAGTGACCTTTTGGAAGTTTACACTAAAAAAGTGTTCACTGAGAGACACCAGGAATAGGGCAGATGATTTGTGTAGTATCTATGGTGACCTTTTTAAAGGATTCAGCTTTGGCTGAACATCGATCAATTCAAGAGGCAGATTTGGGCCAGTTCCTTGATATGACTTTTTTAACATTTGGTTATATCGGTTACTGAAGTTCATGAAATGTGCAACAGTAGCAAAGTTTAAGTACGTTTATAACAGCCTTATAGAGGACCAAATACAGATTGCTGAAACAAGTTCATAAATCCACCCCAACGTTACCCTTCAGAATAACACGTGTAACACTAAGGATATATGACTTATGTAAATAACCCTAATCAAAACTGACATATTTAAACACTATGGGCCAGTTTAGTGGACATATATAAACCCTAGTCCCAGACCTAAAGCTTTTTTTCAGTGGAGATCTTCATTCAAGTTTTCTTTTAGCCCGGGACTAGGTCTAATCCATGTCTGGGAAACTAGCCCTATAAGAGCTGTCAAAGCCAAAAGTTTGGTTCAATACAATATCATGACAATACTTTCAACACACCCTGCTGTTTAAAGTGGTGTACCGTGACTGGCTTAATTTTAGACAGTATGTGAATGTCTTCAATGGCAGTAGAGTGAGCTGCAAAGCATTCAAATGTTCCTAGTCAAACAAGCCAATGCAGTATTACAATTACACAGCTGCCTATTTTGTTCGCATCATCAGTGTAATTACGTTAGCAATGCTGTTCTTTGTGCGGTTGAGTGAGGGCCTACCTGGTCTTCAGGGGGATGGAGAATGGAAGGCTCTGGAACACGGCCTGCTTAAAGAGGGGCATGCTGCTCTGGATCATGAGGTGCAGGCTGACGGACTGGGCCCCCGCGCTCTCCCCGAATATGGTCACCTGCACAGACACCGCAACTGACATCACTTCCTGTCGCCACGGAGTGGTCGCTCTCCCATTGGAACGCAAGAAACTTGTTTTGAGAAGGCTGCAGGCCATTGGGTTTTCAATGGCCTGTAGAAAAGTGACGGCCTCATTGCAGCGATGAAGCGACTAAGTGGCTGAGGTATAAACCGGCCCTAGGGAACGATGCTAGTCACCAAGCATCCATAACAGTAGAGGTTTTCACATGCTCTCAATCTAACCTCATTTGTTAACATTAATAAAAAGGTATTGCTGTCCACTAGAAAAAAAAAACACTCTGATTGATCAAATCAGGGGGTCATTGATAACATGTGATGCTGTGGCTCAATTTTCCAGTCTGTGAACTCTCCAATCTGTCTGACCATCACTGGTCCCCCTATCTGGCGATAAAGTCTATCATGTGATTTTAAAAGAGGACCTCAAGGATAGGAGGCTAATGTTACAACGCTGATCGCAGACATTTTCAGCTTCTTATTACGCTACACTGGCAGCTGGCTAAAATGGCGCTGTAAAATGCCAGGCTGTGACATCAGCAGGTCTGATGGGACACATCTCACGGGGAAGCATCCTGGATGAGTGAACTTTTGCCACTGATGGCTTTTCCAAAAGACACAGAGATTCAAAGAGATTCCTGAGTATAAACAAGAAAATTAAAATAGAACAAATACAAAAAATGAACTCAATTAAACGCATTTAGCCTCACTGAAAGCATGCACAATTCAATCTGAACAGATTTTACATATACGACATACGTTTCTTTGAGTATTTTCTTTTTAAATGGAGTTCAGCTTGCATGTGTTTTGGAATGTGTTCTTTTCGCTGTAAAATACCATGATATTTGCCCTTGTGTGAATTTCATATGCCATTCGAGAAACTACATTAATTTGACTGGGTCCCAGCCAATGTCTTTCAAAAATTTTTGTTAGTTTACTGTAAGTTCTGTTATAATAGGACGATACTTTTCCAATGTTGTACCCCTTCTGTAATGTCTGCAGGCTTACCCTATTGGGGTCACCCCCAAAGAGAGCGATGTTCTGTTGGACCCAGAGAAGAGCCGCTTGCTGGTCCAGGATCCCATAGTTTCCCACAGCTGACGTTTTGGGGTCGCTGCCAGAGACGAGGAAACCAAACGCCCCTAAAATGAACAGCATTTTAGTGACTGCTGGTGACTGAATTTTCTTCCAAAAGCTCATTTGGTGACAGCTTGCTGTCTGTTCCTTTTAGCTTTGCATATTTGTTCTGATTTCACGGCTGTATCACAAAAAAAAAAAAAAAACTTTTTAATGATGACTGCAAATGTAAGGAGGACCATGTGATTTTTTCTTTGTATAATGAAAATTGGGGTGTAATTCCTTTGTTTTGGCATACATGACAGATAAAATTAAAACATCCTTAATTTTGACTCACAATCAAACAGAAGGAAGAGTATTTCTCTTCCAAAATACAGTTTGGTGGGTTCATCATTGTCTGTAAGTCAACTTTGCTGATATTTGGCAATCAGTGCAGTTCTACACTCTTCTATTCTGTTCATAGACAGTAACAATGCATCTTACCTAGACGGTAACCCACGCTCACCAGCACCGTGTGGGTAAAGTTGCTGATAAATCTCCCGTCATATAACGGTTTGGATGCTGTGCCGGCGATAAAATCGCCTCCGTGGATCCACACCATCACTGGCAAGGGTCTCAACAGGGGTGTGGTGAAGTTGATGTTGAGAGGCACAAATATGTTGAGGTACAGGCAGTCTTCACTGACCTATAGGAAAAGTAGTTGACCAAAAGTAGTCAGACTAACCTAGGTCAAAAAACCAAATATAGGGACAAACACTGTTTCTGTATGTTTTTATGTAACATGTGAACATATGTCATCACCGCGCATTGAATAACAAGAACATGAAGTCACTTTGAAACTCTTATTCTGTGTTCAGTGATGCTGTATTACCTTGACTGGACACTCCTCTGAAATGGGGCCACTACAAGCCTGCATACAGGAGGCCCTGGGGAATGTAGCATCGTAAACTCCTGCCCAAGGTTTAACCGGAGTTGGAGGTTTCCAACGGCGCTTGCCCACCGGCGGACTGGCGAACGGGATCCCGTAGAAAATATACGCCTTGTCTGCTGTGAGCCCTTTAAGAATTCCATCCTTCGTCTGAACCTTCGGGCCGTCAGGAAGAAGCCCAGGACTTTGAGAAGCATCCTGAAAATCCCTCAGATAAACAGAATTATCATTTTCCGAGAAGTCCAACGCGTTTCCCTCAAACTGAAGCGCACTTTCGATGACAGCCGGCTCATCGCGTATCCTCAAACCTGACGAGACGCTCCTTATGAGTGCCTCAATGCTTCTTTCATTCTCTGAAGAAGTTGCCCCCACACCAGATAAAATACATCCCACTATAAAAAGTAATATGAAGTTACAGTTCTTCATCTTTAAAAGCCCCTCTTGCAAACTCAGCACAGTGTTTAAAGTGCTAATGAATCTGTTACGTTTTAGTACTTCTGCTTCCTCCTGATCATTCTTGATTCTGTCTACTTCACAGCGCCAGCAGTGCACAGACGCAAGAGCAAATGTTTTGAGCTTCAACAGTTTTCACTGCGTACTTGTGATACTAATTAGCCCACATTTCTCTGAAGAAGGTTGGTTCCAACACAAAAAAATCCCTTGTACTACCTCTCTGTTGCTTGAGCTAGAAATCCTATTACCGCTAAGCAGCTGCTCTGTAGAAACTCCTGTGATGCGACTCCCAATAATTAGACACAACTGGTCTGACGTTTGTGTAATAAGATAACATAGTGTCGTGTGATACACATTCATCTCCCAGAACTCCGCCTGCCATTCAAAATCCGATACGCACTTTAGATCAGTCAATGACATTATTCTCACAACATTATCTTGGTGTTATGATAACTTTTAACAAACAAATCTGGCTGCTGCATTTAGCCACAGATTGGTTAGACTTTCATATACCCCGAGACATTAACAATATATCAAATAACTAAGGAAAAGGCCAGGATCATAATACTATTAGCAAATGATATGCAATAGACCCAAAACTAGTGAAATCTTTCTGGGAAATGTAAAATTTTGCAAACGCATTAATAATGTCAGTAATTGAAGGTTATAGAATGTGTTATGTTAAGTTATAGAATTTGTTATGAGGATCATAAGCAATGGTAAGAGTAATAAAACAGTCTGCTACAACTGCAGGTCCAAAGTAAAAAGAGGCAGGAAGTAAGATGAAGTAGGAGTTTGTGTCATGGAGCCATGAGTTATGATTTTACAGACGTGATACACAACCAATGGAATCGAGTGATTGCTACAAGAACCATTAAAATGCTAAATAGATGCACTGCACCGGAAAAGAATCTCCATGAAGTGGAAAGTGGGGCAGTATAAGGAAAATGAATGAAGGAGGGGACTGGCAGCAGTATATTGGGTAATTCCTGCCCTACTGACTTTAGGTCATGTTAAAATTTTTGTATATGCAGCTTCATTGGTATGACTTGTGTTTTGAGCAAATGAAATCCTTGAACCAAACGTATGCTCTCAGTGTGTTTGCACCAGCAAAACAGTTTTGCATGTTCTTAATGCTTCAGTAAATTAGACCCATAGTCAGCTTTCAAATGTCTGTATTTTTAAAAACTGTTTTTTGTTTGCTTTGCATTCTTTCTTACTGTGCACTGACAGATGCCTCATCTCCAGACTTGAAAAAAAAAAAACAAACAAGTAACATTTTTCACTCATTCTAAAAATTCTTGTGCTGAAATATGAAATTATTCTATTTCAGGCATAATGGTGTAAGTCATGGTGAACAAATGACCACTGCTACACAAACACCTCCAGTTGTGTCATCTTATGCTAAGTAGGGAGTTTGCATCCAGGAGATTGTATGCTTATGGGCCCACGACAGTCCACTATGCATCCATGTCTTTCAGATAGGACGCCCCCATAGTTCCCTCTGAAACACACATATCAAATGACCCGTGTGGACGTTTAACTATACAAAGGGGAGCCCTTTGAAATAGAGTTCCTTTCTTTGACTGCAAGGAAGATGGCACCAGTACATTACAATACATTTAAATAAGTCATGATATTCTTGCTGTACACCCCCTTACCAAGGAAGAGCTGATAGCCACTCGAAGGAAAGTACTGCATTACACGGCTCGTGACCGGTGGGATGTAGCCAGACTTTGTGTACGTGCTTAGGCAGGGATGGAAACTAGCTTTCTTTCAGCTTTCCTGTCTGAGGATTATGCCAATGAACGAGCAGAATGAATGCACACTCGAGTCTAAGAAGAACATGAAAGTATTCGGTACTTGTAAGCAAAGTCCTGAATACTTTCATGTTCTTCTTAGATTTTGCTTACAGGTACCGTTCCTTGTGCAAACAATGGAAGCCACACATAGAAGAAGATGAAGTCATCAGACTCATCCTAAAAACACATTAATCCATGCTTTATTAGTCAGTTGTGTAAGAGAGTTTCCACCATGGATGAACTGGTACGTCTTGGACAGCAAATAGAGAAAGGCAAAAAAAAAAATCAACAATGCAAGTGACTGTCATCACGGTATACGTCATCAGAAGTTGACAGTCAGAAGCAACCTCACACTTAGCGGACAGAGCAACAGACAGCAACCAAATTGTTCTGTTGGAAGTGCGACAAATCATACTTAGCTGCCTCTTTTCCTCACATGCACAAGAATAAAGAAACAAAATAAGGTCCATCTTTTCCTTCTCGAGGCCCAAATGGGTCAAGAAAACCTTCCGACTGTGAGCACCTTGGCACAAGAGAGGCTTCTAGACTTCCATAGAGCGCTTGCAAGAATCCACACATGTACTGGTGGTCTTCTCTGGGCGTTACCACTGCCATACCACATTGGTCATTGGAATGGAACTGCTACACTAGACACAGCATCACCTTTTACTCTGATCTCTGAAAACCTATGGGCCAAGGTCAACTCACCTGATGATGAAATGCACACCTGGGAAGAAGGTCCACTGTATCTAGCAGATGGAAACATTATTAGGCTGTTATTAGGCGTTAACTATTAGACTATGGTGAACTAGAGTTTAGATTACAAAATAGAACCAGGACTTTACCTGCTGTAGTCTTATCGGAACTAGTCTTATCAGAAGCTTGCTTTCCCTGTCGTGCTTGGTCTGGACTTTTCTCCAGTGGTTTGAAAATTAACTTAGAAGGGAATTCCTATTGGTTCAAACCTTATGGAAAAGAAACTTCCTTTCTGATACTCTGAAACGACATGATTGAGGCCCTACTAAACGTGCGGCCCTGTTTTCTTCTATAACTCCTATTAACATGACTGCAATGAGTCCCACTACTGAACTGGAAAGTCTTCTTACCCGAGCTGTAGAAACAATCTGAAGTGCTCTGACTAAAGATGGCCCCTGAAACTCAGATGTATGTACTATCAAACTGGGCCATGATGATTGGCTGAACCACAAAATCTTCCTTACTTATGACGTGTCTCTGAAACAAAAGCCCTATCGAGCCTCCCTTTCTAAAATGAAGCCTATGAAGAAACTTATTCAGGAAATGTTAGCAGATATCCACATCTGCTTGGGCTTCACCTGTACTGCTTGCGCCTAAGAATTACGATTCTGTGTTGCCTGCAGGGAATTAAATGCCATCACACAGAGTGATGCCTATCCCTTTCCTGCAGAACAGGAAATCCTCGAGTCCTTGAGTAGGCACAGTAGTCATTACTCTTGATCTGAGTAGTGGATATTAGCAAGTCCAAATGGATCCTGAAAGCCAAGACAAAACTGCCTTTTGTATATGTCCATGGTTCGTACCATTTTAAAGCCATGCCTTTTAACCAGTAAATCCAGTCCTCGACTTATGACAATCCTTGAAAGGGGAGACAGCACAGATAAAACAGTTTGACACTCCCACAACCAAACTGTTAACCATTGAGGACAAAGTATATTGTATGGTTCAACTCCCTCACCATACCCTCTACCAGGTGTAGGTACCTGGGCTCTTAAGCCCTCGGCTATTGCAGTCCTTTAACGACCATCCAATGTCTGGCCACCAAGGACGTTATAAAACCTTTATTACATGGGTTTGTTGAATACGCCATTCTGATTGGTCAATTACGGCATTCTGCAGACTGTTATTTCTGAATAGCAGACCGCTACTATGAATAACAGACCGTTGCTATAGACGCATTTCTGATCATTGACTCTGGAGGACCACGTCCACTCACATCAATCCGTAGAAAGAAGTCTGGTAAAATGTGTTGCTTTAATAATCAAACTAATAACAACAGCTCATTTGTGACACCCTGTGGCAAAAAACGTTACTCCATCAGAAAACACCACGGAAGATTTTTCTAATATTAATATTAATATATTTGGACAGCACAAAACTTTCGATTCTTGGTCAATGGCTGAACTGTCCTCAGTAAAAAAAAAAAAAAGAAAAAGAGAACAAGAAAACAGCGCAGAAAAAGCAAGAGAGGTTAAAAGACACAAAGAGCTGGAGGACACCTTCGAATCCAGCAATGGGGTATTTAACGAATGTTGAATAACGTAGCTACATGTTTCATTGTCATCATTAAAGCTTCGGTTAAACATGCTATAAGATTGAGCTGTCTTTTAGTCATGGCATGTTCCAGCAAGTTTACATTCCCAAGCAAGTCTACATTCCTTTTTAGGAAACAACCAGCATCTAACAATGCTGATTTAAATGAAGAACCAGAAGCAAAAAAAAGGTGTTTCCTGAACTCAAAGCCAGGTGTTGGGATGTTCTAGAACAGTGAAGGTGGGAAACGTCTGTTGGTCACATCTAGTCACACTTGATATTCCCACAGATACATGCTGCTCACATTTTGCTGTCCAGGCAAGGTAGGTTTACTGGCTGAAAGTGGTTATCTTTATGTATCCTACCGCGGAAGTCTTTTCACATTTCTGCGTGACATCACTGTGCTCATGACGAGTCAGATTAAATGACCATCCCACAGAATATTTCACCATCGAAAAGTTCTAAGACATGACAAGGGATTTACCAACACCTAAATATTAGTGCCAGAACAGTAAACAGTAATCGGGCAATTTACATGAATGAGAAAACTTTTGCGTTTTCGAACATGCCCACTTTGATGCGATATATTCATGTTTTTCAGATACAAATGGTCATTTTACCGATGTAAAATTGAGCGAGTTTATGTTGTGGTAAATTTATTTATTCCTTGTAGAAATGCTTATGTTACATCATGAGCAGAATGCGAGAAACTGACATTCATATTTTAATGCAGGAACAGGGCTGGTGGTGTTAGAGAAGCGTGATTGGCTTTGGTATCCTCCGAGTCGTTCGAAATTATTACTTCATCAATAGCCGACGTCGACTTTGATGACGGGCGAATCGGATTAGCTGTTCCAACTTTCGATTCATCTCCTCCTTTCCTCCTCTCCTCTCCTCCCCTCCTTTCCTCCACATATTTGCGGCATACTGCCGGGGTAGGAAAGGAGGGGAGGAAAGGAGGAGACGAGAAAAAGTATTGGAACGCAGCCCCAGTGATAAACGATTGAAAATTAAACTTATTTTCGCTTCGCGTCGTGCAGTTCTTCGCCTCCACTTTTTCTCGTACTTTCGTTCAATGGACACCGCATCAGGTGTTATGCCACACGTAATTATTTTCACAGTAATCTGCTGGCCACGATTTACCAGTAAGGTACTGTAATTCATTTCACAGTAACATACTAGTAGTCTTTTTTCCACAGTAATGTACTGGCCAGTCGCTGAATTTCAGCGGATTTCTTTACAGTAAAGGTAGTAATTTCCGCGTTCGTTGAAACCAAAACTAAAACCTTGTACATTTGCGAGCAAAAGTTTGCTTGTCAGATTAGGATAGCCCGCACCTTTTCGCACTTCAATCCACGAACTGAACTCTGCTGGGAATTATGCCGTCTTTACATTGACAGGTAAGAGTATGACATATAATCTGGGGACCACTGCAAAGATAAACCAGCACGAAGGAACGCTCGTTAGAAAGCTAAAAGCATTAAGATGCCTTTTTACCACTCTCGACCTAACCTTTACAGCAGTAGAGTAGTATTTGTCTAAGGAAAGTTAACAGTGAACTAAACAAAAATAAATACATTTTACAACTAATTAGCGAACGGCAGTGGCAGCTCATATTTAGCCTATAATTAAAAAATCGATGACGACAATACAGCCCCACGTACGGTGCATTGAAGTAGGCTAATCAAGTATAGTACCATTAGACCCATGTGCCCTTTAAACCTACTTTCAACTTTGAAGTAAAATAAAAAAAGAGAAAACAATATTTTGCGCTACTCATTATTTTAAACAATGCAGATATTTGTTACTTCCGTATCATATGTTGATGTTGAGTTAGCCCTGCCCGTGTGCATGCAGTCTTCAATGGACCTTACACAAAGTTACCAGAAAACTGGTGTTTCGGGACCCCTCAGATATCATCACTTTAATGCTATTTTCAGCCACTTCTTCGATAAGTACATTTACACCATGTAAAATGAGAGATTAATGTTTTGATTTTTGTGTATTAAGAAATGGTATTTTGTCAATATATGCTATTTTCCTTCATTTAGAAAGATGGGGTTTATGAGCTGGCGCACAGCCAATCTCAAGGCAATTAGCTTCATTGAGAGATACACTGCCAAAGAATTAAGCTTATCAAGTATGTACACTGAATGTTTTCTGATTCATTTTACATTAGTCTATAAGTACAACATATGTTGTTTGGAGAGCTGAATATTTTTAAAAATTAGTGTTTTTTTTTTAAAGGTGGCTTTACATTTTACAGCACCACAAAAAGCATGAAAACTAGAGCCAACACAAGCTAACTTTGAATGAGAATAACTTTATATTTCTGTATGTTGGCAAAATAATAATTAATATGATGCTTAGTCCACATTATATTTAGGCTCCATGCATGATTTTGTAAATATATCTTTCATTCAGAAAGGTACATACAGTATTGTCTTTTTTCACCATTAGTCATTGTGGAACCTTTTAGCCCAGTATGCTCCATTTAAGCCCACCTCAATGTATTTCAATGGGGAGTCCCTCTAATTGTGAACTTAGATGAATTTTCGCTGTGCTCCTGTCTGAAAGTGTTTGACAATAAAAATTCTTTGTATTCTTTTACCTTACTGACCAAATTTGCAACTGTATGTAGATAGGCCTATATACATTATGGACTGCACACTGTTTAGAAGTATAACATTGAGTATAGGCATCGGCTAATGTGTATCATCATTTGTTTTCAGTGACAAAAATGACAGCAAATAGAAATACTACAGCACCTGTCCAACAATCGTACAGGCATTTCACCTTTACCGTGAGGGCACAATTCATTCTACCTTTGTGGGAGAAGGTTGAAGAAGGAAAACTTGCTCAAGGCCTCCACAGGGTTTAGTCCATGCTAACCCTTCTGGCACTTGAGACTTTTACCCCCTCTAGCACTTTCTAACACCCTCGTCCTGAAAAATGCACTTTGTGTTGTAAGTGGCTCTGGATAAGAGTGTCTGCTAAATGCCTATAATGCAATGCAAAAGGTGTTGAAGCAGGTTCATCCTTTGCCAGGCTAACCTGGCGGGTGCTGGCCCTTTTTATCTCACCAATCATGAGGGAATAGAGACCCTCCACAAAGCAAACTAAAAGCAATGAAATCAGCTGACTAATACAATTATTGCATGGAATGAAATTACAATCTACCCCTTGATCATGAATTGTTCTGCATTAAGTATGTTTTTGATGTTGAGGGTTATTGGTTCAGGTGGTGGAAGAGAGAGAGCCAACAAACATTAGTGAAGGGAGAAGGGGAATTTCTTTTTACATGTTACTGAATAAATATGTTCCTGTTTTTATTTCTTTGAAAACAATACTTTTTTATATTTAGCCAATAAATCATGATGTGGGCTTATTTGGAACACACACGGTCTTAAACGTTGCCACAGTTACAATTAAGCTCATGCCAGACTTTTGACTTATTTCTAAAATGATCTTTATTTTACATTCTAAAATGTACATGAACTTATGAATACATTTTCAAATGAGAGATTAATCTTGCATTTTCCCAACACATCTCCCTTATAAATCAGGTGAATATCTATGAAAAATACCTGAAAACAGATTTTGGTGGGCTTAATTGGTAAATTTACCCCTAACCTCGGTGGACCCGCGCACATTCAACTTCAGTCTGCACATAAGCCGACGTTAGATTAACACCAAAATATACATTTGTAAGCCTGACAAATTTGATTATTGACTTTTGTTTTTCATCTTTCTTGCCTTCTTTCTTTTGACTTCTTAAGAAGATTTGTTAAAACTAAACGTTTTAATGCCTTTTTAATGTCTTTTATGTTTTAACGTCAGGTCACCAGACTCAAAAGTAAGCTCCAGAATGTTCCACTGGTCCATCAAACTATAATTACTAAAACTGAAATTAAAATATATCAAAACGAAAAAGAAATCTATGTGAAATAAAAACTAAACACTAACTTAAAAAGAACAGTGAAACTAACGAAAACTAAACTGATTTTCAAGGAAAATGTAGCTAAAGATAATACTGATATGGGAACTAATATTAAACACAAAACAATAATAACCTAGGTATGTAGGCTGCATTTTGTGAGGTTAGGCTACTGCTTTATGTTTGTGGGGTCCTCCTCTGTAACTTGTTTTACAAATTGCAGATAGGAACTATGACTTGGCCTGAAAAAAAAATTGGAAACCCTGAAACCCACAACTGCAAGAGGGAAAAGGGTTGTTCTCACACTTTCAGTTCAAGAAGGTTTATCAATAATTAATAAATGAATCAGTGAAATAAGGTGGAGTAGTCAGCTGGACCAAACGCCTGCAGACACAGCAACCTTTCTGACCCAGAGCTGAAAAGCCCTCACTTAAAAAGTATTCTTATGTACAGTAATCCTAGGCCAACCGCAGGTGATATGTTCCTAAAAACAGATGGTGAATCCGCAGTTAGTGAAGTTAACTTTATATGGGGGAAATAGGGTCAGGCTCTAACGTTTGATATGATATAAATTTGGAAGAGTGTAGGGAGTATTAAAGGCTTACAGAATATTGTGTACTTGTAGCTTCGGCTATGATTCCCCTAACCATTAGGGGATGACGAAGGGGAAAGTGGAATACGGGAAGCCGCCTTTGTGGTGTTGTTGCTGGCTGAAAAGTGAGAAATAATGCCGTAATCTCTCCTTTTATCTCAGTTTTCCACTTTCCCCTTCATGGGTACAAAACTTGAAGAAAAATGCTTGATTTTGTATGTATTTGGAGTATGTAGTAAAGGTCTGAAGAATATTCTGTGTTAGTAGCTTTGGCTAATGTTCCCCTAACCCCACAAACCACGTATTCACAAGTCACAGACCCATAGCTGCTGAATTGGTGTACATTTATATGACTGTGTATACGTGTTTGGAGAACCCACGGTTGGCGAAGGGATGACTGTATTTATTTATCTGATTAATGTGATTGTACTGAGCACACAATGCTATTAGCAGGGTCGGCCACCCTGGCTCTCTAGCGCCAGAGATAACTCTGCCGCTTTTTTTGCTCTGTCTAAACTCCCAACTACATAATTGTTTTATTTGTTAGGCCCAGTGAACCCAATGAGACCATTGGTTGGATGTACTCAGCAATTCACCTGCCAGTCTCAGACTCTTTCATAATCACTAAATCTGTGCCCAGAAACAGGCCCAGAATGATCAAAACCCAGAGATGGCTCTCCATAAGCAGGGTGGAATACCACTGCTGTAAAACACCCTTGCAGAATGACCAGTGTACTGAATATTTGTTTTGAAGCCTCTCATACAAGACGCAAATTTAAAGTAAATTCAGCACAGTCAGAATATGATTTAAGTCTGCCTTTTCAGGGAGACTTAAAGCAGAAGTGGACTAATTACAAAGCCAGAAGCAATGGAGAAATGCTGACTTCTCACAAATAAATAAATGGAAAATTCTTCCGGTAAGTTTGTAATTTACCATATGTCTCCATGTAAAACATAAAATAGTGAAATGTGGTGACGCTGTAGTGGTGGAGGATAGTTGGTGTGGGGGGTGGTTAGAGTGATTACATGGTTATTTGTGTTTCATGTACAGAGGTCATGTATGTGAGTAGAGTGGTGAGTGACTGCCAAAAACAGGAACGTTTAAATTAGACGACCTTATGTAATAAACCAAAATCAACCCATAACGGCTATGGACATCTGTGCAGCCTGATTATGCAACTGAAGGTCACATTTAAAAATTAACATAATGAATACTCTCTTTGGGGGAGAATTAGGAATAAAGTAGCAATCTGTCGTGAAGCATACTGTAAAATTCCAGTTATAATTTACATTTATAAAAGTGGCATAATGCCCTACTGTTGGATACAGTGATACACACTGGCTATAACCAGAGACAAGCTTTTCAATCTTGGCATTTGAAATTACAGATAGTTATATATCAATTTTCCTTTTTTTGTTTTTGCATCAAAATTATTTTGATTAATAACATATGAATTTCCGTGTCATGGTGATAGTCTGAAGGGTTTCATTTCTGAATAACTCTGTGTGTATGGCAGAATACAGGTACACGGATGATCAGAGTTTCATTTCTGTGATGTCATGCCCTACTTATATCCTCCCCTTGACCAATAGGAGAAGACCATAGTGTGCAGGCACCTGGTGGTCTGAGATCAGCCACTCTCTCTACCACAGTCACACCTCAGACTGGAAGCAATGCTGTGGGCCATAGTGAACAGACATCTGCTGATCTGAGATCAGCTCCTTGCCATTCCTCCATCACTGCTCAGACTGGAGGCAATGCTGTGGCACCACAGTTATATGGGTGTAACGTTAAGGGTGATCTAAATCTAACAATACACATGAGCCCTGACAACAAAGGTAAGGGATGGATTTCTCATTATGTAGTTTTCAATATGTCATACATATGAATGAAGTCTGTCCCTCCATTATTTAAACTCACTGAGGAGTAAGGAGTATTTCTGTGAACAGACATAAAAAGTACATTGTATACTAGGGCTGCACAGGGATATATCACATTTTTAAAAATATGAATTAAAAAGCCGACACCTGTATAAGAAACGTAGAGTGCAGAGAATCGTCGCTCGCACACAATTGGCTTTTGATGCGGATGCATGCACACCAATGTCGTCATGTGCAAGATGACTCGGGAACAGTGAATCCAGCGTGAAGCAAAGAACTTAGCACGGTAATTAGTTTGTCGGCGAAATTAGCCAGCCTGAGGGTCATAGCGAGGCAGCTGGCACAGAAAGTGATCTGATTTCTAAACGAAAAAGCACCTCGGTTGTGTGGCAGTATTTCAGTATGTGACGACCATGCTCAATCAATAGTGATACACAGTAAAGATTGACTGGTTTCTGAGAAGTTGGGAGTGATGTTTCTTTACCCAGGAAGAACTGGAAACATGCATATTGGAAATGCTATTTTTTCAGATTTTAAAAATACATAAAGCAATTGAAACTGATGAAATACGTTAATTTTTGGTTTATTGCATCGCATATCGCCATCGCGATAATCCATAATCCTCAGGAGTGGAACAGGAACACACACACCATCATGACAGCTTCACTGACACAGAACACGGAGACACACAGGTATGAAATGTACAGTGAGTACAATACACATTTCATGTAATTCATTATGGTTTATGATAAATCAGTTTGTAATTGCTGCTTGTATTTACTTTTGGGAGTTTAGAACCAAGATTTTACTGATAGATGAAGTGTTTGACTATTAGAGAAGGACTTGTTTTTATGAACTGTGAAAACAGTTTTCATGAACTGTCACTGTTCTGTCTTAGTTTGCAAAGACCGAGTTGCCACATTTGCACCGGAATAACCAAACAAGTAAGATGACTTTCAATTCAGAAATGCGTTGTTTGAATGTGTAATTAAGTGGTGTTTATGTTATTCTGGGAGTTATTTCCTCAACGTCTGTAACATTTTTAGGGGTAAAACAACACCCCTGATTATACTTTTTAAACAGCTAAATAACATTTAGCGTGTGGTTGAATTGCAATTTGGGGTGATACTGGGGCTCCCTATTCACTTTATATTCTATATGCTAACTTAAGCAGTCAAACCACAATAAATGTGTTGTCACAGGCGAGCATTTGTTTGGGTATTTGTTTGTATTCTGTGTTCCCTTTCATCTGTGTTCCCTCTGTAATAATCTTATTTCCAATATAATTTTTCTGTATGTTAGAATTCCTCTCCACAGATGAATCCATAACTAGAGACCAACAGATACTGAAAAGTTATCTGAAGAAGAAGTGTGAACGTATATTTGAAGGCTTAGCAAAGCAGGGCCATTCAGCCTTCCTTGATGACATCTATACCAAGCTCTATATCACAGAGGGGGGAAGTGGGGGGATCAATAACGAGCATGAAGTCAGGCAGATTGAGGCAGTACCCAAGAGACAAACCACGCAGGAAACTGCAATTCTCTGCAATGATATCTTTAAACATTCTCCTGATCAAATGAACACAATCAGAACTGTGCTTACAAAGGGCATCGCTGGCATTGGGAAAACTGTCTCTGTGCAGAAGTTTACTCTTGACTGGGCAAGAGAAAAAACCAACCAGGACATTAATTTCATTTTTACTCTTCCTTTTCGAGATCTGAATTTGCAGAAGGAGAGAAAATTCAGTCTCCTACAACTCCTCCAGCACTACTTTCCAGAACTTTCTCTCAGGAATTTATTTTCCCAAAAAAGGACTAGAAGCTTTGAACGTAAAGTCAAAGTTTTATTCATTTTTGATGGCCTAGATGAGTGTCGGCTTCCTCTAGATTTCCAGAACAATGAGAGCTGGTATAATGTCACAGAGGAAACCTCAGTGGACGTGCTGCTGACCAACCTCATCATGGGGAATCTACTCCCCTTTGCTCTCCTCTGGATCACCTCCCGACCTGCAGCAGCCAGTCAGATCCCTGCTGAGTGCATCCACCGGGTGACAGAGATACGAGGGTTCAATGACCCACAGAAGGAGGAGTACTTCAGGAAGAGATTCAGAGATGAGAACCTGGCCAGCAGAATTATCTCACACATAAAGTCATCCAGGAGTCTCTACATCATGTGTCACATACCAGTCCTCTGTTGGATTTCAGCCACCGTTCTACAAACAGTGTTTAGTGGTGTTGAAACAACAACCATCCCAAAATCTCTGACAGAAATGTACACACATTTTCTGCTCATCCAGACCAATATAAAGAATCAGAAGTATCATCACGTCGAGAAGAACTCAAAGAAAATATTGGCAGCAGATGCAGAAATTATCCTGAAACTGGGGAAGCTGGCTTTTCTACAGCTGCAAAAGGGCAATCTGATATTCTATGAAGAGGACCTAAGAGAGAGTGGCATTGATGTCAATGAAGCTTCAGTGTACTCTGGGGTGTGCACAGAAATCTTTAAAGAGGAGTCTGGGTTGTATCAGGAGAAAGTCTACTGCTTTGTGCATCTGAGCATTCAGGAGTATCTGGCTGCCTTGTTTGTGTTTCATTCTTTTGTACGTCAGAACATAAATCTACTCAGTCCAGTTCTTATGGAGGATGAAGAGGACTGGGAAATTGTGGAAGATGCTGATGATTCAGAGGAGGAACAAACCTCAGATGAACTACGACCTCACAAGGACAGGATGCAGCTGTCTGATTTGTACAGAATTGCAGTGGATCAAGCATTACAGAGTGAGAATGGACACCTGGACCTTTTCCTCCGATTCCTTCTGGGCCTCTCACTGGACTCCACTCAAGGCTTTCTCCAAGACCTTCTCACACACACAGGAGGCAGCTTACATCTACCAGGCAGGTGTAGGAAGAGAACGAAAAAATTGCATGGGAGCAACCAGGCACAGGCAGCAGGTACATTGCATGCAACAGTGACTAACACCAAACGCAAATCTTTGAGAATTAAGGAAAGAATCAGAAACTTTATGAGTTTAGGATGTATTAGATACAAACATGTGGCTGAGAGGACCCACAGTCTGCCACATCTACCCAGTGATCTAACAGAAACAGGAAGTACATCACATGTACCAGACAATCTATCAGAAACAGATTGCAGATCACAGAACATTGAGAAAACACTTGGATACATTAAAGAGAAGATCAGAGTGGAATCTTCAGCAGAGAGGACCATCAATCTGTTCCACTGTCTGAGTGAACTGAATGATAACTCTCTGATCGAGGAAGTCCAGGCATCCCTAAGATCTGGAACACTTTCTGGTAAATGGCTGCAACCAGAACAATGTTCTGCTCTGGCATTTGTGCTACTGATGGCGGCAGAAGTCCTGGAGGAGTTTGACTTAAAGACGTACAAGACATCACTGGCAGGTCATATGAGACTGTTAACTGTGGTGAAGAGCTGCAGGAGAGCCATGTAAGAACTGTTACATTTCTATTAATGTTCTATTAATTAAAGGAATTGATTACTATGATCATGAGTTTTAATTTCTTAGAATCAAAGTTCTCCAGTGGATTATAGAATTATGTGAGCCAAAGATATATTACTGCCTCTTTTATTAACAATTGGCAAATTTGAGTCTCCTGCATTGCTAAGCATTGTAGGTTATCCTGAAATATGTTGTTCATTTTATTTTAGCGCATACAGTCAACTTGCCAGACATTTCAGCATTCCATTTAGCAAAACATGAGCTAACAGCCTCTGCAAGATTAACAGAAAGAGTAGTAATGTGCTATATCATTATATGTTCTTTAGAAATTTAGAAATTCGTATGTGCTTATACAGGGCACACTCCAACACACACATCCTCTGAAATGCAGTGGTTTGTTTCTTTTATATATCTTTTTTGCTACCTGCTTTTCCCTTCTTGTGTACTTTCTGAAGATATAGAATGTCCAGTTGTGTTTGTATGTCCCATTCCATCTCTGCAGCATCCTCTGCACCGGGCTCTATATATCCATGCAGAAACACACAAATTTACTTCTCATATTCCTAAATTGCAGTGGAAATGGGAGAGCCATTCCCCCCAAGTGTTGCATTTTTTTTGTCTGTGTAGGTTATCTGAATGTAATCTTCAAAAAGAGTCCTGTGAAATTGTGGCCTCAGCTCTCCAGTCATCAAACTCACCCCTGAGAGAGCTGGACCTCAGCAACAATGACCTGGGAGATTCAGGAGTGGAGCTGCTCTGTGCTGGACTGAGCAGTCCACACTGTCACCTACAGAGTTTGAGGTGAGTGATGCAGTTGTTCAAGAATACTCTTCTATGAATATTTTTGTGGCATATATTATGAATTGTAAATTTGTATTCATTAATCACCTTTGTAAGGATAAATGGGTAATTTAACAAATCAAACTGAAATATATTTTCTCGTGTTTTTCATAACTGTTGAGGTTATTTATTTTGCATTTCCTCCAGGACTTTGAGAGTGAAGAGCTCTTTTCTCCTTCTCTCTGCAGGCTGTCAGGCTGTCAAGTCACAAAGAAAGGCTGTGATTCTCTGGTTTCAGCTCTGCGTTCAAACCCCTCACACCTGAGAGAGCTGGATCTGAGCTACAATCACCCAGGAGACTCAGGAGTGAGAGCACTCTCTGCTGTACTGGAGGACCCCAGCTGTAAACTGGAGAGACTGAAGTAAGTACAGAGTGATAGTCAGGAATGGTGAGAGAGAGGCTGCTTCACTGAGCTCCTCTCCTGATGCAAGCACTCCCTTTGCATTCTGGGACAAATAGAAGCTCTGTTCCACTGTGCTTATAGACAGCTGCTGTGTTCATTGTTTAAGCTTGTGCCACCCATTTTGATGTAATCAGGAGCATTATGACAGTATGTAGCTCTTCCATTGTCACACAGCTCAGTTACACACTTCATGCTATAAACAGTCTGTCTGTGTCTCTGTTCATCTGTTCCTACAGTGTGGACCATCATGGGCAGAGCATGCTCAAACCAGGACTGAGGAAATGTAAGTCTTTCTGCACTGAGGACTTTAGAATGGAAAGAGCCATTTTACATTCACTCCTCAGGAGTGCTTGTCTTTCAGTCCAATGTTATCTCCTTTTATTTCCTAACTCTTCCCAGTCTCCTTTGTGACACACATTACACCGAAGGACAGAAATATTCTGTAAGGCAGTTGCTATACTTAGGGACACACTAGGGGCTAAAGGTTTTATTCTATTTGTATTTAAAACCATCTTGTGTAAATAATGCATGCAAATATATTCAATAAAAACGTATTCACACACTCACACAGATAGCATAGTGCTGGATTCCTGGGGCCTCATTTATCCAGCAGTGTATTGCAAAAAAGTAAGAATGGTCCCTCAAGACCCTTCCCATCGCACCATACCATTCACAGTACTTATTTTTTGTAATTTGATTACGTAATCCTGATTACATGTAATCTGTTACTACCCAACCTTGCGTACCTGTACGCACATTCTCACGTCAAGTAGCAGTTTTATAAATCCCAAATTGCGTGTGAAAATCGGCATATACATGTTTTGGAGCATTTTCTGTGCTCATGCACGGTTTATAAATGAGGCCCCAGGGTCTGATCCACTATTCCCTGTTGGAGATGTCTCTTCTAACCTCCTTGTCTGCAGATGCCTGTGAGCTCACACTGGACCTCAATACAACACACAGAAAGCTGTCTCTGTCTGAGGGGAACAGGAGGGTGACACACACACAGGATAAAGAAGAGCAATATCCTTATCACCCAGACAGATTTGACACCCACCCCCAGGTGCTGTTCAAAGAAGGTCTGTCTGGACGCTGCTACTGGGAGGTTGACTGGAGGGGGAGATCGTTTGTGATTGGAGTGGTGTATAAAGGAATCAGAAGGAAAGGACATGGATCTGACTATTGCTTTGGTTACAATAACAAGTCCTGGAGTCTGGAGTATGATTATAGTGGTTGTTTTGCACGGCATGATGGGAGTAGCATTGTCCTCTCCTACCTCCCATCCAATCTTCCCTCTCACAGAGTAGGAGTGTATCTGGACTGGTTGGCTGGCACTCTATCCTTCTTTGAGATCTCCTCTGACACACCGACCCTTGTGCACACTTTCCACACCACCTTCACTGAGCCCCTCTATCTCGGGTTTCGCATTGAGTGTCCAGACTCCACAATGTCCCTGTGCATTCTGGGATAGACTCATAGATACTGAACGATACTGTGATTTGGAGGAACTTTTGAGTCTCACTCCTGGTCAAACTTAGCTGTGTGACAAAATGGGATACATTTTTGGCTGTCAATTGATTACATTTTCCCTGAAGATTGAACTCTTATATTAATCAGGCTGTGGACAGGATTATAGCTTAACTTTCTGAATTTCAATTCACACTGCAGAATAAGGTGGAAAACGTGAGCCTGCAGACATAACATGGACTTGTACCTTAACAAGATGCAGGCTGTGAGGCCCATCCACACACTGGATCAATGTTTTGAGAAGATATATCATTGTTTCACTGTTTTGCAAATCCGTTTTTCAACATATTGTCATGCATAAATCTATTTGGTACAGAAACTTGTGATCATTAACATATGTATATATTGTCAGTGATATTTGCAAAAATACAGTTACGTTTTCCTAAATTTCTATCTGTGATATATGCAGTAAAAAAAATCAAGCAAATGTTTATGTTGGGGCTCAGTTTTACGTTTTAATTTAAATCCACGGAAATGCAAGGCATCTTTCCAAGGTTATCATTTTTTAATTTTCTCTTGATGAACATAATGTACACTCTAAATCTGATTCTTTGAAAAGTCTTTGTTGATAATTATCTGTTGATAATTTGGCATGTGCGATGAATTGTGTTTTGGATAAGTCAGTCAAAGGCTTTTTATGCTGAATTCATTTTGGTTACCTTTTTCACTGTCACACCAATATGAGGAATACATTTTACACATACTGTTGTTTCGTAAATGTTTCTAACACAAATACTATTACTGTGTAATCATGTTTCTCATAAAACATTTTAATAGTAATAATAAATACTCATACTCTCTGGTCTTTTTTGTTAGTAAAGTTGTTTGAACTTGTGTTTTTCCTGTTATGTTTCCATGCATTGGTTTTTCCTTTTCCCTTCCATGTGCTTTTGTTTTTGTTTTCCTTTTGTTACCCCACCTTCTCGTTACCTGCCCAGTCGATTGCTCATTTCTCTCACCTGCTCTGCTGTTCACCTGTTTCGTCATTAGTCTTGTGCTTATATATCCTGTTCATTCCTTTGTTTTTTTTTTTGCAAGTTCATCTCTGTGACTTTTCAGGAGTGGAGTTGCTCTGTGTTGGACTGCTAAATCCACACTGTCATCTACAGACTTTGAAGTGAGTAATGCAGCTAAAGAATTCATTCATTTTATTTTATTGTTTTGTGGACTTTATAAGAAGTAGTCTTTGTTTTCTAAACATGGGCATCTCTGACCTCAGTAAACAATAAAGTAATTATCATTAGCCATGTCATTGACAAATGACTTTTGCTGAGTTTTCATGATTTGTAGTTATATTGTTTTCTGATAATTTATGAATAAATTGTGAATGTCTGCAAGGTCCCTTTTATAAGGGATTAAGGGGTATTGAACACATCAGAGTTAAATATAATTGCTCCTAATTTTTATACAGAACTGGGAGAGTAGAGAGCTCCCCCCCGTCCCCCCTCTCTGCAGCCTGTCAGGCTGTCGAGTCACAGAGAGAGGCTGTGATTCTCTGGCTTCAGCTCTGCATTCAAACCCCTCACACCTGAGAGAGCTGGATCTGAGCTACAATCACCCAGGAGACTCAGGAGTGAGAGCGCTCTCTGCTGTACTGGAGGACCCCAGCTGTAACCTGGAAAAACTGGAGTAAGTACACAGCGGGAGTTTGTGGGAGTCAGGAATGGTGAAAGAGAGGCTGCTTCACTGAGCTCCTCTCCTGATACAAGCACTCCCTTTGCATTCTGGGACAAATAGAAGCTCTGTTCCACTGTGCTTATAGACAGCTGCTGTGTTCATTGTTTAAGCTTGTGCCACCCATTTTGATCTAATCAGGAGCATAATGACAGTATGTAGCTCTTCCATTGTCACACAGCTCAGTTACACACTTCATGCTATAAACAGTCTGTCTGTGTCTCTGTTCATCTGTTCCTCCAGTGTGGACCATGGAGGAGAGATGAGGCTGAAATCAGGACTGAGGAAATGTAAGTTTGTCTGTACTGAGGGCTTTAGAAAAGAGAGAGCAGATTAACAGAGTGAGGAGGGCTGAAGGGCAGTTTGGAGAAAAACACAGTGAAATATGGTTCTGTTATACTGCCAAAATCTCATTCTGCACTCATCTCTTCACTAGACCACCTGCCCTCTTATCTTAAGTCTGTCCTCTTCCTCCTTTATTTTATATACACAAATACAAGTCCAACAAAATTTCCTCTCTCATGAGGTTAACATGCACACTTACACACACACAGAATAGTAGTGTACTCTTGGTTCTGATCCAGTATGCCCTGATATAGATGTCTCCTCTAACCTCCTTGTCTGCAGATGCCTGTCAGCTCACACTGGACCCCAACACAGCACACATTGAGCTGTCTCTGTCTGAGGGGAACAGGAAGTTGACACACACATGGGGTAAAGAAGAGCCATATCCCGACACCCAGACAGATTTGAATCCAGTTCTCAGATGCTGTGCAGAGGAGGTCTGTCTGGGACTCACTGTTGCTGGGAGGTTGAGTGGAGCAGGAGTAATCATGGAGTGGCATACAAATGAATCAGCAGGAAAGGAAAAGTATCTGACTGTGATCTTGGTTACAGTGACAATTCCTGGACTCTGGAGTGTTACTCTGCCCAGCATAATGGGAGCCGCACTTGGCTGCCCCACCCCCATCCCCATCTCTCCTTCTTCAGAACTGGAACCCCTCTATCCTGGGTTTAGGATCTATAGCTCTACACAGTGCATGCTGGGATAGGCTCCTGTGTCACTCTGAAGTGTCATTCTGATTCAAACTCTGTTTGTTACAAGATGGGATAATATTTACTCTGACCATGAGTAGCGATTCATATTTTTAGTGAATCTGGTGTCATTTGTATTAGGTAATAGTTTGAAATGATAGATCCTGGCTACTTATAAACTCAGAAGAAGAGCTAACACAGCTGTTATGGGTCCAAAAGCTCCCATGTGATTGACATTGTGTTGGACAAAGCTAGGAACCTTTAGGGAAAGAGTCCTACGCGACACTCTTTGCTTTTAGTTTGTGGTGTGAGAGTTTTGCATGGGAATCTGCTGTGACTGTCGTGATTGGTATCGGAAATATAAAAGCTGTAGTGAAGAACATTCAAGTCACGACAGTGAACTGAACATGTGTTATGGCTGCTGGTTGCTTCCCAGTTGCTAGCTCGCGATTTTGTAGCTTAGCTGAAGTAAATGTTGTTCCTCGAGTTTCTGTACTAGCTAGTCCAATACTTTGTGCTGTACATTCTAATCCACGCTTGCTGTCTAAATCTGCCTGTATCTTTGCTATTTAGCTAGCTACAACTATAATAAATACTACGTCTGTAACATTAAGCCCTACCTCACAACTTGTAAGATGTAACTTGTTATAACTGTGAAATGTACTGGATACAAATGATTTTTGTTTACAGATTGAATCCTACTCATTATGTGAGATAATGTTACTGTAAACAAACTTAAATACTGGACAACAGACCACAAAACTGGTTTGCTAGATGTCATTGTGTATTTAAATTTGTTAGTGAAGTGAATATAACAACTTCCTATATTTTTAAGTCGAGTTAATAAATAATGCAAAACTCATACAAATGTGTGCTTTATTATCACCTTTTTTTTTAAATATACCTTTTTACCTAAAAATAAACCAATTTTTGATATGCTGTATTTGTAAAGTAAATCTGCTCAACGTTTTTACAGTGCCTAGTTACCGTTATATCCATTGTCATACAACAGACATGTTTATGTAACAACAATAACAAAAAACACTGTGTATAGCACATTCCATAAATAAAATGATTTAGAGTGATTTACATTACCACTAAAAATAAATGGATACAATAATAAAAGAGGAGAAATACAACAGCAAGAGAATATAGAAAGCAAAATATTTCAGGGATAAATTGAAAATTCACAACAAAGCAGAATGTAAAAAAGATAAAATATAGCAAAATTCAGAGTTTTAAATTAAAATGGTTAATTAATGTAATTAACCATTTTAATTTAAAACCAAAACTGCCTCTTAAAAATTTCAACTGAGTCTCTCTGATAACTTTTGGAAGGGTGCTCCACAATTTGGGAGCAAAGCGACTAAAAGCTGCGTCACCACATTTCAGATGCTTGACCCTAGGATTTCAAAGACCAGCGTCAGAGGATCTAAGTGCTCTTGGCAGAGCATGAAATGAAAGAAAATATTAAATATATAAAGGTGTTATATCATTTAAAGCTTTGTTTACAAGTAAAAGGACCCAAAAAATAATTTCTAAAACAGTGATTCCCAAAGTCGGTCTTTGGGGCACACTGTGTATGCTGGTTTTTATTCCAACCACAACTGCAATCCCAAAATCTTAACTAGCTGTTAATTGTTCATAATTGTTCACGCTTTTTCATGACTAGAGAGGTAATTGGCCATTATAGCTATGCATTTCATGAAGAAAAAGCTCCTATATTCACATTGTGCCATATTGCAGGCAATTGCATAAAGACAAGTAAAATGTTTGAACTCATATTAAAGACCATGGTGATTCTGGACACACAACCACTAAAACTATCCAATTGGTAGATAATGAAAAATTCAAAGACAAAGCTAATTATAATGAGCCAAACATGCATTGTGTTATGAAGCATAAGGAAAAAAATCTGGAGCTTAATCATATGTTCAATGACTTAAGGAGTGTACTGATTCACCTCAGTCTTTAATTTGATCAGGTATAAAAACGTACTCTTTTTGTGTATTTGTTTGCAAAATCACATAAACACAATGTGAACATAGGAGCTTTTTCTTCATGAAATGCATAGCTATAATGGCCAATTATCTCTCTATTCATGAAAAAGCGTGAACAATTATGAACAATTAACAGCTTGTTAAGATTTTGGAATTGCAGTTGTGGTTGGAATAAAAACCAGCATACACAGTGTGCCCCAAAGACTGACGTAGGGAATCACTGTTCTAAAAGATACAGGGAGCAGTGAGGTTAAAACAGGAGCAATACACTTTCTCTTCCGAGTTTTTTGTCAAAGGTCTGGCAGCTGAGTTTTAAACAAGTTGCACTCTTTCAGTGGATGTTTGACGCACTTTTTAAAAGGGCATTACAGCAACACAATCTACATGATATAAAAGCGTGAATTAACTTCTGTGCAGCTCCGACAGCTCTGCAACCTGCCACCAGGGGGAGACAAAAATTCTTACAGGCATGCTCCTGGGCTTCCCTTAAATCCTCTTAGACGTGGTTCTGGGGGCTTCTCTCACAGCCGAACCAGCCCCCATGGCCTTGTGACCCCTTGTATGCGTGACACAGACTTCCACGAGCCAGGGCGATGCCACCTCACCGGCCCTGCTCCCCTGGTTAAGAGAGGTGGCTTCTGTGCTGACCCCATCCCACAGCCCGCGATTGCACCCCAGCCAGCCCCCATGCCCTTGTCACCACCCGTAAACACAACACAGGCCTCCAGGGCCATGTCACCATAGTGACCCAGCTTCCCTTAACCATGAGGGACATATGGCAGAAGAGCTGCGGTGACCTCAACCCCCAGCAGCAGGAGGAACTGTGGCTACTGCTAGTGCAATTCAAGGAAATACAGTGGCAAGAAAGAAGTTAGTGAACCCTTTGGAATTACCTGCATTTTTGTATAAACTTCTCTTAAAACATGGTTTGATCTAACTTACAAAAATGAACAAACCCAGTTTGTTTTGACTGAGAACACACACATTATTGTATTCTTCTTATCCACACTGAATAGATCATTCAAAAATATTCACAGTGCAGGTTGGAGAAACTACTTGAACCCCTAGGCAAAAGACTTCAGCATAAGCTAATTGAAATCAGAGGTGTGGGTTAGAGCTACTTTGACCTATAAACCCCTCAAATATCTTGAGTTCGCTATTCACAAGAAGCTTCTACTGACGTGAACCATGCCTCGCAAGAAAGAGATCCCAGAAGAACTACAAAAATGAATTGTTGGTTTACATGAGTGTGGAAAGGGTTGTAAAGTGATCTCCAAGACATTAGATATTCATCCGTCCACAGTTAGACAAATTGTCTACAAATGGAAACGACCGAGGACTGTGACTACTTTTCGTCGAATCGGTCACCCAGCCAAGATGACACCAAGGGCACAACGCAGAATACTCAATGTGGCAAAGAATAACCCACCAGTAACAGCCAAAGACCTAAAAGAGTTATCGGAACAGGTACGCATCTCTGCTCATGAGTCCACTATATGTAAAACTTTGAACATTCATGGCATCCATGGCAGGACACCATGGAGGAAGCCATCGCTTTCCATAAAACATTGCAGCACGCCTGAAGTTTTAAGTACTACCTGTGTGGCCCACCCTTTGCTGTCTGGACTCTCCAGCGGCTCATGTACTTTAAGGAGCCAGAGCGTCAGTTAGTGCGCTGGATAGAGGCCTCTCCCACCCGCACTGCAGCACAACTGTCCTCGATAATGAGACAGTGTTAAAGTCAATAAGAAGTTTGTACATCATATTGCTAACATAACTGGATATTTGGGGAATATGGCGGTGTACAAGGAGCAGATGGTGCAGTTACATTGGCAGAATGGTTGCTACCTACTTTGGTCAGGGTTGGAAAGAAGATGGAAGAATCAGGAAAAAAAATATCTTTTAAAACATCTCCCATCCCTCCCCATGCTGCAGGTTCAGCTTACTGATGCCCTATTGAACTTGAGGAGATTAAAACTATTAATGGCATACTGTATTAACTTGTCTGCTAATGCCAATAATTCCATAAAATATATCCTGAATGACTTTATGGAATATATCTTGAGGACAAACAGACTTTCGAACACTTATCTACCATGGTACTTTCCTCTCCCAAACAGTTTCACTCCCAGAAAACCTGCTCAGCAAAACATGAACTGACTGAAATAAAATGTAATGACTGATTTATGTATGTATGTATTTATTTATCATTAATATTACACCAATAAGGTTTTATCCCCATAGAGTTTAAAGAGTCCTGCCTTTTCGCCTCTACACTCCTGCACAGTAGGTGGCAGCAAGTTGTTGGTTTGTACGAGGTACAGATTGCCAAAAAACACCATCAAAGAAAAAAACAGCAACAAAGTTACACATCCGGGGTGAAAGGTTACAACAATGGCGTCCTCTACAGAGGCTGAAAGCGTGAATCCTGCGCCGTCTGGGAAAAAGGCGAAATGGAATAAAAAGCAAGGTTGTTACATTTTATCTAAAATTTCTTTGATCGGCAACGAAGCATAAATATAATCATCTTCTCTTGTTTTAAAATCCAATGTTGTTATCAGGTTAAACTGCATCGTGTTCTTTGCATGAGCAACATGTAGCTTTCGAGCTAGTTCGTCAAGCTATCGAGTAATGTAGTGTTATTAGCTTAGTGGTTGTCCCGTAAGGTTATGGACTGGAGCAAGCTATACTATTATTATGTATTTTGTTTGATAGCTAACTACTGACCAGTTTCAGTTGGTGAGCAGGTATTGTTAACGAACGTGTTATGTGTCGCTTCCTTTTGCCAGCAGTGGATGAGTCTGAGCTTTTGACGGTGCCTGAAGGATGGAAGGAATCCCCCTTTACGAAGGAAGACAATCCGAAAGGTTTACTGGAGGAGAGCAGCTTTGCTACTCTCTTCCCAAAATACAGAGAAGCATATCTGAAAGAATGCTGGCCCCTCGTTCAGAAGGCTCTGGGAGACTCCGTAAGCCAGCGTTCCAGCATTAATTATTTGCTTCAGTATTCGTATATGAATGTGGGTTGTTGGATATCTGTACTTAGACTGTCGCGCTCCCTTTTTCATATTGTATTAAAACAATGCTTTATAGCTAGCTGACCTTTTATGAACCAACCAAACTGTTCAAAACGTTCAATGCTGGTGGTTTGCTTTTGCTATCTGTACAGCACATCAAAGCCACATTGGATTTGATCGAGGGCAGCATAACAGTCAGCACCACTAAAAAGACGTTTGATCCGTATGCCATCATAAGAGCGAGAGATCTGATAAAACTTTTGGCCAGAAGTGTGCCATTTGAACAGGTAAGTGAATGTTTTTATTTAACGGTAATTGAAGACAAAGTTCATGTTAAGCTGTTGGATATTATTTGAATTTGAAAGTGGTGGATTAATTAGAGTATTGTTTTCCAGTAAAAGTGAATCACAACATGTACAGTGTTTATGAAAACATTACCATATTTCATATTTCTAATGTACTATTTTTGGATGTTTTTTTTCCCAGGCCGTACGGATTCTTGAAGATGACGTGGCTTGTGACATCATCAAGATTGGAACATTAGTGCGAAACAGGGAACGGTTTGTGAAAAGGAGACAGAGGCTGATTGGACCAAAAGGGTCTACTCTAAAGGTAAGCTGATGAGGTAACAGAATACTGTCACTGACATGGAGAAGCTCTGAGCTTTCTGTGCACTGCACAGACGCTTTCGCTGATACCAGATTCCTCAAATGAGGAGAAGGGTCTTAGGAGAGGGATATTATTCCCAAGCGTACAAAGTTAGAGGCTTCGGTTTAATTTTCTCCCAATTCCAAATCAAACATCACATACTCTGGTTCAAACTTTCTCACAGTGAGCTTTGAAGCTAACCAAACCAAATATAGTACCTTTCAGAAATGAGTGCTTTGTGGGGTGTGTCACATAAAGCTGTGCAGTGAAGCAGACTCATCCTTCTATTCTGACACTTCTTGATGTTACCACCCTGAACTCACTTATTTTCAATGTGCCTGACATTTAGAACATAAAAACATATAATGACGAGAACAGGCCATTCGGCCCAACTAAGCTCGCCATTACAATTTAAAGAGTATCCAAAACTGGATCATGCCTGGACTTAAACACAGAAAGGGTCTCTGCCTCAACTACATGACATGGCAACCTATTCCATGTATTGATGACTCTTTGTGTAAAATAATACTTCCTTATATCAGTGCAGAACTTACTCTTAACTAGTTTCCATTTATGTCCCCTTGTCCTACAGACTGAACTCCCCTTAAAAAATGTATTGTAGTTAACCTTGTTCAGTCCTTTTATAATTTAAAAACCTCTATTAAATCACCCCTTAGTCTCCTTTATTTATATTTAAAGTCGAGCCTCACCACTAGGGGGTGTGAGTTATTTTGTGACATGCAGGCATCAGGGACTGGAGGGCTGTATGCAGGACCATGAGTCAAAGCAAGCTGTTCTCAATACTGACTTCCAGTGTCTAAGTCGCTCTGAAATCAGCTGGATGCACTGTTATCACAGATGCCTTTTTGAAGCATGACATCATAAGAGTTGTGGAAGTTAATGAATGCTACTTGCATCACCTGAAAATACAAAACACCAAACAAGCTAACCAAATGTAGTCTGGCTAAATAGTTGGCAATAAACTGATGATTATAAAATATCCTCTCGCCCACACTTTCCCTGGGTGGATCTGGCTTCACTATCCTTAAATGCAGAGCTGCCACTGTGTTTATGTAATCTTCTCACTCACTCACTCACTCACTCACTCAGTCAGTCAGTCAGTCAGTCAGTCAGTCAGTCAGTCAGTCAGTCAGTCAGTCAGTCAGTCAGTCAGTCAGTCAGTCACTCAGTCACTCACTCACACTGACACACACAGAGACACTAGTAGTTTCTCAAGTTCATTCTACTTGCATTCCATATTTTTTGTTAAGGATATTCAGAAGAAAGGAACTGTACTGTGACTAAAAAATTGCTTATATTGTAGAATTTATGGTATGAAATTGTTTTCAATGCAAGTAACACCCAGGATTCAGTAGTATGTCTTGTCAACCATACATTAAAAGCTTAAAGGTTGTGTTAAGGTGTCAGTATGTTGTACGGAAATAGAGGTTCAGTATTCCAGTACAGTGAGTAATACACTGCTGTTAAGATACAGCCATTTTGGTCTGACACTGCCGGCTATGACTGGTCTGTAATGAACTTCCATCTCTTCTGTAGGCCCTGGAGCTCCTGACGAACTGCTACGTAATGGTGCAGGGGAACACCGTTTCAGCCCTGGGACCGTACAGCGGCCTCAAAGAAGTGAGTACCAATGACTGAGTTTTCACACGGAAACTGCATTCGGAGAGGGAGAATGCACCAGTGTTTGTGAATCAAAACCAGCTGGAAGTGAAGCCAAAGTCATTCATTACTATCAACAAAAATGCATTCAATGATCTTCTCGTCATCTAGGTGAGGAAAGTGGTTCTGGACACATTGAAGAACATCCACCCAATCTACAACATCAAGGTACACCTGAATGCGTTTTCTTGAAATGATTCTTTATTTCCAGTTTGTACCAAATTTCTCAGTAGTAATTAAGACACTAAGAATCCAAACTAAGTTACAAGGAAAGTTTGTCTCGCATGTTTATTACTACAGGAGCCATTTTGGAGCAGTCGAGGATATTTGGTCCCATGGTTTGATGAATTTACTTCATACTTCTGGGTTTTGTCGTGAAAATGCAGGCTCACGGCTGATTTAACATTTCAAAATTGGGGTGTAAAGAGAAAAAGATGAGAAAGTTAGATTTGAGTACTTTTACTGATTAAAGTCATAATTTGTATGTCACTGTTCCAGATGGTTTTTAAAAAAAAAAAAAATGTCAGAGTAAGACCGCAGCATACTTTTAAGGAAGTGATTAACTATATTGGGAGTTTTGGTAATCACTTTTGGTAAAGAAGCAAGGAAATACGACTTGGCCGTTGTGACCAGGAAATTCGAGAAATAGAACCTTCCGAGAAGCCTTTAGCATTTAGCAGTTTTTTAAACTAATTTAATTTCCCTTCGGTACAGAAAATTTGCAATTTCACGCCGAGGTGAAGTTGACATGGAGACTGAGCTTAAGGTGGAAAAGAATTAAAGTGAATAAAACGTTTGCCCGATGAAGAGTACCATCCTTGTTCTTGACCCAGTGAAGGACACATGCCATCTCTGGGCAGGGTGCCCGGTTGGCGCAGCCTGGAGCTGAGGGCAAATAAGCGCGTAGATGAAGTACCAGGGTTAATCTGTAGCTGTTGCATCATGGTTAGGGAGCTGGACTGGAGGATGTCTGGTTCTCCGTATGATAAATTGCTTTAATGGCTGTTGTACCATTGTTGTAGACAGGGGACTGAGGATCTAATCACTTAAGCACATAGTTTTAGTACATGCAAAACTAGTTTGCTGGTGCAGAAAGACCTTTATATCTATTAGTGCAGACTTTGCTAGCGAAGACCAAGCTATGCTGAACGTGCTATCGGCATCATGTTACAGATGTAGATTCTTTTACATTACCTGTATATGTATTCCATAACAATTTATTTAATTTAATATAGATGAATTAATTTAAAGTCAAGGCTGGCCTTATTCTCCAATACAGAGGATGTTTGTGTTCGTACAGAGTACAACACATAGGAGACACCATTTTAAAAGACATAAATAATAAATTATATTTAATAAATAATAAAGAATTAAATTTGAGAGCGTGAATTGTTGAGGTAGTTTGTTACCTCCAGTTCACAAATGGTATTACTGAAATTGCATGTGAAATACTTTTTAGCTTGTGCTTTGATAAATCTGGCCCTGAATTGTTTAAGGGCGTGTTAAAATTTCCAGCTGCATAAATGGGTTACATGTAATGCATTAATCTCAGGTCCACCTTAAATGACAAGTGTCTGCCAATGTGAATGTTAACATGCGTTCTTCCCATCCTGATTGGTTGTCCCGATTGGGGGTGTGGCGCTGCAAAGACACTGATGATCAAGCGCGAGCTGGCAAAAGACCCCGAGCTGCGAGTTCAGAGCTGGGAGAGGTTCCTGCCTAACTTCAAACACAAGAACCTGAACAAACGCAAGGAGCCCAAGAAGAAGACCGTTAAGAAGGAGTACACGCCGTTCCCTCCTCAGCAGCCTGAGAGCCAGGTAAGAGCCTACTGATCTGGGATCAGACGACAGACAGAGCAGGCGCTGTCCACTGAGGTCATCTTCCCCCTAATGCTGTTCTTAGATCAGTACTTTGGTGTAGCTGCATTTGTTTGGTGTCCGCATGAAGGCCTGTCCAGAAATCGATTAATTGCGGTGATCTTTATTCATTATGAATTTTCATTCAGCATCTTTCTCACTTTCATTGATGATAACGGATGCAGTAAATGGATGTACATGGAAAAGACGGTAATATAAACTGAATAGATACAGGCTCATTCGTACACTCTGGAATGTTTTATATGCATTTCCTCGTTGAGGAATTAAAACGTAAAACACTTTCAATGGTTCTCTTCAGGTTGACAAAGAATTGGCAACTGGAGAGTTCTTCCTCCGAGAGAGCCAAAAGAAGAGGAAGAAGCTGGAGGAGATTAAGGTGTGTGCGTGTGTTTGTGAACGCGTGCGTGCGCGTGGCTGTTCATTGAAACGGAATGTGTGTGGTTTGTTTCGATCTCACCCGCCGATTTTGATTTTCTGCTACCCAAGGTGAAACAGGCCGAGGCTTTGACCAAGAAACAGGAAGAGCGGAACAAGGCCTTCATTCCTCCTAAAGAGAAACCTGTCAAGAAAGCCAAACAAGGTAGAATAGTTTTCCGCTCTGGTTCCCAGTGTCATTCAGCCTGGGCTCTAAATACTAAGTCAAATATCCTTTTTATCCCCTCCAGGAGCACCAGCTGAAGGGAAGATAGATGTCGAAGCCATCAAAGAGAAAGTAAAGAAAGCCAAGTTCAAGAAACTAGGTGCTCCACCTGTGAGACCAGCTTCTGAGGTCCCCACTGCTGGTACAAAGAATGGAAAGAACAAAGGCTGATTGGAATCTCACAAAATGATGGACAGTGTGAAAACTCAAGTACTATTTCAGGACTGAAATTTTGCTTTTGAATTTTCTGGCATAAGGACATACGCAGACAAGACGTTGACAACAGGATGGTAGAACTGAACTGTCGTACTTGGTGCAGAAGTATGGTCAAAATATTTTTACTCTTGTTTAAAAAAAAAAGAAATAAGTTGTTTTATATGCATTTATATTAAATGGAAAATGTGTTTTCAGTGTTTGTGAAGGAGACCTGAGTACCGATTCGTAAAACCATTTCCCTAGAGTCGCCACTTGTACTTGTACACTTAAAAGTAAATATGGCAAAGTTTGGCATTGATTTTACAGAGCTTTGTCTTAACCTACAGGAAAGATTCACCTCAAAATATCAAAAATGTACTGGACAAAAAATGCACATCCATAGAGCAGAATGCATGTAGTTCATTGGTTAACAAAATAATGCTTCTTTAGTTTCAACATATGACCTGTTTATTATGTCAGATGAACTTCCTGTTTTCTTTAAACTTTATCGTCAACGTGTGTTTACATCCTTTTCGGTTTCCCTTACCCAAATTTCTCATAACTTGACAGTTAATATTTTCTTGCCTCATGATGGTGTTAGGGTGACATATTTTTGCATGACACAAAGGTTGCTATGGTAATGTCAATGTAGAAACTAGCAAGGTGCTTGTCTGACCTGCAGAAGAGGGTGTATCTGAGCAAAGCCACAGGAAATGCTTTTGTTATTGCATGATAGCTGTGGTATACTCTGATCTTTCAAAACGGCTCAAGAAATGAACTTATATTGTCCAAATGCATAGAAAAATACAGCAAGTCATTTTATTTCGGGCCTCTGATATCGAACTTGAATGTGTTTAAAGGTGGATGAGCTGAAAAACACACAGGAAACCTGTTGCACTGAAATGTGTTAATTGCAGGGTTCTCTGTGGGAGTTTTTGCACCTCATGCTTTAACCAGTAAACCACCAGACCACAGATCTTCTGTAGAGCTAGAAAAACCACGCCCATGAGAAACGGAGCAGCGGTTTCAGTTTCAAGTCCAATCATGGCAATCCTACGCATCAGCGAGAGCAAACCTTCTATTACCTAACAGAAATCTCGGGGAGAATTATTTCCTCACCCCTGTCTATCTAAAGTCATTCATAGGCAAATACGTTTGGGTAAAGAACCTGAAGTCCATAAACCCCTAAGAAGGTGAACAGGATGGCCAGGGGCCGGGAGATCAGAACGACCCTTAAATAAATGCTGTTGGAGGCAGAGGAAGCTTCGTCGGGGTCCCAGGCTGGAGTCCAGTCGTAGTCTGTGTAACAGAGACAGCATTAAAACAGACCCCACCACTGGAGTTATGCTATGAGACATGAAAACCTAGACCTAAACATGGGGTGAGAGCTATATGTATTTCTCATGTCAAAATCGGCTTTGCATTGGCTATTAACATATGCTGTGTTCTAAATGTGAATCCCAACATTACATTACATTGCATTCCTTAAGCATACACTTATCTAGGAGAAGCAGTGTGGTACAATGGTTAGGGCACTGTTTTTTTTTTTTTTTTTTTCCAACTTAGAGGTTCCAGGTTCATGTCCCAGCTAAGTATTATCATTGTATGCTTAAGGAAGGTACCTCACCTGAACTGCGTCAGTAAAATGTTCAGCTTAATGTAAAGTGACTCACAAAGTGCAGTGTAGATACATGTAGTAACACACTTTCACCAAAACAGCGGGAATGCGTAGTGAACAGGGATTAAGGCACTTCAACTGTGTTGTGAGTCAGATATAGTTGCTATGGGAAAAATGGTAGGAGGCGACCGTACCATGCCCATACCAGCATGTCCAATTATACATCACTTTATAATATGATACCACTTATCTACATGCAGACATTGACATGAGTTGTATCTTACAACCATGGCTGGAGAAGTCAGAAATATAACTTACTTATCGATTGGTCTCGTTGTGTGTCATCTGCCAAAAAAAGAAAACGAAATCATGATGTACAGCTGAACTGGGGATGCATCGAAGATTTAGAATGAACGCTCGGGTGTCAGAATGGCCGTTTTTGGGTGGTTGCTGTAACTTTGTGACTACAGAGTTAAGTGTAAACCAATGTTTACACTGAGGGACAGCAGTCGCAAGTCCAAGCTCACTGACAGGAACAGACTTAACAGGGTTAATTGCTAAATTGTGAATTGCTCAAACTTAACAGGGTACTTGCTGAACACCCCAAAACCAAAGTCTCAGTTTAATTATCACAGTATTGAACTAACACCCGTGGCCCGGTCTCAACAGAAACTGCGCATTGTAAACTAAACAAAGCAGGTATTAATGTGAATACTACTTGTGTTGTACTTAAAAGTACCATTTGTATAAACAATAAAAGTAAATAATTTTTCATTCTTTATAGTTTTAATCAATTTATATTTATACTGTGTTAGGGTACAGTCACGCATTCGTGAAACATTGGCGAATATTCGCCTCCCGTACATTTACATTTATGCGAGCGAAGGGGTCCATAAAACATTCGTTTCTGGTGGCGAAGCAGATTCGCATCGTCGATTTGCGGAGATCAACTTGGGTGAACTTTGCCCAACGAATTCGCAGCCTCAACCAACAGCAAAGAAGTGTGTGTGGTTGACCCCACTTGGCTGTAGTTTTCTTAGTGAGCCAGGATGGAGGAGACTTTGATTGTTGCTGTGTCTAACCAGCCAGTATTGTAGTCTTTCTCTGGTCTTCAGTAGGCTATACATTTTCCCGTCGCAAAACCATCAACCGCTCATGTGATATCACAACCGCTCACGTGTGACCAAAATCCACAACCACTCAAACTGACTACAACCCAGCGAACTGATTTCCGTGTGCGTCGCATTCAGCAGGACAAGACACGAATTTCGCCTTGGCAGGCGATGGCCATTTGCCTACATTTGCGTATATGTGACCGTACCCTTTGTCAGAAAATATACATTTAAAGTCATGGCTATATATAGCTATGTATAGTGTATTATATGTAGTGCGATTTGTGTGCAATCTATCTGTGCAGTGTCACAACACAACATTGAGGAAACTCACAGCAAAGTTTTTCCCTGCAACTCCCACTGCTACATTCACTGCAGGAGGTTCCGGCTCTGTAGGGATGTTCTCCTCTGAAATTCCCTCTAGCCAGAGAAAAAAAAGCATCTTAACGAAATATTGAAATTATACTCTCAATACATCTATAAAAGAATTGATCTCAACATCTGTCTATCTGTCAATTTTCAATCTGAAGTGTTACCAATTTACAAATGAACTCTCGCCAATGTGCTACACAGAAACTGAGCAAGCGCTATTCCAACAATATGCTGACGATGTTTTCCTACATTTCATCCAGTAACGTGGCCTTGTGTTTTTTTCCATCTTCTTATCTCCTTACTCACTTTGTTCTTTCACATTTTGAGTGGCAAGAAAGAGACAAATCCTAAAGTCTAAGGCCAAATTCAGACCTATGCTTAAATGTATGTAGTCTAGTGGCTACGGTACATGACTGGGATCTCTGAGGCTGGTCAAGATCACAGGGGAAACTGGCTTGGTTAGCTTAATGTCAATTGCTTTGGATAAAAAGCATCAGCTGCATAACTATAATGTAAAATGCATTTTCTGTGTAAGTCTATCACTCTCCCATTGATGAGTAACACAGAAAATGCAATTCTTTTCAGGTCTGTATTTGGTCCTGAGTGTATATAAAGTGTATATAAAATAATTTGACCAGTAAGGTCTGCGAAATGGCAGACCCTATTAACCCTGTGTAAATCCCTCCTACGGTATTGATTGGTAATTCACATTACAATCCATTACATGCATAACTAAAGAACATTAAAGGGATGCACAGAATACTCTATGAGCACTAAAAATATGAACAAATACTTTTCATTCATCAGGCATGAAGAAACCATTTAAATACTGGTGTTTCCATGCTTGCAAGTCCAATAGCAGTTGTTGTAGTAGTTGCTTTCTTATCCATGTAGGGATAAGATGTTTTTCAGTGACTTTACATCACACATATAATATACTGCAAAATCACAACTCAGTATATTGCACTTGAAAGTTCTTGTGTGTTACTAATGGTATTACAGAAGACTGTCAAGGTATATTGCACTGGAAATAGCACTAGCAGCAATACTATACTATACAAGCAAAACAATGTAATGGAGTGCTATGATTTTAAATGACTTACCCTTCTCCATAGTTGCACACAAATATGACACCAGGATTTTTGGTGAACTTCTCAACCCCATCCGGACAGATTTGGACGGCACAGCCCACCTTATAACTTGTGGCCCATACAACCTGGAGAATATGGGGTTGTCAAAACGGTTGTTTCCACATACTTATCCGAATCTTACCTCAAGTGTTTAATCGATAGTAAATAATCTTCCGTCCGACAATTTTCGTGGAGCAGTCAGACTTGTTACCTAATTGTTTGATGTTTCAGATTTCATATTTATTACATGTCATTGAATTGATACGTATATTTATACAAAAAATACACAAATGCTACCAAAAATTATGAAACAACATCGTAAACGAAATCAATGCACCAGTCAGAAACGTGCAGTACCTGAGTGTAATGTCCACATACGTCGCTGCAGCTCATTGTGTTGTAGTCATAGTGATCTACTTCATCATACCACATCTTCAAAGCCCTTTCCACTGAGAATGTGGAATAAGGAGCCCCCACCCAGATGTTTTCACCCACATGACTGAAACTGGGATGAAGTTCTCTCGGCGTCTCTAGTCTCGGGTTGTGGAAGAATGCACAGTTCCTCGCCCATCCCCTGGCGCTCCTGGCCAACGCCACATCCCACGTCTGCAGGGAGGAGAGCATAAATCCACAACTAGAAGACGTAGAGGCAGTGTCGAGAAGAAATGAGCCATTTTCTGATTTCCTGTCAATTTTCTGAATGCGATTGAACATCCTGTTCTACACACAGGTAAAATGCTATATTTTGTGTACCGTTTAAACCCACAATATGCAGGAAATCTGATGAAAATACGTGTTGCTGGTCAAACAACAGTGTTCACCATTGTGTTTCAGAAGGTTGAACAGTTACAAGAGAGTTTCACATCCAAGTTATAGGATAACTATATCTAGTTATCGTAGAAAATAAAAGCATTTTTTCTTGTATGCTGTATTCTGTCCTGTGAAGTTCTCCCAAAACCAATATGGGGCAGGTGTTATTTGAACAGGACCATAAAATGCATAGAGCTCTTCTGAAAGCATAGTCTATTGCACATAGCGCAAGTCTATTTAAATATATCTGTTTCCACTTTTGCTAGATTCAGATTTTGTGGTTTAATTGCCTGTAGGTGTGTTGTGGGTACAAACAAACAATAGGCTGATGTCATGTCACTTCCCATTGCCTGAAAAAGCCACCAGCATTTGCACTGGTGGTGAAAGCCAACAGTGCACAGACAGGTTTTTAATTTTATATTAAACAACATTGACAATGCAATACGACCCGAGCATGAGGGTGATTGCTCTTTTATAAATGTGATGAAATTATTTGCGGTTGAAAATGATGGTTATTGGTTAAAACTGCTACTATGCCACAAATGTATTAATTAAAAATAATAAATGTGTGGCATAGTAGCAGCTTTAACCAATAACCATCCTTTTTTATGACTGATTAATCTTTCTTTTTTTATCAAATAGTAATACACCTGCCATGGACCTGATTCCATCTCATCTCATGGCCAAATCACTGAAATTAAGACAAGTTCAGGAGAATGAACTTTCAGACAATGTGAATGCTTTTGGAAGGAGTTTATTATGGTGCAGCATGTTGTATATCAGTAGAGATATTTGATCTTGGGCTTGGAGTCCAGGGGGGCGGCATCGTGCCTCACTATTTTTGGGGCTAGTTAACCCCCCCCTCCCTTTTTGGCCATGATAAGAGAGGGAAAAAAACAGAAGAAAGGGAAGTAGATATAAAGGTGGAGATGAGGAGGTGGAGGGATGCCGGAAGCAGAGAGCATGATGGGAAAGAAGGTACGTGGTGAATTAATACCTGCGTAAACAACCGGGTTGGATGGATAGTGGTATTTGAGTGAAGGGCTGTCTAAAGATTACCTCTCTTGAAATTTGTTTGAACAAACTCCACTTAATTTGCTTTTTTGCAGAAAGTAGGTGCAAAAGCAGAAAAAAAACCAGAGACTTGCTTCTGTTTAAAACTATAGAGCCCACATGCATTAGAGGTTCAGCTGCCTAGCACTGGGTGAAAGGTGTACCCTACTGCTTTGATTTATAGAGCCAGACAGATATGGCAATGCATGACAGATGGGCTTTCAGTTCAACAACATTGACAATGCAATACAAATGTTGCATGTGGGTCAGTGCTCTTTTGTGAATGTGATTGTGTCATAAATGCAGGAACAGCAATAACGCAACTGGACTCATATTTATTTTACTGACTTACATGACTTGTGATCGTCCAGGAAATAACGGAATACGTGGTTCACAGGTGCACAGGAAGAACCTGGTCCCCCAATGTGCTTATATTTTAACTTCATCGTCAGCAGATGTCCGTTATGTATATAACACAAACTCAGTTTCTGTTCTCCTTCATTTCACGTCTTTCAATGTATTATTACCAGTTTAGCCATTATATTTTTAAGGCTTTTGCATTAAAGGTATATGTATGTAAATCATACAGTTTAAAACACTTCCTTTTCCTTTGGGTTATGAAAAGGTGTGGCTGTGTTCCCTTTTTTGCCCAATTTGTCAATCAGAATGTGCAGAGACTGATAAAAATTGTCTTAACTTTGATAAGTAACATAAATAATACCTTATGCTCTTGTTTGTGAAATAGAAAAACTGAAAATGATGGCGGTAAATAATGAAAAAAATTATATTATCACTGATAATATGGTCTTATATCCTCCTTGCCTGGTCAGAAACACCTCTCACTGAACACAAATTTGCTTCCATAAACTCTGCAATGACAACAAGGAAGACACGTGATCATATTCAGTTTTAATTAAAAAATATACAGATACGAAAACACTGTTACACTTACCATGTGAAACATGTTGCGTGCAGTTGGACTGACGCCAGAACGGTAGCGATTGTGAACGTCGACACACTTAGATATGAAGGATGGGTCCGTGATATCAGGAAACGGCGTATCTCTGGAGCTCTGCGAGTGAACGGTAGAGCCCGTCAGTGCAGCAAACCACAAAAGCCGAAACAGCAAGCGTTGTCCCATTACCGCCACAGACCACTTTCAGGAGGGGAACTAAGGAAGAGAGCAAGGTGGAACACAGCCAGCTCCTGTCTTTGAAAGTCCCTTTGAGCGCCGCATTCGCATAAAGGAACTAACACTTCGTTTGTGCAGTTTAGACAGACAGAAAAAGGAAGGAAGTGAATGTGAGAAATCCTAGTTTAATGTCGCAAATAATAAAAAAAAAAAATGGCGGTTAACACTTAACCTTAAGTATACAAGGCCTGTCATGCAACAAGTTAGTTATCATTACAGGCATGTTCTTACACTGGTTAAGAGAGTGCTTTTATTTTCAGGCGAGTAATGATTGATGCACAATTCACCCGCAGCTTTCAGTTATGTTCTCGTGATCAAAGTAATTCTGTTAACATTTCATAATGAATACTTATCAATAGGCAGTCCATACATTTACTAAACATGCCAAATTCCATTTAGTACATGGCCATGGGTCGAACAATCCTGAATAGAATACATACGTGAAATACTTTTATTAGGTTTTGGATTTTACTGTTTTGTTAAAATACATTTTCACTTTAAAACAGTTACACACCACAAATTGCAAAGAAAATAAACAATCATCCACAAAGGTTTACCAAGCTGGACAAACTCTAAATAACTTAATAATGTGGTGTACGTGCTCTGAGTCAGTGCATCCGTGGGGGCAGTTCTCCATCAGGGCCAGGTGCTGCCTGTACATAAAAGACCTAGTAGGGAGACACATGTGAGTGGACATCCATGCTGTGTCTTTTTGTCCGTTTGTTATGCATTTGTGATTTATGTTTTACCAAACCGTTTTCGGGTCCAGGGCCGGCCTACCCCTCGGGAGAGAGAGAGAGTCTCTTTGGATTTTAAAAAGGACTCTGTATAGTTATGTCTCTGTATCTCCACGAGGTCAGTCCGGCCCCAGGCAATCCCGTCCTGAGGGCGAAAGCCTCCGTAGACGTACGGGGGGGTCTCAGCTGTATGGCATTCTGTGGTCTAGCACACCCAGGCCCATAGGCCTGAAGAAAGGGGTGGTGTAGTGCCTGGCGAATGCACAAACCGCTTTGTCCCCCGTCCAAGTGTTCTGGACCAGGGTGGCCAGACCCTGAGCCAAAATGATGTTCACCATGCCTGGGACTCCCCTGTCCCCCTTGTCTTCGTCCTTCAGTAGTGTGGCCCTGCTCAGTTTCTCAAACATGCTCCCCCAGACAAAACGGAAGGCCATTCTGGTGATAGTGTTACCAGAGGCTCTGTCCGGGGGAAACACCCAACCCACATAGACTAGGGGCGGGGGGACTAAAGCCTTCAGGACCAGGATCTTATCCGTTGATGTGAGGGGCCGCACGCTCTAGCTCCCCAGTTTTCCCTGGACGCGGCGTAGGACCTGGTCCCAGCTGTCTTTCCCCCCTCCAACTGACTGGAAGGTTAGCCCCAGGAGCTTGATGTTATCCCTGTGCACAGGAAAGGAAAAGGTCAGCATCTCACACTAATGTGGTGACAGAAACAGTTCACACTTGTCCCTGTTGACTAGGGCACCCGTGGCCGCACAGAAGTCATCGATCACCTTGTTAGCAATAGCAATAGAGCGACTGTCTGTGCCGACGATGGTGATGTCGTCCATGTATGCCCTCACCTTCACGGCCCGCATAAACTCCTCCGTGCTCAGCTCCTCCTCTGTGCTGGATTCGTCTCCCTGACGTCTGTCCAGGCAGTCCAGGAAGGCGTCCATGAGAGTCCCGTCCGAGGGCCTTAGGGCGTATGGACCCCGGTAGAACTCCCCGGCCGCCTCCCGGACCTCTGCCTCTTCAGGCACCACCACACCTCTGCTGTTATAAAGAGAAAAGATGTTAGTTCTCTTTGACCGCGCCTTCAGGAAGAAGTACCTTGTGCACTTCTCATCCTCCACGAGGCCCTGGAGTTCGGAGCTGAAACTATTTTTTCCACTCCTCCCGGTAGAGGGCAGAGAAGCTTTGTTTACATGCAGCTGGTTCGCTGCTGACCTCCAGGCCTCGGCGCTGGAAGAGGCTGAGTCTCTGGAGGGCCGTGTTGTGATGGTCAAAAGAGGCCCTCCTTTCTCTCGCCTTCCTCCGCCCGACTGCCTGGAAGTAGCCCTGCACATACAGTGGAATCCTCTCTTGACTGGGACCTGTTCTTCTGCTGTATGGGTGAATTTTATGTATTGTGTAGTTGATTTATTCCATCCACGACTCGCAGGAGAGCGCGGCTAAATTAACATCATTGGTGTGAATTGAAGTGTTCGCGTAGTGTTTATTTATTTTTAAAATACCATAATGCTTTGTAAAATAATGACAACATTATTTTAAAATATTATAAATGATAAAAACATATTATCGTAATATAAATCCTATAACATTACACAACTGTGGAATTGAAGAAAATGCAATAACCAGTTGTTTTGCACAAACATGTCAGCACTCAAATGTGCATAAGAGTGCTCTTGAGTGTGCGTAGATTCTGTTCTTACCTAAGAACAAATCCCAAATAAGAAAACATTGGTGAATGTTGGAATCTTTGTGAAAATTTTGTAAGGGGGTTTAAGAAAAAATTTTTTCTTAAGAATGGTTGGTGAAGGCCCATTATTCTTAAATTTAAACCAAAAAAAAATATAATTCATTTAAATGGACACCGATGGTTGCTAAACAGTTTAACTGTACAGGCAAAGATGAATTTAACGCTCTCTCATCTCTTCAAAACAAAAGTAAATATGCATGCAAGTCTGCAATGTTATATCATGTAAAATCAGAAATCAGTGTAGACTCAGAATGCAGGTGAGTTAATTGTGTAATTAACGACATAGATTAATTAAGTGCTTGAAGTACTGCATACCCTGGGGCCCACCAGTACCAGGCCTGAGAACCCCTGGATTACAGAATTACAGAGTAGATGAGGCTACAGAATATCCTAGTACAGCACATAGCCTATCATACTGTGAGTTACTGTAAAGTTAAATTCAACATGCATGGTTGTAAGAAAACCAAACCCAAATTCTACTTTTAATTTCTTACATTTGATCTCAGGACTCATGAACACGTTTATGTTTGGACCATATATATCCTGAATATCCGGTGATTTATAATGCTTCAATCGATTTTTCAGATTGAAGACGTACCACCTGTGCTCTGAAACTGGTCATCCGATGCCGCAATCTAACATTCGGTACATCTCGGGACAATCCGTCAACACGATTCGCTGCGTCGTACAGGCGCTCGACGTAATTTCCTTCTCACCCATGGAATCCAGGGATTGGTTGATTCTACAGGAAGTGAGAAGTGTAAACGGAGTTGACAATTGTTCATGCTTTAGCGGCTCTGCATCGTAGGTTTACTTTCCTGGAATATTCACGTCAACGCTGGAATTTAGCTAACATACAAGAGCAGCCACTTTTTGTTGTGACAATGGCGCTGTCATCCTCCCAACAGCTTGTGGTTGCTTTCACTGCTGTTCTGTTCGCGTTCGTGGTTTTCCCAAGAATGTTTGGTGGAGGGGCTGGATCAAAGGAAACGAGGGGGTTCGATCCTCGCTACAACAGGAAAGGTTGGTAGCTCCAGTCTTGTGCTGTGCTAAAAATAAAAACAACAGACCGCTGATGCTGACCTAACAGAATGCTGTGCATGAAGTCGCTGGCTTTTGTAGCTGAGCAAGGCATTCCAATCGTCTGCCTTAAATTTTAACAGATAACTGCATGGATGTAACAAATCATTACTATTACCGACTGCTTACGCGGATAAATAACCATCAATAACCAAATGGCTTCATTACCAAGCGCTGTTTCTTAATTCTGCCGAAAAGGCAACAAGGAGCCAGCAATGACAACAGTCCTACAGTAGCAATTGTAACATAGCTATTAGCACGTTTACAACTCCATATGGTAATATTCGTGCATGTGCGCGGACTTGTGTACAACAGGTCCGGGTTTGAGCCCAGGTCCGAGGGGACATCAGATGAACGTGAACGCGGCGGGATCGAAGGGGCAGCCTATCGAGAACATGCAGCAGATGAGGAAAATGATGGAGCAAGAAATGAAAAGTGAGAAGTACAAAACGAACAGCAAGGGCTACGTCTTCACTCTCATGCCCCTCTACGCAATCGGAGTCGGGATATTTGCTGTGTACAAGTTTTTAAAGGTAACATTTAATCAACAATTATCGTGGTACTTAAGTGTCGTGCAGTTCAACATTTGAGCAATTATCAATTTTAGGGGAAATGATCAAATATGTAAAACGACAAGAAGAATATCTGTGCTTAGCAGATATTCGTTGAAACTATTAGAGAGTTGTTTCATATAATATTGGAATATACATTTTAAATATCTGGGCTACAACACCGGTGCCATAGCTACAATGGCCACTCAGGTCTGCACAGTGTAAACTGATTAACTGCAGTGTGTATTCAGGTGAATTCATTATCTTACTCTTTACAGATCAAATCAAAAGAGGACTCTAAAACTACCAAGGATAAAACCGGCAAAGGTGCCAAAAAGCCAGAAGAGACCGGTAATATTCTCAACTGCCGCTTATATATATTTGCATTGTCAGCGCGTTATTATTTGCATTCACCATCAGTTTAGAATTGCTTGTACGGTGTCATTGGGTTTCAGCGCCATTGTTTGTTCTTCTCAGAAAATCAGCTGAATGAGCTGGAACAGCGTTTAGCGCAGACGGAGAAGATGTTGAATTCCATACTTACTCAGCTGGACCCACTGACAAACTGGTGAGTGAGCAAAACACATTTAAACGGGGTTTCTTCTGAAAGTGAAGACGCACTCAAACATCCTGCTGCATCCCATGTAACTTGACAGTAGCATGTCCACATCTTTTATATTGAGGTTGATGTGATATTTTTTTAACAATGTACGATATTATAGAATTGTATTTTTTAAATTACATCACGACTGTTTCATCAGGGGGTTACCTTATGGTATAACACATTTTAATGAACTTGTGATAATGTAAAATACTGTGTCTATTTGTTATGGTAGTATGCACTGGTAGGTGTTCACTTCCATTTAGGAGACACAGTTATCCAGAGTGACTTACATGGGGTTTTTAGTTTTAAATATTTCTACACAATATCCATGCATAAAACTGATACTGAAGCAATTCAGGTTAATCACCCTGCCCAAGGGTGCATTAGCTGTGCCCTAAATATGGAATTGAACCTGCAATCCTAGGACACAAGCCTACCTCCCTAAGAATTGCACTACACAGGCCTGTTGTTGTCTTCAACAAATTCCATAAGCATTAGTCTGGTCACAGTCCTAAACATTACAGGATTGTACAGAACATGTGCCTAAGGTTGATGAGGTGGTACAAACAGTGTAAAGTAAAAAAAAGAAAAGAATAAAGGCACTTTCAACCAGATGTTATACAAACTCAACAAGCATAAGTCTGTTCCCAGTCCAAAATGTTTTACTTACCTGTGAGTTCATGGTTTTTATATACAGGATAGTAAATAACATATGTCTAAGGTTGATGGGGTGTTACTAACAGTGAACACATTAAAGCAAAACTAAAACAAAGACGCTCTCAGTCAGGATGTTTTATGAAATAATTACCATTCATAACATTTCAGCATTTTGTGCCTTTGTTATGGCCTGTAAAAAGTTGACGACTGATGAAAGAGGAGTACTACAACTGCAAATGTTAATGTTACAAAGTCAATAGCTCAGCATTATGTATGTTGTCTTACAGAGAGAACTGACACTGTACTTTCTGTAAGGGTGAGACTGGTGTAGGGATTGAGGTGGCTTGTGGGTGGATTTTGGTGATTTATTTGGACTCCTCATGTCTAAAACAAGGAGTCTTTTCCAAATCGGATGTTGGGAACTATATTTACTGTATATTAATTTTATTAAATAATTTTGGACCCATGATCTGTCTTAATTTCTCAGAAACAAATGATCTGTGTACTGAATAATGTTTCAGGAATGCTTGCCTTTTTCTAACTGCAGAAACCTGATACGGTGAGTGTCGTGGCTTGTTTATGTGGCATGGAATGACCCTTGTTTCGCAGTGAGGCTGAATAAGAGCAAGCTCACCTGCCACTAGTTATGTTAATTTCCTGTTCAAATAATGGCCTCAGCTGAGCAACTGAGAACAGCAGGATCTCCAGTTCCATCTACCTCACTGTCAAAGACTGGAGTTGGTTATCAGATTAATCCAGAACAGTGACTGCACTGCTTCCAATGTACTTTGTAATTCTTTTTTTTTTTTTTTTTTTTAAAAGATACAGTTCATGCCTGAAAAGTAGTTAACTGAATCAGATTGCTTTACTGACAAATAAAGCAGATAAATATAAGTAATGTGAATGATATGAATATAAAAAAAAGAAATAAATGATAACTACTGAGCAAATTTAAATTAAAAAAGCTCTGAATTTTCAGGTACAGTCTTCAGTTTATTCTGTTGTGAAACTCTGTTGATTAGCCTGCAGTTTTTCCCTTGCAACTACCTAATCTTCCAGTTATGGATCCCGTTTTAAGTGTTTTGTTCTCACCATTTGACATTGCAGTGTGAAGTCTGTGGCCTTTGAGCAGAAGAACGAGATTATGTCCCAGCTCCAAAGTATACGATACCTGATGAAGAAGAGGGGCATGGACTGTCCTCCAATGAACTTTGAAGGTATTCATCTGCTTTTTAAAATGGCCGCCACTACCCATAATTACTCCAGTTGGTTGTATTCCCATTGTTAGCAATAATTTTGTAGTATGTTTTATGTAATATATGATGTATATATATCATGTTTGAGTTTGTCTATGGATGTGCATAGAATATAAAATATGAACTTTATCCATTTATCATGAGGTGTTTTTCTTCAGTTATTCAATATAATGTGGTCTTCATGTAATCGCTCGAAAGGTTTGGACTGACAGAGAGGCTGTAAGTGTTCCAAAAGCAAAGTCTGTTTATGGCTGAAAGGATTTGGGTCTTCTGTTATGAGATCGTCATTTATTACAAGGCGCATACAGTACAGTACAAGGCGCATACAAGGCGCACAGAAGCAAACGTTTGGCTCATACAGTCGAACTAATATGGACTGAATCAATCTGAAATTCGTTGAAACTGTCTTCCTTTTAAGGAAGAGTTACGAGTTGGAAAAGCAAATGAGGAAAATGTAAACAAGCACAGCGGCTCTCATAATGGCGGGCGCACTGGAAAGTTCCAGCATGAACTGCTGTCATATCGGCTACTACGGTACTCAATCGCTAGCTAGGCTAGTGGGGTTTCTCTTTCTTTAGTTTACAGTAATCATTACGGCACAACATGTGCTTGTGAACTGACTTAAGGCCTAAACTAATAGTTTTGTTCATACCGTATTTGACACTATAGACAATAAGACACACGTTAGAGGACAACTGGTGCTTGATGGGTAACTGCTGGTGGGTAACCACTGAAGGCCTGTTTTTAAAATCAAGAGAAGTAGTTCTTATTTTAACTTGAAATTTTGGATCAATGCAGCTGAGTTACTTTTAAAAATGAGAATATGTCATTAATCTAATACGTTATCAGTTCAAGGTTAACAACTGGAAGAACTTACTTACTAATGAGAGATATTTCCCTTGTTACAGAAACATGTTTCTAGTAAAAAATCACAGGTTCAGTACAGTTACATTTTTATGCAGTGTCTTTACAAAACCCTTGTCCCTACAAGTCATGAACCAGAATTTTAGCATAGTCATAAATTCTGGCCCTGTCATATAAAATTCAGTTAAAATGACTGGAGAGTGAGGTTTGGAGTCTCTGTGATTTGTGAAATCAGGTCTGACTCTGTGAGCCAATCATATTTCAGTATGTGGCATGACATGCAGGCTGTCTGTAGTCTTCCGCTGCTCACAGCTGTGATTGTCAGTTTGTATGTTGCAAAAAGCAGGCTTGTGTTTGCATTAGAATGACAGCTGCTCCCCTGTGGCCAGTGCTTTTACTGGAAATTGTTTTATGTGGTTGTTACCCAGTCTCGAATTACATCACTTTTTCCAGTGTCTGGTTTCAAATTTGCAGCCGATCGCATAAGTAATAGAAGTCTGATTGAATCATGGTGAAAGGATGGAAGCTGCTTAAAAATTATGACTGTATATGTGATTATTATCTCATACGCTTGTCGCTGGGCCTCTGGCTCCTGTCATGTAATAAACAGAGGTGGTGGTGATAAAGAGCGGCGTTCACGTAATTATTGTCGTTTTTCAGAGTCCTCATGCGAGAAGAACCTGGATGACCTCATCGAGTCGCTGACTGCGCAGGAGACGCAGCCCGATGCAGCCGCCGTTACGGAGGACGACGAGAACGTCGAAGATGCTGAGGACTCTCCTCTCGTTGGAAAAGTGAAAAGCAAAAATGAGGAGGAAGAGGAGGTGCAGGAGGAGGTGGAGCAGGAGGAGGAGGGTCGTGACCATGACCTCTGCATGCCCTCCCTGGAGGACTCCTGTGAAAGAAACATTGAGGGTGTGGGAAGGATCCCAGCTGAAATCCCAGAAACTGGCCTGAGGAGACGCAACAGACCCGAATGAACACTGTTTTTACCCAGATACCCAGTCCCTGATTATTTATTTTTCATAATTACGGTGGCTGTGGCCTGTTAGCGAATACAAACCCTTCCTCATTGTCATTTGCAAGTCTCACGCTGAAATCCAGGATACGAGAGCTCTGATACGGCATATCATTGTGTGAAACCATCATACAGTGATGTATTTAAATTCTTCATGATTTTTTTTATTACAGACACAAATGTCCCTTCTGACTTGCCGTATTATCAGGGTGCTGGGCAGCAGTCTAGACTAGAAAAGCCTCACAATGCATTTACCTGCAACTTCATTACAATATATGTACACTTTAGGACTGCAATGGTAAGAGTCTGGTAAAAAGGCATGTATTCTAATGGAAGCGTTTATATATATTGCATGCTGGCATTGTTTGACAAAATTCCATTCTCTATCTTGTTGAATGCAGTGAATTTATTACTTTTGATTGTTGCAAGGCCTTTAACCAAATGTCCGTGAACATGGATTGATTCGACAGTCAATACAGTCAATACATTTCAAGACTGTATCTCTTGGCAGGTTTAAACTCTCAAACCTACAATTCTAAGCGCACATATTTAGCACAGCTATTTATTTCACGGACACTTTTATCCAGGTGAATCCGTAGGTGAAGTTAAAAGTATAGGATACTTTCAGCAGATAAGCGGGTATAGGAGAATCAGTAGCGTGGCAAAAACACATGTGGCTACCTTACTGATACTTGGCCTACAGATCACAGATCTTGAGATATATAGTGGGGTTCAAAGGTCTGAGACCGCAAGAGGAAGTGCTTCTATCTTGCATTCTTTTATAATTCAATACAACATTTTTCATTACATGTTATATTAACAGTTTCAGTGAAAAGTTGAATTTTTAAAAAATGTACGCGAATTTCAAAATGTCTTAGATTTCGGTATGTCCCCCTTTTGCTTTATTGACAGCGTGCACTGGAGCTGGAATGGACTCTACAAGATTGTGCAAAACCTGAAGATACGTGTTATCACATGGTCTTTAAGTGTCCAAAACTTTCTAGGCCTTGAAGTTCCCCCAAAAATGTTCGGTGGGGTCTGACCTTTTGGACAGAGGAGTTAACATGATCAATGTGACAAATTTGCTTAAATATGACCTAGAAATTGTACAGAATCTTAATATTTCTTCTTCATTTTGAATGCCAGAACATCTTTGTTTAAAATGTTTTAAAATCCTGAAATATTAAAAAAAAACTATTTAATGTGGTTGCTGACTTTTGGACCCCACTGTACAGCAGTTTGAGACCTTGAACTTTGGAGAAAGTTACTTAACAAAAACAGATAGAAAGTCACTGAAAAATCATGAAGAAATGTTTTATTCTACAGAATAAAACCAGTACAGTTGAACTTACAGTGCTGTTTCTGAATTACTCCACAGAGTAAGTCTTAAGTTTACCATTATGTTAGTGGCAGTCTTACAAGTCTTCAGATCCTGAAAAATACGCAGACAAGGAAATGAATCAGAAAAGCAGAAATGCTTTTTTAAAATTTGTAACCACTACAAATGTATATATATATATGTCTGTCTGTATGCTTTGTGTGTTGTGTGATGTATTGCCTTTACTTGTTTATCGATGTTCTTTGTAGATAAGACTATTTATGAACATGAGCACTGTGGAATTATGGGAAGCAAAGCTTTTGAAATGACTGGGTGAACCCTCCATGCCTTACTGAAAATAAATTATGAGATGCACAAATGTCTCAATTTGATGTCTAAATACAGTACTTCAGCTTGAAGTGACTCGTTTCAGATTTTATCCCACATCTGAATTGTATCTGATCTATCGTTGAGGTCGAAACAGCAAATTGTTGCATGGAATCTGCTATTTTCAATTCCTATTTGGGCCACATTCGTATTTTGTTCAAAACTAATGGATGCCATGCTCCTGTCCATGGGTCTTGCCCTGTAATGCCCATTAGTCACAATTGTCATCGGCACCCCTGCTGTCAGTTTTGAAGACTACAGATAAGCTAGCGGACCCCTGCACACCACAGGCTACCTAACACTTCCACATGCTACCTAACACTGCAGTCCACTAATCAAGCGCACGCAGACACTGGCTACGTTTACACTTATTGACCTCTTGCACTCGATGCAAAATGGCGGTTAGCGCCACGCAATCCTTATTACCAGTTCCAGACCGACACATCTGTCTTTTCCCCATCCAAAACCCACACTGTTTAAATATCAAATGAGCTTGTGGTTATCTAGGGGGTTGGACCAACAAAAACCTGGCCGTACGTCATGCTGCGGTTGCTTCATTCCTTTTTTAAGGGCTCAATATTTAGATATTAATGTACGCCTTCGTAAGCGGATGCACCCGGTTTGTGACGCACACGGGTGGATGCAAACATAAAACAAAAGATTACAATGTGAATGTGTATCTACATTTTCGATTTGGTAGAAATATAATTTGTCTTGCAAATATGGAACCAAATATGTTACATAGTTACGAAGCTTTGACCTTTTTCTGACTACTGCTGCAATGGTTTTTCTAATGCATTCAACCATTTATATATATGTATTGTGGTGCCGGGAGAGGTGGAGGGAGGAACAAGCTCCTCAGCTCCTCCCATTGTACTGCTGTCAGTCTCCTGGTTCCCTCCCTCAGCCTGAAGAGGAACTGGAGCTGCAACAGCAGAGGCCTCACAAACAGGCAGGCTCACCTGAGAGTGATTCCTAATCAACTCGGCTGTGAGCACTTGCCTCCAATTAGGCCTTCTACTTAAGCACAGCCTGAGAGGCTGCAGGGACTTTTGAACTGCTGGACTTTTTGTGTTTTGGATGGCTGTGCTGGTTTTGTGTTGCTACCCTATTTTGTGTTAAGCTCATTTGTTGCGTTTCCTTTTTCCCTAAAAGGGGCTAGTGAATGGCCTTCGGTCCTTTTTGTCGAACTTTTGTTTGTTTTTCCTTCCACTCACCACCCGGCACAGTGGCCACACCTGGCGCTGTGTCACAGTATATATATATATATTCAGAGCCTGTATCTAAGTGAATGTTACATTGAACTGGTTGTTTTGTATGTAGAAATGCAATGCTAAATCATTTCAGTATGGAATATAAAATGTGGCAGTTCTTGTACAGGGTTTCCTACACTGTCAGATGAGCCATACTGTAATATTTACCAGCATTGGAAATTTTACCATTTACAGACTTGTCTACTCCAAGCTGAAATTTTCCTATTTTGAAGAAGGCCCAGCACATGGCGGTGGGTTCCCTTTTGTTTCGGCAGCTCTGTTTCAAATATATTGACAGGCCATCACAGAAGACGAATCTTGACAGACAGGCTTGCGTGCCGGAGGGGTAGCTCCTCATAGTTTGTGTGTTTTTCTTTGTTTGTGCGTCCTTTCTGTTCATGTAAGGACGCTAAGGGGAACACCAACTTAATAACCAATCAAATGAAGAGAAAGACGCAATGGCAATGGCAACGGCCCGGAGGCCTGGAGACAGTGCTGGCCCACCCCGTCATAGGACATCTGCCTCGCCACTGTTAGGAAGAAGGAGGGCTGCCTTAGTAGACGTGCAATCCTTTTTCTTTTTTTTTCATCGGTTGTTTTCCTCTTTGTTCATGTCAGACCCATATTGCACAGGCACACACAACGTACACCAAGGTTAGGGCTCAAACCTTTCGCGGGGAAGTCCGAGCTAATGGTTTGGTAAACCTGATCAGGATCCATAGTTCTGCATGCGAAAGGACATAGAGCTGTTAGACTTGAGAGTCTTGTCATTAACATATTTTCCAAGCCTAGCTGGAAGTGACGAGCTGTACACTCCAGAGGACACCTTCATATCCTCAGAGAAGTGCTCTGAAGGTCCAGCACGCTCCCAAAAAAGTAAGGAGCGGAATCAAAATCCAACAATCAATTAAATCAAAAGAGAATAGCTGACAATTAAAGTAAGTCTGACAGATGCCCTAAAAATGCTCAAATTATGTTTGTGGCTCTACAGTTATTTGCTTGCCCCAACACCTCTGAAATCCATGAATGGAACAGAGACAGGACTAGAGCACGTACCATTCTTTTTGGGAGTAAATCCTGCTTTATTTCATGAAAGCAGACATTGAGAGCATTGGTGCTTAAGCAGCATTTGATTTGATTCATTATGGAAATGAATGGTGATTTTAAATGTGCAATTGGAAGGTATAGTTAAAAATGTGAAAACTGAGGATGCAATTGCATTTTTCAGTCGAACTTGAAGTGAACAGGAAGCCCATTTTTTTTTTTGAGCATGGCACCCCGGAAACACCAATTGCTTCAAGAACAGGGGGACGCTGTCCATCTGCAAATGTCACCAACATCTGAATGTTCTCTGCTATGTCTTTACCAAAAATGGAAAGAACAGCATCAAACACATATTTCTGTGCATGTGTTAATCGAGCCAGAGAAGCCTGAGCTACAAATCACACTGCATCAATTTCACTGATGCCCTGGTCAGAGGTAAAGAATGTCCGAATCTGCTCAGTGATCTCTCTGTCTCTTTCTATCCCTCGAGTGTCTCCAAATCCTGGTGTGTCAATGATGGTAAGACAAATTTTAATAAAAGTAGCAGAGGGACTTATTCATTTTTCATTCCATTGAATCACCACTAGATGGCACTACATCTTCCATGTATGATTTGCAGGCTCACTTTACAATATTAGGCCTTTAAATATGTCAAATACAGACATGTAAACTCCATATAATCACTGATTTTAGCCAAAGCAGTTTAAGGAAAATGGCTTTCACTCAACACTGAGTGATACATCTGTGTATTTTAATATGTACCATGCATGATCTATGTCATATGAGAATTGCTTCATTTGGCTATTGCCATTTTTTAAATGAATATGTACACAGTTTGCGTGAGAGAGAGAGATTACTACATTGTGAGGGGGCCCCTGACATGTAAGTGCAATCATACTCCTACATAGTCCCTTGGTGGTGTGCACAGTCCCGTGGTGGGATGAGAACAATTTGTGTTTTGTGTCTCATAACCTTCATCACTTTCACAGCTTCCTAAGGCTTGGACTGGTAACTAGACGGTTAAATCTGATTTCGTACAATTACCAAACAGTGTCACTATTACTGGCTAAAAAAAAAAATTGATGCTGATTCAGTATTTCTTCAGCTCTCTGGCCCTTTCATGTCAGTCAAATTTGAGAATTTGCTAAAGATAAGTTCCCTGAGCAGGCCAAAACATATGACACTTGGCCGTTTAATTCAAATTAATACTAATTTTAGCCTATTAGCAATTTAGGTACCAGTTATAGGTACTTCCTCTAATATTATATCTCATGGTTATTATTATATAGCAAGGTTAGTCTAACCGTTTATGGCATGCTTTGACACTCACAGAACACACAACATGGTGGCTTAGCTGGTGAAGTCAAAAGGCCAGGTCCTTCATCTAACTTTGCATGCGGTAGATTTAGTTTGAGTGTCCAGTGACCTAACCTACCCACTCAGCACTTTTGTACTTCTTCAAATTTTTAGGAAACTGATCCATTAAAGAAATGTTGGTTACTTACCAAAACTTACTGCAACTTTCATATTGAGTTCATACATGTGTAGAAAATGGTGTTTTTAAACTGTGCTTTGAACTAGTCGCCGGTTAACCTCCCTCATATCTCTGCCTGGAAGTTCCTTTTAAATGGACGTTTTAGAGATCGAAGGTCTTATTAATATTTTAAATGTTGATGACAAGGATTCTGTAAGGACTAATTTCATTCCCACACTGTGGCAGCCTGAACGGGAACCTGGACTGTAGGCAACCACAACGTGGCCACAGGAGGGTTCTCCATTAGGGCCCAGCTGACCACACCAATGGAGTGGGAGAATGCTGGGTTTTGGATGACCCTACGAGAGGTCACGTCTACTAAGAGGACTTTACAGTGGGGCCATAAAGCCCTGTTGCCACTTGAACGCTGTAAAACCAATAAACAGACATGTAGAAAATATGGGCTGTAGCTTTGAGAGTAAAGGAGTGAATATGGATACATCTATCACTGATGGTTGTCGAAATTTGTTGCATGTTTACCCATGTATGTATGTCTGTATGGGTATACATCTGTAAATGAGTGAGTCTGTATATAGCCCTGAGATCACCCATACAGGGACTTCATCCTGGGTGATGTGGGAGAGCAGGTGCAGATATTAATATTTAACAGTAAGGACACATCTGCCATAGAAGTTACTGGCATTTTGTTGACTTTCCCTCACATTCAGGATGAAAGGGGAAATAGTAACTGCCAATGAATTCCTTTTGCCCCTGTATGGGGGTCTCCTGACAACAGGCTAACAGGAGAAGAGAGTTATAGAGTGGTTCTGGCAGAATCCTATTGGATGACTGAAGGGTATTGGGGAGTGGAAGGGATTTCTTGAGATGGTTTTTAAGGGAAGCTCAGTGATTCATTTGGTTAGCATTGCTTAACAAGGTCCTGGCGGCCATTGTCATTTCCGGATCAATGGGGGGTGCATATTTTGCCGCATATTGAGCCAGGTACGTCCCCTAAAACCCCATAACTCGAGCTGATCTAGGCCTAGGGATCATTGAATGTAGTCAGACACCACAGCAGTCTGCTGGGTGTAAGCCTAGGCTGCAACACATCCCTCAGACTCTGGATGCAGCCAGACACCACAGCAGGCCGCTGGGTTATCTAGATCTGCTGCATTCATATCTTAGGTTGGAACTGGTGCCGTGTATCAGGTCAAGAGACCTCTGAAATCCGAGTGGAGCGGGAGTGGTGTGGGGACCTGAACCCTGGGGCAAACCTGGTCATGCCCCGTACCCAGATGTCAGAACCTGTGTGATAACTGCCTGTTTATGTGTGTAGAAGTCAGTGTTTCATTGGTTAAGTACGCTTGAGGTTTGATACTTTGTGTTGCACTCGACGTTGCGGATTCGAATGTGGTACGAGTGGAAATCAATTACTAAGTGGCAACATGCAAGGGACACCTCACAAACATAGACGAGTCACCTAACTTTCTTATCTTTTTATGTCATACACAAACAAATTAACATCAAACTAATATGAATCATGCTTTATATAGATAACAACACATTTTTTACCTATTTGAAATAAACCTTAACGTACACCTGATATAGAACAACCTCTAACCATTATCCATTAGAGGAAGATGAGGCGAAGGCTGATACCAAAGAGATGCTTTTGTATCTTGAAAGTTTTCTCTTCTGTTTTTTATGCATCAAGTCCCACACATATACTAGGAAGCATACACCCTGAAGTTGTTAGAGTTTCTACAAGATCCACTTGAAATGACTCAATATTAGTTTAGATCAAACCTTACCCTGTAAAAATAATATCCATTTTTTGCTTACTAGCTAAAATCCGCATTACTTTTTAAGTAAAAAAAAAAAAACAATACAATCTCCTCCTATTGTTTAAACAAATGCAGGTCAATTCCCTTGAGATAATTTTTGTAAAATGTAAGGTAAAATGTAAGAGGCTACCTTAAGAATTGAAAACCTGTACATTGTTTCTACAGAGGAGGAAACAGTGGCATCTGGTGGTTGAATAATAAAATGCAGGATTACAAAATTCATCTCTGTTCACAGTCTGTTCATCCAAATAATTTTATTCATCAAGCTACAAGATCATTCAACCATAAAGCATTAAAAGCTGCATGGGTTTATCCTCCTGCCTCTGTAGAGGTGAATCATTAGTCATACAGCTGCAGCTGCAGCAGTTTAGGGGTTTTTTAGGCAGTGAAACTGAGCATTTGGGCTGAAACTCAGATTTGCATAGACAGGCTGTCGTGGTTCTGCTGTGCCCAGAATAGAGCAGTTCTGTCACCAGATGTTCCACCCAACCCCAGGGGAATCAGGACGATCTGAGAACAAACTGTGTACCATGAATTAGCGGGTAACACAGTAACACAGTCCTCTCACTACTTAGACCTCCAAGTGACTTTTTTTTGAAGAAAAAGATCTGTTTTATCTCTCATTTTATGATACTTACAGCCCTCTGTGCAACTCAGACAATGAAATTTAAGGTCGCCTCCGAGAGTTTAGGTTCATTACATGTATGGCAGCTTTCACAAAATGTACACAAAAATATGAGGTTATTTCCGCGATTACAGTCAGAATGTAGAACCACCGCATCAAAAAACAATTGTTTTCAGTCCTCCTATTTTCAGTCTTCAAGTATTCCTCAGTCGCAAAATGAACCGAACCAATCACCTCCCACCTCCCGTCTGTGTTCAGCTATACACAGGGTCCCAGGAAATTCAGCAGCTTGACCCCTGCGCCCCATTCTCAGAGTAATCCCTGCTACAGTCCTTGGTCACCGCTGTGTTCCCATGAAGGATCTGCTCATACGGTTTCTGTCCCGATTCTCCATCCACACACAGGACACACACCAGCTACAGTAGAGTGTTCCCCAGTGCCGAGGACGCTGAGTCTTATATAAGATGGCCGTCTTTGGTGGGGGCCCAGTGATGCGTTATATCAGCAGGTGTTTGCATGCACTGATGACCAGCCTTAGTCAGATTTCTCACATCCCACAGCGAATGCAAATATCTTACTCTTCATGTACTACATCTGTATTACCCCACCATTCTGATCATTTCAATGTGATAAAACACACTGATGTCTTGACCAGTGTTGTAACTTATTGATGTCATTCTTGGAGATAGCAGGTGTCTTTCAAAGCCTCAGTAAAAAATGTCCAGGGTGTAATGTTTATGTTAATATAGAAATAAATTCATGACGTTTTTCTTTGTTCATAAAGGCTTGAAGAATGAACTCATCAGAATGTTCACTCTTTACTCCTGGCAGACTTGATTCAAATTCATCAAATTATAAATTTGAAATGTATAATTTATGTGTATAATTCTGATGCACAATTACACTATCAAATATATCCACAAGACAGAAAGACATGGCAGTTGTTTATGATTCAAATAGAAAAGTTTATTGTTCACAATTACATTTATGCGCGATGCAGCATTAAAATACAGAGTTACACATAACTAATACAGGACTAAAGCTGAACACACAGAGGGCTGCTGCACTGAATAAAGTCAGTCTGTGGAGCACAAGAGAAGCCTAGTTTAAGTATTTATCATAACCGAACAGTATAATGGAGAACGGCTGCGTAGAGAAGAAATCTGCCGTTGGGCGCTCAGTCAGCCTACACAGAACATTCGGCTTTGTTCAGCGCCTGAGTAACCGGACTCTGGGATCCCTGCGTGGCTTCGCAGACTAGAGACCCCGCCTTGTTCCACTCGTCCTCGGTAAGCGTTAGCGTGCTGCTCCAGCTGTACAGCCCGTCCTTCCCCAGCAACCCGGCGCTGGTCTCGGAGCCCTTGCTGGAGGTGTCTACCTTCCAACGCACGGCCCAGTTAGAGGGGAAGCCCTTGTTGGCCAGGCAGGTCAGCGTCGCGGTCTTTTGGGTAGAAAGCTCAACGGCCGAGGGAGGCAGGACCGTGAGGGTGGGACGGGTGTTACCTGGGGGACACAGCAGAGGATGGAGGTCAGAGAATCCATGACAGAAGCGAAGAAACTGCGAACCTCTATAATTAAAAGGTTGCATCAGGTGGAGGGGGGATTGTTTTCGCCTGACATTGTAACAAACACAAAGTACAAGATAAACTGTAAGCACAAAATTAACAGACTATTGGGATGCCTTAAAATGTAAGAGTATTGCCAATGAATGTATATTAAAACAGCATGAAAAGCTAGTTTTTCACAGGGTCTCACATTGAAATTTAGGTAAAACTAATTGAGAATAGTTTTTGGGTCAATGGTAACGGTTCCCTGAAGCAACTTTATGCTTTCACATACGTGCACTGGAAAAGTGTTTAGGTGTTTCAATTTAAAAATGAAATTGACCCTGCTGTGTTAATAAGTTATCTCAACCCATTTGATCAAACCGCTTACCGTGTAAACGCATTAAATTCAGCATAAAGCTTTTTTTTTTCACAGAATATGTAAAAATAATACAAAAATAAAATTTAAATCAACTGACGCGCAAAATACTTCTTCAGTTCGCTCTTTTTAGAGCTAGTCATTTCTGTATTTTCTTCTTAAAATGTCTATTAACTGAGCATTCCAGCGCGTAAATTATAACATATATCTTACACCAAATGCATCAAACTCAATTAATTTTGAATTTAAGAAACAAAATTAATATAAACTAGATGAAGACAGCCTAATGCAGATAACATATGCGGCGAAACAGATAATACGCTTTAGGGGCATGCAGAGTTAAGAGTTGGCAAATCTTTGAGCAGTTCAACAGTGAACATTATTTTGGTTAAGAATACGAGTAATGTTAGATGAATTTTAAACTTCACGTTTCTTCTGGCGCTCGCGGAATGAATCGGAGAGGAACCCGCACTAAAATTAAGACGTACTGCGGTGAGCATTCGCAAGACATATTGCACAATCTTGAAAAAGTCTAAAAATGTCACTTTTATATGAAAAACATCTACATAACCTGCTTATGTAGGTATCTTGAGAATTATTATTTTACATTTAGCGGGTTAAATGATAAGCTTCTGATTTACATAAGTATTTGCTCGCTACATATTTAGAATTGAATAACTTCTTTTTTCTCAGAAGCTTCAGAGAGTTGCCGGTATTCAAATTAGATGAACACTTTATATAATTACACTCAAAGATTACAGAAATTGTGTCTATGTGTGTAAGATAAACACACAATGGTCATTACAAAGAAGAAATGTGAGAGTGTTAATGAATGTCGAGTAAGGTCGTCCGTAAATGTATTACGGAGAGGTAAATTTGATAAAATCACAACATATTAAAATACATTTGAAACTAGGCTGAATCATTCAGAATATTAATTAAAATGTTAAATTAAAGCTAAGCTAATGTGTGCTGTGTCGTTTATGAGGGTAAGGGATGCAGGTAAAGCTGTTGAGTGTTCTTTTTAGTATTTTAGTATATATTTAAATACATTCCTTACGTGACATCCATTAGCCTGATGCAAAACATACTTCGGAAGAGAAGAAATTTATATCTACAAAAAAGCAGCGAAGATTATAACATGCAATTTGAGAAGCAAGACACTTACCTCCAACGTCCAGCCTTGTGCCGCCGCCGAAAGTGTATCACAGTGATACAATCCCCATTAGTGCCCGTACAAAAACCTCCCTCGTTCAAGTTTCAGAGAGCAGCCGTCTACGCTCAACAATAAATCTATTTACTTTTAAGTTAATGCAGCTGCCAGAAAATACAATGTCAAGAGAACAATTCATGTGCTGGATTCTTGAAGTCTCTCACGGCTCAGAATCATACAATTGTTCTGTAGCGAATTTTATTTAGCCAATTCTTGTACTGTAAATAGTTTGCTTCCATTACCAGTTTGGTTTCTAACCGACATTAAAATAAGTCCACTAGAGGTCGCTGCTGGCGAAACAACGAGTAAATCCGTCTTGGTATCCACTACAATGTTTTAACTTCAGTTTCGATTCAGTCAGGTATTGCATAATTTTGTCGTGCTTCTATTCCTAAGAGGCTAAAAATAACGCTTAAGTAACAGATTTAAATAACGCTTACATATAGAAATTACAAATAATTATGCATTTGCATAGGTTTTCGTGTCTTTTTCTTAGGTCCTTATTTATCTTATACCATGATCACAGCCATAGCTGTTCAGGTGTGATGAAAAATGTATGTGTACAGTTGTTTTCCTTTGTATCTGCAATAAAGTGTTGATGGAGGTTATGTTGATGTTGTGGCCACTTTTGAAATAAGCCCCCACTGTATGCCTGTGTGCCCGGTGGGAGCTGCTGGGAAGTGAAGAGACAGATAATTCCCCCCCTATCAGCCAATCCAGCCAATCCAGCAACTACCTGTTGGGTGGTCTGCCACAGTCTTGTGTTGGCACCAGGCCCTTGAACCAATCAGAATACCCCTAACATTTTATTGTACATGTTTTTGATCTGCTGGTAACCTGTTGCTTTGTAATTGCTTTTGGTGATTCATACCCAGATTGCTCTGAACAATAGAAGTTATCGAAGTGCATTAATTTGCTTACAGAAAGGGGGGAATGACATGATTTTTTCAGTGACTGGTGTCAAAATTGACTTGGGTGTAAGAATTGCTATTATTTCTGTGTGATATTGTGGAGACTTTTGAAGGGTATGTGTCTGTAGAGTGTCTGGGTTTGTGTGATGTGAAGATAAAGGTCTATGTAGAGACAAGTTCCATTTGTTGGGCTAGCTGTGCTCACATCATTTTGATTGCGCTATACGGTTTGAAATCGAGGCTTTATCAAATAAGCCCAACTTTGAACGTCCCAAACATTCTTGCCTCTCCATGTTTTCAGTAAAGAAAGTCATTCTGGTGACTTTTACAGAAATTTCTGCCATTTGCAGTGTTCTTCTTCTGTGCACTGTCCTGTGTGGGAGCAATGATACTCCTTACCCAGTACTCAGAATATACACATCAGTAGTAACATATGTGAGCTTCACATCTCCAAGCTTTCAGGGATTCCCAGTGCATCTTCAATACTCTACGGACACAATTATGGCAAAGCAGATCACATGATCTCCTCTACACTTGTAGCTGCTCAGAAACTAATCTGACTTTAGCAGATTAGTAGACATTAGTTTACTTGCATCTCCAGTGTATGGAGCAGGCAGATGTCTATTCAGGTGTTTATATCCAATTACAAAAATGTTAGTCCCCAGTAACACCTACATTAACATTCTTTGATCTGAAAATGTAATGTAAAAAGTGAAAAATAATCCATTTTGAATTCAGATTCCTTTCACTGGAAATGTGTTTTCACTGAGACTTGCCTGATTACCAGAGGAGTGAAACATGGACTGCGTCATATTTTTTTATTAATTAAGAAATAACTGTACTCATAGTTATGGAGTAACTCTGAATAATATTTTCGGTCAAATGTTTCATACCTCTATATGGTGAAAAGGCCAGAGTAGTTCCTCTTTAGCTGAGGGAGGTTTTTGTATGGGTCTGTATCACTGTGTGCGTGGAAACTCATAGTACTGCTGACAGTAGTAATCTCCTGCATCTTCAGCCTGGACCCCACTGATTTTCAGCATGAAGTTGGTTCCAGACCTGCCATCAGTGAATCGAGATGGAATCCCTGATACTCTGCTACCCACACTGGAGAACAGGAGTTTCGGAGATTCTCCAGGTTTCTGCAGATACCAGGCTAAACTGCTTTGAAAGCTAGAACTGCTGGACTGGCAGTTTAGAGTGACACTCCCTCCTACAGAGACAGACTCCACTGTAGGACTCTGAGTCAGGATGATGTCAGCCCTGGAACCTGGAAATAAAACACACAGAATGAGTCAAAATACTCAAACTGAAAATTCTATAACACTAACTAAAAGACTGAAAGCAAGATACAATTAATAAAACAAAACACAATTATCATCAAGATTATCACTAAATAGCACATCCAATATTATAAATGTGATTAAAAACTCTAAATTGATCTTACTGACAGGCAAACAGAGACTCTTACCATGAACAGAGAGAGCCAGTGTCCAGAGGAGGAGTCCCAGTGCAGCCATTCTCTCTACTGTATGTGTCAGAGACTCACAAAACACTCAACTGTGTGAAGCGTTTAACTCCTAAGAAACAGGACTGTCCATCTATTAATACTGTAAGTGTGGAGCAGTGAGGCAGGGCAGATATGCAAATCTTCTTCCTGTGAACAAATCAAGTCACACACTGTTACATGAGAGACTGAAGTGTGACCAACAGTGGGACTAGAGAGGGCATGAACTCAGCCTGTTATTTATTGTCTTAATACCAGCCAGAGTCATCATTGGTACTGGACATTAATTAATGTTTTTTTTTCCAAAAAGAAATGAAAGCAATTTTATTCCATTAATAAATACACAGTATTTCCACATTTAGTTTTACAAATGTATTTCATAATGTTAAAAAGACCTTTATGGTCATTGGAAATGCAACAAGATGAATTACAAGAATGTTTTATCTACATTCAGTCCATCCATCATTGTTATTTTATGACTGTTTAGTAATTCAAAGATAACTGTTTACTGTTTCTTAAGATGCACATTTTTATTCCACCATTTTCATATTTTCAATGTACTCAATAATGTGTAGAAAGAAGCTAAATTCCTTGTGTGAAACAGTGGCAGGTGTGGTCTCTGTGCTGGCTAGTGAATGCAAGGAAGAAAAAACAGAACAGAATGAAAAAAATGAGTCAAAGGCCACTTTATTTTTCCCCCTTTTTGGGGCAAGATCACAAAAATTATCTGAAAAAAAGCTGCAGTCAGCCCAGTTTTGCTTTACAAACAGAAGCATCCATGTCAGATGCAAAACCTGCCTGCAGCCTGGCAGGCTGTGCTTTCATAAAAGGCCTAACATTGGCTGTGGCTCACACCTGGGCTGACTGCAAATCCACCTCAGGTGTGCCTGTCTGTGAACAACATCACTGCTGTCAGACTCAAAATGAAAATTAGTTTTTTTTTTTTCTTTACAATGCCATGATGTACATGCTAATTCAGCAGTAGCTGTGACTGTACCTATTGTCTGACTGCCACCACCCAACAGATACGTTTCTTATGTACATTGTCTTGGGGACTGTTGTGTCACATCAGTAACTGCCACACAATCATCAGTGAACAGAAATATTCGCATTGTATGATCAGTCTGTTATTTGGGAATGACATTATTACCTCCAGAACAGATTTTTCCTTGGACAATACTATGGACCCAGTGTTTGCCTTTCGCCAACATTGCCTGTAGTCTGAAGTAAAAATAAATTCATGCATAAAATAATCCAATTTCATAGATAATCCAAATTAATTTCCCTTGAAATGTGCTGAGGCCAAGACTTGCCTGGCAACCAGACTATTGTGACAAAACCAAGGCACACTTTTTAGCTGAGGGAGGTTTTTGTCCGAGTCTGCATCACAGTGTGAAGGGAAAGTACCTGGTTTGCTGACAGTAGAAGTCTCCTGCATCTTCAGCCTGGACCCCACTGATTTTCAGCATGAAGTTGGTTCCAGACCAAGTACCAGTGAACCGAGCTGGAGTCCCTGATGCTCTGCTACAAGCATATATATATATATATATATATATATATATATATATATATATATATATATCATATAACAAGAGCTTAGGAGATGATGTAGGTCTCTGCAGATACCAGGCGAGATAAGCTCAAATGCTAGAACTGGCCCTGCAGTTGAGAGTGACACTCCCCCCTACAGAGACAGACTCCACTGTAGGACCCTGAGACAGGATGATGTCTTAGTTCTGCAGCTTGTTCACGGAACTTCTTTGTCACAACGCTTTTGTTTCCATTTTTACCATGTTTTTTCAAGCAGGACAGAAGGTAAAATTGGCTGGAAGGACCCTTTAATCCTCAAGGCAACATAGCTCTGCCTCATGGAAATACACCAATAGTATAAAGAGTATAAAACTAAGCCACAGACCTAAGGGGAAATGAGCTCATAAGAAAATATCAGTAGGGAGGAAGAGTTAAAGGCTAAGGAGACACTGGTCCATATGGACAGCTGTAGATTATAATTGTTGAATGAACATTTGTAGGGTTATCTTTTGAAACATCACAGCAATCCTGTTTGTGTGAAACTCTCAGGAAAAAGAAACAATCAGACCACTGAGAAATGTAAGGAGTGTATACAGTTTTATTTGGTGACTACAAAAAGAATATGTAGTAAAATATCTTGCATAAATGCATAAGGAAACACATATTTCATTGAAACACGTTTTTATATTTTAATCACACTGAAATCACTAACAGCTATGCATGTGTAGTCCTCAGGTTTATGAATGTTTGTACTGTATGTTTCAGTAATATTGAGTCAATGTAATATATATCCTATTTGGATAGGAGTCCTCCTGGGAAAATTAGCCTGATATTATTAGAGGTGTTGGTGTACCAGTAGGAGTCACTCCAAGAGAGCTCCAATGTCCCAGCACAGCAATAGGGGAAATGTGCTAAAGAAGGTACCGTCTTTAGGGTGAGATGTTAAACAAAGGTCCTGACTCACAGTGGTCTTTAAAGATCACATGGTGCTTTTAAACAAGCATGGCTCTTATCTCCAATATCCTGATCAAATTCCCACAAAAACTGGCTCTCTAGATCTGTCACCTGACATAACCCCTCTCTCTGATTGGCTACTGCCCTTGCGGTCCCTACCCACACTGACTGCCCAAGTCTTCACTGGAGAGTGAGTACTCAGGTGACCTACCTTGTTCAATACAGAATCATGAAAAACATCCCACAAGATTGTGTGTGTCTGTCTGGAGCTCCGACATGGCGAGTTGAGTAAATAGGTCAATGTGGATTCAGTCCACTCCAAATGTGTGGCATAGTTTCAAGCGGAGGGAAAGGACAGTGTACTGTGACAATATACGACAAATATTGAGTGTTCTTGCAGATGTGATATCATTCTTGAAGTTACTTGAAGCTACTCAACAAAATAGGGGGAAGAATTTTTCCAGCTACTTCAGTGTACTATTGCATCACCACTGTTTTCTTTTTTTCTCTGTATTTTTCCAAGGACATTCTAAGATCAAAGTGGCTGGAGGGGCCTTCAACCTTTAGGAGAATGTAGCCCAGAGTCATTCAAACAATTGTGCCACACCTTATTTTCTATGTTTAGCCAGATTATAAAACCAGGCCAGAGAACCAAAGTGCCAAAGAACATTTAGCAAAAGACCAGTAGGTAGGAGGAGTCTGGAATGTGTCAATCACAGATCTGCCAATCATGAGTAACTGTGCTAAAAGGAACACTCGATTGACAGCTGTAAATTATAATTGTATTGTGAACACCTGTATGATTAATGTTTTAAACACTGCAACAATCCTGATGTCTTAAACACACAGAACAGTCGCCCTGTGAGTTTCACACATTTTGAGTTTCATTTCGCAGTTGTTCGACGTGTGTGTATAAAATGTTACTCTATAAGCGATCTGACACATATTTCATCTTTCAGTGAACTGTTGTGCTTATGATATGGAGTCTGTGTAATGTGTTAAAATCACCGTGACTTTATGAGTTATTAAGGAGACAACAAGAAGAAGCAGAACCAGTTAAAATTATTAAGAGCCACTGGCACAATGTTTATAACACTACTTGTACCTCATCGCAGTCACCACCTCTTAAGGAAGACAAAAGATTCATGTAACTCACCGCAAAATGATGAAAATCAACAACATGTTTTCCATTTTTTATCAAGAATGTAAAGTAAGGATCACTTCTCAGTGTGATTCATTTTAGCTGTGAAACCCAAACAGTGCTAAATAAAATCGATATAACTTATGAGTGTGTTAAAATGTGTGTTTTTTCAACATACTTATGTAAAGGTTGTAATAAGGTTGTAATATAGAAATAAAAATAAGAAATGAAATTATTCAAAGAGATGTTAAAATACTGGGAATAAGGAATATTCCGTATTTCCAGTGTTTTAACATCTCTTTGAATGATTTTATTTTGATTGAAAAAAAAAAAGATTTCTCCTGAAATATGAAACCTCACAGATTTTGAAAGCTGAAAAGATTATTTCATTGGCTAATATGTAATAACATAGCATTAAAATTTCATAAAATGACTGCAAAGTTTTGTATTATTATTTTTGCAATGGCTTGATGTGTGTATAATATGTAACTATGAGCGATCTAACACATATATTTCATCTTTCAGTTTACTGTTGACCTGACATGCCAGAGTAGTTCCTCTTCAGCTGAGGGAGGTTTTTGTACAGGTCTGTATCACTGTGTGAATGGATAGCTATAGCCCTGCTGACAGTAGTAATCTCCTGCATCTTCAGCCTGGACCCCACTGATTTTCAGCATGAAGTTGGTTCCAGACCCACTACCAGTGAACCGAGCTGGAGTCCCTGATGCTCTGTTACTAGCACCGTATACCAGGAGTTTAGGAGATTCTCCAGGTTTCTGCAGATACCAGGCTAAAGCATAACCTATGTTAGAACTGGCCCTGCAGTTGAGAGTGACACTCCCTCCTACAGAGACAGACTCCACTGTAGGACTCTGAGTCAGGGTGATGTCAGCGCTGGACCCTGTGAATAAAACACACAATGTGAGACCAGTTACTCTTACAGTGAAAACAACAGCAACTAAAAAGCTGGAAACACAATTATTATCAAGTTTATCACTAAAAATCACATCTGTTAAAATTTTAATGAATGTAATAAAATGTGCATACATGGATCTTACTGACAAGGCAAACACAGACTCTTACCATGAACAGAGAGAGCCAGTGTCCAGAGGAGGAGTCCCAGTGCAGCCATTCTCTCTACTGTATGTGTCAGAGACTCACAAAACACTCAACTGTGTGAAGCGTTTAACCCCTAAGAAACAGGACTGTCCATCTATTAATACTGTAAGTGTGGAGTAGTGAGGCAGGGCAGATATGCAAATCTTCTTCCTGTAAATAAATCAAGTCACACACTGTTACATGAGAGACTGAAGTGTGACCAACAACAGGCTGGAGCTCAAACTGCCATCTACTCTCATTACATCAGCCAGGGCCTTCATCCATAAATGCTGAGGCAAAGGGAACATTCATTCTTTTTAAAATAAATAAATACCCAGCATTCTTTTTTCTGAGAATGGGGTCAGCAGTGAACCTTTGGTGTTATATTTCTATTAGCCAGCAGACATATAGCAATGAACACCTTCATTGTCAAACAGCCGAGGTGTGGGATTGGTTAGTATTTGGATAGGAGTCCTCCTGGGAAAATTAGCCTGATATTATTAGAGGTGTTGGTGTACCAGTAGGAGTCACTCCAAGAGAGCTCCAATGTCCCAGCACAGCAATAGGGGAAATGTGCTGAAGAAGGTACTGTCTTTAGGATGAGATGTTAAACAAAGGTCCTGACTCACAGTGGTCTTTGAAGATCACATTGTGCTTTTAAACAAGCATGGGTCTCATCCCCAATATCCTGATCAAACTCCTACAAAAACTGGCTCTCTACATCTGTCACCTGACGAAACCCCTCTATCTGATTGGCTGCATAATCCCTTGCAGTCCCTACCCACACTGACTGCCCAAGTCTTCACTGGAGAGTGAGTACTCAGGTGACCTACCTGGTTAAATAAAGAATCATGAAAAACATCCCACAAGATTGTGTGTGTCTGTCTGGAGCTCAGACACAGTGAGTTGAGTAAATAGGTCAGTGTGGATTCATTTCCACTCCAAATGTGTGGCATAGTTTCAAGCAGAGGGAAAAGACAGTGTATTGTGACAATATAGGTCAGATATTGATGGTGAATTCCTGGGCACAGAAGTACCCAAGTGTGTTGATTTTTAAAATGCTGTTAGAGGCCGCTTGTCTCATTTTGAGATTTTCCAAGCCACATATCTCATTCTGCATATTGACTATGGTGCTGCACTGTGAGTCCAAAAATTGAAGTAGAATTTGAGTGTCCGTAATGCATTTTACAGATGTGATGTCATTCTTGAAGTTACTCAAAAAAAAGGGGGAATTATTTTTCCAGCTACTTCAGTGTACGACTGTGTCACCACTTTATTTATTTTCTGTATTTTTCCAAGGAAACTCTCAGATCAAAATGGCTGGAGGGGCCTTCAACCTTTTGGAGAATGTAGCCTCGAGTCATTCAAATAATTGTGCCTCACCTTATTTTCTATATTTAGCCAGATTATAAAACCAGGCCAGAGAACCAAAGTGCCAAAGAACATTTAGCAGAAGACCAGTTGGTAGGAGGAGTCTGGAGTGTGTCAATCACAGACCTGCCAATCATGAGTACTTTGCTAAAAGAACACTAGCTATGGTAAACAGCTGTCAATTATAACTGTTTTATAAATACCTGTATGATTAATGTTTTAAACACTGCAACAATCCTGATGTGTGAAACTCTCAGGAGAAGTAAACAACCTGAGAACTGACAAATACACTGAGTTTATTTTATTGAAATTGGTTCTGTTGGTCCAAACAGGCAGGTACAGCAAGAGGAGTTATTATACATATTTCAGGAATGTATAACTTTCCCAGGTCATGCAATGAAGTCACTGACAACTATAGGTACAATAGATTTGTGTGTAGTCCTACGGCTTGTGAATGTTCATACATTTCAATAATATTCCCAGATAATGGAGTCAGAGGAAGATCAATCCATTGCCAAATGTACTGCATCTTAATGAGACAACAGACAGAAATGGGCCCAATTAAAATGATTTAAAGCTAGTCATCGGTACAAATTTTGAATACTTGTATCTAGTAGTTATCACATCTGGGTTCACAAGAGACTCATGGAACTGAAAATTATGAACATCAATGACACGTTTTTCATTTCATATTTATAGTTAAGTTTTTACAGTCGGCATCTCTCCTCAGCATGATCATTTTCGCTGTGAAAGCCAAACAGTGCTAAATAAAATGTGTATTAAACATGAGTACATTAAAAATATTTTGTTTTTAATATATAGGGTAAACATGAGAAAAGGGTGTAATGCATATTCCTTATTTCCAATGTTTTAATATCGCTTAAATTATTTGATTTTGATCAAAACCGAAGACATGATGTCTTAACACTGCAAATCTGAAAAGATTTTTTTTTCTGCTCTTTTGCAAATACGTAACAATGTGGCATTAAAAAAAATCTATGAATTGATTGAACAATTTTATTTTCAATGTGGGTGTGTAATTTATAACTCTATCAGCGATCTCACACACACATTTCATCTTTCAGTGTACTGCTGTACTGATATGCCAGAGTAGTTCCTCTTCAGCTGAGGGAGGTTTTTGTACGGGTCTGTATCACTGTGTGAGTGGAGTATCATAGTACTGCTGACAGTAGTAATCTCCTGCATCTTCAGCCTGGACCCCACTGATTTTCAGCATGTAGCTGGTTCCAGATCCACTACCAGTGAACCGAGCTGGAGTCCCTGATGCTCTGATACTAGCTTTGTATACCAGGAGTTTAGGAGATTCTCCAGGTTTCTGCAGATACCAGGCTAGATATATGCTAACAGTGGAACTTGCCCTGCAGTTGAGAGTGACACTCCCTCCTACAGAGACAGACTCCACTGTAGGACTCTGAGTCAGGATTATGTCAGCCCTGGAGCCTGGGAATAAAACATACGGAATGAATCAAAATATTTTAACTTTAAAAACAGTGCAAACTAAAAGCCTGAAAATAAAACACAATTATAATTGAGTTAATCTCTAAAAAGTATGACTGTTCAATATCAAAAATGTAATAAAACTGTGTAAATGGATCCCTTCAGCAAGGCAAACACAGACTCTTACCATGAACAGAGAGAGCCAGTGTCCAGAGGAGGAGTCCCAGTGCAGCCATTCTTTCTACTGTATGTGTCAGAGACTCACAAAACACTAAGGTGTGTGAAGCTTTAACTCCTAAGACACAGGACTGTCCATCTATTAATACTGTAAGTGTGGAGCAGTGAGGCAGGGCAGATATGCAAATCTACTTCCTGTAAATAAATCAAGTCACACACTGTTACATGAGAGACTGAAGTGTGACCAACAGTGGGATGACAGAGGGCTGGATCTCAAACTGTCGTCTACTCTTTTAACAAAAACCAGAGTCTCCAGTAATGTTTCATATTAAATTTCTTTTTTAGCTATATCTTAAACAGCACACTTGTATTCCAATATATTTATGTTTCCTCATTTTGATATTTTAAGTATACTCAGTAAAGTTTAGAATGACATGAATGATGATTGACATGTCATTGCATGCGTGTTTAGTAATCTATACATTGTACATAGCGTGTTGGTCCAACTGTTACAATTACGATTAGCTTTGAGGTTTAAATATATGCCATAATATGAAGGGCGATTCAGCCTCTTTCCAGTACCATGATCCTGAGAATCAGCAGAGATGTTCGAGCAGTAAAGCAAATTATTAACATGCAGTACACTACAGTACTCAGCACAGCCAATGCTCTTTCAGTCAGAGATCTGAGCATGTGTGGAGCAGGTGCACTGTGACATCTCCACATCAGCAGGGCTGCTGTACTGTAGTGGAGTGTGCTTTACCAGCTTTATCTCTCATCAGCCATGGAATGAGGGAAACACCCTCTGCTGATAGAGCTGAAGTAGAGCTGTATCTACTGCTGATAGAGCTGAAGTAGAGGTGTATCTACTGCTGATAGAGCTGAAGTAGAGGTGTATCTACTGCTGATAGAGCTGAAGTAGAGCTGTATCTACTGCTGATAGAGCTGAAGTAGAGGTGTATCTACTGCTGATAGAGGTGTAGTAGAGCTGTATCTACTGCTGATAGAGCTGAAGTAGAGCTGTATCTACTGCTGATAGAACTGAAGTAGAGCTGTATCTACTGCTGATAGAGCTGAAGTAGAGGTGTATCTACTGCTGATAGAGCTGAAGTAGAGGTGTATCTACTGCTGATAGAGCTGAAGTAGAGGTGTATCTACTGCTGATAGAGCTGAAGTAGAGGTGTATCTACTGCTGATAGAGCTGAAGTAGAGGTGTATCTACTGCTGATAGAGCTGAAGTAGAGGTGTATCTACTGCTGATAGAGCTGAAGTAGAGGTGTATCTACTGCTGATAGAGGTGTAGTAGAGGTGTATCTACTGCTGATAGAGCTGAAGTAGAGGTGTATCTCCTGCTGATAGACCTGGAGCCAGAGCCTGCAGTGTCTTCATCATGTGTGTAAAGGGGAAAGGTGTTCAGAAGTCTTTCTGACTAAACATAACAAAGACATCAGTTTTATTTCTGAGGACTTGGAGAGTGAAGATCCTGAAACATTCATGATACTTCTCAAGAGTACCTCTGTACCTGTCTGGGGCTCAGAAATGGGGAGTTATGCAAACAGTTTCACTATGGTGCTTCAATTTGAAAGTATTCTGGCCATTACAATGTTCGTTCTTACCAACATATCATGCCACATATCATGTCAACTACATATTTTATGGATGTGACGTAGCAGTTCCTTTCATGAAGTTACTGAGCAGAGTACCTGGAATTAGTTTTCCAGCTTGTTCGGGGAGCTTTTATGTCACCACTCTCTCATTTTTTTTTTCTAAGTAAACTAAGTATTAAAATTGGCTGGAAGGGTCCTTTAGCCTTCAGGACAACATGGCTCTAACTCATGGAAATAAATGTGTCACTCCACATTTCCATAATTAGCGAGAGTATAAAATCAGACCAGAAATCATTCCTCAGCATGGAATCCAAGTAGTTCTACATAAAACATATAGGTCAGTTGTACATGTATATGTAAAAATATTGTTGTTTTTTTTTTCAAACAATGGAACAGAAATAAGTAAAAATTGTTCTTAGATAAATGTATGTTTTTGCTTAAAATGTTTCAATACCTCTCTGTGCATTTCATTTTGAATGCAAATAAAACAGAAAATTACAGTGCAACTGGTTTTGTAATGGATAATTTTTGTATATATTTGCGTGAACAATATGTAGCTGTATCAAAAGCTCACCCATATGTTTCAGTGTACTGCAGTGCTGTCATGCCAGAGTAGTTCCTCTTTAGCTGAGGGAGGTTTTTGTACAGGTCTGTATCACTGTGTGAGTGGAAACTCATTGTACTGCTGACAGTAGTAATCTCCTGCATCTTCAGCCTGGACTCCACTGATTTTCAGCATGAAGTTGGTTCCAGACCCACTACCAGTGAACCGAGCTGGAGTCCCTGATGCTCTGCTACTAGCACTGTGTATCAGGAGTTTAGGAGATTCTCCAGGTTTTTGCTGATACCAGGCTAGATATGAGCCAACACTAGAACTGGCCCTGCAGTTGAGAGTGACACTCCCTCCTACAGAGACAGACTCCACTGTAGGACTCTGAGTCAGGATGATGTCAGCCCTGGAGCCTGGGAATAAAACATACAGAATGAGTCAAAATACTCTAACTGTAAAACAGAACAAACTAAAAGCCTGAAAATAAAACAAAATTATTGTTGAGTTAATCTTGAAAAAGTATGACTGTTCAATATCAAAAATTTAATAAAAACAGTGTAAATGGGTCCCTTTAACAAGGAAAACAGAGACTCCTACCATGAACAGAGAGAGCCAGTGTCCAGAGGAGGAGTCCCAGTGCAGCCATTCTCTCTACTGTATGTGTCAGAGACTCACAAAACACTCAACTGTGTGAAGCTTTTAACTCCTAAGAAACAGGACTGTTCATCTATTAATACTGTAAGTGTGGAGTAGTGAGGCAGGGCAGATATGCAAATCCTCTTCCTGAAATCAAGTCAAGTCAAACACAGATGTGTCCTTGGTCTGAACAGAGGAGCATGAGAGGTCTTATACTGTGTTCTTCTGTTAATACACCAGCCCCAGTTTTCATTAGTATTACCAAATCAAACAGTGATGATCATGTCCCCATTTTTAGAGAGGGCGCTGTAATATTTTGAGCCACTTTCCTGTGTTGGTGTGGCTCTCCAATGGGATAAAGGTGCAGTTACTGTCCTTTTCCTCAAGGGGACTTCCATGGGACAGTACTCTACTGTCTTTGGCTACTGGAATTGTACCAAAGCTACTCAAGTATGGTACCCATATATTTATACATACAGAAACCATTTGCATGTTCTCTGTTATATTGTTAGTTACCTCAATGGCCTCATCTTGGCAAAAAACTGGTCTTCACAAAGGGACCTTGCATAAGATTAATAACCCATCGTATCATTCCATGTCAATGATTTTCACGGTTGTGTACAGCACACTTATGGTTTTTGACAGGGGTAGCAATCACATGCAGATTTAAAAAAGTGGCATATTTAGTTTATCGCAGTGGTGCTAATTAAGTAACGGACTGGAATGTAAGGTTTCAAAGTCTGAAGGTCAATCTAAGGCACTGGTTCCCACAGAGAGGGTCCGTGTCACCCTGGGGTGACCTGACAACTGGCCAGGGGTGCAGCTGAATCACTGTGACTCACAAAATAACTGCACAGTCCAGGAGACGAGTCCAGGATGGCATCCATGTTATTATGCTGAGAATTGTCCGGGTCACCTCGCTAATGACAGAGATGGAAAACAATGTAAATCTAACAATAAACTAAAGAAAGGTTAGGTACCTCTGAGAAGCCAGATGGGGTTAAGAGATCTTTCACCACGCTTATTTAACTTGGAATAGAAATGAGTGGTTGTACAACTATAGATCTGTGTTTTCATTTCCAGTCTACTGCAATTTGTATTTTGCTTGGGAATGTCAGTCATTTTCATTCATGACTGCTACTGTTTCTTATCCCGTTGTTTTTATCCCCACCTTCAACATTGTGTGTGCTGCGCTGTTGTTGTTGTTTGTGTGTTTGTTTTGTCTTGTCCTTTCTAAAATAAGAAAATAAATGTTGATCACAAAAAAACATGGCAGAGTTTATTTTTGTACACATAACAATATTCCTCAGATTTAAAAATTAGGAACTTCATTCAGAAGCTCAGTACAAAGCGTGCTGCAAAATTTACACTGTTGCTTTGTAAACAACCACAGAAGTACCCATGAAAACTAGCAATGGCTAGCTAATTAGGAATGTGATATTGTCACATGCTGGACTAATAAATACAGGCACAAATTTATAAACACAAACTGGCCACCGCTACACTATTTACAGGGTCATCGTGCAAGTGACGAAGTATGTCACCCGCTTGACTTATGTTAAACACTGACATTCACAGGTAATCATTTCAAGTTTTTATTTGCACAGAAGCATACAGAGCAAACGATTCTACTGTCTTAAGAGAGTAGAGCTCTGCCCTGGTAGTACCATCGTGGTGCAGCCACTAACTGCGGCACAGTGATTTTAGTGATGCAAGACAGCAGAGTACTGTCTGGAGGCTGCCCCCTAGTGGAGCAGTTCCTTTCATAAACTTACTGAGAAAGAAATGCTGGAATTCGCTTCAGCTTGTTCAGGGAACTTCTATGTCACCACTCTCTTGTTTACATTTTTGTCATGTTTTTTCCAAGTACACCAGGAAGTTAAATTGTCCTTTAATCTTCAGGACAACATCGCTCTGAGTCACGTAAATAAACGTGTCACACCAAGAGGATTTAGGACATTATCAGTAGAGAGGAAGAGTTAAAGGCTGAAGGAACACTTGTCCTAATGAACAGCTGCAAATTATAATTGTTGTGTGAGATAACATGTTGTTTTCTTTTGAATATTACAGCCACCCAGGAAAAAAGAAATTCACAGCAAAAGAAGACGCACACAGACCATTGAGAAATGTTGTGAGTTTATTTTATACAAAATGATTTGGTTGCTACAACAGAAGGTATAGTAAGAGGACTTAAATAAATACATATGTAAGGAAATACATATTTCATAAATAAAAAAACCTTTCTTTTATAAATCACACTGAAGTAATTAACAGTGTGTAGTCCTAACACTTACAAACAAATGTTTGTACTGAATGTTACAATACGAGTACAATATAAAGGAACCTGTAATGCGCACCAATGACTGAGTAGAACCAATTAAAATCAACATCAAGTTTATAGTCCAGTACAAAGTTTACATTACTAATTACTTGTGTCTAATAGCAACCAGAAATGAGATTTATGGAACTTACCTTAAAATGATGAAAATCCATGGCAAGTTTTCCATTTGATATGAACAAAACTTGTAAGTGTCACTCCTCAGTGTGGTACATTTTAGGTGTGAAAGCCAGATAGTGCTACAAAAAATATCTATGACATATCTATTACACATTTCAATGTAATTATGTAAAGTAAACATTTCAGAAAGGGCTGTGATATATATATATATATATCCTTTATTTTATATGATGTTGTTTTAACTGAAAATGAAAAAAAGGATTTATTTATTTTTTCTGCCAATAGGTAATAACATGGCAAAAAAATCTACAAAGTGACAGAACAGTTTCATTTTGCAATGGTTGGATGTGTGTGTATAATATAACTCTATCAGCCATCTCACACACACATATTTCATCTATCAGTTTACTGTTGTGCTGATATGCCAGAGTAGTTCCTCTTCAGCTGAGGGAGGTTTTTGTACAGGTCTGTATCACTGTGTGAGTGGATTGCTATAGCCCTGCTGACAGTAGTAATCTCCTGCATCTTCAGCCTGGACCCCACTGATTTTCAGCATGTAGCTGGATCCAGATCCACTACCAGTGAACCGAGCTGGAGTCCCTGATGCTCTGCTAGTAGCACCGTATACCAGGAGTTTAGGAGATTCTCCAGGTTTCTGCAGATACCAGGCTAGATATGAGCTTACACTAGAACTGGCCCTGCAGTTGAGAGTGACACTCCCTCCTACAGAGACCGACTCCACTGTAGGACTCTGAGTCAGGATGATGTCAGCCCTGGAACCTGGGAATAAAACATACAGAATGAGTCAATATACTCTAACTGTGAAAACACCACTTATTAGTGAGTTTATCATTAAAAAGCGTTTTCCAATTTTATAAATGTGATAAAAACTCTGTAAATTGATCTTACAAGGCAAACAGAGACTCTTACCATGAACAGAGAGAGCCAGTGTCCAGAGGAGGAGTCCCAGTGCAGCCATTCTCTATTCTGTGTGTGTCAGAGACTCACAAAACACTCAACTGTGTGAAGCTTTTAAACTGGACTGTCCATGTATTAATACTGTAAGTGTGGAGCAGTGAGGCAGAGCAGATATGCAAATCTTCTTCCTGTAAACAAATCAAGTCACACTCTGTTACATGAGAGACTGAAGTGTGACCAACAGTGGGATGACAGAGGGCTGGAACTCAAACTGTCATCTACATTGTTTAGACAAACTAGAGACTCCATTGATACGAGAGATTTAATTACTGTTTACTGTTTGAATCCTGAATAGCAAAATTAACGTATTTATCTCTCCCCATTTTGATATTTTGAGTATACTCAGTAAAGTTTAGAGGGAAACTGAATTCAGTGCATTTTTAATTTAAATTGGTTATGATGGTAATATCACTGTATGCATGTTTAATAAACTATTAACAGTTTAAGTAGGTCTGTTGACAAGATGACCAAGGGAAGCACAGGAGAGAGGGACTCACAGCCAGAGATGGAGAAGCAGCACCCAGTGCAGCATTTAGTTTACTTTTTTTTTCCTTTTTCCTTTGCACAAAAAGAAATGGTGCCCATATTTACCGTGGTTACTCGACACCAATAATAATAATAATAATAATACAACAATTTCAACAAAAGTAAACTGCAGAGATAACACACTGTTAACTCGAGGAAAAAAAAACAATAGAGAACACTATTTACAGTGGCAACACTTTTTGCAGGCTATGTCTCAGCAAGAACCCTTTGCACACAAAGACATTGGTTTTATTTCTGAGGACCTGGTAACCCCAGTATAGATTGTATTGTTTGCAATAAAATTTACCCAAGTGTTCTGATCTTCAAAATTCTCAATATTTGTCAGCAAAACATCAGACTCACCTTAATCAGTTAGAGACAAATTTACCCATTTTGACATTTATCTTGCCACATATCAAATTCTGCCATATATCACATTCTGCAGTTTCTCTATGGTGCTTCAGATTCTAAAACTAAACTCTGACTGAAACTATAAGTATTCTGGCCATTACAATGTCTGTTCTTTCCAACATATCATGCCACATATCATGTTGCTTACATATTTTATGGATGTGATGTAGAAGTTCCTTTCATGAAGTTACTGAGCAAAGTACCTGGAATTAGTTTTCCAGCTTGTTCGGGGAGCTTTTATGTCACCACTCTAAGTAAACTAAGTATTAAAATTGGCTGGAAGGGTCCTTTAGCCTTCAGGACAACATAGCTCTAACTCATGGAAATAAATGTGTCTCTCCACATTTCCATAATTAGTGAGAGTATAAAATCAGAGCAGAGATCCGAATGGCAAAAGAGCATTTAGGAAGGATCAGCAGGGAAGAAGAGTTAGAGGCTGAAGGAAGATGTGTCTAGATGAACAGCTGCAAATTATAATTGTTGTGTGAGATAACATGTGCTTATCTTTTTGAACATTACAACAATCCTGGAAAAACCAAACTCACAGCAAAAAAGAAGCAATCAGACCATTGAGAAATTTAGTGAGTTTATTTTACAAAAATTGATTCAGTTGATACAGCAAGAAGGTATAGTAAGAGGACTTACATAAATAAATATGTAAAGAAATGCATATTGCATAATTTAAAAAAAAAAACAAACATATAAACATATATTTTATTAATCATGCCGAAGTCGCTAACAGCTATACATGTGTAGTCCTGAGGTTTATAAATGTTTGTACGGTACGTTTGTGCTTGTCAACAGATCCTCTGTACCTGTCTGGAGCTCAGAGATGGGAGCTGTGCAAACAGCTCCAGCTGGAGCAAGCGAGGCTACGACTGGATTCCACTCTCATCCAAGAGTGTGACATGGCGTCTGTTCAAAGGAAGGGACAATGTGTTGTGAAGATGCGGTCCCAATATGGACTGTAAGTTGTTGGTATGAACTGGACTCAAGTACCCAAATTGGTCACTTGAATTATTTTGACATTTTTCAAACAATACATCACATTCTGTACTTTGACAATGGTGTTGCAAATGATCCAACTCCAAATGATCCAACTCTGAAAATGTTTTGACTTTTGTCGTATTTATTTAAGGGTGGCAGGAAGTAAACTTGACTGGAGGGAACCTTTAACCTCTGATTGGTCTGGATTGGTAAACAATTTTACCACACCTGATTTTTAAGAATTAGCCAGAGCATGGACCCAGGCCAGAGAACCAAAGAACGTTTTGGAAAGTAGCGGCAGGGAGGAAGAGATAAAGACATTACCGCAATCCTGATGTGTGAAACTCATGGGGAGAAAGAAACAATCAGAGCATTGACAAATACAATACGGGTATTTCATACAAATTAGATGTGGTCGGTACGATAGACAGATGTAGTAAGAGGATCACAAAATTCATATTTCAGAAACAAAAAAACTTCCACATTATGTCTGAATCACACTGAAGCGCTTAACAGATTTATTTGTGTCCTGTGGCTTGTAAACATTTGCATGTTTCAATAATATTGCTACATTATGGAATATGTTACATTGTAAAATTCATTGCAACTTTATGAGGTATTAATAAGCAAACAATAAGACCACTCCTTAACAGCCAACCACTTTAAATAAATTTTTTTACGAAGTTGAAAATATTAATGTATCTAATGGAAGCCACCGCTTAGCAGGAAAATCAAGAGATTCATATAACTTACCTGACCATGACGAACATCCTTAACATGTTTTCCATTTCATATTTATAAAGTTTGTATGATAAGGATCACTCCTCAGCATGGAATCCAAGTAGTTCTACATAAAACATATCGGTCAATTGTACATGTATATGTAAAAATATTGGTTTTTTTTTCAAACAATGGAACAGAAATAACTAAAAATTGTTCTTAGATAAATGTATGTTTTTGCTTAAAATGTTTTAATACCTCTCTGTGCATTTCATTTTGAATGCAAATAAAACAGAAAATTACAGTGCAACTGGTTTTGTAATGGATAATTTTTGTATATATTTGCGTGAACAATATGTAGATGTATCAAAAACTCACCCATATGTTTCAGTGTAGTGTAGTGCTGATATGCCAGAGTAGTTCCTCTTTAGTTGAGGGAGGTTTTTGTACGGGTCTGTATCACTGTGTGCGTGGATACTCATTGTACTGCTGACAGTAGTAATCTCCTGCATCTTCAGCCTGGACCCCACTGATTTTCAGCATGAAGTTTGTTCCAGATCCACTACCAGTGAACCGATCTGGAGTCCCTGATGCTCTGCTACTAGCATAGTATACCAGGAGTTTAGGAGATTCTCCAGGTTTCTGCAAATACCAGGCTATCCATTTGCTTACATCAGAACTGGCCCTGCAGATGAGAGTGACACTCCCTCCTACAGAGACAGACTCCACTGTAGGACTCTGAGTCAGAATTACGTCAGCCCTGGACCCTGGGAATAAAACACACAGTTAAAATACTCAAACTACGAATACAGGACAAACTAAAAGCCTGAAAATAAAACACAATTATTATTCAGTTAATCTCTAAAAAGTATGACTGTTCAAAATCAAAAAACTGTGTAAATGGATCCCTTTAACAAGGCAAAAACAGACTCTTACCATGAACAGAGAGAGCCAGTGTCCAGAGGAGGAGTCCCAGTGCAGCCATTCTCTCTACTGTATGTGTCAGAGACTCACAAAACACTCAACTGTGTGAAGCTTTCAACTCCTAAGAAACAGGACTGTTCATCTATTAATACTGTAAGTGTGGAGCAGTGAGGCAGGGCAGATATGCAAATCTACTTCCTGAAATCGTCAAGTCAAACACAGACGTGTCTTAGGTCTGAACAGAGGAGCAAGAGAGGTCTTATTCTGTGTTCTTCTGTTCATACACCAGCCGGAGTTTTCATAGGAATTACAAAACAAACAGTGATGATCGTATTGCACCATTTTTAGAGAGGGCACTGTAATATTTTAAGTTCTGTCCTGTGGTGGTTTTGTGCTCCACTGGCATAAAGGTGCAGTTACTGTCCTTCTCCACTAGGGGACATCCGTGGGACAGCACTCTACTGTCTTGGGCTCGTGGCATTGTACCAAAGCTGCTCAAATATGGTACCCAAATATTTATACATATAGAAACCATTCGCATGTTCTCTGTTATATTGTTGGTAACCTCAATGTCATCATCTTGTCAAAAAACTGGTTTTCACAAAGGGACCCTGCATAAGATTAATAACCCATAGCATCATTCTATTCTTTCTCTGTAGCTGCATTTCTCACCCTACCTCTGTCTCTCCCCAAGATCAATGTGAGTAGAAGTGGACACAAAGCATATCTTACACATTCACAAATGTAGACATAGCAAGTGCTCCTCAAATTTAGATTAGGAACTTCATTCGGTAGCTAAGTACACAGCATGCTGCAAACTATACACTCTGACTCGTAAACAACCATGGAAGTACCCATGAAAACTAGGAATGGCTAGCTAAGAATGTAACAGCATATCTTCACATGCTATAATAATAAACACAGACAAGTATTAGCCATATATTAGCCTCTGCTACTCTATTTACAGCGTCAATGTGCAAGTGATGGAGCATGTCACCCGCTTCACTTATGTTAAACACTGATATTCAGAGGTAATCATTTCGAGTTTGTAGTGACACGAAAGCATAGAGACCAAACGATTCAACTGTTTGAGGAGAGCAGAGCTCACGTGCGGTAGTCCCATGATGGAGCATCCTCTAACGGCTGCATAATTCGAGTGGCTCGAGACAGTAGAGTGCTGTCTGAAGGCAGTCCCCTAGTGGAGCAGGACAGTAACTACACCTTCATGCCAGAGCTGCACCACACCACCACAGGACAGTACACAAAATGACACAGCACCTCATGTATCTGACTGAAGACTGTTTGAAAGTATGAGTATTCTGGTCATTCTAATTTTTTGCTCTTTCCAACATATCGTCAGATTTTAATGCAAATTTTACAGATGTGATGTAGCAGTTCTTGTCATGAAGTCACTGGGTTATTACCTAGAGTATAAAACCAGAACAGAGAACCAAAGGGAAAAAGCGTGTTGAGGAAAGTAGCAGCAGGGAGGAAGAGTTAAAGATTAAAGGGACACTTGCTCATATGGACAGCTGTACATTATAATTGTTGTGTGAACATTTGTATGATTGTTTTTAAACATAACGATGTATGAATCTCACAAGAAAAAAATTAACAATCAGACCATTAAGAAATTCAGTGAGTTTATTCGATTTAATTTAAATTGGTTTCTACAACAAGAAAGTTCAGTGAGAGGACTTACATAGACACATATTTCATAAATAAAATGCTTTCCTATATTTCATTAATCACACTGAAGTCACTCACATCTATATGTGTGTGGTCCTAAGGTTTATAAATGTGTGTATCGTATGTTTCAATAATATTGAGTCTATTGAGCATGTGTAATATTTACAATGATATGGAGTCTATGTAACATGTTCAAATCACTGCAACTTCATGAGTTATTAAGGAGACAATAAGCAGAAGTAGAACAAATTAAAATCGGTCAGAGCCAGTCTCCAGTACAAAGTTTATAATACTAAATAATTATATCAAACAGTACTCAGCACTTGTTCAGACAGATAAGACATTCATGGCACCTCCCTTGAAATGATTAAAATCCGTGACACGGATTTTTTTCTACGGATTTTTTTTTCTATTTCATATCAAGCATGTAAAGTGAGAATCAGTCCTTAATGTGATTCATTTTAGCTCTGAAAGACAAACAGTGCTGCGTAAAATGTATATTATATGTGAATGTGTTGAAAAAGGTTTTTATAATTGCTTCATTGTAAATATACACAAAAATACTTCAGAAAAGGTTGTTATATATGCTTTATTTCCAGTGTTTCCAAGATTTCTCATGAAATATGAACAATTTCAGATTTCTGAAAAATCTAAAAGGTTTTTCATTTCTTATTTTAATATGTAATAGCATGGCAATATAATATATTAAATGAGTGTGTTATTTTATTTTGCAATGGTTAGATATGTGTGTATAATATGTAACTTTATCAGCAATCTTACACACATATTTCATCATTCAGTGCAATGTTTTGCTGACATGCCAGAGTAGTTCCTCTTCAGCTGAGGGAGGTTTTTGTACGGGTCTGTATCACTGTGTGAGTGGAGTGCTATAGCCCTGCTGACAGTAGTAATCTCCTGCATCTTCAGCCTGGACCCCACTGATTTTCAGCATGAAGTCGGTCCCAAACCCACTACCAGTGAACCGAGCTGGAGTCCCTGATGCTCTGTTACTAGCATCGTATACCAGGAGTTTAGGAGATTCTCCAGGTTTCTGCAGATACCAAGCTAGATTACTGAACACACTAGAACTGGCCCTGCAGTTGAGAGTGACACTCCCTCCTACAGAGACAGACTCCACTGTAGGACTCTGAGTCAGTACAATGTCAGCCCTGGAACCTGGGAATAAAACACATAATATACGAAACTAACTAAAAGACTGAGAACAAAACACAATTATGAGTTTATCACCAAATGCACAACTGTCCAATATTATGAATGTGTAAAACTCTGTACATGGTCTTATTGACAAGGCAAAAACAGACTCTTACCATGAACAGAGAGAGCCAGTGTCCAGAGGAGGAGTCCCAGTGCAGCCATTCTCTATTCTGTGTGTGTCAGAGACTCACAAAACACTCAACTGTGTGAAGTGTTTAACTCCTAAGAAACAGGACTGTCCATCTATTAATACTGTAAGTGTGGAGCAGTGAGGCAGGACAGATATGCAAATCTCTTTCCTGTTAAACACAGACGTGTCTTTGGTCTGAACAGGGGGACTAGAAGTTCTCAGATATTATTTGTATTAATACAGCAAAAAATGAACATCACACCATATAATCAAGAACAACACCACAGGTATAACATCATCCAAGCGCTGTGTGGCACACCTCACAAGGAAATAATGAAAGCTAAATGGCTTACATGAACACTTCTGGTATAAAGTGAATCTACAGTGAGCTTCAAATGAACTCTCTCTCCAGAGGAAAGGGTAACCAATCTTCAGGGCTCAGGCTCCAGTAGTGCTCTGCCTTCTCTACAAAGGAGTAGATGACTGTGATCTCACCTGCTGCACTTGAGTGTGATAATATGGCCATATGTGAAGATAATATGGTCTTCACAAAGGGACTTTGTATAAGTTTAATAACCCATAGTATCATTCTATGTCAATGATTTTCACGGTTGTGTACAGCACACTTATGGTTTTTGACAGGGGTAGCAATCACATGCAGATTTAAAAAAGTGGCATATTTAGTTTATCGCAGTGGTGCTAATTAAGTAATGGACTGGAATATAAGGTTTCAAAGTCTGAAGGTCGATCTAAGGCACTGGTTCCCACAGAAAGGGTCCGTGTCACCCTGGGGTGACCTGACAACTGGCCAGGGGTGCAGCTGAATCACTGTGACTCACAAAATAATTGCACAGTCCAGGAGACGAGTCCAGGATGGCATCCATGTTATTATGCTGAGAGATGTCCGGCTCACCTAGCTAATGACAGAGATGGAAAACAATGTAAATCTAACATTAAACTAAAGAAAGGTTAGATACCTCTGAGAAGCCAGATGGGGTTAAGAGATCTTTCACCACGCTTATTTAACTTGGAATAGAAATGAGTGGTTGTACAACTATAGATCTGTGTTTTCATTTCCAGTCTACTGCAATTTGTATTTTGCTTGGGAATGTCAGTCATTTTCATTCATGACTGCTACTGTTTCTTATCCCGTTGTTTTTATCCCCACCTTCAACATTGTGTGTGATGCGCTGTTGTTGTTGTTTGTGTGTTTGTTTTGTCTTGTCCTTTCTAAAATAAGAAAATAAATGTTGATCAAAAAAAAACATGGCAAAGTTTATTTTCCTACACATAACAAGTATTCCTCAGATTTAAAAATTAGGAACTTCATTCAGAAGCTCAGTACAAAGCGTGCTGCAAATTTTACACTGATTTGTAAACAACCATGGAAGTACCCATGAAAACTAGCAATGGCTAGCTAATTAGGAATGTGATATCGTCACATGCTGGACTAATAAATACAGACACAAAGTAATAGACACAAAATGGCCACCGCTGCACTATTTACAGGGTCATTGTGTGAGTGACGATGTAGTCACCCGTTTGACTTATGTTAAACACTGACATTCAGAGGTAATCATTTCAAGTTTTATTTGCACAGAAGCATATAGAGCAAATGATTCTACTGTCTTAAGAGAGTAGAGCTCTCCCCAGTAGTACCATAATGGTGCAGCCACGAAATGCTGCACAGTGAGTTTAGTGATTCAAGACAGCAGAGTACTGTCCGGAGGCTGCCCCCTAGTGGAGCAGTTCCTTTCATAAACTTACTGAGAAAGAAATGCTGGAATTAGCTCCAGCTTGTTCAGTGAACTTCTATGTCACCATTCTCTTGTTTCCTTTTTTGTCATGTTTTTTCCAAGTACACCAGGAAGTAAAATTGTCCTTTAACCTTCAGGACAACATAGCTCTGAGTCACGTAAATAAACGTGTCACACCAAGAGGATTTAGGACATTATCAGTAGAGAGGAAGAGTTAAAGGCTGAAGGAACACTTGTCCTAATGAACAGCTGCAAATAACAATTGTTGTGTGAGATAACATGTGGTTTTCTTTTGAATATTACAGCCATCCAGAAAAGAAGGAACTCAAAGCAAAAGAAGAAGCACACAGACCATTGAGAAATGTTGTGAGTTTATTTTATACAAAATGATTTGGTTGCTACAACAGAAGGTATAGTAAGAGGATTTAAATAAATACATATGTAAGGAAATACATATTTCACAAATAAAAAAACCTTTCTTTTATAAATCACACTGAAGTCATTAACAGTGTGTAGTCCTAACACAAATGTTTGTACTGAATGTTACAATACTAGTACAATATAAAGGAACCTGTAATGCGCACCAATGACTGAGTAGAACCAATTAAAATCAACAGCAAGTTTATAGTCCAGTACAAAGTTTACATTACTAATTACTTGTGTCTAATAGCAACCAGAAATGAGATTTATGGAACTTACCTTAAAATTATGAAAATCCATGCTAAGTTTTCCATTTCATATTCACAAAACTTGTAAGTGTCACTCCTCAGTGTGGTACATTTTAGGTGTGAAAGCCAGATAGTGCTACAAAAAATATCTATTACATATCTATTACACATTTCAATGTAATTATGTAAAGTAAACATTTCAGAAACAATGTTTATATATATATATATATATCCTTTATTTTAGGCGATTTTGTTTTAACTGAAAATGAAAAACAGATTTATTTATTTTTTCTGCCAATAGGTAATAACACGGCAATAAAATCTACAAAGTGACTGAACAGTTTCATTTTGCAATGTTTTGATGTGTGTGTGTAATATGTAACTCTATCAGTGATCTCACACACACACACTTCATCTTTCAGTTTACTGTTGAGCTGATATGCCAGAGTAGTTCCTCTTCAGCTGAGGGAGGTTTTTGTACGGGTCTGTATCACTGTGTGAGTGGAAACTCATTGTACTGCTGACAGTAGTAATCTCCTGCATCTTCAGCCTGGACCCCACTGATTTTCAGCATGAAGTTGTTTCCAGATGCACTACCAGTGAACCGAGCTGGAGTCCCCGATGCTCTGCTACTAGCATCGTATACCAGGAGTTTAGGAGATTCTCCAGGTTTCTGCAGATACCAGGCTAGATTATTATTCATGTTAGAACTGGCCCTGCAGTTGAGAGTGACACTCCCTCCTGCAGAGACAGACTCCACTGTAGGACTCTGAGTCAGGATGATGTCAGCCCTGGACCCTGGGAATAAAACATACAGAATGAGTCAATATACTCTAACTGTGAAAAAATCACAAACTAAAAGATTGAAAATAATTTTAATGATAAACTCACAATTATTTGTAAGTTTATCATTAAAAAGCGTTTTCCAATTTTATAAATGTGATAAAAACTCTGTAAATTGATCTTACAAGGCAAACAGAGACTCTTACCATGAACAGAGAGAGCCAGTGTCCAGAGGAGGAGTCCCAGTGCAGCCATTCTCTCTACTGTATGTGTCAGAGACTCACAAAACATTCAACTGTGTGAAGGGTTTAACTCCTAAGAAACAGGACTGTCCATCTATTAATACTGTAAGTGTGGAGCAGTGAGGCAGGACAGATATGCAAATCTTCTTCCTGTAAATAAATCAAGTCACACTCTGTTACATGAGAGACTGAAGTGTGACCAACAGTGGGATGACAGAGGGCTGGATCTCAAACTGTTGTCTACATTGTTTAGACAAACTAGAGACTCCATTGATACGAGAGATTTAATTACTGTTTACTGTTTGAATCCTGAATAGCAAAATTAACGTATTTATCTCTCCCCATTTTGATATTTTGAGTATACTCAGTAAAGTTTAGAGGGAAACTGAATTCAGTGCATTTTTAATTTAAATTGGTTATGATGGTAATATCACTGTATGCATGTTTAATAAACTATTAACAGTTTAAGTAGGTCTGTTGACAAGATGACCAAGGGAAGCACAGGAGAGAGGGACTCACAGCCAGAGATGGAGAAGCAGCACCCAGCGCAGCATTTATTTTACTTTTTTTTTCCTTTTTCCTTTGCACAAAAAGAAATGGTGCCCATATTTACCGTGGTTACTCGAAACCAGTAATAATAACAATCATAATAATAATTATAATTATAATAATAAAACAATTTCAACAAAAGAAAACTACAGAGATAACACACTGTTAACTCGAGGAAAAAAAAAAAACTATAGAGAACACTATTTACAGTGGCAACACTTTTTGCAGGCTATGTCTCAGCAAGAACCCTTTGCACACAAAGACATTGGTTTTATTTCTGAGGACCTGGTAACCCCAGTATAGATTGTATTGTTTGCAATAAAATTTACCCAAGTGTTCTGATCTTCAAAATTCTCAATATTTGTCAGCAAAACATCAGACTCACCTTAATCAGTTAGAGACAAATTTACCCATTTTGACATTTATCTTGCCACATATCAAATTCTGCCATATATCACATTGTGCAGTTTCTCTATGGTGCTTCAAATTCTAAAACTGAACTCTGACTGAAACTATAAGTATTCTGGCCACTACAATGTCTGTTCTTTCCAACATATCATGCCACATATCATGTCACCTACATATATTATGGATGTGACGTAGCAGTTCCTTTCATGAAGTTACGGAGCAGAGTACCTGGAATTTGTTTTCCAGCTTGTTCGGGGAGCTTTTATGTCACCACTCTCTCATTTTTTTTTTCCAAGTAAACTTAGTATTAAAATTGGCTGGAGGGGTCCTTTAGCCTTCAGGACAACATGGCTCTAACTCATGGAAATAAATGTGTCACTCCACATTTCCATAATTAGTGAGAGTATAAAATCAGACCAGAGATCTGAATGGCAAAAGAGCATTTAGGAAGGATCAGCAGGGAAGAAGAGTTAAGGCTGAAGGAAGATGTGTCTAGATGAACAGCTGCAAATTATAATTGTTGTGTGAGATAACATGTGCTTATCTTTTTGAACATTACAACAATCCTGGAAAAACCAAACTCACAGCAAAAAAGAAGCAATCAGACCATTGAGAAATTTAGTGAGTTTATTTTACACAAATTTATTCAGTTGATACAGCAAGACGGTATAGTAAGAGGACTTACATAAATAAATATGTAAGGAAATGCATATTGCATAATTGAAAAAAAAACAAACATATAAACATATATTTTATTAATCATGCCGAAGTCGCTAACAGATATACATGTGTAGTCCTGTGGTTTATAAATGTTTGTACTGTACGTTTGTGCTTGTCAACAGATCCTCTGTACCTGTCTGGAGCTCAGAGATGGGAAGCTGTGCAAACAGCTCCAGCTGGAGCAAGCGAGGCTACGACTGGATTCCACTCACATCCAAGAGTGTGACATGGCGTCTGTTCAAAGGAAGGGACAATGTGTTGTGAAGATGCGGTCCCAATATGGACTGTAAGTTGTTGGTATGAACTGGACCCAAGTACCACAAATTGGTCACTTGACTTATTTTGATATTTTTCAAACAGTATATCACATTCTGTACTTTGACAGTGGTGTTGCAAATGATCCAACTCTGAAAATATTTTGACTTTTGTTGTATTTATTTAAGGGTGGCAGGAAGTAAACTTGAGTGGAGGGAACTTTTAACCTCTGATTGGTCTGGATTGGTAAACAATTTTGCCAAACCTGATTTTTTAAGAATTAGCCAGAGCATGAACGCAGGCCAGAGAACCAAAGAACATTTAGGAAAGTAGCGGCAGGGAGATAAAGGACATTACCGCAATCCTGATGTGTGAAACTCATGGGGAGAAAGAAACAATCAGAGCATTGAAAAATACTTTACGGGTATTTCATACAAATTAGATGTGGTCGGTAAGATAGACAGATGTAGTAAGAGGATCACAAAATTCGTATTTCAGAAATAAAAACTTCCACACTATGTCTGAATCACACTGAAGTGATAAACAGATTTATTTGTGTTGTCCTGTGGCTTGTAAACATTTGCATGTTTCAATAATATTGCTACATTATGGAATATGTTACATTGTAAAATTTATTGCAACTTTATGAGGTATTAATAAGCAAACAATAACACCACTCCTTAACAGCCAACCACTTTAAATAAATTTTTTTACAAAGTTGAAAATATGAATGTATCTAATGGAAGCCACCGCTTAGCAGGAAAATCAAGAGATTCATATAACTTACCTGACCATGACAAACATCCTTAACATGTTTTCCATTTCATATTTATAAAGTTTGTATGATAAGGATCACTCCTCAGCATGGAATCCAAGTAGTTCTACATAAAACATATAGGTCAATTGTACATGTATATGTAAAAATATTGTTTTTTTTTTTTTCAAACAATGGAACAGAAATAACTAAAAATTGTTCTTAGATAAATGTATGTTTTTACTTAAAATGTTTCAATACCTCTCTGTGCATTTCATTTTGAATGCAAATAAAACAGAAAATTACAGTGCAACTGGTTTTGTAATGGATAATTTTTGTATATATTTGCGTGAACAATATGTAGCTGCATCAAAAACTCACCCATATGTTTCAGTGTACTGCAGTGCTGTCATGCCAGATTAGTTCCTCTTCAGCTGAGGGAGGTTTTTGTACGGGTCTGTATCACTGTGTGAGTGGAGTGCTATCGTGCTTCTGACAGTAGTAATCTCCTGCATCTTCAGCCTGGACCCCACTGATTTTCAGCATGAAGTTGGTTCCAGATCCACTACCAGTGAACCGATCTGGAGTCCCTGATGCTCTGCTACTAGCACTGTGTATCAGGAGTTTAGGAGATTCTCCAGGTTTCTGCAAATACCAGGCTATCCATTTGCTTACACTGGAACTGGCTCTGCAGTTGAGAGTGACACTCCCTCCTACAGAGACAGACTCCACTGTAGGACTCTGAGTCAGAATTACGTCAGCCCTGGACCCTGGGAATAAAACACACAGTTAAAATACTCAAACTACGAATACAGGACAAACTAAAAGCCTGAAAATAAAACACAATTATTATACAGTTAATCTCTAAAAAGTATGACTGTTCAAAATCAAAAAACTGTGTAAATGGATCCCTTTAACAATGCAAAAACAGACTCTTACCATGAACAGAGAGAGCCAGTGTCCAGAGGAGGAGTCCCAGTGCAGCCATTCTCTCTACTGTATGTGTCAGAGACTCACAAAACACTCAACTGTGTGAAGCGTTTAACTCCTAAGAAACAGGACTGTCCATCTATTAATACTGTAAGTGCGGAGCAGTGAGGCAGGACAGATATGCAAATCTACTTCCTGAAATCGTCAAGTCAAACACAGACGTGTCTTAGGTCTGAACAGAGGAGCAAGAGAGGTCTTATTCTGTGTTCTTCTGTTCATACACCAGCCGGAGTTTTCATAGGAATTACAAAACAAACAGTGATGATCGTATTGCACCATTTTTAGAGAGGGCACTGTAATATTTTAAGTTCTGTCCTGTGGTGGTTTTGTGCTCCACTGGCATAAAGGTGCAGTTACTGTCCTGCTCCACTAGGGGACATCCGTGGGACAGCACTCTACTGTCTTGGGCTCGTGGCATTGTACCAAAGCTGCTCAAATATGGTACCCAAATATTTATACATATAGAAACCATTCGCATGTTCTCTGTTATATTGTTGGTAACCTCAATGTCATCATCTTGTCAAAAAACTGGTTTTCACAAAGGGACCCTGCATAAGATTAATAACCCATAGCATCATTCTATTCTTTCTCTGTAGCTGCATTTCTCACCCTACCTCTGTCTCTCCCCAAGATCAATGTGAGTAGAAGTGGACACAAAGCATATCTTACACATTCACAAATGTAGACATAGGAAGTGCTCCTCAGATTTAGATTAGGAACTTCATTCGGCAGCTAAGTACACAGCATGCTGCAAACTATACACTCTGACTCGTAAACAACCATGGAAGTACCCATCAAAACTAGGAATGGCTAGCTAAGAATGTAACAGCATATCTTCACATGCTATAATAATAAACACAGACAAGTATTAGCCATATATTAGCCTCTGCTACTCTATTTACAGCGTCAATGTGCAAGTGATGGAGCATGTCACCCGCTTGACTTATGTTAAACACTGATATTCAGAGGAAATCATTTCGAGTTTGTAGTGACACGAAAGCATAGAGACCAAACGATTCAACTGTTTGAGGAGAGCAGAGCTCACGTGTGGTAGTCCCATAATGGAGCATCCTCTAACGGCTGCATAATTCGAGTGGCCCGAGACAGTAGAGTGCTGTCTGAAGGCAGTCCCCTAGTGGAGCAGGACAGTACCTACACCTTCATGCCAGAGCTGCACCACACCACCACAGGACAGTACACAAAATGACACAGCACCTCATGTATCTGACTGAAGACTGTTTGAAAGTACGAGTATTCTGGTCATTCTAATTTTTTACTCTTTCCAACATATCGTCAGATTTTAATGCAAATTTTACAGATGTGATGTAGCAGTTCTTGTCATAAAGTCACTGGGTTATTACCTAGAGTATAAAACCAGAACAGAGAACCAAAGGGCTAAAGCGTGTTGAGGAAAGTAGCAGCAGGGAGGGAGAGTTAAAGGTTAAAGGGACACTTGTTCATATGGACAGCTGTACATTATAATTGTTGTGTGAACATTTGTATGATTGTTTTTAAACATAACTACAATCCTGATATTCAATAATATTGAGTCTATACAGCATGTGTAATATTTACAATGATATGGAGTCTATGTAACACGTTCAAATCACTGCATCTTCATGAGTTATTGAGGAGACAATAAGCAGAAGTAGAACAAATTAAAATCGGTCAGAGCCAGTCTCCAGTACAAACTTTATAACACTAAATAATTATATCAAACAGAACTCAGCACTTGTTCAGACAGACAAGAGATTCATGGCACTTCCCTTGAAATGATTAAAATCCGTGACAGGTTTTCTATTTCATATCAAGCATGTGAAATTAGAATCAGTCCTTAATGTGATTCCTTTTAGCTCTGAAAGACAAACAGTGCTGCGTAAAATGTGTATTATATATGAATGTGTTGAAAAAGGTTTTTGTAATTCCTTCATTGTAAATATACACAAAAATACTTCAGAAAAGGTTGTTATATATTCCTTATTTACAGTGTTTTTATATCGTTTAAATGATTTCATTTTGATTGAAAACAAAGATTTCTCATGAAATATGAACAATTTCAGATTTCTGAAAAATCTAAAAGGTTTTTCATTTCTTATTTTAATATGTAATAAAATGGCAATATAATACATTAAATGAGTGTGTTATTTTATTTTGCAATGGTTAGATATGTGTGTATAATATGTAACTTTATCAGCAATCTTACACACATATTTCATTGTTCAGTGCAATGCTGACATGCCAGAGTAGTTCCTCTTCAGATGGGGGAGGTTTTTGTACGGGTCTGTATCACTGTGTGAGTGGATTGCTATAGCCCTGCTGACAGTAGTAATCTCCTGCATCTTCAGCCTGGACCCCGTTGATTTTCAGCATGAAGTCGGTCCCAAACCCACTACCAGTGAACCGAGCTGGAGTCCCTGATACTCTGCTACTGGCATCATATACCAGGAGTTTAGGAGATTCTCCAGGTTTCTGCAGATACCAGGCTAGATTACTGTACACACTAGAACTGGCCCTGCAGTTGAGAGTGACACTCCCTCCTACAGAGACAGACTCCACTGTAGGACTCTGAGTCAGTACGATGTCAGCCCTGGAACCTGGGAATAAAACACATAATATACGAAACTAACTAAAAGACTGAGAACAAAACACAATTATGAGTTTATCACCAAATGCACAACTGTCCAATTTTATGAATGTGTAAAACTCTGTACATGGTCTTATTGACAAGGCAAAAACAGACTCTTACCATGAACAGAGAGAGCCAGTGTCCAGAGGAGGAGCCCCAGTGCAGCCATTCTCTATTCTGTGTGTGTCAGAGACTCACAAAACACTCAACTGTGTGAAGTGTTTAACTCCTAAGAAACAGGACTGTCCATCTATTAATACTGTAAGTGTGGAGCAGTGAGGCAGGGCAGATATGCAAATCTCTTTCCTGTTAAACACAGATGTGTCTTTGGTCTGAACAGGGGGACCAGAAGTTCTCAGATATTATTTGTATTAATACAGCAAGAAATGAACATCACACCATATAATCAAGAACAACACCACAGGTATAACATCATCCAAGCGCTGTGTGACACACCTCACAAGGAAATAATGAAAGCTAAATGGCTTACATGAACACTTCTGGTATAAAGTGAATCTACAGTGAGCTTCAAATGAACTCTCTCTCCAGAGGAAAGGGTAACCAATCTTCAGGGCTCAGGCTACAGTAGTGCTCTGCCTTCTCTCCAAAGGAGTAGATGACTGTGATCTCACCTGCTGCACTTGAGTGTGATAATATGGACACATTTGAATGGGGTTTGGAGATGTGGCTCAGAGGCCTGGAAACCTCAGAACTTTGTAATGGGATGTTTAATGACCATAGTGAATGAGGGCTGTGTATGCAAACATAGTGTCAATGTGACTGCAATAGGGTATTGATTTTTACATTGCATCCTGAGGGAGACACTGCCACCTACTGGCCCATGACAATATCACATCCACCAGCTTCTTGGATTTCCCAGGTTTCCCCTTCAAGCACGAACAGAGAATAATCCTTTTTTGGGGGCAGTATGATTTCATAGAAAGTAATGAAAACAAATGTATACTATGTTTCTACTCTGTGCATTTCCTTTTCAAAGTTAGGCTTTGGAGTTTCATTATACTCTTTGCCAAAACTGCAGTGTTAATGAATCAGTAGGTAGAGGATTATGGGATTGTGGTGGGGTAATTATAAAAAAAAACTGAACAGTATCCAGACATACTGGCTGATGTATTTACCACATTTAAAATGAGATAAAATTTGGTCTCTTCTTGCCAGCACAGCATGCACACAATGTATAAATAAACCTTAGAAGAGGATAAGATTAAATTGCAATTGTATAATCTCTATATGAAATGGATACTATGACTGTAAATGAAAATACAGTTTACATGTTTTAAAAATCAGCTTGCAGTCACAATATTCATTATTGTATCTTAATATTCCTGTAGTATACTCATATGTCTGTGTGCAGACCACCATTGTCTCTGAGGTAAAGCCTGTGTTGTTGTCTTATTTCCATAATGAATTAGTTTTTGAGGGGCATATTTAGGTTTCTCAGGAGAAGTTGTGCACAGAGCTGATCAGGGGCTGTGCCGTTAGATTTTAATCTTGCTTCATAAAGTCACTTTCATATGGAGACTCCCAGACCTCTCCACACACACACACAGACACAGACACAGACACACACACACACACACACACACTCAAGCAGAGAGCAAGAGGCAAGACTGGCCACTTTGAGTTCATGTGTAATGATCAAAATACAGTGTAAATACTGCATGTCATTACAACTGTATGGGGTGAATGAGGATTCCACACTGTGAACATACTGCTGACCTACAGACTGGTTCTGCTGCCTGAGTTCCTAAACTTATGAACCTGCACTGTTGAAGAGCTGTAAGTAATGTCCTGTATCTTCAGCATGGGGAATCAGGGCAAAATCTTAGAGTGAAAATCCCACATTCAGAAAGCCATGATTTTATGAATTTCTCAGGGTTCTGACAGCACTAGACATTAAATGACAGACTTGATTAAATGATAGATATGATTAAAACTGTCCATTTTCCTGACCCTGCTTTCCATTTTTATATTTAACACATCATGCCATTTACAGGAAGCCCACCAATCAGCTGTTACTTCCATTTTACAGATAAATCAAATTTAGATACATAAACATATGAATAATCTTACATGGGAGTAAATTGTAATTTATGAAGAAAAATAGAAGAAGTAAATACAGGTACATTTTGAATTAATAATATTGTTATTAAATAAATTAAATAATATTGTTATTATAATTTTGTTATTGTACTTATAATATTGTTTCTTCTTGGTTTGATTTTATATAAACATGAAACTTAAAACATACAAATTGCATCTTATTGAACAATAATAAGCAAGTATTTCATGACAATTCTTTTGTAATCTCAAAATAGTTATGAATACATGGGATGCACGTGCAAGTTTTGTACATCATGATATTGTGACTGTTATCAAACTTACATGTGTTTTGTACCTCAGGATAGTTACCTCAGGATAGTTCCTCTTCAGCTAAGGGAGGTTTTTGTACGGGTCTGTATCACTGTGTGAGTGGACGCTCATTCCATTGCTGACAGTAGTAATCTCCTGCATCTTCAGTCTGGACCCCACTGATTTTCAGCATGAAGTTGGTTCCAGATCCACCATCAGTGAACCGAGCTGGAGTCCCTGATACTCTGCTACCCACACTGGAGAACAGGAGTTTAGGAGATTCTCCAGGTTTCTGCTGATACCAGGCTAGATATATGCCAACACTAGAACTGGCCCTGCAGTTGAGAGTGACACTCCCTCCTACAGAGACAGACTCCACTGTAGGACTCTGAGTCAGGATGATGTCAGCCCTGGACCCTGGGATTAAAACATTAAGAATGAGTCAATGTACTCTAACTGTGAAAACACCACAAACTAAAAGATTAAAAATAATTTTAATGATAAACTCACAATTATTAGTGAGTTTATAATTAAAAAGCATTTTAAAATATTATAAATGTGATAAAAACTCTGTAAATTGATCTTATTGACAGACAAACAGAGACTCTTACCATGAACAGAGAGAGCCAGTGTCCAGAGGAGCAGTCCCAGTGCAGCCATTCTCTCTACTGTATGTGTCAGAGACTCACAAAACACTCAACTGTGTGAAGCGTTTAACTCCTAAGAAACAGGACTGTCCAACTATTAATACTGTAAGTGTGGAGCAGTGAGGCAGGGCAGATATGCAAATCTTCTTTCTGAAAACAAATCAAGTCACAGTCTGTTACATGAGAGACTGAACTGTGACCAACAGTGGGATGACAGTGGGCTGGAACTCAAACTGTCGTCTACATTGTTTACACAAACCAGAATTTCCATCGATATGAGAGATTAAATTACTGTTTTACTGAATCCTAAATAGCAAAATTTAATCCCAACATATTTATCTATCCCCATTTTGATATTTTGAGTATACTCAGTATATTTATTTTTATTTATTTTGGTTATGAATGGAATATCAGTGTATGCATGTGTAATAAACTTTCAGCAGTTTAAGTAGCTCATTGGTCGTTGGTCATGGGTGATTCAGCCTCTTCCCAGTACCATGATCCTGAGAATCAGCAGAGATGCTAGAGCAGAAAAGCATATTATTAACATGCAGTACACTACAGTACTCAGCACAGCCAATGCTCTTTCAGTCAGAGATCTGAGCATGTGTGGAGCAGGTGCACTGTGACATCTCCACATCAGCAGGGCTGCTGTACTGTAGTGGAGTGTGCTTTACCAGCTTTATCTCTCATCAGCCATGGAATGAGGGAAACACCCTCTGCTGATAGAGCTGAAGTAGAGGTGTATCTACTGCTGATAGAGCTGAAGTAGAGGTGTATCTACTGCTGATAGAGCTGAAGTAGAGGTGTATCTACTGCTGATAGAGCTGAAGTAGAGCTGTATCTACTGCTGATAGTGCTGAAGTAGAGGTGTATCTACTGCTGATAGAGCTGAAGTAGAGGTGTATCTACTGCTGATAGAGCTGAAGTAGAGGTGTATCTACTGCTGATAGAGCTGAAGTAGAGGTGTATCTACTGCTGATAGAGCTGAAGTAGAGGTGTATCTACTGCTGATAGTGCTGAAGTAGAGGTGTATCTACTGCTGATAGAGCTGAAGTAGAGGTGTATCTACTGCTGATAGAGCTGAAGTAGAGGTGTATCTACTGCTGATAGAGCTGAAGTAGAGGTGTATCTACTGCTGATAGAGCTGAAGTAGAGGTGTATCTACTGCTGATAGAGCTGAAGTAGAGGTGTATCTACTGCTGATAGAGCTGAAGTAGAGGTGTATCTACTGCTGATAGTGCTGAAGTAGAGGTGTATCTACTGCTGATAGAGCTGAAGTAGAGGTGTATCTACTGCTGATAGAGCTGAAGTAGAGGTGTATCTACTGCTGATAGAGCTGAAGTAGAGGTGTATCTACTGCTGATAGAGCTGAAGTAGAGGTGTATCTACTGCTGATAGAGCTGAAGTAGAGCTGTATCTACTGCTGATAGTGCTGAAGTAGAGGTGTATCTACTGCTGATAGAGCTGAAGTAGAGGTGTATCTACTGCTGATAGAGCTGAAGTAGAGGTGTATCTACTGCTGATAGTGCTGAAGTAGAGGTGTATCTACTGCTGATAGTGCTGAAGTAGAGGTGTATCTACTGCTGATAGAGCTGAAGTAGAGGTGTATCTACTGCTGATAGTGCTGAAGTAGAGGTGTATATACTGCTGATAGAGCTGAAGTAGAGCTGTATCTACTGCTGATAGAACTGAAGTAGAGGTGTATCTACTGCTGATAGAGCTGAAGTAGAGGTGTATCTACTGCTGATAGAGCTGAAGTAGAGGTGTATCTACTGCTGATAGAGCTGAAGTAGAGGTGTATCTACTGCTGATAGAGCTGAAGAAGAGGTGTATCTACTGCTGATAGAGCTGAAGTAGAGCTGTATCTACTGCTGATAGAGCTGAAGTAGAGGTGTATCTACTGGTGATGTTACTCAGCACTTGTTAAGACAGACAAGAGATTCATGGCACCTACCTTGAAATGATTAAAATCTGTGACAGGTTTTCTATTTCATATCAAGCATGTGAAATTAGAATCAGTCCTTAATGTGATTCATTTTAGACAAACAGTACTACATAAAATGTATATTATATATGAATGTGTTGAAAAGGATTTTTGTTATTGCCTCAATGTAAATATATATAAAAATACTTCAGAAAAGGTTGTTATATATTTCTTATTCCCAGTGTTTTCATATCTTTTAAATGATTTTATTTCGATTGAAAATGAAGATTTGTCATGAAATATGAAAAATTTCAGATTTCTGAAAAATATAAAAAGTGTTTCATTTCTTTTTTTAATATGTAATAAAATGGCAATAGAATATATTAAATGACTGTGTTATTTTATTTTGCAATGGTTAGATATGTGTGTATAATATGTAACTTTATCAGCAATCTTACACACATATTTCATCTGTCGTTGTATTGTTGTGCTGATATGCCAGAGTAGTTCCTCTTCAGCTGAGGGAGGTTTTTGTACGGGTCTGTATCACTGTGTGAGTGGAGTGCTATAGTGCTGCTGACAGTAGTAATCTCCTGCATCTTCAGCCTGGACCCCACTGATTTTCAGCATGAAGTTGGTTCCAGATCCACTGCCAGTGAACCGAGCTGGAGTCCCTGATGCTCTGCTACTAGCACTGTATATCAGGAGTTTAGGAGATTCTCCAGGTTTCTGCAGATACCAGGCTAGATAACTGTATACAGTAGAACTGGCCCTGCAGTTGAGAGTGACACTCCCTCCTACAGAGACAGACTCCACTGTAGGACTCTGAGTCAGGATGACGTCAGCCCTGGACCCTGGGAATAAAACACACAGTTAAAATACTCAAACTACGAATACAGGACAAACTAAAAGCCTGAAAATAAAACACAATTATTATTCAGTTAATCTCTAAAAAGTATGACTGTTCAAAATCAAAAAACTGTGTAAATGGATCCCTTTAACAATGCAAAAACAGACTCTTACCATGAACAGAGAGAGCCAGTGTCCAGAGGAGGAGTCCCAGTGCAGCCATTCTCTCTACTGTATGTGTCAGAGACTCACAAAACACTCAACTGTGTGAAGTGTTTTACTCCAAAGAAACAGGACTGTCCATCTATTAATACTGTAAGTGTGGAGCAGTGAGGCAGGACAGATATGCAAATCTTCTTCCTGAAATCAAGTCAAGTCAAACACAGACGTGTCTTAGGTCTGAACAGAGGAGCAAGAGAGGTCTTATTCTGTGTTCTTCTGTTCATACACCAGCCGGAGTTTTCATAGGAATTACAAAACAAACAGTGATGATCGTATTGCACCATTTTTAGAGAGGGCACTGTAATATTTTAAGTTCTGTCCTGTGGTGGTTTTGTGCTCCACTGGCATAAAGGTGCAGTTACTGTCCTTCTCCACTAGGGGACATCTGTGGGACAGCACTCTACTGTCTTGGGCTAATGGAATTGTACTAAAGCTACTCAAGTATGGTACCCATATATTTATACATATAGAAACCATTCGCATGTTCTCTGTTATATTGTTAGTTACTTCAATGGCCTCATCTCGGCAAAAAACTGGTCTTCACAAAGGGACCCTGCATAAGATTAACAACCCATAGTATCACTCTATTCTATCTCTGTAGCTGCATTTCTCACCCTACCTCAGTGTCTCTTCCCAAGATCAATGTGAGCAGAAGAGGACACAGTTACAAAACGTATCATTCTCGAATGTACACATAGCAAGTGTCCCTCAGACGTAAATATTAAAAATGTAATTCGCCAGCTAAGTACAAAGCATGCCGCAAACTATACACTCTGACTTGTAAACAACCATGGAAGTACCCACGAAAACTAGGAATGTAACAGCATATCTCCACATGCTATAATAATAAACACAGAAAAGTATTAGCCACATATTAGCCTCTGCTACATTACTTACAGGGTCAATGTGCAAGCGATGAAGTATGTCAACCGCTTGACTTATGTTAAACACTGATATTCAGAGGAAATCATTTCGAGTTTGTAGTGACACGAAAGCATAGAGACCAAAGGATTCAACTGTTTGAGGAGAGCAGAGCTCACGTGTGGTAGTCCCATGATGGAGCATCCTGTAACGGCTGCATAATTTGAGTGGCTCGAGACAGTTGAGTGCTGTCTGAAGGCAGTCCCCTAGTGGAGCAGGACAGTAACTACACCTTCATGCCAGAGCTGCACCACACCACCACAGGACAGTACACAAATGACACAGCACCTCATGTATCTGACTGAAGACTGTCTGAAAGTATGAGTATTCTGATCATTCTAATTTTTTACTCTTTCCAACATGACGTCAGATTTTAATGCAAATTGTACAAATGTGATGTAGCAGTTCTTGTCATAAAGTCACTGGGTTATTACCTGGAGTATAAAACCAGAACAGAGAACCAAAGGGCAAAAGCGTGTTGAGGAAAGTAGCAGCAGGGAGGGCGAGTTAAAGGCTAAAGGAACACTTGTTCATATGGACAGCTGTAAATTCTAATTGTTGTGTGAACATTTGTATAATTGTTTTTAAACATAACTACAATCCTGATGTATGAATCTCACAGGAAAAAAGAAACAATCAGACCATTGAGAAATTCAGTGAGTTTATTCTATTCAATTTAAATTGGTTTCTACAACAAGAAGGTTTAGTGAGAGGACTTACATATACATATAAATAAAATAAATTCATGAATAAAATGCTTTCCTATATTTCATTAATCACACTGAAGTCACTAACATCTATATGTGTGTAGTCCTAAGGTTTATAAATGTGTGTATCGTATGTTTCAATAATATTGAGTCTATGTGTAATGTGTAATATTAATAATGATATGGAGTCTATGTAACACGTTCAAATCACTGCAACCTCATGAGTTTAGGAGAAAATAAGCAGAAATAGAACAAATTAAAATCGGTCAGAGCCAGTCTCCAGTACAAAGTTTATAATACTAAATAATTATATCAAACAGTACTCAGCACTTGTTCAGACAGACAAGAGATTCATGGCACCTACCTTGAAATGATTAAAATCTGTGACAGGTTTTCTATTTCATATCAAGCATGTGAAATTAGAATCAGTCCTTAATGTGATTCATTTTAGATGAACAGTACTACATAAAATGTATATTATATATGAATGTGTTGAAAAGGATTTTTGTTATTGCCTCAATGTAAATATATATAAAAATACTTCAGAAAAGGTTGTTATATATTCCTTATTTCCAGTGTTTTCATATCTTTTAAATGATTTTATTTCGATTGAAAATGAAGATTTGTCATGAAATATGAAAAATATAAAAAGTGTTTCATTTCTTTTTTTAATATGTAATAAAATGGCAATAGAATATATTAAATGAGTGTGTTATTTTATTTTGCAATGGTTAGATGTGTGTGCATAATATGTAACTTTATCAGCAATCTTACACACATATTTCATCTGTCGTTGTATGGTTGTGTTGACATGCCAGAGTAGTTCCTCTTCAGCTGAGGGAGGTTTTTGTACGGGTCTGTATCACTGTGTGAGTGGAGTGCTATAGCCCTGCTGACAGTAGTAATCTCCTGCATCTTCAGCCTGGACCCCACTGATTTTCAGCATGAAGTTGGTTCCAGATCCACTACCAGTGAACCGAGCTGGAGTCCCTGATGCTCTGCTACTAGCACCGTATACCAGGAGTTTGGACAGATATGCAAATCTTCTTTCTGAAAACAAATCAAGTCACAGTCTGTTACATGAGAGACTGAACTGTGACCAACAGTGGGATGACAGTGGGCTGGAACTCAAACTGTCGTCTACATTGTTTACACAAACCAGAATTTCCATCGATATGAGAGATTAAATTACTGTTTTACTGAATCCTGAATAGCAAAATTTAATCCCAACATATTAATCTATCCCCATTTTGATATTTTGAGTATACTCAGTATATTTATTTTTATTTATTTTGGTTATGAATGGAATATCAGTGTATGCATGTTTAATAAACTTTCAGCAGTTTAAGTAGCTCATTGGTCGTTGGTCATGGGTGATTCAGCCTCTTCCCAGTACCATGATCCTGAGAATCAGCAGAGATGCTCGAGCAGAAAAGCATATTATTAACATGCAGTACACTACAGTACTCAGCATAGCCAATGCTCTTTCAGTCAGAGATCTGAGCATGTGTGGAGCAGGTGCACTGTGACATCTCCACATCAGCAGGGCTGCTGTACTGTAGTGGAGTGTGCTTTACCAGCTTTATCTCTCATCAGCCATGGAATGAGGGAAACACCCTCTGCTGATAGAGCTGAAGTAGAGGTGTATCTACTGCTGATAGTGCTGAAGTAGAGGTGTATCTACTGCTGATAGTGCTGAAGTAGAGGTGTATCTACTGCTGATAGAGCTGAAGTAGAGCTGTATCTACTGCTGATAGAGCTGAAGTAGAGGTGTATCTACTGCTGATAGAGCTGAAGTAGAGGTGTATCTACTGCTGATAGAGCTGAAGTAGAGCTGTATCTACTGCTGATAGGGCTGAAGTAGAGCTGTATCTACTGCTGATAGAGCTGAAGTAGAGCTGTATCTACTGCTGATAGAGCTGAAGTAGAGGTGTATCTACTGCTGATAGAGCTGAAGTAGAGGTGTATCTACTGCTGATAGAGCTGAAGTAGAGGTGTATCTACTGCTGATAGAGCTGAAGTAGAGCTGTATCTACTGCTGATAGAGCTGAAGTAGAGGTGTATCTACTGCTGATAGGGCTGAAGTAGAGCTGTATCTACTGCTGATAGAGCTGAAGTAGAGCTGTATCTACTGCTGATAGAGCTGAAGTAGAGCTGTATCTACTGCTGATAGAGCTGAAGTAGAGGTGTATCTACTGCTGATAGTGCTGAAGTAGAGCTGTATCTACTGCTGATAGTGCTGAAGTAGAGGTGTATCTACTGCTGATAGAGGTGAAGTAGAGGTGTATCTACTGCTGATAGAACTGAAGTAGAGGTGTATCTACTGCTGATAGTGCTGAAGTAGAGGTGTATCTACTGCTGATAGAGCTGAAGTAGAGCTGTATCTACCTCTGATAGAGCTGAAGTAGAGGTGTATCTACTGCTGATAGAGCTGAAGTAGAGGTGTATCTACTGCTGATAGTGCTGAAGTAGAGGTGTATCTACTGCTGATAGTGCTGAAGTAGAGGTGTATCTACTGCTGATAGAGCTGAAGTAGAGGTGTATCTACTGCTGATAGTGCTGAAGTAGAGGTGTATCTACTGCTGATAGAGCTGAAGTAGAGGTGTATCTACTGCTGATAGAGCTGAAGTAGAGGTGTATCTACTGCTGATAGACCTGGAGCCAGAGCCTGCAGTGTCTTCATCATGTGTGTAAAGGGGAAAGGTGTTCAGAAGTCTTTCTGACTAAACATCACAAAGACATTGTTTTATTTCTGAGGACTTGGAGAGTGAAGATCCTGAAACATTCATGATACTTCTCAAGAGCACCTCTGTACCTGTCTGGGGCTCAAAATGGGGAGTTATGCAAACAGTTTTACTATGGTGCTTCAATTTGAAAGTATTCTGGCCATGACAATGTTCGTTCTTTCCAACATATCATGCCACATATCATGTCACCTACATATTTTATGGATGTGACGTAGCAGTTCCTTTCATGAAGTTACTGAGCAGAGTACCTGGAATTAGTTTTCCAGCTTGTTCGGGGAGCTTTTATGTCACCACTCTCTCATTTTTTTTCTTCTAAGTAAACTAAGTATTAAAATTGGCCGGAAGGGTCCTTTAGCCTTCAGGACAACATAGCTCTAACTCATGGAAATAAATGTGTCTCTCCACATTTCCATAATTAGCGAGAATATAAAACCAGAGCAGAGATCCGAATGGCAAAAGAGCATTTAGGAAGGATCAGCAGGGAGGAAGAGTTAAAGGCTGAAGGAAGATGTGTCTAGATGAACAGCTGCAAATTATAATTGTTGTGTGAGATAACATGTGCTTATCTTTTTGAACATTACAACAATCCTGGAAAAACCAAACTCACAGCAAAAAAGAAGCAATCAGACCATTGAGAAATTTAGTGAGTTTATTTTACAAAAATTGATTCAGTTGATACAGCAAGAAGGTATAGTAAGAGGACTTACATAAATACATATGTAAGGAAATGCATATTGCATAATTTAAAAAAAAAAACAAACATATAAACATATATTTTATTAATCATGCCGAAGTCGCTAACAGCTATACATGTGTAGTCCTGAGGTTTATAAATGTTTTTACTCTACATTTGTGCTTGTCAACAGATCCTCTGTACCTGTCTGGAGCTCAGAGATGGGAAGCTGTGCAAACAGCTCCAGCTGGAGCAAGCGAGGCTACGACTGGATTCCACTCACATCCAAGAGTGTGACATGGCGTCTGTTCAAAGGAAGGGACAATGTGTTGTGAAGATGCGTTCCCAATATGGACTGTAAGTTGTTGGTATGAACTGGACTCAAGTACCCAAATTGGTCACTTGAATTATTTTGACATTTTTCAAACAATACATCACATTCTGTACTTTGAAAATGGTGTTGCAAATGATCCAACTCCAAATCATCCAATGTTTTGACTTTTGTCGTATTCATTTAAGGGTGTCAGGAAGTAAACTTGACTGGAGGGAACCTTTAACCTCTGATTGGGCTGGATTGGGAAACAATTTTACCACACCTGATTTTAAGAATTAGCCAGAGCATGGACCCAGGCCAGAGAACCCAAGAACGTTTTGGAAAGTAGCGGCAGGGAGATAAAGGACATTACCGCAATCCTGATGTGTGAAACTCATGGGGAGAAAGAAACAATCAGAGCATTGACAAATACAATACGGGTATTTCATACAAATTAGATGTGGTCGGTACGATAGACAGATGTAGTAAGAGGATCACAAAATTCGTATTTCAGAAATAAAAAACTTCCACACTATGTCTGAATCACACTGAAGTGATAAACAGATTTATTTGTGTTGTCCTGTGGCTTGTAAACATTTGCATGTTTCAGGAATGTTGCTACATTATGGAATCTGTTACTTTGTAAAATTTATTGCAACTTTATGAGGTATTAATAAGCAAACAATAAGACCACTCCTTAACAGCCAACCACTTTAAATAAATTTTTTTACAAAGTTGAAAATATGAATGTATCTAATGGAAGCCACCGCTTAGCAGGAAAATCAAGAGATTCATAGAACTTACCTGACCATGACAAACATCCTTAACATGTTTTCCATTTCATATTTATAAAGTTTGTATGATAAGGATCACTCCTCAGCATGGAATCCAAGTAGTTCTACATAAAACATATCGGTCAATTGTACATGTATATGTAAAAATATTGTTTTTTTTTTCAAACAATGGAACAGAAATAACTAAAAATTGTTCTTAGATAAATGTATGTTTTTGCTTAAAATGTTTCAATACCTCTCTGTGCATTTCATTTTGAATGCAAATAAAACAGAAAATTACAGTGCAACTGGTTTTGTAATGGATAATTTTTGTATATATTTGCGTGAACAATATGTAGCTGTATCAAAAACTCACCCATATGTTTCAGTGTACTGCAGTGCTGTCATGCCAGAGTAGTTCCTCTTTAGCTGAGGGAGGTTTTTGTACGGGTCTGTATTACTGTGTGAGTGGAGTGCTATCGTACTGCTGACAGTAGTAATCTCCTGCATCTTCAGCCTGGACCCCACTGATTTTCAGCATGAAGTTGGTTCCAGATCCACTACCAGTGAACCGAGCTGGAGTCCCTGATGCTCTGCTACTAGCACTGTATATCAGGAGTTTAGGAGATTCTCCAGGTTTCTGCAGATACCAGGCTAGATATATGCTAACACTGGAACTGGCCCTGCAGTTGAGAGTGACACTCCCTCCTACAGAGACAGACTCCACTGTAGGACTCTGAGTCAGAATTACGTCAGCCCTGGACCCTGGGAATAAAACACACAGTTAAAATACTCAAACTACGAATACAGGACAAACTAAAAGCCTGAAAATAAAACACAATTATTTTACAGTTAATCTCTAAAAAGTATGACTGTTCAATATCAAAAAACTGTGTAAATGGATCCCTTTAACAATGCAAAAACAGACTCTTACCATGAACAGAGAGAGCCAGTGTCCAGAGGAGGAGTCCCAGTGCAGCCATTCTCTCTACTGTATGTGTCAGAGACTCACAAAACACTCAACTGTGTGAAGCTTTTAACTCCTAAGAAACAGGACTGTTCATCTATTAATACTGTAAGTGTGGAGTAGTGAGGCAGGGTAGATATGCAAATCTACTTCCTGAAATCGTCAAGTCAAACACAGATGTGTCTTAGGTCTGAACAGAGGAGCAAGAGAGGTCTTATTCTGTGTTCTTCTGTTCATACACCAGCCGGAGTTTTCATAGGAATTACAAAACAAACAGTGATGATCGTATTGCACCATTTTTAGAGAGGGCACTGTAATATTTTAAGTTCTGTCCTGTGGTGGTTTTGTGCTCCACTGGCATAAAGGTGCAGTTACTGTCCTTCTCCACTAGGGGACATCCGTGGGACAGCACTCTACTGTCTTGGGCTCGTGGCATTGTACCAAAGCTGCTCAAATATGGTACCCAAATATTTATACATATAGAAACCATTCGCATGTTCTCTGTTATATTGTTGGTAACCTCAATGTCATCATCTTGTCAAAAAACTGGTTTTCACAAAGGGACCCTGCATAAGATTAATAACCCATAGCATCATTCTATTCTTTCTCTGTAGCTGCATTTCTCACCCTACCTCTGTCTCTCCCCAAGATCAATGTGAGTAGAAGTGGACACAAAGCATATCTTACACATTCACAAATGTAGACATAGGAAGTGCTCCTCAAATTTAGATTAGGAACTTCATTCGGTAGCTAAGTACACAGCATGCTGCAAACTATACACTCTGACTCGTAAACAACCATGGAAGTACCCATCAAAACTAGGAATGGCTAGCTAAGAATGTAACAGCATATCTTCACATGCTATAATAATAAACACAGACAAGTATTAGCCATATATTAGCCTCTGCTACATTACTTACAGGGTCAATGTGCAAGCGATGAAGTATGTCAACCGCTTGACTTATGTCAAACACTGATATTCAGAGGAAATCATTTCGAGTTTGTAGTGACACGAAAGCATAGAGACCAAACAATTCAACTGTTTGAGGAGAGCAGAGCTCACGTGCGGTAGTCCCATGATGGAGCATCCTCTAACGGCTGCATAATTCGAGTGGCCCGAGACAGTAGAGTGCTGTCTGAAGGCAGTCCCCTAGTGGAGCAGGACAGTACCTACACCTTCATGCCAGAACTGCACCACACCACCACAGGACAGTACACAAAATGACACAGCACCTCATGTATCTGACTGAAGACTGTCTGAAAGTACGAGTATTCTGGTCATTCTAATTTTTTGCTCTTTCCAACATATCGTCAGATTTTAATGCAAATTTTACAGATGTGATGTAGCAGTTCTTGTCATAAAGTCACTGGGTTATTACCTAGAGTATAAAACCAGAACAGAGAACCAAAGGGAAAAAGCGTGTTGAGGAAAGTAGCAGCAGGGAGGAAGAGTTAAAGATTAAAGGGACCCTTGTTCATATGGACAGCTGTACATTATAATTGTTGTGTGAACATTTGTATGATTGTTTTTAAACATAACTACAATCCTGATGTATGAATCTCACAGGAAAAAAGAAACAATCAGAGCATTGAGAAATTCAGTGCGTTTATTCTATTCAATTTAAATTGGTTGCTACAACAAGGAGGTTTAGTGAGAGGACTTACATAAACACATATTTCATAAATAAAATGCTTTCCTATATTTCATTAATCTCACTGGAGTCACTAACATCTATATGTGTGTAGTCCTAAGGTTTATAAATGTTTATAATGTATGTTTCAATAATATTGAGTCTATAGAGAATATGTAATATTTATAATGATATGGAGTCTATGTAACATGTTCAAATCACTGCAACCTCATGAGTTTAGGAGACAATAAGCAGAAGTAGAACAAATTAAAATCGGTCAGAGCCAGTCTCTAGTACAAAGTTTATAATACTAAATACTTATGTAAAACAGTACTCAGCACTTGTTAAGAAAGAGATTCATGGAACCTACCTTGAAATAATTAAAATCCATGACAGGTTTTCTATTGCATATCAAGCATGTAAAGTGAGAATCAGTCCTTAAAATGTGATTCATTTTAGCTCTGAAAGACAAACAGTGCTGCGTAAAATGTATATTATATATGAATGTGTTGAAAAAGGTTTTTGTTATTGCTTCAATGTAAATATATATAAAAAATACTTCAGAAAAGGTTGTTACTTATTCCTTATTTCCAATGTTTCCATATCTTTTAAATGATTTTATTTTGATTGAAAACAAAGATTTCTCATGAAATATGAAAATTTCAGATTTCTGAAAAATCTAAAAGGTTTTTCATTTCTTATTTTAATATGTAATAAAATGGCAATATAATACATTAAATGAGTGTGTTATTTTATTTTGCAATGGTTAGATATGTGTGTATAATATGTAACTTTATCAGCAATCTTACACACATATTTCATCGTTCAGTGCAATGTTTTGCTGACATGCCAGAGTAGTTCCTCTTCAGCTGAGGGAGGTTTTTGTACGGGTCTGTATCACTGTGTGAGTGGATCCTCATTGTACTGCTGACAGTAGTAATCTCCTGCATCTTCAGCCTGGACCCCACTGATTTTCAGCATGAAGTTGGTTCCAGATCCAGTACCAGTGAACCGAGCTGGAGTCCCTGATGCTCTGATACTAGCTTTGTATACCAGGAGTTTAGGAGATTCTCCAGGTTTCTGCAGATACCAGGCTAGATTACTGTATACACTAGAACTGGCCCTGCAGTTGAGAGTGACACTCCCTCCTACAGAGACAGACTCCACTGCAGGACTCTGAGTCAGGATGATGTCAGCCCTGGACCCTGGGAATAAAACACATAATATATGAAACTAACTAAAAGACTGAGAACAAAACACAATTATTAGTTTATCACTAAACGCACAACTGTCCAATATTATGAATGTGATAAAACTCTGTACATGGTCTTATTGACAAGGCAAAAACAAACTCTTACCATGAACAGAGAGAGCCAGTGTCCAGAGGAGGAGTACCAGTGCAGCCATTCTCTATTCTTTGTGTGTCAGCAAAAAATGAACATCACACCATATAATCAAGAACAACACCACAGGTATAACATCATCCAAGTGCTGTGTGACACACCTCACAAGGAAATAATAAAAAGCTAAATGGCTTACATGAACACTTCTGGTATAAAGAGCATCTGCAGTGAGCTTCAAAGGAACTCTCTCTCCAGAGGAAAGGGTAACCAATCTTCAGGGCCCAGGCTACAGTAGTGCTCTGCCTTCTCTCCAAAGGAGTAGATGACTGTGATCTCACCTGCTGCACTTGAGTTTGATAATATGGACACATTTGAATGGGGTTTGGAGATGTGGCTCAGAGGCCTGGAAACCTCAGAACTTTGCAATGGGATGTTTAATGACCACAGTGAATGCGGGTTGTACATGAAAACATGGAATCAATGTGACTGCAATTGTGCATTGGTTTTTACATTTAGTCCAGAGGTGACACTGCCCCCTACTGGCCCATGATAATAGCACATCCAACAGCTTTCTGGATTTCCCAGGTTTCCCCTTCAAGCGCTAAGAGTATCGTCCTTTTTGGGGGACAGTATGATTTTATAGAAACTAATGACAACAAATGTATACTGTGTTTCTACACTGTGCATTTCCTTTTCATAGTTATGCTTTGGAGTTTCATTATACTCTTTGCCAAAACTGCAGTGTTAATGAATCAGTAGGTAGAGGATTATGGGATTGTAGTGGGGTAATTAGAAAAACAACTGAACAGTGTTCCAACATACCGGCTGACGTCATTTGACTATATTTACCTGATTTAAAATAAGATTTGGCCTCTTCTTGCCAACACAGCATGCACACAAGGTATAAATAAACCTTAGTAGTTGATAAGATTAAATTGTAGTTGTATAATTCGTATATAAAATGGACAATATGACTGTAAATGAAAACGCAGGTTACATGTTGTAAAAATCAGCTTGCAGTCACGAGATTCATTATTAATGTATCTTAATATTCCTGTAGTATACTCATATGTCTGGTGCAGACCACCATTGTCTCTGAGGTAAAGCCTGTGTTGTTGTCTTATTTCCATAATGAATTAGTTTATGAGGGGCATATTGAGGTTTCTCAGGAGAAGTTGTGCACAGAGATGATCAGGGACTGTGCCTGTAGATTTTAGTCTTGCTTCATAAAGTCACTTTCATATGGAGACTGCCCCCTCCCAGCCCCCTCCACACACACACACACACCACACACACACACACACACACACACACACACACACACACACACCACACACACACACACACACACACACACACACACTCACGGAGAGATTACACAGCAAGAGTGACCATTTTCAGTTCATATTTAATAATAAACCAAAATACAGTGTAAATACTGCATGTCATTGTAACTGTATGGGGTGAATGAGGATTCCACACTGTGAACATACTGCTGACCTACAGACTGGTTCTGCTGCCTGAGTTCCTAAACTTATGAACCTGCACTGTTGAAGAGCTGTAAGTAATGTCCTGTATCTTCAGCATGGGGAATCAGGGCAAAATCTTAGAGTGAAAATCCCACATTCAGAAAATCATGATTTTATGAATTTCTCAGGGTTCTGACAGCACTACACATTAAATGAAAGACTTGATTAAATGATAGATATGATTAAAACTGTCCATTTTCCTGACCCTGCTTTCCATTTTTATATTTAACACATCATGCCATTTACACTAAAGCCCACCAATCAGCTGTTACTTCTATTTTACAGATAAATCAAATTTAGATACATGAAATTATAAAAACTCTAAAATGGAATCAATTGTAATTCATGAAAAAATTAGAAGAATTAAACTCAAGTACACTTTGAATTAATAATACTGGTAGTTTACAGCAATGGAAGAAATATGATATTCTTTATAAATTAAAGTAATTTAATAAATATTCTAATTAACCTATTTCTTGTGAGCATTATTCTGTATAAACATGAAACTTAAAACAGAAAAATTATATTTTATTGAGGAATTAAAACTGCCCATTTTCCTGACCCTGGTTTCCACTTTTATATTTAACACATCATGACTTTTACACAAAAGCCCAACAATCCATTTTTTTTTCAGATAAATCAAATTTAGATTCATGAAAATATAAATAATGAAATCTTATATGGGAGTATATTGTAATTTATATTCTAAATAAATTCTAATAATAAAATACAGGTATATGTTGAATTAATATTACTGGTATTTTATGGCAGAAATGTAATATTGCACAATTCAAATACTTTTGCAAATTTTAATTAATTTTAAAAAGATAAAAAAAAATGTGTTTCTTGTTACTGATTCTGTATAAACATAAAACCTAAAACAGAAACACTGTATCTTAAGAATGATAAGCAATTATTTCATGACAATTCTTTAGCAATCTCAAAATAGGTATGAATATATGGGATGATCAAACATCCTCCACAAAATTGAAAAAAGCTGTATTTTTTTTTTTTCATTTTGTACATCATGATCGTGTAACTGTTGACAAACTTACGCGTGTTTTATACCTCAGGATAGTAACCTCAGGATAGTTCCTCTTCAGCTGAGGGAGGTTTTTGTACGGGTCTGTATCACTGTGTGAGTGGAGTGCTATCATACTGCTGACAGTAGTAATCTCCTGCATCTTCAGCCTGGACCCCACTGATTTTCAGCATGTAGCTGGTTCCAGATCCACTACCAGTGAACCGAACTGGAGTCCCTGATGCTCTGTTACTAGCATCGTATACCAGGAGTTTAGGAGATTCTCCAGGTTTCTGCTGATACCAGGCTAGCCTACTGTATACACTCGAACTGGCCCTGCAGTTGAGAGTGACACTCCCTCCTACAGAGACAGACTCCACTGTAGGACTCTGAGTCAGGATGATGTCAGCCCTGGACCCTGGGAATAAAACATATAATAAAATTAAATTACGGTAGAAGTACACCACCGACTAAAACTATGAAAACAAAACATTTGATCACTTAATTACTGAGAAACACATCAGTGCAATATATGATGGTGACAAATATTCAATGAATGGAATGTGATCTAAATGATAAAAAAAAACAGAGACTCTTACCATGAACAGAGAGAGCCAGTGTCCAGAGGAGGAGTCCCAGTGCAGCCATTCTCTCTACTGTATGTGTCAGAGACTCACCAAACACTCAACTGTGTGAAGCGTTTAACTCCCAAGAAACAGGACTGTCCATCTATTAATACTGTAAGTGTGGAGCAGTGAGGAAGAGCAGATATGCAAATCTTCTTCCTGAAAACAAATCAAGTCACACACTGTTACATGAGTGACTGAAGTGTGACCAACAGTGGGACAAGAGGGGGCTGGAACTCAAACTGTCACCTTATCTTTTTACACAAAACAGATTCTCCACTGATATTACATATTAAATTATTGCTTTTAATATGCAATACACTACAGGACTCAGCATAGCCGATGCTCTTTCAGTCAGAGATCTGAGCATGTGTGGAGCAGGTGCACTGTGATATCTCCACATCAGCAGGGCTGCTGTACTGTAGTGGAGTGTGCTTTACCAGCTTTATCTCTCATCAGCCATGGAATGAAGGAAACACCCTCTGCTGATAGAGCTGAAGTAGAGGTGTATCTACTGCTGATAGAGCTGAAGTAGAGGTGTATCTACTGCTGATAGAGCTGAAGTAGAGGTGTATCTACTGCTGATAGAGCTGAAGTAGAGGTGTATCTACTGCTGATAGGGCTGAAGTAGAGGTGTATCTACTGCTGATAGAGCTGAAGTAGAGGTGTATCTACTGCTGATAGAGCTGAAGTAGAGCTGTATCTACTGCTGATAGAGCTGAAGTAGAGCTGTATCTACTGCTGATAGGGCTGAAGTAGAGGTGTATCTACTGCTGATAGAGGTGAAATAGAGCTGTATCTACTGCTGATAGGGCTGAAGTAGAGGTGTATCTACTGCTGATAATGCTGAAGTAGAGGTGTATGTCCTGCTGATAGAGCTGAAGTAGAGGTGTATCCACTGCTGATAATGCTGAAGTAGAGGTGTATCTGCTGCTGATAGAGCTGTAGTAGAGGTGTATCTACTGCTGATAGTGCTGAAGTAGAGCTGTATCTACTGCTGATAGAGCTGAAGTAGAGGTGTATCTACTGCTGATAGAGCTGAAGTAGAGGTGTATCTACTGCTGATAGAGCTGAAGTAGAGGTGTATCTACTGCTGATAGGGCTGAAGTAGAGCTGTATCTACTGCTGATAGGGCTGAAGTAGAGGTGTATCTACTGCTGATAGGGCTGAAGTAGAGGTGTATCTACAGCTGATAGAGCTGAAGTAGAGCTGTATCTACTGCTGATAGGGCTGAAGTAGAGGTGTATCTACTGCTGATAGGGCTGAAGTAGAGGTGTATCTACTGCTGATAGAGCTGAAGTAGAGGTGTATCTACTGCTGATAGAGCTGAAGTAGAGGTGTATCTACTGCCGATAGGGCTGAAGTAGAGGTGTATCTACTGCTGATAGAGCTGAAGTAGAGGTGTATCTACTGCTGATAGAGCTGAAGTAGAGGTGTATCTACTGCTGATAGTGCTGAAGTAGAGCTGTATCTACTGCTGATAGAGCTGAAGTAGAGGTGTATCTACTGCTGATAGAGCTGAAGTAGAGGTGTATCTACTGCTGATAGAGCTGAAGTAGAGGTGTATCTACTGCTGATAGGGCTGAAGTAGAGATGTATCTACTGCTGATAGAGCTGAAGTAGAGATGTATCTACTGCTGATAGAGCTGAAGTAGAGCTGTATCTACTGCTGATAGTGCTGAAGTAGAGGTGTATCTCCTGCTGATAGAGCTGAAGTAGAGCTGTATCTACTGCTGATAGTGCTTAAGTAGAGGTGTATCTACTGCTGATAGAGCTGAAGTAGAGGTGTATCTACTGCTGATAGAGCTGAAGTAGAGGTGTATCTACTGCTGATAGAGCTGAAGTAGAGGTGTATCTACTGCTGATAGAGCTGAAGTAGAGGTGTATCTACTGCTGATAGAGCTGAAGTAGAGGTGTATCTACTGCTGATAGAGCTGAAGTAGAGGTGTATCTACTGCTGATAGAGCTGAAGTAGAGCTGTATCTACTGCTGATAGAGCTGAAGTAGAGGTGTATCTACTGCTTATAGAACTGAAGTAGAGGTGTATCTACTGCTAATAGAGCTGAAGTAGAGGTGTATCTACTGCTGATAGGGCTGAAGCAGAGGTGTATCTACTGCTGATAATGCTGAAGTAGAGGTGTATGTCCTGCTGATAGAGCTGAAGTAGAGGTGTATCCACTGCTGATAATGCTGAAGTAGAGGTGTATCTGCTGCTGATAGAGCTGAAGTAGAGGTGTATCTACTGCTGATAGAGCTGAAGTAGAGGTGTATCTACTGCTGATAGAGCTGAAGTAGAGGTGTATCTACTGCTGATAGGGCTGAAGTAGAGATGTATCTACTGCTGATAGAGCTGAAGTAGAGATGTATCTACTGCTGATAGAGCTGAAGTAGAGCTGTATCTACTGCTGATAGTGCTGAAGTAGAGGTGTATCTCCTGCTGATAGAGCTGAAGTAGAGCTGTATCTACTGCTGATAGTGCTTAAGTAGAGGTGTATCTACTGCTGATAGAACTGAAGTAGAGGTGTATCTACTGCTGATAGAGCTGAAGTAGAGGTGTATCTACTGCTGATAGAGTTGAAGTAGAGGTGTATCTACTGCTGATAGAGCTGAAGTAGAGGTGTATCTACTGCTGATAGAGCTGAAGTAGAGGTGTATCTACTGCCGATAGGGCTGAAGTAGAGGTGTATATACTGCTGATAGAGCTGAAGTAGAGGTGTATCTACTGCTGATAGAGCTGAAGTAGAGGTGTATCTACTGCTGATAGAGCTGAAGTAGAGCTGTATCTACTGCTGATAGAGCTGAAGTAGAGGTGTATCTACTGCTGATAGTGCTGAAGTAGAGGTGTATCTACTGCTGATAGAGCTGAAGTAGAGGTGTATCTACTGCTGATAGAGCTGAAGTAGAGGTGTATCTACTGCTGATAGAGCTGAAGTAGAGGTGTATCTACTGCTGATAGTGCTGAAGTAGAGCTGTATCTACTGCTGATAGTGCTGAAGTAGAGGTGTATCTACTGCTGATAGTGCTGAAGTAGAGGCGTATCTACTGCTGATAGAGCTGAAGTAGAGGTGTATCTACTGCTGATAGAGCTGAAGTAGAGGCGTATCTACTGCTGATAGAGCTGAAGTAGAGGTGTATCTACTGCTGAGATAGCTGAAGTAGAGGTGTATCTACTGCTGATAGAGCTGAAGTAGAGGTGTATCTACTGCTGATAGTGCTGAAGTAGAGGTGTATCTACTGCTGATAGAGCTGAAGTAGAGGTGTATCTACTGCTGATAGAGCTGAAATAGAGGTGTATCTACTGCTGATAGGGCTGAAGTAGAGGTGTATCTACTGCTGAGAGAGCTGAAGTAGAGGTGTATCTCCTGCTGATAGAGCTGAAGTAGAGGTGTATCTACTGCTGATAGGGCTGAAGTAGAGGTGTATCTCCTGCTGATAGAGCTGAAGTAGAGCTGTATCTACTGCTGATAGTGCTGAAGTAGAGGTGTATCTACTGCTGAAAGAGCTGAAGTAGAGGTGTATCTACTGCTGATAGAGCTGAAGTAGAGATTTATCTACTGCTGATAGAGCTGAAGTAGAGCTGTATCTACTGCTGATAGAGCTGAAGTAGAGGTGTATCTACTGCTGATAGAGCTGAAGTAGAGGTGTGTCTCCTGCTGATAGAGCTGAAGTAGAGCTGTATCTACTGCTGAAGTCACTGTGAAATTGCTGGAATTAGTTCTCCAGCTTGTTCAGTGAACTTCTATGTCACCATTTTCCTGTTTCCATTTTTGTTGTGTGTTTTAAAGGAAACCGGGAATTAGACTGGAAGGGTCCTTTAACCTTCAGGACAACATAACTCTGACTCATGGACGTAAATATGTGACACAAATATTCAATAATTATTTAGAGTGTAAAACTAGACCACAGAGCCAAATGGCAAAATAGTGTTGAGGAAAGTAGCAGCAGGGAGGAAGAGTTAAAGGTTAAAGAAACATTTGTTTGTATGTACAGCTGTAAATTATACTTGTTGAGTGAAGATTTGTAGGGTTTTGTTTTTAAGCATTTACAACAATCTTGATGTGTGAAACTTACAGGAAAAACAAACAATAAAACCATTGAGAAATGTAATGAATTTATTTTATACAATTTGACTTGGTTACTACAACAAGAATGTATGGTAAAATATCTTGGATAAAACGTATTAATACATTAAATATATTATACATATGAAATACATTACAATCAATCACAATGAAGTCACTCACAGCTATACATGTGCTGTCATAAGGCCTATAAAAGTTATACTGTATTTTTCAATTATATTGAGTCTATTGAGTCTATGTAATATGTAAAAGAATATGGAGTGTATGTAAAAAGTGTAATTCACTACAATGTTATTAGTTGCTAAAGAGACAATCAGCAGAAGTAGACACAATTAGAATCATTCACAGCCACTTACTGGCACAATTTATAATACTAATTAGTTGTGTCTAATAGCAGTCAACACCTGAAAAAGAAAGACAAAAACTTCATGGAACTTACCTTAAAAAGATGAGAATGTATAACATGTTTTCCATTTCATATTTACAAAGCTTGTAAAGTAAGGGTCACTCCTCTGTGTAATTCATTTTTGGTGTGAGAGTCAAACAGTGCTCCATAAAATATACACAGGGGGTTCTCGACTTATGAACGAGTTCCGTTCCTACAACTTGTCGTAAGCCGAATTTCAACGTAAGTCAGAATTTCTACCTAAATTATACCTAAATTAACACCTTAAGTCACTCGCACTGTACACACAACACATGAATGACATATAAAATACAGTAAGTAAATGAAACATTAATAAAAAAAAAAGAACAATTTCTTATGTTTATTTCTGTGGTCGTATTTACGAACCGAACCGCTTAGGTCGAAACTAGGTTTTTTAAGTAATTTATGGGAGTGCGTCATAACTCGAGACCGTCAAAACCCGAGGACCTCCTGTATTATGTATCAATATCTTAATACGCTGTTTGTTTGTTTGTTTGTTTTTTTCAAAGTAATTATATAAAGTAACCATTTCAGAAAAAAGTTGTAATGTATTCCTTATTTCCATTGTTTTAATATCTTTTAAATGATTTAATTTTGATTGAAAAAGAAGATATCTCCTGAAACATGACAAATTTCAGATTCCTCAAATATCTGTCAAGGTTATTTATTTCTTCTGCTAATTGGTAATAATGTGCAATGAACTGGATAAAATGACTGCACAATTTTGTTTGCAATGGTTCAATGTCTTTTGAAATTATGTAACTCTATCAGCAATCTCACACACACATATTTCTTCTTTTAGTGTACTGTTGTGTTCTGATATGCCAGAGTAGTTCCTCTTCAGCTGAGGGAGGTTTTTGTACGGGTCTGTATCACTGTGTGAATGGAGTGCCATAGCCATGCTGACAGTAGTAATCTCCTGCATCTTCAGCCTGGACCCCACTGATTTTCAGCATGAAGTTGGTTCCAGACCCACTACCAGTGAACCGATCTGGAGTCCCTGATGCTCTGATACTAGCACCGTATACCAGGAGTTTAGGAGATTCTCCAGGTTTCTGCAGATACCAAGCTAGAAGTGATATATCGCCAACACTTACACTAGAACTGGCCCTGCAGTTGAGAGTGACACTCCCTCCTACAGAGACAGACTCCACTGTAGGACTCTGAGTCAGGATGATGTCAGCTCTGGACCCTGGGAATAAAACACACAGAATGAGTCAAAATATTCTTACTTACTTTAAAACTAAAAGCCTGAAAATAAAACACAATTATTACTGAGTTAATCTCTAAAAAGTATGACTGTTCAATATCAAAAATGTTATAAAACTGTGTAAATGGAACCCTTTAACAGGGCAAAAACAGACTCTTACCATGAACAGAGAGAGCCAGTGTCCAGAGGAGGAGTCCCAGTGCAGCCATTCTCTCTACTGTATGTGTCAGAGACTCACAAAACACCCAACTGTGTGAAGCGTTTAACTCCTAAGAAACAGGACTGTCCATCTATTAATACTGTAAGTGTGGAGTAGTGAGGCAGGGCAGATATGCAAATCTTCTTCCTGAAAACAAATCCAGTCACACACTGTTACATGAGAGACTGAAGTGTGACCAACAACAGGCTGGAGCTCAAACTGCCATCTACTCTCATTACATCAGCCAGGGCCTTCATCCATAAATGCTGAGGCAAAGGGAACATTCATTCATTTTAAAATAAATAAATACCAAGCATTCATTTTTCTGAGAATGGGGTCAGCAGTGAACCCTTGGTGTCATATTTCTATTAGCCAGCAGACTTATAACAATGAACACCTTCATTGTCAAACAGCCAGGTGTGGGATTGGTTAGTATTTGGATAGGAGTCCTCCTGGGAAAATTAGCCTGATATTATTAGAGGTGTTGGTGTACCAGTAGGAGTCACTCCAAGAGAGCTCCAATGTCCCAGCACAGCAATAGGGGAAATGTGCTGAAGAAGGTACCGTCTTTACGATGAGATGTTAAACAAAGGTCCTGACTCACAGTGATCTTTAAAGATCACATGGTGCTTTTAAACAAACTTGGCTCTTATCACCAATATCCTGATCAAACTCCTACAAAAACTGGCTCTCTACATCCATCAACCAAAACAACCCCTCTGACTGGCTGCATAACCCTTTGCAGTCCCTCCCCACACTGACTGCCCAAGTCTTCACTGGAGAGTGAGTACTCAGGTGACATACCTGGTTAAATAAGGAATCATTAAAAACATCCCAAAAGGTTGTATGTGCCTGTGTTGAGCTCAGACATGGTGAGTTGTGTAAACAGGTCTGTGTGGAGCCATTGAGGTTATAATTATATCCAGTTCCATCTCAACAGTGTGGCATAATTAGTGGCTGAGGGAATGGGCAGTGTATTGTGAAGATGAGTCCCAATATGGATTGTGTATTGTTTAGAATAGAATAGAATTGTCTCAGTGTACTGATGTTCAAACTTCTCACGATCAGCAAACCAACAGATCAACCTAAATCTGTTGGATGTCACATGACTCTTTTTGACATATAACGAACCAAAAAATCACATTCTGTAGTTTAACTGTGATGCTGGACAGTGAGTCCAAAAATTGAAATTTGAGTGAGTATTCTGGGTATCAGTATCAATTTTCGTACTCACTCCTAAACGTTGTATGAAGTGCAGTGACAGATGGTCTTCCACATTTTACAGATGTGATTTTATTCATAAATTTACTCAGCAACAGATGGGGTGCTCCTTTTCCAGTTAGCTCAATGCATTACTGCATCACCTCTCTCTGCTATTGTTTTCTGTAGTAGTTTTCAAGGAAACAAAAAGATAAAAATAGCTGGAGGCACCTTGAACCGTTGGGAAATCTTGGCTCTGAGTTATTGAAACAATCGTGCCACACCTTATTTTCAGTATTTAGCCAGATTATAAATCAAGGCTAGAGAACCAAAGTGGCAAAAAACATTCTGCAAAGGAGAATTAGGGAGGAGGAGCCCAGAGTGTGTCAATCACAGACCTGCTAATCATTAGTAGCAGTGCTAAACGGAACACTAGCCATGATGGACAGCTGTCAGTTACAACTGTAACCGTAAACACCTGCATGATTAATTTTTTAAACACTGAAACAACCCTGATGTGATAAATTCACAGGAGAAAAAAATCTGAGCAATGAAAAATACACAGAATGTATTTAATTCAAATGCATTTGGTTGGTACAGACAGGTAGTAATAGCAAGTGAACTTATCATACAGATTTCAGCAATATATAACTTTCCAAATTCATGCACTGAAGTGACAGGTGTTTGTAGGTAATGAGATAGATTTAATAATATAGATTTGTGCGAAGTCCCAAGGCTTGTAAATATTTATACATATTGTTAATATTCTTACATAATGGAGTTACTGGAAGATACAAATCAGGAATATGCTGCAACTGTATGAGTTATTATGGAGACAACAAGCAGAAATGTGACCAATTAAAAACATTTACAGCCAGTCACTAGTACAAGTTTAAAATACGTACTATTTGCATCTAATGGTAGTTATATCTGGAAAAGAAAAATGAGTCCTTCAACTTACCTTAAAATGACGAACATCCATGACATGTTTTGCATGTAATATATAGGAAGGATCACTCCACAGCATTTTTCATTTTGCCAAGACAGTGAAATGGTGATACATAAAATAAATATCACACATGAATAAGTTAAAATGTTTTGTTTTTTCAATGTTATTATTTAAAGTAAAACTTTTAGACAATGTCATATATGTCCCTGATTTATGGTGTTTTAATATCTCTTAATTGATTTTAGTTTGATTGAAAATTAAAAAAAAACTTTCCTTTGATAAGATGTAATAACGTAGCACAAAAATGTATAAAATGACTGTAAATTTTAGTTTGCAATTGTTCAATGTTTGTGAATAATAGGTAACTCTATCACTGATCTCATTTTTTTTTTTTTTTTTTACTTTACTGTTATGCTGATATGCCAGAGTAGTTCCTCTTCAGCTGAGGGAGGTTTTTGTACGGGTCTGTATCACTGTGTGAGTGGCCACTCTGCATACTGCTGACAGTAGTAATCTCCTGCATCTTCAGCCTGGACCCCACTGATTTTCAGCATGACGTTGGTTCCAGATCCACTACCAGTGAACCGAGCTGGAGTCCCTGACGCTCTGCTGCTAGCATCATATACCAGGAGTTTAGGAGATTCTCCAGGTTTCTGCAGATACCAGGCTACATATGAGCTAACACTAGAACTGGCCCTGCAGTTGAGAGTGACGCTCCCTCCTACAGAGACAGACTCCACTGTAGGACTCTGAATCAGGATTATGTGAGCCCTGGAACCTGGGAATAAAACACATAATATACGAAACTAACTAAAAGACTGAGAATAAAACACAATTTTTAGTTTATCACGAAACGCAAACTGTCCAATATTATGAATGTGATAAAACTCTCTACAAGGCAAAAACAGACTCTTACCATGAACAGAGAGAGCCAGTGCCCAGAGGAGGAGTCCCAGTGCAGCCATTCTCTATTCTGTATTCCCAGTGTTTTAACATCTCTTTGAATGATTTTATTTTGATTGAAAAAAAAAAGATTTCTCCTGAAATATAAAAACCTTACAGATTTTTGAAAGCTGAAAAGATGTTTTATTTCATCGGCTAATATGTAATAATATAGCATTAAAATTTCATAAAATGACTGCAAAGTTTTGTATTATTATTTTTGCAATGGCGTGATGTGTGTGTATAATATGTAACTATGAGCGATCTAACACATATATTTAATCGTTCAGTTTACTGTTGACCTGACATGCCAGAGTAGTTCCTCTTCAGCTGAGGGAGGTTTTTGTACAGGTCTGTATCACTGTGTGAGTGGAGTGCTATCATACTGCTGACAGTAGTAATCTCCTGCATCTTCAGCCTGGACCCCACTGATTTTCAGCATGAAGTCAGTCCCATACCCACTACCAGTGAACCGAGCTGGAGTCCCTGATGCTCTGCTACTAGCACCGTATACCAGGAGTTTAGGAGATTCTCCAGGTTTCTGCAGATACCAGGCTAGATCATTGCTAATGCTAGAACTGGCCCTGCAGCTGAGAGTGACACTCCTCCTACAGAGACAGACTCCACTGTAGGACTCTGAGTCAGGATGATGTCAGCCCTGGACCCTGGGAATAAAACACATAATATATGAAACTAACTAAAAGACTGAGAACAAAACACAATTATTAGTTTATCACTAAACGCAAACTGTCCAATATTATGAATGTGATAAAACTCTGTACATGGTCTTATTGACAAGGCAAAAACAAACTCTTACCATGAACAGAGAAAGCCAGTGTCCAGAGGAGGAGTCCCAGTGCAGCCATTCTCTCTACTGTATGTGTCAGAGACTCACAAAACACTCAACTGTGTGAAGCGTTTAACTCCAAAGAAACAGGACTGTCCATCTATTAATACTGTAAGTGTGGAGCAGTGAGGCAGGACAGATATGCAAATCTCTTTCCTGTTAAACACAGATGTGTCTTTGGTCTGAACAGGGGGACCAGAAGTTCTCAGATATTATTTGTATTAATACAGCAAAAAATGAACATCACACCATATAATCAAGAACAACACCACAGGTATAACATCATCCAAGTGCTGTGTGACACACCTCACAAGGAAATAATGAAAAGCTAAATGGCTAACATGAACACTTCTGGTATAAAGTGCATCTGCAGTGAGCTTGAAAGGAACTCTCTCTCCAGTGGAAAGGGTAACCAATCTTCAGGGCTCAGGCTACAGTAGTGCTCTGCCTTCTCTCCAAAGGAGTAGATGACTGTGATCTCACCTGCTGCACTTGAGTATGATAATATGGACACATTTGAATGGGGTTTGGAGATGTGGCTCAGAGGCCTGGAAACCTCAGAACTTTGCAATGGGATGTTTAATGACCACAGTGAATGCGGGTTGTACATGAAAACATGGAATCAATGTGACTGCAATTGTGCATTGGTTTTTACATTTCATCCAGAGGAGACACTGCCCCCTACTGGCCCATGATAATAGCACATCCAACAGCTTTCTGGATTTCCCAGGTTTCCCCTTCAAGCGCTAAGAGTATCGTCCTTTTTGGGGGACAGTATGATTTTATAGAAACTAATGACAACAAATGTATACTGTGTTTCTACACTGTGCATTTCCTTTTCATAGTTATGCTTTGGAGTTTCATTATACTCTTTGCCAAAACTGCAGTGTTAATGAATCAGTAGGTAGAGGATTATGGGATTGTAGTGGGGTAATTAGAAAAACAACTGAACAGTGTTCCAACATACCGGCTGACGTCATTTGACTATATTTACCTGATTTAAAATAAGATTTGGCCTCTTCTTGCCAACACAGCATGCACACAATGTATAAATAAACCTTAGTAGTTGATAAGATTAAATTGTAGTTGTATAATTCGTATATAAAATGGACAATATGACTGTAAATGAAGACGTAGGTTACATGTTGTAAAAATCAGCTTGCAGTCACAAGATTCATCATTCATGTATCTTAATATTCCTGTAGTATACTCATATGTCTGGTGCAGACCACCATTGTCTCTGAGGTAAAGCCTGTGTTGTTGTCTTATTTCCATAATGAATTAGTTTATGAGGGGCATATTGAGGTTTCTCAGGAGAAGTTGTGCACAGAGCTGATCAGGGGCTGTGCCTTTAGATTTTAATCTTGCTTTGTAAAGTCACTTTCATATGGAGCCTCCCAGACATCTCCACACACACACACACACTCAAGGAGAGAGCAAGAGCGACCACTTTGAGTTCATGTTTAATGATCAACCAAAATACAGTATAAATACTGCTTGTCATTACAACTGTATGGGGTGAATGAGGATTCCACACTGTGAACATACTGCTGACCTACAGACTGGTTCTGCTGCCTGAGTTCCTAAACTTATGAACCTGCACTGTTGAAGAGCTGTAAGTAATGTCCTGTATCTTCAGCATGGGGAATCAGGGCAAAATCTTAGAGTGAAAATCCCACATTCAGAAAGCCATGATTTTATGAATTTCTCAGGGTTCTGACAGCACTAGACATTAAATGACAGACTTGATTAAATGATAGATATGATTAAAACTGTCCATTTTCCTGACCCTGCTTTCCATTTTTATATTTAACACATCATGCCATTTACAGGAAGCCCACCAATCAGCTGTTACTTCCATTTTACAGATAAATCAAATTTACGTACATGAAAATATAAACAATCTTATATGGGAGTATATTGTTATTTTATTTTTTTTTAAATTTGTAATTTGAAGTATTAAATACAGGTATATTTTGAAGTAATAACACTGGCAATTTACAGCAATGGAAGAAATGTTCTTGTTAATATAATATTAATATCCTTTTTAAAGTAAAGTAATTTTATACATATTCAAATTAACCTGTTTCTTGTTACTTTGATTCTGTATAAACATGAAACTTAAAACAGAAAAACTACATCTTATTGAAGAATGGTAAGCAATTATTTCACGACAATTCTTTTGCAATCTCAAAATAGGTATGAATATATGGGATGCACAAACAACCTCCCCAAATTTAAAAAAATCTATATTTGTTGGTATTTTCTACATCATGATAGTGTGACTGTTATCAAACTTACATGTGTTTCATACCTCAGCATGGTGAAAAGGCCACAGTAGTTCCTTTTCTGCTGAGAGAGGTTTTTGTACGGGTCTGTATCACTGTGTGAGTGGAGTGCTATAGTGCTGCTGACAGTAGTAATCTCCTGCATCTTCAGCCTGGACCCCACTGATTTTCAGCATGAAGTTGGTTCCAGATCCACCATCAGTGAACCGAGCTGGAGTCCCTGATACTCTGCTACCCACACTGGAGAACAGGAGTTTAGGAGATTCTCCAGGTTTCTGCTGATACCAGGCTAGATATGAGCCAACACTAGAACTGGCCCTGCAGTTGAGAGTGACACTCCCTCCTACAGAGACAGACTCCACTGTAGGACTCTGAGTCAGGATGATGTCAGCCCTGGACCCTGGGAACAAAGCACAAAATATAAGTTAAATTACTGTGAAAGTGCATACAACACCAACTAAAAATAGGAAAACAAAATGCTTAATCACTTAATTACTGAGAAACATATCAGTCCAATATATGATGGGGACAAATATTCTGTGAATGGAATGTGATCTCAATGATGAAGCAAACTGAAATTCTTACCATGAACAGAGAGAGCCAGTGTCCAGAGGAGGAGTCCCAGTGCAGCCATTCTCTCTACTGTATGTGTCAGAGACTCACAAAACACTCAACTGTATGAAGCGTTTAACTCCTAAGACACATGACTGTCCATCTATTAATACTGTAAGTGTGGAGCAGTGAGGCGGAGCAGATATGCAAATCTTCTTCCTGTTAATAAATCAAGTCACACACTGTTACATGAGAGACTGAAGTGTGACCAACAACAGGCTGGAGCTCAAACTGCCATCTACTCTCTTTACATCAGCCAGGGCCTTCATCCATAAATGCTGAGGCAAAGGGAACATTCATTCTTTTTAAAATAAATAAATACCAAGCACTCTTTCCTCTGAGAATTGTGTCAGCAGTGAACCTTTGGTGTTATATTTCAATTAGCCAGCAGACATATAGCAATGAACACCTTCATTGTCAAACAGCCCAGGTGTGGGATTGGTTAGTATTTGGATAGGAGTCCTCCTGGGAAAATTAGCCTGATATTATTCGAGGTGTCATTCAAACAATTGTACCACACCTTATTTACTACATTTAGCCAGATTATAAAACCAGGCCAGAGAACCAAAGTGCCAAAGAACATTTAGCAAAAGACCAGTAGGTAGGAGGAGTCTGGAATGTGTCAATCACAGACCTACCAATCATGAGTAACTGTGCTAAAAGGAACACTCAATGGACAGCTGTAAATTATAATTGTGTTGTGAATACCTGTATGATTAATGTTTTAAACACTGCAACAATCCTGATGTCTGAGAGTCACAGAGCAGCCGTCCTGTGAGTTTCACACATTTTGAGTTTCATTTTGCAATTGTTCGACGTGTGTGTATAAAATTTAACTCTATAAGCGATCTCACACATATTTCATCTTTCAGTGAACTGTTGTGCTTATGATATTGAGTCTGTGTAATCTGTTAAAATCACTGTGACTTTATGAGTTATTAAGGAGACAACAAGAAGAAGCAGAATCAATTAAAATCATTAAGAGCCACTGACACAATGTTTATAACACTAATTACTTGTACCTCATAGCAGTCACCACCTCTTAAGAAAGACAAAAGATTCATGTAACTCACCTCAAAATGATGAAAATCCATAACATGTTTTCCATTTCGTATCAAGAATGTAAAGAAAGGATCACTTCTCAGTGCAATTCAATTTAGCTGTGAAAGCCAAACAGCGCTACATAAAATCTATATTATAAATGTGTTAAAATGTGTGTTTTTTCAACATACTTCTAGAAAGGTTGTAATAAGGTTGTAATATAATAAGAAAAAGATTTCTCCTGAAATATGAAACTTTTCAGATTTTTGAAAGCTGAAAAGATGTTTTACTTCATTGGCTAATATGTAATAATATAGCATTGACATTTCATAAAATGACTGTAAATTTGTATATTTTTAGCTTTGAAATGGCGTGATGTGTGAGTGTATAATATATAACAATAAGCAATCTAACACACATATTTCATCTGTCAGTATACTGTTGTCCTGATATGCCAGAGTAGTTCCTCTCAGAACAGAGAACCAAAGGGCTAAAGCATGTTGAGGAAAGTAGCAGCAGGGAGGAAGAGTTAAAGAACACTTGTTCGTATGGACATCTGCAAATTATAATTGTTGTGAGAACATTTGTACGATTGTTTTTAAACAGAACAACAATCCTGATGTATGAATCTCACAGGAAAAAAGAAACAATCAGACCATTGAGAAATTCAGTGAGTTTATTCTATTCAATTAAAATTGGTTTCAACAACAAGAAAGTTCAGTGAGAGGACTTACATAAACACATATTTCATAAATAAAATGCTTTACTATATTTTATTAATCACACTGAAGTCACTCACATCTATATATGTGTAGTCCTAAGGTTTATAAATGTTTATAATGTATGTTTCAATAATATTGAGTCTATAGAGAATATGTAATATTAATAATGATATGGAGTCTATGTAACATGTTCAAATCACTGCAACTTCATGAGTTATTGAGGAGACAACAAGCAGAAGTAGAACAAATTAAAATCGGTCATAGCCAGTCTCTAGTACAAACTTTATAATACTAAATAATTATATCAAACAGTACTCAGCACTTGTTAAGAAAGAGATTCATGGAACCTACCTTGAAATAATTAAAATCCATGACAGGTTTTCTATTGCATATCAAGCATGTAAAGTGAGAATCATTCCTTAATGTGATTCATTTTAGCTCTGAAAGACAAACAGTGCTGCGTAAAATGTATATTATATATCAATTTGTTACAAAAAGGTTTTTCTATTGCCTCAATGTAAGTATATATAAAACTACTTCAGAAAAGGTTATTATATATTCCTTATTTCCAGTGTTTTAATGTCTTGTGAATGATTTTATTTTGATTGAAAACGAAGATTTCTCATGGAATATGAAAAATTTCAGATTTCTAAAAAATGTAGAAAGTTTTTCATTTCTTATTTCAATATGTAATAACATGGCGATATATAAATATTTAAATGATTGTGTTATTCTATTTTGCAATGGTTAGATATGTGTGCATAATATTTAACTTTATCAGCAATCTTACACACATATTTCATCTCTCATTGTATGGTTGTGCTGACATGCCAGAGCAGTTTCTCTTTAGCTGAGGGAGGTTTTTGTACGGGTCTGTATCACTGTGTGAGTGGAGTGCTATAGTGCTGCTGACAGTAGTAATCTCCTGCATCTTCAGCCTGGACCCCACTGATTTTCAGCATGAAGTTGGTTCCAGATCAACCACCAGTGAACCGAGCTGGAGTCCCTGATGCTCTGCGACTAGTATAGTATACCAGGAGTTTAGGAGATTCTCCAGGTTTCTGCAAATACCAGGCTAGATTATTGTATACACTAGAACTGGCCCTGCAGTTGAGAGTGACACTCCCTCCTACAGAGACAGACTCCACTGTAGGACTCTGAGTCAGGATGATGTCTTAGTTCTGCAGCTTGTTAACTGAACTTCTTTGTGACAATGATTTTGTTTCCATTTTTGCCATGTTTTTTTCAAGCAGAAGAGAAGGTAAAATTGGCTGGAAGGACCATTTAACCCTCAGGATCAACAACATAGCTCCGACTCATGGAAATAAGTGTGTCACACCAGTTTTTAACACTTAGCTATAATATAAAACCAAGCCAGACACCTAAGGGGAAATAAGCTCATAAGAAATGATCAGTAGGGAGGAAGAGTTAAAGGCTAAAGAGACACTGGTCCATATGGACAGCTGTAAATTATAATTGTTGAATGAACATTTGTAGGGTTATCTTTTGAAACATCACAGCAATCCTGTTTGTGTGAAACTCAGAGGAAAAAGAAATGATCAGACCACTGAGAAGTAATTAGTGTCTACAGTTTTATTTGGTTACTACAGCAAGAATTTGTAGTAAAATGTCTTGCATAAATGCATAAGGAAACACATATTTCAATCTTAATCACACTGAAATCTCTAACAGCTGTACATGTGTAGTCCTATGGTGTATAAATGTTTGTACTGTACGTTTCAATAATATTGAGTCAATGTAATATGTACAATGATATTGAGTCTGTGTAATCTGTTAAAATCACTGTGACGTTATGAGTTATTAAGGAGACAACAAGAAGAAGCAGAACCAGTTAAAATCATTAAGAGCCACTGGCACAATGTTTATAACACTAATTACTTGTACCTCATAGCAGTCACCACCTCTTAAGAAAGACAAAAGATTCATGGAACTCACCTCAAAATGATGAAAATCCAAAACATGTTTTCCATTTCATATCAAGAATGTAACGTAAGGATTACTTCTCTGTGTGATTCATTTTAGCTGTGAAAGCCAAACAGTGCTCCATAAAAGTGTGTTAAAATGTGTTTTTTCAACGTGCTTATATAAAGGTTGTAATAAGGTTGTAATATGTATCATTCTTCCCAGTGTTTTAATATCTCTTTGAATGATTTTATTTTGATTAAAAAAAAGATTTCTCCATAAATAGGAAACATTTCAGATGTTTGAAATCTGAAAGTATTTTCTATTTCATCTACTAATATGTAAAAATATAGGATTAACATTTCATGAAATGACTGCAAAGTTTTTTATTATTATTTTTGCAATGACTCGATGTTTGTGTATATGTGTGTGTGTATAATATGTAACTATAAGCGATCTAACCCACATATTTAATTGTTCAGTGCACTGTTTTGCTGACATGCCAGAGTATTTCCTCTTCAGCTGAGGGAGGTTTTTGTATGGGTCTGTATCACTGTGTGAGTGGAGTGCTATAGCCCTGCTGACAGTAGTAATCTCCTGCATCTTCAGCCTGTACCCCACTGATTTTCAGCATGAAGTTGGTTCCAGACCCACTACCAGTGAACCGAGCTGGAGTCCCTGATGCTCTGATACTAGCACTGTGTATCAGGAGTTTAGGAGATTCTCCAGGTTTCTGCAGATACCAGGCTAGATATGATGTACTGCCACTACTTACACTAGAACTGGCCCTGCAGTTGAGAGTGACGCTCCCTCCTACAGAGACAGACTCCACTGTAGGACTCTGAGTCAGGATGATGTCAGCCCTGGACCCTGGGAAGAAAACAAATAATAAAAGTTAAATTACTGTAAAAGTGCATACAACACCAACTAAACTATGAACAAAAACTATGAAAACAAAATGCTTAATCACTTATTACTGAGAAACATATCAGTCCAATATATGATGGGGACAAGTATTCTATGAATGGAATGTGATCTCAATGATAAAAAAACAGATTCTTACCATGAACAGAGAGAGCCAGTGTCCAGAGGAGGAGTCCCAGTGCAGCCATTCTCTCTACTGTATGTGTCAGAGACTCACAAAACACTCAACTGTGTGAAGCTTTTAACTCCTAAGACACAGGACTGTCCATCTATTAATACTGTAAGTGTGGAGCAGTGAGGCAGGGCAGATATGCAAATCTTCTTCTTGAAAACAAATCAAGTCACACACTGTTACATGAGAGACTGAAGTGTGACCAACACTGGGATGGCAGTGGGCTGGAACTCAAACTGTCATCTACATTGTTTACACAAACCAGAGACTCCATTGATACGAGAGATTAAATTACTGTTTTACTGAATCCTGAATAGCAAAATTTCATCCCAACATATTTATCTTTCCCCATTTTGATATTTTGAGTATACTCAGTAAAGTTTAGAGGGAAACTTAATTAAATGCATTTTTATTTAAATTGGTTATGATGGGAAAATCACTGCATGCATGTTTAATAAACTATTAACAGTTTAAGTAGGTCTGTTGACAAGATGACCAAGGGAAGCACAGGAGAGAGGGACTCACAGCCAGAGATGGAGAAGCAGCACCCAGCGCAGGATGTATTTTACTTTTTTTTTTTTTTGTATTACCAAATCAAACAGTGATGATCATGTCCCCATTTTTAGAGAGGGCGCTGTAATATTTTGAGCCACTTTCCTGTGTTGATGTGGCACTCCAATGGGATAAAGGTGCAGTTACTGTCCTTTTCCACTTCCGTGGGACAGCACTCCACTGTCTTTGGCTACTGGAATTGTACTAAAGCTGCTCAAGTATGGTATCCATATATTTATGCATGTAGAAACCATTCGCATGTTCTCTGTTATATTGTTAGTTACCTCAATTGCCTCATCTCAGCAAAAAAACTGGTCTTCACAAAGGGACCCTGCATAAGAGTAATAACCCATAGTATCATTGTATTTTACCTCTGTGGCTGCATTTCTCACTCTACCTCAGTGTCTCTTCCGAAGATCAATTTGAGCAGAAGTGGACACAGTTACAAAACGTATCATTCTCGAATGTACACATAGCAAGTGTCCCTCAGATGTAAAGATTAAACATTTCATTCACCAGCTAAGCACAAAGCATGCCGCAAACTATACACTCTGACTCGTAAACAACCATGGAAGTACCCATCAAAACTAGGAATGGCTAGCTAAGAATGTAACAGCATATCTTCACATGCTATAATAATAAACACAGACAAGTATTAGCCGTATATTAGCCTCTGCTACTCTATTTACAGCGTCAATGTGCAAGTGATGATGTATGTCACCCGCTTGACTTATGTTAAACACTGATATTCAGAGGAAATCATTTCAAGTTTGTAGTGACACGAAAGCATAGAGACCAAACAATTCAACTGTTTGAGGAGAGCAGAGCTCACGTGCGGTAGTCCCATGATGGAGCATCCTCTAACGGCTGCATAATTCGAGTGGCCCGAGACAGTAGAGTGCTGTCTGAAGGCAGTCCCCTAGTGGAGCAGGACAGTAACTACACCTTCATGCCAGAGCTGCACCACACCACCACAGGACAGTACGCAAAATGACACAGCACCTCATGTATCTGACTGAAGACTGTTTGAAAGTACGAGTATTCTGGTCATTCTTATTTTTTTCTCTTTCCAACATATCGTCAGATTTTAATGCAAATTTTACAGATGTGATGTAGCAGTTCTTGTCATAAAGTCACTGGGTTATTACCTAGAGTATAAAACCAGAACAGAGAACCAAAGGGAAAAAGCGTGTTGAGGAAAGTAGCAGCAGGGAGGAAGAGTTAAAGGTTAAAGGGACACTTGCTCATATGGACAGCTGTACATTATAATTGTTGTGTGAACATTTGTATGATTGTTTTTAAACATAACTACAATCCTGATATTCAATAATATTGAGTCTATAGAGCATATGTAATATTAATAATGATATGGAGTCTATGTAACATGTTCAAATCACTGCATCTTCATGAGTTATTAAGGAGACAATAAGCAGAAGTAAAACAAATTAAAATCGGTCAGAGCCAGTCTCCAGTACAAAGTTTATAATACTAAATAATTATATCAAACAGTACTCAGCACTTGTTCAGACAGACAAGAGATTCATGGCACCTCCCTTGAAATGATTAAAATCCGTGACACGGATTTTTTTCTACGGATTTTTTTTTCTATTTCATATCAAGCATATAAAGTGAGAATCAGTCCTTAATGTGATTCATTTTAGCTCTGAAAGACAAACAGTGCTGCGTAAAATGTATATTATATGTGAATGTGTTGAAAAAGGTTTTTATAATTGCTTCATTGTAAATATACACAAAAATACTTCAGAAAAGGTTGTTATATATGCCTTATTTCCAGTGTTTCCAAGATTTCTCATGAAATATGAACAATTTCAGATTTCTGAAAAATCTAAAAGGTTTTTCATTTCTTATTTTAATATGTAATAAAATGGCAATATAATACATTAAATGAGTGTGTTATTTTATTTTGCAATGGTTAGATATGTGTGTATAATATGTAACTTTATCAGCAATCTTACACACATATTTCATCGTTCAGTGCAATGTTTTGGTGACATGCCAGAGTAGTTCCTCTTCAGCTGAGGGAGGTTTTTGTACAGGTCTGTATCGCTGTGTGAGTGGATTGCTATCGTACTGCTGACAGTAGTAATCTCCTGCATCTTCAGCCTGTACCCCACTGATTTTCAGCATGAAGTCGGTCCCAAACCCACTACCAGTGAACCGAGCTGGAGTCCCTGATGCTCTGTTACTAGCATCGTATACCAGGAGTTTAGGAGATTCTCCAGGTTTCTGCAGATACCAGGCTAGATATGAGCCAACACTAGAACTGGCCCTGCAGTTGAGAGTGACACTCCCTCCTACAGAGACAGACTCCACTGTAGGACTCTGAGTCAGGATGATGTCAGCCCTGGACCCTGGGAATAAAACACATAATATACGAAACTAACTAAAGGACTGAGAACAAAACAGCATTTTTAGTTTATCACTAAACGCACAACTGTCCAATTTTATGAATGTGATAAAACTCTGTACATGGTCTTATTGACAAGGCAAAAACAGACTCTTACCATGAACAGAGAGAGCCAGTGTCCAGAGGAGGAGTCCCAGTGCAGCCATTCTCTATTCTGTGTGTGTCAGAGACTCACAAAATACTCAACTGTGTGAAGTGTTTAACTCCTAAGACACAGGACTGTCCATCTATTAATACTGTAAGTGTGGAGCAGTGAGGCAGGGCAGATATGCAAATCTCTTTCCTGTTAAACACAGATGTGTTTAAAAAATAGAGTCAATGTGACTGCAGTTGGGTATTGGTTTTTTACATTTAGTCCAGAGGAGACACTGCCCCCTACTGGCCCATGACAATACCACATCCACCAGCTTCCTGGATTTCCCAGGTTTCCCCTTCAAGCGCTAAGAGTATCGTCCTTTTTGGGGGACAGTATGATTTTATAGAAACTAATGACAACAAATGTATACTGTGTTTCTACACTGTGCATTTCCTTTTCATAGTTATGCTTTGGAGTTTCATTATACTCTTTGCCAAAACTGTAATGTTCATGAATCAGTAGGTAGAGGATTATGGGATTGTTGTGGGGTAATTAGAAAAAAAAAAAAACTGAACAGTATTCTGACATACTGGCTGACGTCATTTTTTTATATTTACCGAATTTAAAATGAGATAAAATCTGGTCTCTTCTTGCCAGCACAACATGCACACTATGTATAAATAAACCTTAGTAGTTGATAAGATTAAATTGTAGTTGTATAATTCGTATATAAAATGGACAATATGACTGTAAATGAAGACGTAGGTTACATGTTGTAAAAATCAGCTTGCAGTCACAAGATTCATCATTCATGTATCTTAATATTCCTGTAGTGTACTCATATGTCTGTGTACAGACCACCATTGTCTCTGAGGTAAAGCCTGTGTTGTTGTCTTATTTCCATAATGAATTAGTTTATGAGGGGCATATTGAGGTTTCTCAGGAGAAGTTGTGCACAGAGCTGATCAGGGGCTGTGCAGTTAGATTTTAATATTGCTTTGTAAAGTCACTTTCATATGGAGACTGCCCCCTCCCAGCCCCCTCACACACACACACACACACACTCACCACTCACACACACACACACACACACACACACACACACACACTCACCACTCACACACACTCTCTCTCTCACACACACACACACACACGGAGAGATTACACAGCAAGAGTGACCATTTTCAGTTCATATTTAATAATAAACCAAAATACAGTGTAAATACTGCATGTCATTCCAACTGTATGGGGTGAATGAGGATTCCACACTGTGAACATACTGCTGACCTACAGACTGGTTCTGCTGTCTGAGTTCCTAAACTTATGAACCTGCACTGTTGAAGAGCTGTAAGTAATGTCCTGTATCTTCAGCATGGGGAATCAGGGCACAATCTTAGAGTGAAAATCCCACATTCAGAAAGAGTTCATGAATTTCTCAAAGTTTCTGACAGCACTACACATTAAATGACACACTTGATTAAATGATAGATATGATTAAAACACATAACACATCATGCCATTTACACTAAATCCCACCAATCAGCTGTCACTTCCATTTTACAGATAAATCAAATTTAGATACATGAAAATATAAATACTCTTTCATGGGGTTAAATTGTAATTTATGAAAAAATTAGTAGTAAATACAGGTACATTTTGAATTAATAATACTGATAATTTACAGCAATTGAGGAAATTTTATATACTTTTTAAATTAAAGTAATTTAATACATTTACTATTGATTGTTTCTTGTTAGTTTGATTTTATATAAATGTGAAACTTAAAACAGAAAAATTACATCTTCTTGAAGAATGATAAGAAATTATTTCTCAACAATTCTTTTGTAAAATAAATAGGTATGAATGTATGGGATGCAAAAACAACCTCACCAAACTAAAAAAGGATATATATATTTTTTTTTTTTTCATTTTGTACATCATGATCGTGTAATTGTTATCAAACTTACTTGTGTTTTAAACCGCAGGATAGTAACCTCAGGATAGTTCCTCTTCAGCTGAGGGAGGTTTTTGTACGGGTCTGTATCACTGTGTGAGTGGAGTGCTATAGCCCTGCTGACAGTAGTAATCTCCTGCATCTTCAGCCTGGACCCCACTGATTTTCAGCATGAAGTTGGTTCCAGATCCACTACCAGTGAACCGAGCTGGAGTCCCTGATGCTCTGTTACTAGCACCGTATACCAGGAGTTTAGGAGATTCTCCAGGTTTCTGCAGATACCAGGCTAAAACATTACCTATGTTAGAACTGGCCCTGCAGTTGAGAGTGACACTCCCTTCTACAGAGACAGACTCCACTGTAGGACTCTGAGTCAGGATGATGTCAGCCCTGGACCCTAAGAATAAAACATACAGAATGAGTCAATATTCTCTAACAGTGAAAACACCACAAACTAAAAGATTGAAAATAATTTTAATGATAAACTCACAATTTTTAGTGAGTTTATCATTAAAAAGCATTTTCCAATATTATAACTGTGATAAAAACTCTGTAAATTGACCTTACAAGGCAAACAGAGACTCTTACCATGAACAGAGAGAGCCAGTGTCCAGAGGAGGAGTCCCAGTGCAGCCATTCTCTCTACTGTATGTGTAGGAGACTCACAAAACACTCAACTGTGTGAAGATTTTAAACAGGACTGTCCATCTATTAATACTGTAAGTGTGGAGCAGTGAGGCAGGACAGATATGCAAACCTTCTTCCTGAAAACAAATCAAGTCACACACTGTTATATGAGAGACAGAAGTGTGACCAACAACAGGCTGGAGCTCAAACTGCCATCTACTCTCTTTACATCAGCCAGGGCCTTCATCCATAAATGCTGAGGCAAAGGGAACATTCATTCATTTTAAAATAAATAAATACCAAGCATTCTTTTTTCTGAGAATGGGGTCAGCAGTGAACCTTTGGTGTTATATTTCTATTAGCCAGCAGACATATAGCAATGAACACCTTCATTGTCAAACAGCCAGGTGTGGGATTGGTTAGTATTTGGATAGGAGTCCTCCTGGGAAAATTAGCCTGATATTATTAGAGGTGTTGGTGTACCAGTAAGAGTCACTCCAAGAGAGCTCCAATATTCCAGCACAGCAATAGGGGAAACTTGCTGAAGAAGGTACCGTCTTTACCATGAGATGTTAAACAAAGGTCCTGACTCACAGTGGTCTTTAAAGATCCCATTGTGCTTTTAAACATGCATGGCTCTTATCTCCAATATCCTAATCAATTTCCTACAAAAACTGGCTTTCTACATCTGTCACCTGACACAACTCCTCTGTCTGATTGGCTGCAAAATCCCTTGAAGTTCCCACCCACACTGACTGCCCAAGTCTTCACGGGAGAGTGAGTACTCAGGTGACCTACCTGGTTAAATAAAGAATCATGAAAAACATCCCACAAGATTGTGTGTGTCTGTCTGGAGCTCAGACATGGTGAGTTGAGTAAATAGGTCAATGTGGATTAAGTCCACTCCAAATGTGTGGCATAATTTCAAGAGGAAAAAGACAGTGTATTGTGACAATATAGGTCAGATATTGATTGTAAATTCCTGGGCACAAAAGTACCCAAGTGTGCTGATATTCAAAATTGTGTTAGAGGCCGCTTGTCTCATTTTGACATTTTCCAAGCCACATATCACATTCTGCAGATTGACTACGGTCCTGCACTGTGAGTCCAAAAATATAAGTAGAATTTGAGTGTCCGTAATGAATGTTACAGATGTGATGTCATTCTTGAAGTTACTCAACAAAAGAGGGGGAATTATTTTTCCAGCTACTTCAGTGTACGACTGTGTCACCACTCTTATTTATTTTCTTTATTTTTCCAAGGAAACTCGAAGATCAAAATGGCTGGAGGTGCCTTCAACCTTTTGCAGAACGTAGCCCCGAGTCATTCAAATAATTGTGCCACACCTTATTTTCTATATTTAGCCAGATTATAAAACCAGGCCAGAGAACCAAAGTGCCAAAGAACATTTAGCAGAAGACCAGTTGGTAGGAGGAGTCTGGAATGTGTCAATCACAGACCTACCAATCATGAGTAACTGTGCTAAAAGGAACACCAGCTATGATACACAGCTGTCAATTATAACTGTTTTATAAATACCTGTATGATTAATGTTTTAAACACTGCAACAATCCTGATGTGTGAAACTCACAGGAGAAGTAAACAACCTGAGAACTGACAAATACACTGAGTTTATTTTATTGAAATTGGTTCTGTTGGTCCAAACAGGCAGGTACAGCAAGAGGAGTTATTATACATATTTCAGGAATGTATAACTTTCCCAGGTCATGCAACAAAATGACTGACAACTATAGGTAAAATAGATTCGTGTGTAGTCCTACGGCTTGTAAATGTTTATACATCTCAATAATATTCCCAGATAATGGAGTCAGAGGAAGATCAATCCATTGCCAAATGTACTGCATCTTAATGAGACAACAGACAGAAATGGGCCCAATTAAAATGATTTAAAGCTAGTCATTGGTACAAATTTTGAATAATTGTATCTAGTAGTAATCACATCTGGGTTCACAAGAGACTCATGGAACTGAAAATTATGAACATCCATGACACGTTTTTCATTTCATATTTATAGTTAAGTTTTTACAGTCGGCATCTCTCCTCAGCATGATTATTTTCGCTGTGAAAGCCAAACAGTGCTAAATAAAATGTGTATTAAACATGAGTACATTAAAAATATTTTGTTTTTAATATATAGGGTAAACATGAGAAAAGGGTGTAATGCATATTCCTTATTTCCAATGTTTTAATATCGCTTAAATTATTTGATTTTGATCAAAACCGAAGACATGATGTCTTAACACTGCAAATCTGAAAAGATTTTTTTTCTGCTCTTTTGCAAATACGTAATAATGTGGTATTAAAAAAAATCTATGAATTGATTGAACAATTTTATTTTCAATCCCTCCTACAGAGACAGACTCCACTGTAGGACTCTGAGTCAGGATTATGTCAGCCCTGGACCCTGGGAATAAAACATACGGAATGAATCAAAATATTTTAACTTTAAAAACAGTGCAAACTAAAAGCCTGAAAATAAAACACAATTATAATTGAGTTAATCTCTAAAAAGTATGACTGTTCAATATCAAAAATGTAATAAAACTGTGTAAATGGATCCCTTCAGCAAGGCAAACACAGACTCTTACCATGAACAGAGAGAGCCAGTGTCCAGAGGAGGAGTCCCAGTGCAGCCATTCTTTCTACTGTATGTGTCAGAGACTCACAAAACACTAAGGTGTGTGAAGCTTTAACTCCTAAGACACAGGACTGTCCATGTATTAATACTGTAAGTGTGGAGCAGTGAGGCAGGGCAGATATGCAAATCTTCTTCCTGTAAATAAATCAAGTCACACTCTGTTACATGAGAGACTGAAGTGTGACCAACAGTGGGATGACACAGGGCTGGATCTCAAACTGTCGTCTACTCTTTTAACAAAAACCAGAGTCTCCAGTGATGTTTCATATTAAATTTCTTTTTTAGCTATATCTTAAACAGCACACTTGTATTCCAATATATTTATGTTTCCTCATTTTGATATTTTAAGTATACTCAGTAAAGTTTAGAATGACATGAATGATGATTGACATGTCATTGCATGCGTGTTTAGTAATCTATACATTGTACATAGCGTGTTGGTCCAACTGTTACAGTTACGATTAGCTTTGAGGTTTAAATATATGCCATAATATGAAGGGCGATTCAGCCTCTTTCCAGTACCATGATCCTGAGAATCAGCAGAGATGGAAGAGCAGTAAAGCATATTATTAACATGCAGTACAGTACAGTACTCAGCATAGCCAATGCTCTTTCAGTCAGAGATCTGAGCATGTGTGGAGCAGGTGCACTGTGATATCTCCACATCAGCAGGGCTGCTGTACTGTAGTGGAGTGTGCTTTACCAGCTTTATCTCTCATCAGCCATGGAATGAGGGAAACACCCTCTGCTGATAGTGCTGAAGTAGAGGTGTATCTACTGCTGATAGTGCTGAAGTAGAGGTGTATCTACTGCTGATAGAGCTGAAATAGAGGTGTATCTACTGCTGATAGAGCTGAAGTAGAGGTGTATCTACTGCTGATAGTGCTGAAGTAGAGGTGTATCTACTGCTGATAGTGCTGAAGTAGAGGTGTAACTACTGCTGATAGAACTGAAGTAGAGGTGTATCTACTGCTGATAGGGCTGAAGTAGAGGTGTATCTACTGCTGATAGAGTTGAAGTAGAGGTGTATCTACTGCTGATAGAGCTGAAGTAGAGGTGTATCTACTGCTGACAGTGCTGAAGTAGAGGTGTATCTACTGCTGATAGGGCTGAAGTAGAGGTGTATCTACTGCTGATAGAGCTGAAGTAGAGGTGTATCTACTGCTGATAGAGGTGTAGTAGAGGTGTATCTACTGCTGATAGAGCTGAAGTAGAGGTGTATCTCCTGCTGATAGACCTGGAGCCAGAGCCTGCAGTGTCTTCATCATGTGTGTAAAGGGGAAAGGTGTTCAGAAGTCTTTCTGACTAAACATAACAAAGACATCAGTTTTATTTCTGAGGACTTGGAGAGTGAAGATCCTGAAACATTCATGATACTTCTCAAGAGTACCTCTGTACCTGTCTGGGGCTCAGAAATGGGCAGTTATGCAAACAGTTTCACTATGGTGCTTCAATTTGAAAGTATTCTGGCCATTACAATGTTCGTTCTTACCAACATATCATGCCACATATCATGTCAACTACATATTTTATGGATGTGACGTAGCAGTTCCTTTCATGAAGTTACTGAGCAGAGTACCTGGAATTAGTTTTCCAGCTTGTTCGGGGAGCTTTTATGTCACCACTCTCTCATTTTTTTTTTCTAAGTAAACTAAGTATTAAAATTGGCTGGAAGGGTCCTTTAGCCTTCAGGACAACATGGCTCTAACTCATGGAAATAAATGTGTCACTCCACATTTCCATAATTAGCGAGAGTATAAAATCAGACCAGAAATCATTCCTCAGCATGGAATCCAAGTAGTTCTACATAAAACATATCGGTCAATTGTACATGTATATGTAAAAATATTGTTGTTTTTTTTTTCAAACAATGGAACAGAAATAAGTAAAAATTGTTCTTAGATAAATGTATGTTTTTGCTTAAAATGTTTCAATACCTCTCTGTGCATTTCATTTTGAATGCAAATAAAACAGAAAATTACAGTGCAACTGGTTTTGTAATGGATAATTTTTGTATATATTTGCGTGAACAATATGTAGCTGTATCAAAAACTCACCCATATGTTTCAGTGTACTGCAGTGCTGTCATGCCAGAGTAGTTCCTCTTTAGCTGAGGGAGGTTTTTGTACGGGTCTGTATCACTGTGTGAGTGGAGTGCTATCATGCTTCTGACAGTAGTAATCTCCTGCATCTTCAGCCTGGACCCCACTGATTTTCAGCATGAAGTTGGTTCCAGACCCACTACCAGTGAACCGAGCTGGAGTCCCTGATGCTCTGATACTAGCACTGTGTATCAGGAGTTTAGGAGATTCTCCAGGTTTCTGCAGATACCAGGCTAGATATGAGCTAACACTCGAACTGGCCCTGCAGTTGAGAGTGACACTCCCTCCTACAGAGACAGACTCCACTGTAGGACTCTGAGTCAGTACGATGTCAGCCCTGGAACCTGGGAATAAAACACATAATATACGAAACTAACTAAAGGACTGAGAACAAAACACCATTTTTAGTTTATCACTAAACGCACAACTGTCCAATTTTATGAATGTGATAAAACTCTGTACATGGTCTTATTGACAAGGCAAAAACAGACTCTTACCATGAACAGAGAGAGCCAGTGTCCAGAGGAGGAGTCCCAGTGCAGCCATTCTGTATTCTGTGTGTGTCAGAGACTCACAAAACACTCAACTGTGTGAAGTGTTTAACTCCTAAGACACAGGACTGTCCATCTATTAATACTGTAAGTGTGGAGCAGTGAGGCAGGGCAGATATGCAAATCTCTTTCCTGTTAAACACAGATGTGTCTTTGGTCTGAACAGGGGGACCAGAAGTTCTCAGATATTATTTGTATTAATACAGCAAGAAATGAACATCACACCATATAATCAAGAACAACACCACAGGTATAACATCATCCAAGCGCTGTGTGGCACACCTCACAAGGAAATAATGAAAGCTAAATGGCTTACATGAACACTTCTGGTATAAAGTGAATCTACAGTGAGCTTCAAATGAACTCTCTCTCCAGAGGAAAGGGTAACCAATCTTCAGGGCTCAGGCTACAGTAGTGCTCTGCATTCTCTCCAAAGGAGTAGATGACTGTGATCTCACCTGCTGCACTTGAGTTTGATAATATGGACACATTTGAATGGGGTTTGGAGGTGTGGTTCAGTTGCCTGGAAACCTCAGAGCTTTGCAATGGGATGTTTAATGACCACAGTGAATGCGAGTTGTACATGAAAACATGGAATCAATGTGACTGCAATTGTGCATTGGTTTTTACATTTCGTCCAGAGGAGACACTGCCCCCTACTGGCCCATGATAATAGCACATCCAACAGCTTTCTGGATTTCCCAGGTTTCCCCTTCAAGCGCTAAGAGTATCGTCCTTTTTGGGGGACAGTATGATTTTATAGAAACTAATGACAACAAATGTATACTGTGTTTCTACACTGTGCATTTCCTTTTCATAGTTATGCTTTGGAGTTTCATTATACTCTTTGCCAAAACTGCAGTGTTAATGAATCAGTAGGTAGAGGATTATGGGATTGTAGTAAGGTAATTAGAAAAACAACTGAACAGTGTTCCAACATACTGGCTGACGTCATTTGACTATATTTACCTGATTTAAAATAAGATTTGGCCTCTTCTTGCCAACACAGCATGCACACAATGTATAAATAAACCTCAGTAGTTGATAAGATTAAATTGTAGTTGTATAATTCGTATATAAAATGGACAATATGACTGTAAATGAAGACGTAGGTTACATATTGTAAAAATCAGCTTGCAGTCACGAGATTCATCATTAATGTATCTTAATATTCCTGTAGTGTACTCATATGTCTTGTACAGACCACCATTGTCTCTGAGGTAAAGCCTGTGTTGTTGTCTTATTTCCATAATGAATTAGTTTTTGAGGGGCATATTGAGGTTTCTCAGGAGAAGTTGTGCACAGAGCTGATCAGGGGCTGTGCCTTTAGATTTTAATCTTGCTTTGTAAAGTCACTTTCATATGGAGCCTCCCAGACACACACACACACACACACACACACAAACACACACACACACACACACACACACACAGATTACACAGCAAGACTGGCCACTTTAAGTTCATGTTTAATGATCAACCAAAACACAGTGTAAATATTGCATATCATTCCAACTGTATGGGGTGAATGAGGATTCCACACTGTGAACATACTGCTGACCTACAGACTGGTTCTGCTGCCTGAGTTCCTAAACTTATGAACCTGCACTGTTGAAGAGCTGTAAGTAATGTCCTGTATCTTCAGCATGGGGAATCAGGGCAAAATCTTAGAGTGAAAATCCCACATTCAGAAAGCCATGATTTTATGAATTTCTCAGGGTTCTGACAGCACTAGACATTAAATGACTCATTAAAAGACTTGATTAAATGATAGATATGATTAAAACTGTCCATTTTTCTGACCCTGCTTTCCATTTTTATATTTAACACATCATGCCATTTACAGGAAGCCCACCAATCAGCTGTTACTTCCATTTTACAGATAAATCAAATTTACATACATGAAAATATAAATAATCTTACATGGGAGTAAATTGTAATTCATGAAAAATATTTGAAGAAGTAAATACAGGTACATTTTGAATTAATAATACTGATAATTTATAGCAAAGGAAGAAATAGATATTCTTTTTAAATTGAAGGAATTTAATACATCTTCCAGGTAAGTATTAATTGTCTCTTGTTGGTTTGATTTTATATAAACATTAAATTTAAAACAGAAAGATTTTATCTTATTGAAGAATGATAAGCAATTATTTCCCGACAGTTCTTTTGTAATCTCAAAATAGGTGTAAATATACGGGATGCACAAACAACCTCACCAAACTGAAAAAGGCAATACATGTATTTTTTTTGTATTTTGTACATCCTGACAGTGTAATTGTTGTCAGACTTACTTGTGTTTTATACCTCAGGATAGTAACCTCAGGATAGTTCCTCTTCAGCTGAGGGAGGTTTTTGTACGGGTCTGTATCACTGTGTGAGTGGAGTGCTATAGTGCTGCTGACAGTAGTAATCTCCTGCATCTTCAGCCTGGACCCCACTGATTTTCAGCATGAAGTTGGTTCCAGACCCACTACCAGTGAACCGAGCTGGAGTCCCTGATGCTCTGCTACTAGCACTGTGTATCAGGAGTTTAGGAGATTCTCCAGGTTTCTGCAGATACCAGGCTAGATATGAGGCAACACTAGAACTGGCCCTGCAGTTGAGAGTGACACTCCCTCCTACAGAGACAGACTCCACTGCAGGACTCTGAGTCAGGATGATGTCAGCCCTGGAGCCTGGGAATAAAACATACAGAATGAGTCAAAATAGTCTAACTGTAAAACAGAACAAACTAAAAGCCTGAAAATAAAACAAAATTATTGTTGAGTTAATCTTGAAAAAGTATGACTGTTCAATATCAAAAATTTAATAAAAACTGTGTAAATGGATCCCTTCAGCAAGGCAAAAACAGACTCTTACCATGAACAGAGAGAGCCAGTGTCCAGAGGAGGAGTCCCAGTGCAGCCATTCTCTCTACTGTATGTGTCAGAGACTCACAAAACACTCAAATATGCGAAGCTTTTAACTCCTAAGAAACAGGACTGTCCAACTATTAATACTGTAAGTGGGGAGCAGTGAGGCAGGGCAGATATGCAAATCTTCTTCCTGAAATCGTCAAGTCAAACACAGATGTGTCTGAACAGAGGAGCAAGAGAGGTCTTATACTGTGTTCTTCTGTTTTTACACCAGCCCCAGTTTTCATTAGTATTACCAAATCAAACAGTGCTGATCATGTCCCCATTTTTAGAGAGGGCGCTGTAATATTTTGAGCCACTTTCCTGTGTTGGTGTGGCTCTCAAATGGGATAAAGGTGCAGTTACTGTCCTTTTCCACTTCCATGGGACAGTACTCTACTTTCTTGGGCAACTGGAATTGTACCAAAGCTGCTCAAGTATGGTACCCATATATTTATACATACAGAAACCATTTGCATGTTCTCTGTTATATTGTTAGTTACCTCAATGGCCTCATCTCAGCAAAAAAAAAACTGGTCTTCACAAAGGGACTTTGTATAAGTTTAATAACCCATCGTATCATTCCATGTCAATGATTTTCACGGTTGTGTACAGCACACTTATGGTTTTTGACAGGGGTAGCAATCACATGTAGATTTATAAAAGTGGCATATTTAGTTTATCGCAGTGATGCTAATTAAGTAACGGACTGGAATGTAAGGTTTCAAAGTCTGAAGGTCAATCTAAGGCACTGGTTCCCACAGAGAGGGTCCGTGTCACCCTGGGGTGACCTGACAACTGGCCCGGGGTGCAGCTGAATCACTGTGACTCACAAAATAACTGCACAGTCCAGGAGACGAGTCCAGGATGGCATCCATGTTATTATGCTGAGAGATGTCCGGGTCACCTCGCTAATGACAGAGATGGAAAACAATGTAAATCTAACAATAAACTAAAGAAAGGTTAGGTACCTCTGAGAAGCCAGATGGGGTTAAGAGATCTTTCACCATGCTTATTTAACTTGGAATAGAAATGAGTGGTTGTATAACTATAGATCTGTGTTTTTGTTTCCAGTCTACTGCAGTTTGTATTTTGCTTGAGAATGTCAGTCATTTTCATTCATTTCTGCTACTGTTTCTTACCCCATTGTTTTTATCACTGTCTTCAACATTGTGTGTGCTGCACTGTTGTTGTTGTTGTTGTTGTTTGTGTGCTTGTTTTGTCTTGTCCTTTCTAAAATTAAAAAATAAATGTTGATCACAAAAAAAACATGGCAAAGTTTATTTTTCTATATGTAACAAGTATTCCTCAGATTTAAAAATTAGGAACTTCATTCAGAAGCTCAGTACAAAGCGTGCTGCAAATTTTACACTCATTTTTAAACAACCACGGAAGTACCCATGAAAACTAGCAATGGCTAGCTAATTAGGAATGTGATATCATCACATGGTGGACTAATAAATACAGACACAATGTAATAGACACAAAATGGCCACCGCTGCACTATTTACAGGGTCATTGTGTGAGTGACGATGTATGTCACCCGCTTGACTTATGTTAAACACTGACATTCACAGGTAATCATTTCAAGTTTTTATTTGCACAGAAGCATAAAGAGCAAACGATTCTACTGTCTTAAGAGAGTAGAGCTCTCCCCAGTAGTACCATAATGGTGCAGCCACGAAATGCTGTACAGTGATTTTAGTGATTCAAGACAGCAGAGTACTGTCTGGAGGCTGCCCCCTAGTGGAGCAGTTCCTTTCATAAACTTACTGAGAAAGAAATGCTGGAATTAGCTCCAGCTTGTTCAGTGAACTTCTATGTAACCATTCTCTTGTTTCCTTTTTTGTCATGTTTTTTTCCAAGTACACCAGGAAGTAAAATTGTCCTTTAACCTTCAGGACAACATAGCTCTGAGTCACGTAAATAAACGTGTCACACCAAGAGGATTTAGGACATTATCAGTAGAGAGGAAGAGTTAAAGGCTGAAGGAACACTTGTCCTAATGAACAGCTGCAAATAACAATTGTTGTGTGAGATAACATGTTGTTTTCTTTTGAATATTACAGCCATCCAGGAAAGAAGGAACTCAAAGCAAAAGAAGAAGCACACAGACCATTGAGAAATGTTGTGAGTTTATTTTATACAAAATGATTTGGTTGCTACAACAGAAGGTATAGTAAGAGGATTTAAATAAATACATATGTAAGGAAATACATATTTCACAAATAAAAAAACCTTTCTTTTATAAATCACACTGAAGTCATTAACAGTGTGTAGTCCTAACACTTACAAATGTTTGTACTGAATGTTACAATACTAGTACAATATAAAGGAACCTATGTAATACGCACAAATGACTGAGTAGAACCAATCAAAATCAACATCAAGTTTGTAGTACAGTACAAAGTTTACATTACTAATTACTTGTGTCTAATAGCAACCAGAAAAGAGATTTATGGAACTTACCTTAAAATGATGAAAATCCATGGCAAGTTTTCCATTTGATATGAACAAAACTTGTAAGTGTCACTCCTCAGTGTGGTACATTTTAGGTGTGAAAGCCAGATAGTGCTACAAAAAATATCTATGACATATCTATTACACATTTCAATGTAATTATGTAAAGTAAACATTTCAGAAACAATGTTTATATATATATATATATATATATATATATATATATATATATATATCCTTTATTTTAGGCGATTTTGTTTTCACTGAAAATGAAAAACAGATTTATTTATTTTTTCTGCTAATAGGTAATAACACGGCAATAAAATCTACAAAGTGACTGAACAGTTTCATTTTGCAATGTTTTGATGTGTGTGTGTAATATGTAACTCTATCAGTGATCTCACACACACACACTTCATCTTTCAGTTTACTGTTGAGCTGACATGCCAGAGTAGTTCCTCTTCAGCTGAGGGAGGTTTTTGTACGGGTCTGTATCACTGTGTGAGTGGAAACTCATTGTACTGCTGACAGTAGTAATCTCCTGCATCTTCAGCCTGGACCCCACTGATTTTCAGCATGAAGTTGGTTCCAGATCCACTCCCAGTGAACCGAGCTGGAGTCCCTGATACTCTGCTAGTAGCACCGTATACCAGGAGTTTAGGAGATTCTCCAGGTTTCTGCAGATACCAGGCTAGATTATTACTTACACTAGAACTGGCCCTGCAGTTGAGAGTGACACTCCCTCCTACAGAGACAGACTCCACTGTAGGACTCTGAGTAAGAATTACGTCAGCCCTGGACCCTGGGAATAAAACACACAGAATGAGTCAACATATTCAAACTGTGAAAACAGTGCAACCTAAAAGCCTGAAAATAAAACACAATTATTATTCAGTTAATCTCTAAAAAGTATGACTGTTCAAAATCAAAAAACTGTGTAAATGGATCCCTTTAACAATGCAAAAACAGACTCTTACCATGAACAGAGAGAGCCAGTGTCCAGAGGAGGAGTCCCAGTGCAGCCATTCTCTCTACTGTATGTGTCAGAGACTCACAAAACACTCAAATGTGTGAAGCTTTTAACTCCTATGAAACAGGACTGTCCATCTATTAATACTGTAAGTGTGGAGCAGTGAGGCAGGGTAGATATGCAAATTTCTTTCCTGTTAAACTTAAAAAAAGGCTCAAATGAACCCCCTATACTGGAAATGTGACTGAGTGTCGACGCTGAGGACTGCAGTGAATGCAGACATTCACCCTGGCCAAGCACCACTCCACCTGTTTTTGCTCGCTAGCTCACCTCCTGGACCAAGGAGGCAAATTACCATCAACATCAGGTGGTGTAGCGTGTGGCTGGAGCAAATCCCTGCATAAAACAGGTTGTTTGGCTTGTTTAGCAGTGGCACACAGAATGCTGTGTCACAGGTCAGTCAGCAGCCTATCAAAATGGAGAACACAGGAGAATCCTTTTTGTGCGCAGCACCCCAGGCATGCCGTGTTTTGGAGATTGAAATTTGCTGACTGACATAAACTTAAGGAAAAGTTGTTTCCATTCATAGGTGTGAACTGTGGGACTGTGCTCCATTGTGTGATATCGAGTTAGTGTCAATTCTTGTTGCACTAAATCGAACAAAGGTGCTGCGTGAAGAGGTGTGAACTGCAGAAATGAGCTGAAGTTTGACCTTGTCGAGAGTCCATTTCTCTTTCTGAAAGGGGAAAATTCAGGGGACGGCATTCTTTTGAATAAGGAAAACTTTCAGTCAATGAAAAAGTTCAGTTGCTGCATCTGATGTAGCACAACTCAGACAAACCTTCCAGTCACAGGAAGTGTGGCATTGCTGCCTGTGGAGCAATGAGCAGTTACTGCTTTGGTTATTGAGGCACAGCACGCTTTTAGTGGTAACCCTGATGTTTTTGTGGACCAGGCAGGAGTTCCTCTTAATACTGTCTTAAGACTTTCAGAGACATTGCACTTAAAAGCCTAAACGGTGAGCAACATTGAGAGCTGAAATATTGTTATCCTATTCACTGCAAACAGAGAGCAACATCTTGGCCAATTTTCATGTCATGGGACTTACATATGATATAACCCCAACCGAAGGGAAACAAATAAGGGCTTGTTTCAAGTGTATCCGTAGTTATACGTGATTGTGGGATATTGTCACTTCTACGCAAGATCAGGAGCTCAAATGTTTTTTTTCCTATCCTTTGCCATCAGAGAGCAACATCTTGGCTAATTTTTATGTGTCTGGGACTAACATATAATCACTAAAACAGCCGAATTAGAGATCTTAAAATGCTCTCTGACACAAGATGATCAGCACACTCAAACACAAACAAAGCCCTCTGTTAGAACTATGCCAGTATCCAGCAGATGCTTCAGGGTTTAACTGAGGATGCTAATTGACCTGTACAATGCTTTGAACCAAGTGCGATCTCTTAGAGACAATGTGGCAGGCCTCCAAGATCAGCTCAATGACTTTGAGATAGCCACAAAGGGTATGATTTATACTGTGTCTGAATTGTACAAAGAGTGAGGAAATGAAAAATACAATCCAACAAATCCTCTGAACCTGAGAGCCAGATTTCAGGATGTACATGGTTTGATATAATCTGTTTGATTTAAATATAACTCAACTATTAAATAGTCTTACCTTGGAATATCCCTCTCAGCAAATTAAGGTTGAAACTTTAGCAGTGCATCACCGTATGCAGGAAAAGCTCAGCCATGACTCAGGAACAAAAACAGCAGGCTGAAATTTGATGAAGGTTTTTAGGTTGAACGAAGAAAATTTGCAAATATAGATGCATAGATGGGTATGGAAATCCTACGACCTCTACGTATCATAGGTTATTCTAATCATTACTTCATGCTTACTGGATGCATATGTTTCACGTTGCCTACTTATGGAAAACATCTAGGCCATATTTATGATTTCAGACTAAGAGGTGTTCATTGGAAGCCACACATGTCAAAGCCGGTCCAGGGTGCAGCTCTTCCTCTGTGGTGTGTTTCCTGCAGCACAGCAGTCATGTGTCTTCCTTTACCAGGCGTTTGTGGGTACTCCCTCTTGGACACTAACTTGGTGGGTTAGAAAAGCAACAAAAACAAACAGAGGAGCATTTTGAACATTTGGTAAATTAAATCCCATAGTAGTCATCATACTGAATTTGCATCGTCCAGGAAGTCTGGTCCTTAAAAAGGTGTGGATGGGGAAACAGGTGGATGTTCTTGACAGATGACATGCAGAATAAACAGTCCCCAGTGATGGTCTGTCAGCTCCCTGACAACACCCTGAAAAAGCTCGCGGAGTGACTACTTTCTGTCACCTCATTAATTAAGTAGAGACAGAAGGAAATCACTCTTATGCAGACTGTTTCGGGGTATTCTTGGAGAGCAGCGGTGCGTTCATCTTGGGCGTGTAAATAGTGTTCTTGGTTCTGGTATGGTGGTGGTATTGTGAGGTAGCGTGGGTTTATCTCAGTTTGAATATTGTTCTCTGCACTGTGACATTTGTGTTTTGTACTGTGTGCACTATGGGCTGGGGTTCATTTGTCATTACTTTAGAATGCAGTCATAGACTTCAATTCCCAGAAGCACTCATCTGCCTTATATGGTCTAAGATCCCTGTTCAATCACCCTGAATGTCTTTGTGGAATTCACACTGCCAAGAAACACAAGAGCATGGAAACAGCAAGACACCTTGCACAAACATGCAAAGCTGGTGTGAGATATCTGACAGATTACACAGACAAAAGGCATGTGCCATAATTCATTTAGTGTACATTTAAACATTTCATAACATAGTTTAGAAAATACAATTTGTAAATTTGAAACAATTTATAACAAAGTTGAGAAACATGCAATTAAAAAGTACATCTTTATCTTTGAATTTTTGATGTTGTTGTTTTAAGGAACAAGAATCTGCACAAAAAATGACCCAGGATGGGGGTCAATACAATAAATTAAACAGAAAACAAACACTGGTAAAAAAAAAAAAAAAATAAAATAAAGTACAATAAGCAGAAATAAAAGGCCCACGTCTGACTCCATGGCCAAGCATCAGTTTAGTGATCGAATTGCTACCTGAATTGGGATAAAGCAGAGAAACAGCAAAGGCCTCACTTGAGACAACTGTACCCTGCACAACTTCAGAAGAACCAGGGGAGTAGAGGTCAGTGTCTCAGTGAAACAAGTGCAGAGCAAATGGGAAATGTTCGTGGTGGTAATTATTTAATCAAATGCTGCTCACTTCAAAAGCACGGAATGTTCTTACTTCATAGAAAAATTCAGACGTGTTTATAAAACCATGAGATCCTCTTGAATGTTGTCAGTATTAGCATATGTGATGACAGGTGAGGTAACCCGTGCACAGCGAGACACCTAGTGTCTAATACCAGATGGAATGGGTTTAAACTAAAAGAGGGGGGCCAATGCCAAAGACCAACCCACCACACAGGAGCAAAGGTTTATTCACAAAGTGTTAAAACAGTTAAAAAGCACTTGTTCACCACTAGGGGGCAGAAAAGCCCATACAAGTTTGACAAGGCAGATATGAGTTTACCAAGTATGGAATAAAACTCAAGCTCCAAAGTATAATTGGCAAGTTTTGAATACACTCATCATCATTTACAATTGACTTACCAAGTGATTACGAAGCTTACCAATGAGCTGTGTACTCACAAACAATTCTTGCTCGGGCTAGCACAAACTACATTAAAATGGAATCAGTTAAAAGCAATGACAAGTTTACTTATCACAGACCTCACCCCCACAGATGACCATAATTCAACCCTTAGAGCTTCTGCCAGCTCATGAACAGCTATAAAATATAAATGCTTATTAGCTTTCTATTTAAAATAGTTCAAGATATTTTAAAATAAAATGATTCCTGGTTTTATTTAAATAAAAAAATAATTTCTTGTTTATCCATTTTCACGAAACAAAAAAAAACATAAAAAATGACTACAGGACCTCATTCACATGGCAACCAATGTTCCCAAATGAAGACTTGTCCCTAAACGTGTGTGTTTTGTGTGTGTGTGTGTGTGTGTGTGTGTGTGTGTGTGTGTGTGTGTTTGCACACGTGCGTGTTTCATATATGGATGGGTGAGACCCCAGGCTTAGGTTATGGTTGATCATAAGTGTGTTAGGCAGAGCATGTGTGTGTGTGTGTGTGTGTGTGTGTGTGTGTGTGTGTGTGTGTGTATAAGACTCTACTCCAGTTGGCACAGGGACACTGAGGATTTTACTCCATACACTGTAAACCCAGCACAGAGGGGTTTGTGTTCAGTGAAGCTGGTGTGGAATCTGTACAGGAGGGTCAGTGTGTCAGAGTCAGAGACACTGTAGAAGGACAGAGTGCCGGCCGGACGGTCCACACACACTCCTACTCTGCAGTAGGGGGAGGGAGGGACAGGTAGGACTATTTCCTTATTGTTGTGACTGACAGAGTATCTGTGCTTAGAGCAGTAGAGACTCCAGGAGTTTTTATTCCGTCCAAATCTGCAGTCAGCACTCCCTCCTTTCCTGCTGATGTCTTTATATGTCACTGATATATAAACCTCTCCCAACTCACTCCACTCAGACACACTCCACTCAGCCTCCCAGTAACAGCGCTCAGACAGACTCTCTCTGCACACAACCTGGGGCCAGCAGTCAAATCTCTCTGGATGATCAGGATATGGCTGCTTTGTTATTCCCCATGTCACCTTCCTGTTCCCCTCAGACAGAGACAGCTCTCTGTGTGCTGTGTTTGGATCCAGTGTGAGCTGACAGCCATCTGCAGATCAGAGACATGAATGAGATTAATTATCATTATTAATATTCATCTCATTATGTGTGTAATGCAGTGTGTGAGAGAAAGTCACTATGAAATACTGTGTGAAAATGAAAAAGAGGGAGGGGTTGAAAAAGAGAAGAGTTATGAAAGAAGGAGGGGGTGAGGGAGGAGAAGAAATGAGGGAGTGTTCAGTGCAGACAGACTCACATTTCCTGGGTCCTGGTTTGTTCCTGCTCTCTCCTCCATGGTCCACACTGTAGGAACAGCAGAACAGACAGAGACTGAGTGACACACAGCATGGAAACTCTCTGTACTTACAGCAGTGTGTCTATGAGGTGCAGTGTGGAAACTCTCTGTACTTACAGCAGTGTGTCTATGAGGTGCAGTGTGGAAACTCTCTGTACTTACAGCAGTGTGTCTATGAGGTGCAGTGTGATAACTCTCTGTACTTACAGCAGTGTGTCTATGAGGTACAGTGTGGACACTCTCTGTACTTACAGCAGTGTGTCTATGAGGTGCAGTGTGGAAACTCTCTGTACTTACAGCAGTGTGTGTCTATGAGGTGCAGTGTGGAAACTCTCTGTTCTTACAGCAGTGTGTCTATGAGGTGCAGTGCGGAAACTCCCTGTACTTACAGCAGTGTGTCAATGAGGTGCAGTGTGGAAACTCTCTGTACTTACAGCAGTGTGTCTATGAGGTGCAGTGTGGAAACTCTCTGTACTTACAACAGTGTGTCTATGAGGTGCAGTGCGGAAACTCCCTGTACTTACAGCAGTGTGTCTATGAGGTGCAGTGTGGAAACTCTCTGTACTTACAGCAGTGTGTCTATGGGGTGCAGTGTGGAAACTCTCTGTACTTACAGCAGTGTGTCTATGAGGTGCAGCATGGAAACTCTCTGTACTTACAGCAGTGTGTCTATGAGGTGCAGTGTGGAAACTCTCTGTACTTACAGCAGTGTGTCTATGAGGTGCAGTGTGGAAACTCTCTGTACTTACAGCAGTGTGTCTATGAGGTGCAGTGTGGAAACTCTCTGTACTTACAGCAGTGTGTCTATGAGGTGCAGTGTGGAAACTCCCTGTACTTACAGCAGTGTGTCTATGAGGTGCAGTGTGGAAACTCTCTGTACTTACAGCAGTGTGTCTGTGAGGTGCAGTGTGGAAACTCTCTCTAGTTCCAGCAGTGTGTCTATGAGGTGCAGTGTGGAAACTCTCTGTACTTACAGCAGTGTAAGTGTGTCCATTTTAGCAGCAGAGAGCGCTCTCACTCCTGAGTCTCCTGGGTGATTGTAGCTCAGATCCAGCTCTCTAAGGTGTGAGGGGTTTGAACGCAGAGCTGAAGTCAGAGAATCACAGCCTCTCTCTGTGACCTGACAGCCTGACAGCCTGCAGAGAGAAGGAGATCAGCTCTGGACAAGCAAACCATTTAGAAAAAATGGCAACAAGGCTATGAAATGAGTAATTATAATTATTAAACACACAGCAGTTTGTTGTACATCTTTTATGCTAAGTCTTGGTTAAATAGCTATTGCTGATTGGCTGGAGGGTGCACATGTTTTTCTTTCATCAACACAGTGAAACACTTTTCATATGATGTCATGAACACACAGCATCCATTTGTACCCATTTTGTGTCTCTTCTCATGTAGAACTTGAGTTATTTTGTTTGGGTTTTATTTACTTTATTCTGTTGTATTTCTGTCCCTACAATATACATCATTTTCACAGGTCATTAGCCATGCAGTGTCACAGGAAGCAGTCTGATTTCACCAAGGCTGTGCTGCAGATTGGCTCAACCAATGAGCAACAATCACAGCAGAGCAGACCTGAGTGTGATATAGACTTTACTTTGTTACTGACTTGAGTTTGTCATTGCTTAAATATCTGCACCCAGACACAGGACAAATAAAAAAACACTTATTTTCAACATGGTTGTCAATGTAAAATGTCTGTCTGTGTGCTAGCTACACAGCAGCATTAAATATGACAGACACAGTGATGTTAATCCCAGCTCATTTAACCTTAGATCATAGACACTGTGTAACTGTAAAATAAACCACTTCAGGCTTTGACTCAGGACTACATCACATCATCCTGTCATATTTTATTTGACATTGTGGTTTATTTATTACATATAAGCTGAAAATGATGTACGGTATTATTTCTAATAATTAGGTTTTATCCTTATTGCAAGGGTTGTGCCAACTGATATCAGATATATGAGACTCACCCCAGTCTCTGCAGTTTACAGTGTGGGTCCTCCAGTCCAGCAGAGAGCACTCTCACTCCTGAATCCTGCAGCTCATTGTCTCTGAGCTCCAGATCTATCAGCTCTGAGTTGGACGAATGCAGGACTGAGGCCAGATCATCACAGCAGCCCTCTGAGAGATTACACCAACCCAGCCTACAGAGAGAATATACACACTATAAATATACACCAACCCAGCCTGTGGAAGGAAAACACAGACTTCACATATACACCAACCCAGCCTGCAGAGAGAACATACACACTATAAATATACACTATAAATATACAGATCAAACTTGTTCCAGCACATCCCACAGATGCTCGATCGGATTGAGATCTGGGGAATTTGGAGGCCAGGGCAACATCTTGAACTCTTCTTCATTTTCCTCAAACCGTTCCTGAACAATGTGTGCAGTTTGGCTGTGCGCTTTATCCTGCAGAAAGAGGCCACTGCCATCGGGGTGTACCACTGCATGTCAAATCCACATGAATGCCAGGATCCAGGGTTTCCCAGCAGAACATTGCTTAGAGCAGTGGTCCCCAACGTTGGTATTGGGCTTTTTTAGCTTTTATAGCTTTTTCTCCCGACGCTCATGTGCCTAATATATCCCAGACCTTGACTTGTGCAGTTCTTACGTGGTAATCAACGTTATTCGCTTCATCTGTGAGTGCTCATATGTTTTTGGCTCATTGGTGTATGTACATATGTAAATCTCTCAGTTGTCATACAGATATTTATGCAATAATAACACATGAGAGGCTGTTGTAGTCTACGTAAGACATTAATATTTCTTGAGTGAAAATGTGGAGTAACAGAATACGAGTACGAAGCTCTGGGATTTTTTGACTCGTTGCCATGGTGAATCCTGTTATCTGCGCTCCATTGATGATGATTTCTTACTTTCAACGTGAACGCGCTTCAATCAGGTTCAGTTTAGTCAGAGGTATTTGAACTAATTCTAATCAGCTGTTCTGGAACTGAAAACTTAGGGTACGTTACCTCAGGTTTGTTCAACCCAGAGTTCAGGTTTAAGTTCAGGGTTTGTTAAACCACCTTTCTGAAATACCCCCCTGGGCATTTTAGAATCGTTTTCTTTGTCTCTCCTGGAGCGATAAAAAAAAAACACTTGTACTGTGGACGTGATCCTTTCCAAAAGTGATAGAAAAAATGAGTTTTCAAAAATATTTGGATACGTGTAGACAAGGCCACAGACCAAGCCAAAAGCTACATGAGAATGGAATCACTCTCAGATAAGGGGAAAAAAGCTGTTATGACCATAACGGCAGTGACGGGCTCGACACCGCGGCACACCACCTGATACCACGGTATGGCATTAATGCGGTTATCGTCACAGCCCTAGTGGCAGGGCGCATTATCCTGCTGAAAGAGGCCACTGCCATCGGGGAAATCCACTGCCATGAAGGGGTGTACCTGGTCACTTCTCCTTTCATATATATCCCAGACCATGACATGAGCTGTTGTTATGAAATAATCAACGTTATTCATCTGTGAGTGGTTATAATGTTTTGGCTCATTGGCATATACAGTGTTCCCTCTCTGTATCGCGGTTCTGCTTTCGCTCCCTCAGTGCATCGCGGTTTTTTATGCGCATTATTTGTAATCCCGTCTCGCAGAGTTTTCGCTCTATCACGGATTTTTGTGGTATTGAAAATTTTTTAAATTTCCAATATTTTCATTGTTTTCATGAAATAATAATCATTTTCTAGCCTAAAAAGGCAAAAAACAGTAAAAAAAATAAATAAATTAAAAGACATTTTGTAACACATACATACAGGGTATTGCAAAAAAAAACCTGTACGTACGGGTAAACGAGATTTGGGTTGGGAAATCTAAGATGCCCTCATGTCGTACGTCCGCAGAACTGAACTGGCCTTGTGTGGGGGTACAGAAATTTTTAAAATTCCATGATTTCATTATTTTTGTGATAAAATAAGCATTTTCTAACCTTAAAAAAATTAACAGTAAAAATATAGTAAAAAATAAACTAAAATGTTTTCTCATTCTTAATTTAAAATGACTTACCTTTACATGTATATTTGCATTTACAGTAGTTTAGTGCATGTACATTGAATTTTAATTTACATTTAAAATGTTTTACAATGTATTTAATGTACAGGTATTTAATGTATTTAAAATGTACGTGTTGTATTTCCATTTATATTTTACATAAAGTGTTTACATATAAGAGTGTGGGAAAAGGTAATACAGTCTAGGGAGGGTTGATAACAGTGTGGGGGAGGTTCGTAAAGGGTTGGGGAGGTTCGTAAAGGGTTAATATAAACGTAAATAATATAATAACTCTCTCGCCTCTACTTTGCGATTTTTCCCATCTCGCGGGCGGTCTTGGAATGTAACAACCGCGATAGGAGAGGCATCACTGTTTATACAGATGGTCCCTGACTTACATTGGGGTTACATTCCCATAAAGCCATTATAAATGGAAAATAGTTGAAAATGCATTTCATACACCTTACCTACCGAACATCATATCCGAGCCTAGCCTACCTGCTCAGAACAATTACATTAGCCTACAGTTGGGCAAAATCATTAAAAAAAAGCCTATTTTATAATAAACTGTTCAACATCTCATGCAATTTGTTGAATACTGTACTGAAAGTGAAAAACGGAATGGTTGTATCAGACCATCGTAACTCTGGGACCGTCTGTGTATACCAGCTTATCTTGTGAGGGAACACACACACATTATCCACCTAGGACCACATTGGAAATATGTGTTTTTAAATCTTTCAGTTGTCATACTCCATGTAAAGATACTTAAAGTAATAATAACACATGAGAGGTTGTGCTGTACTGAGACTATCAGAGCAGCAGTGTGAGGCTGATGACAGTGACCAGCTCCACTGTACCCCCTTATCTGTGGTGATGCACAGTGGCAGTAGAGTGGTGGCTTTAGGCTGCTTTTCTCTCTCACACTCTCAATATCAGCCACTTATTTAGTAAAACATGTAACACCATTCCCAAGAAGAATGGTATCATTAACAGCAGGGAATAACATAGAGATGCCTTGAAACACAAGAGGTGGCATGACAAGGTAAACTAATACCAGTGCTGGTTCATGACATTATAAGGTGGGTAATCAGTAACCTTACATTTTACCACAGTAATGGAAATCAAGCTAATGTTAGCCTGCTAACGCCACTTATCAGCTGTGAAATGATTGGTGGCAGTATGAAGCGCTGTGATTGGACAGAGGGAGTGAGTATTCTGAATGGACATTCAGCATTCAGGCAGCATCTGTGACCTGACAATGTGCAGACTCCACAGGAACCTGTTATCCTGTTTGCTTTGTTGTGATATAGGACCAAGGAGGAAGGGATTAGACCAATGTGGAAATGAAAGAAGGCTGAGGGAAAGAGGAGTAAACTAAAAAAGGAGCTTTTTACATTTAATTTCATATCTCCATAATCACTGATTCTATTTACTAAAGGTCACATAGTACACAGCACTACTTACCCCAGTTTCTGTAGTTTACAGTTTGGACTCTTCAGTCCAGCACAGAGCAGCTTCACTCCTGAATCTCCCAGGTTATTGTAGCTGAGGTCCAGCTCTCTCAGGGGTGAGTTTGATGACTGGAGAGCTGAGGCCACAGTTTCACAGGACTCCTGTGTGAGGTTACCACCATACAGTCTGCAAAGAAGAACCAATTATGATATAATGTAATGTTCTCTCCCTGGGACTTCCTTCTTTTTATCTCAGCCCAGCTCAGATCAGAGTTGCACTGAGACCACATGAAACTGACAACTCTTATGGAGAATTGCAGGTTGTCTGTTAGGAGATGTGCGAAAACCGTGCTGTCCACATGAAAGCAACAAGATGACAGTTGGATAACAGTTTCATAGAAACTATTAACAGGATTTATTATTTACATGTCAGCTGTTTCAGCTTGCTACAAAGCAGGAAAACTTTGATAAATGGCTGACAACAGTGATCATGATGATTTGCTTGGTCTAGTAACAATAACGTTAATAAAAACTACAGAGACGTCACAACATTGTGGAGTTTTAAAAGAAAGTGTGGAGCTGATAATGGTTTTTTCAGCGCCTGACATACACATAAACACGCTGTAAATTTATACCAGCCAAGCCTGCAGAAGAACACACATATTCTCCACCAAGGGCCACACTGGCAATATGCGTTTTTAAATCTTTCACTTGTCATCTCATCTTCTGAGCACAGATATTTAAGCAATAACACATGAGAGGTTGTGCTATACTGAGACTGTCCGAACTCAGGGCCAGGACTCGGAAACGGAAATAATAACAAACCGAAGTTTATTGAGGCAGCCAAAACACAAACAGTATTCAAAGTCAATGCCAGGCAGGGGTTAAAACCAGGAAGTCAAGGCAACAGAACAAAATCAGAATCCAAAACGCAAAGTCAAAAACGGGCAGATAAAGTTTGTCAACAGGCAGACTCAGCGACAGTAAAAAATCAAAGAGCAGTAATTCAAAAACCAGAAAACAGACACAGGTAATAACAGGCAGACAGGCAGGAAAAGAAAGGCTTGTAGCGCAACAGGTACAAAAACACTGAGACAAACTCACAAAGAACAAAAGAACAAACGGTATAAATGCACAAGACTAATGAGCAAACGAGACACAGGTGAACAACAGGGCAGAAACTGAAACAAATGAGCAATCAACACAACAGGTAACAGGGAGGGTGGGGCTAACACGAAAGGAGAATGAAAAGAAAGGCACATGGATAGGAAACGAAAAAACCAAAACAAACGAAAACAGCCCAACCAAGATAACAGAACACACAAGATCAGACAGCATTATTGACAGAGACTGAACAGCACATGGGGTTCATGGACTGTGTGTACAAGTGCAGCTACTGATAAATAGCTGGCTAACTTACATGATAACTGGGCTTCATTTAGATACAGAGACCCCATCAACAGCATGAAGCTTACCCGAGCTGTGCCTGAGAACCTCTGAGAGCCACATAACTGCTCACAGTCTTTACTACAGTAAATACCTAACTGTGTATTACCAGCTTATGCAGCTTTCAAGGTAAACATCACTTATCAGCTGTGAAATGATTGGTGGGAATAAGAAGTGGTGTGACTGACAGGAACTAATTGGATTAATGTGGGAAACAAAAGAAGACTGAGGGAGAGAGGAGTTAAACCAAGAAAGAAATAGCTTTTTAAAATTCCATTTAATAGTTCTATAATCAATAATTCTACTATAATGGTCACTTAAAAGCACACAGCACTACTCACCCCAGTCTCTGTAGTTTACAGTTTGGACTCTTCAGTCCAGCACAGAGCAGCTTCACTCCTGAATCTCCCAGGTTATTGTAGCTGAGGTCCAGCTCTCTCAGGGGTGAGTTTGGTGACTGGAGAGCTGATGCCACAGTTTCACAGGATTCCTCTGTTAGACCACAGTTATCCAGCCTGCAAAGAAGAGCCAATGATGATGTAATGTAATAATGTTCTAGATGGGGAGTCCCCTGATTTGACCCTTAAACTGGTGCACTACCATTGGATAAAACCAAATTATGCAGCAAGTCCAAACACATCAAGCTGCTACTGGAAACATCAGGGTTGTTGCTGCAATTCTGGTACCCTGTAAGTTGGCCCCTCCACCCCTGCTGTATAATGAACCTGTACCCTATATGGCAGTCAGGACACTGTACTGAAACTGGGGCTGCAGGCAGTGCTCAGATAGAGCTAAGGCACATCTGAAGAAGGGGGGCAGCAGAGAGTCATTATGTGACATTAGCACACAGTAAGTGGCAGCTAACCACTGATAAGCTAACTGTGAACAGCAGATACCCAACTGTGTATTACCAGCTCATGCTAGGCTGTGGTTCAATCCGTCAAATGATCTGCCCTCAGGCTCTTCCACTTGCAAACTTCCTTTGGGAGGATGTGACACAGAAGCAAAAGAACACGAGAAAACACTCGAAACTCAGGGGGAGGAGCAAGGGATGGAGCGGAATATTTTTTAATCAGACCACACTTCCACTGGGAAGTTAGTGAGAGAAACCATGGACACACAGACGCATGTTGTCGTTGCGTGTTGTGTGTGTATTGCAGTTCATTCTGATTGCATATGGGATGATGACCAGAACCTTTGTCCTGGTCGATTAAAAACCAACAAAACAGCACTCCTTAATCACCGTAAGAAACACTATACATTGCAGTGGTTATTCTCAATGTTCATTTTATATCATCACATTTATTAAGCAAGAGTAATGGCACAATATTTAATTTGATTAAAATAATTATCGATACTTTGTTGGTTTAATCAAGTGTCCCTATCAGCAACACTCACTCCCATGCCAACTTGAACATCACTTATTATCTGTGAAATGATTGGTGGCAGTATGAAGGGCTGTGATTGGACAGAGGGAGTGAGTATTCTTAATGGACATTCAGCATTCAGGCAGTATCTGTGACCTGACACTGTACAGACTCCACAGGAACCTGTTATCCTGTTTACTTTTTCATAATAGAGGAGTAAGACTTGAAGGATTGGACCAATGTGGAAACGAAAGAAGTCTGAGGGAGAGAGGAGTAAACCATGAAAAAAGGTGTTTTTTAACATTCCACTTTATATCTCCATAATTACTAATTCTATTCTAAAGGTCACATACCAGCACACAGCACTACCCACCCCAGTGTCTGCAGTTTACAGTTTGGACTCTTCAGTCCAGCACAGAGCAGCTTCACTCCTGAATCTCCCAGGTTATTGTAGCTGAGGTCCAGCTCTCTCAGGGGTGAGTTTGGTGACTGGAGAGCTGATGCCACAATTTCACAGGACTTTTGTGTGAGGTTACCACCATACAGTCTGCAAAGAGCCAATACATCATTATTACATTATGAAATAACAAACATATAATCTTTGAAATGCATAATGCTGGTGTTTTTGTTGCTAGATTTAGTGACTTTTCAAAACTTCTTACAAATTATAATGAAAGTATACATTTGCTGTCATCGTGTACTCTATTAAGGTGCTTGACTGGGACACAGAAGGTAGGTGGTTCAAGCCCCAGTTCAGACACTCCTCAAGTTACGAAAACAGGTTAGAGACTGGGAAGGTGTTTGTATCGTGAATTTGTTCGTAAGTCGTTATTTTGCCACTTCGTGTTTTACTGTGTTTTATATGTGAATAAATAATACATAATAATAAAAATCATAATAGCACTTAGCACTGCCACTATCATCACTTGCCTTATGCTTTCCATTAGCAATTATGGATGGGATAATTTCATCAAAAAACCAACGAAATATTGCGAACAGCTGGAGCGCAAACAAGCGCATGTAACACCAGTGAACATGTACAAACAAACTGACTCAGCTGTGGGCAAGGCGCGGTGCTGCTCGACGTGGATTGCGGCCAAACAACGTACTACACAGAAGGTGCGCGATTCAAAATTCGCACTTGCGGAAGATTGTGAACAAAATTTAAATTATTTTCATTATTACGGCAGGTGTGTTCGTATGAATGAATGTTTGTGACTCGAATGTGCGTAAGTAAGGTAGCGTCTGTATAGCAGTGTAGCAACACTCAGGCCAGTTCAATTTTTGGGCCCCTGAGCAAGGCCCTTACCCCACATTGCTCCTGGGGGGAATGGCCCCTGGTTAATCTAATCAACAGTAAGTCACTGAATAAAAGCATCAGTTAAATAAATATAAAGAAAATCCATCTAGTTTTCTGGACCTTCTAGGAAAATGTTACTGTTTACACTTCCAATGTATTTGGTGACAGATTGGTGTGGGTGGAGCTGGCCAACCCAGATTTGAGCCACTTTTCACTCAGTCAGTGAACAACAAATAATGTGAACATCACTTATCAGCTGTGAAATGATTGGTGGCAGTATGAAGCACTGTGATTGGACAGAGGGAGTGAGTATTCTGAATGGACATTCAGCATTCAGGCAGCATCTGTGACCTGACAATGTGCAGACTCCACAGGAACCTGTTATCCTGTTTGCTTTGTTGTGATATAGGACCAAGGAGGGAGGGATTACACCAATGTGGAAATGAAAGAAGGCTGAGGGAGAGAGGAGTAAACTAAAAATGGACCTTTTTACAGTTAATTTCATATCTCCATAATCACTAATTCTATTTACTAAAGGTCACATCGTACACAGCACTACTTACCCCAGTTTCAGTAGTTTACAGTTTGGACTCTTCAGTCCAGCACAGAGCAGCTTCACTCCTGAATCTCCCAGGTTATTGTATCTGAGGTCCAGCTCTCTCAGGGGAGAGTTTGATGACTGGAGAGCTGAGGCCACAGTTTCACAGGACTGCTCTGTTAGACCACAGTTATCCAGCCTGCAAAGAAGAGCCAATGATGATATAATGTAATAATGTTCTCTCCCTGGGACTTCCTTCTTTTTATCTCAGCCCAGCTCTGATCAGAGTTGCATTGAGACCACATGAAACTGGCAACTCTTCTGAATAATTGCAGGTTGTCTGATCGTAGATGTGTGAAAGCCTTGCTGTCCACATGAAAGCAACAAGATGATAGTAAGATAAGTTTCCAACTACTAACAGGATTTATTGTTACGTGTTAGCTGTTTCAGTTACAAAGCAGGAAAACTTTGATAAATAGCTGACAACAGTGATCATGATTATTTGCTTGGTCTAGTAACAATAACGTTACTAAAAACTACAGAGACAGCACAACATTGTGGAGTTTTAAAGAAAGTGTGGAGCCGGTTTTTGCAGTGCCTGACACAGACATAAACATGCTGTAAATACATACCAACCTAGCCTGTGAGAGAACACACACATTCTCCACCAAGGGTCACACTGGAAGTATGTATTTTTAAATCTTTCACTTGTCATCCTCTGGGCACAGATATTTAAGCAGTAACACATGAGAGGTTGTGCTATACTGTGACTGTGAACAGCACAGAGGGCTCATGGACTTTGTGTACAAGTGCAGCTACTGATAAGTAGCTGGCTAACTTACAGGCTAACTGGACATCATTTACACACAGAAACCCCATTGACAGCATGAAGCTTACCATAGCTGTGACTGAGAGCCACATAACTGCTCACAGTCTTTACTACAGCAAATACCTAACTGTGTATTACCAGGTTATGCTGCTTTCAAAGTGAACATCACTTATCAGCTGTGAAATGATTGGTGGGAATAGGAAGTGATATGACTGACAGAAACTAATTGGATTAATGTGGGAAACAAAAGAAGGCTGAGGGAGAGAGGAGTAAACAGAGAAAGAAGGAGTTTTTTAACATTCCATTTTATAGTTTCATAATCAATAATTCTGTTCTAAAGGGCACATAAAAGCACAATGTAGCCAGTGATAATGTAATGATGTTCTCTGCCAGGGACTTCCTTTTTTGTATCTAAGCCCAGTTCAGATCACAGTCGCAATGAGACGCCATGAAACTGGCAACACTTCTGAAAAATCGCAGGTTGACTGATAGTAGATGTTCTGAAACCAGGCTGTCCACATCAAGACAGGTTGTGCTACACTGAGACTGTAAACAGCACTGTGCGTACAAGTGCATTTTCCTGATAAGCAGTTGGCTAACTTACATGCTAACTGGGCATCGCTCAGACTCAGAGACCCCATCAGTAACCTGTAGCTTCCCCTGACTGTGACTGAGAGCCACATAACTGCTCACCATCTTTATTTACCTCAACAACTGCATAGCTGTGTATCACCAGCTAATGTAGTTCAATATTAAACATCATTTGTGATCTGTGCATAATGGAAACTTATGGTGGCAGCATGAAGTGCTGTGATTTGACAGAGGGAGTGACAGTACCGAGGATAATGTAGCAGTATGACACACTGTAACTGGACAGAAGAGGAGAGTTTGTAAATCACTCAGGAGATCAACATGCATTTTTTGGTTATTTACCCTGCTCTCTTCTTTTGTGGTGCCTTGCCAGGCACACAGCCTGAGGGGGACAAATGTTCTCCCCTTGGAAATGCCCCCAAATCAGTGAGCAAAGGGGTAACAAGCTGCCTCACCTGCAACAATGAAGCTTTTTCTCCAAGCGCGCTTCTTGTACGGTCCGTTATACTTATAATTACAACAAAATCCAACAATGGAAAGGAGCAAAGCTAAATTAAATCCCAGACAATACTTAAAAGATGATAATAATGATTCCCAGCATGGATCTACATTTGGGATAACCAGTTAAAGGTGGAATTAGGCATGATATGACCCTCTTTGTTTCTTGGTAAGCTGTAATGTGCCCCTCAAAGGGACAATCCTTTAATAAAGAAGTACAACTGTAGGGGATTTCTCTCTCTCTCTCTCTCTGTGCATGCAGGGAATTTGGGATTGTGGGTGTGTGTGAGAGTGCTCACGGTGAGAGGGAGCTCTCTCTCTCTGTGCATGCTGGGAGTTTGGGAGTGTGGATGTGTGTGAGAGTGCTCATGGTGAGAGGGTGATTGTTAGGGGTTCCCCCCTTTTTCTTTCTCTTTTTTTCTTCCTTTAAGCATTAAAAAGCATAAAATGATATTACTGTTTTTATCACAAGGTAGGAAGACATCTCAAGACCTAATGCCAGCTTGGCTGTTTATGAGAGAGCATCCTTAGCCAGGGCGAATTAGGGAAAGAGTGAGGGACTCATCATAGGTACGTGGGAAAATGTTGGGCTACCGCAGCTGCCAGGGGGGTTGCAATGGAGAAGGGATGGGATGGAGTTCCTGGGTGTCTTTTTAGGGAATGCTGAAGAAGGTGGTCGCTAAGTTCTCTAAATGGAATTGGCGATTGTCTCAGCTGTCCTACAGGGGGAGGGTCTTGATTACGAATAACCTGGCTGCCTCCACCTTATGGCACAGGCTTATTGTCCTGGAGCCACCTGGGGACTTCATCTGTGCAGTTCAGAAGAGACTAGTGGACTTTTTATGGTCGGGCCAACACTGGACTAGGGTGCCAGTGCTGTATCTGCCGGTGCAGGAAGAGGGGCAGGGCCTAGTTGATGTGCGGAGCTGGGTCTCTGCCTTCCGACTGCAGGCAGCGCAGAGGCTGCTATACGAGTACAATGTAACGTGGACGAAAACAGTGAGTGTGTTCCTAAAGAAGATGGAGAGTCTTGGCTATACCCGGCAGCTGTTCCTGTTAAATATTGATACGGACCTGGCAATGGTTCTTTCCTGTTCACAGGGGCCTTTCTCAGCCGGAGGAGTGGATTTTGGAAGAACCTCTGCTACACAATCCATGGCTACAGTTGAGGCTCCTAAACTCGGCAAGCGTACAGGCTTGCCTGCGGAAGAACGGATTTAGAATGTTGGCCCAGCTGAAAGAGGGCGATGGGTGCAGAACAGTGGCATCCCTACAGAGTGTCACTAGCATACGGTCCTCTCGCCTGGTGCAAAAGTTTATTGATCAGCTCCAAGAGGCGCTGCCTGAGGGCTGCAGAAGACCATTAAGGAGGACTGAGTTACAGACAAGGGAGAGCAAAAACATGTTTTCTCCCTTCACCATTGCAGCGGCTGTGGAAGAGCCACAGGATGAGGATGGGGACATGCTCCTCTCCTTTCAAACCCTGGTGCTAGGGAGCTTCTGGAGTGCAAGGAAGTCCATATATATTGCTTGTGTCAAAGTGACTCACCAGGCATCATGGAGGAGGCTGGTAGCCTCAGGGTGGTCAGGTTTGTTTGGGCCAGATTTTATTGTATTTCATGATCCTGCATACTCTTTTTTGCCCTTGTCTTAGTGTCTTAAGTGTCCAATAAACCTCCTTCAATTATTTCAGTTCCAACTGTGTATTTCTGATAAAAGTTGATCCACATGACTGCCCATTCCTAACAACACAAGATGTAATTAATAATTAATGTTTTTAATAATTATTATTGAATTAAATTTTAATTTTTATTTAATTTTATCTTATTTTATAAGTTGGTTAAGTGAGGAGTTTTAGTAGACAGTGTCACTTGTGTTTAGTATTCAGAGTGACAGATAATGAGAATGAGGGCTTTAACTGCTAAAACCTGCTGGATTCAGAAAATTGTTATTTTTTTATTGAATTATCATTCCCCCTAAATTCCTCATGTCTCACTAAGATAGTTTACCACAGGCTGCTCAATACCTACATCAGAAGTATAAATCACTCACAAATTAAAACATTAAAATAGGAAGTAAAAGAGAAGAACGGGATAGATCACAGTATGGTGAAATGTGTAAAATAAGGGCCACTGCTGTTTCATTTGGAGGTACAGAGGAGAGTTGCTCAAAATGTATCAGATTTGAGGGACACAGGAAGTGGTTTGTAAAAAGATATCCAGGTCATGAGAAAATGCTCAAGAACATGGATGAGCTCTCAAAGAAACCCTGCTCCAAACATGGGGACATTCAACATATGGATAATGGGGATCCATGTGCAGAAAAAGCCAAAGGACAAGCTGCCGGCTGCCCCCTAAGTGTGCTGACCTGTGCCCCAGACCTCCAAGGCCAAAGCCTGCCAGTGACCACACTGGGGCCCTCAGAGAGAAGACAGACAATCCTTCCCCTCCTCTTCACTACCCCCAGCAGCACTGTGATTGGATAGAGGGAGTGACAGTTGTGGGATATATTGACTGTATGAAGCACTGTGAGTTGAGAGAGAGAGAGTTTTGGGATATAGTAACATTATAAAGCACACTGATTGGACAGAGGGATTGAATGTTCTGAACAGTTATTCAGTGTCCAGTCGGCTCCTGTGACCTGATGCTGTACAGACTCCAGAGAAACCTTACATTCTGATCACGGACCACACACTTGGAAACCCTTAGGCTCATGGGACTTAATCCTGTTTTGCTTTGTTTTAATAGAGGAGTAAGCAGAGAGAGATGAGACAAAGAGGGAAAGCTGGGGGAGGAGCTGTTTTAAATTTCTCTGTATACTGTCATAATCACTAATTCTATTTACTGAAGAATATACAGTACACAGCACTACTCACCCCAGTCTCTGCAGGTTACAGTTTGGACTCTTCAGTCCAGAACAGAGCAGTTTCACTCCTGATTCTCCCAGATTATTGTAGCTGAGGTCCAGCTCTCTCAGGGGTGAGTTTGATGACTGGAGAGCGGAGGCCACAATTTCACAGGACTCCTCAATAAGACCACAGCTGTTCAGTCTGCAAAGAAGAGTTAATGTTTTGTATTATTAAATACTTGGAATTAATATTTGAAATGTGACATCCCTAGTGCTCACTGATTAAGAGTGATATTATGTCCTATAAGATCTAAAGCACTGAGGCAGATGTTTGTGCTACACTCTCCAACTGCTGCACTTTAGACCTGGGAATCAGATGTCCTGTTTGTCTAAAGTCTAACAGCTTTGGTTATTACCCAAATAGCCCCCTTTTCTCTATTCAAACATGTCAGAAATGGGGCTAATGGCCCAGATACCTTTTCCACCATTGTTTTCACACTAACTCTGACCTCTAAGTCTCATTTGTGGCCCTGAGTCAAGTTTAAGGATCCTGTTATTGTATGTCTGTTTATTTAAGCTGTATCCAGAAGTGCAGATGTCTCCCTTCAGAGTGGGTACTGGGTTAGCTTGTTTGGCACAGTTACCAATAAAAGTAAAAAAAAAATTCCTACATACTTATATGTATCATTTCCATCCATCCTTCCATTACCTATACCTGCTTAATCTAATCCAGGGTGGCAAGGGAGCTGGAGCCTATCCCAGCACACACTGGGTGAAAGGCAGAGAGACCCTGGACAGGTAATCAGTATTCACAGAGCCAGACAGACAAACACTCACTCACACCTACAGACAACTCCAATCTGCCTACCCTGCATGTCTTTGGATTGTGGGAGGAAACTGGAGAACCTTGAGAAACCCACACAAACAGGGGGAGAACATGTGAAATCCTCCATAATGGGAATGGAGGCTGGAGAACCCAGAGAAACCCACACAAACAGGAGGAGAAGATGTGAAATCCTCCACAATGGGAATGGAGGCTGGAGAACCCAGAGAAACTCACACAAACAGGGGGAGAACATGTGAAATCCTCCATAATGGGAATGGAGGCTGGAGAACCCAGAGAAACCCACACAAACAGGGGAAGAACATGTGATATCCTCCATAATGGGAATGGAGGCTGGAGAACCCAGAGAAACCCACACAAACAGGGGGAGAACATGTGAAATCCTCCATAATGGGAATGGAGGCTGGAGAACCCAGAGAAACCCACACAAACAGGGGAAGAACATGTGAAATCCTCCATAATGGGAATGGAGGCTGGAGAACCCAGAGAAACCCACACACACAGGAGGAGAACATGTGAAATCCTCCATAATGGTAATGGAGGCTGGAGAACCCAGAGAAACTCACACAAACAGGGGAAGAACATGTGAAATCCTCCATAATGGGAATGGAGGCTGGAGAACCCAGAAAAACCCACACAAACAGGGGAAGAACATGTGAAATCCTCCATAATGGGAATGGAGGCTTGAGAACCCAGAGAAACCCACACAAACAGGGGAAGAACATGTGAAATCCTCCATAATGGGAATGGAGACTGGAGAACCCAGAGAAACCCTCACAAACAGGGGAAGAACATGTGAAATCCTCCATAATGGGAATGGAGGCTGGAGAACCCAGAGAAACCCACACAAACAGGGGGAGAGCATGTGAAATCCTCCATAATGGGAATGGAGGCTGGAGAACCCAGAGAAACCCACACAAACAGGGGAAGAACATGTGAAATCCTCCATAATGGGAATGGAGGCTGGAGAACCCAGAGAAACCCACACAAACAGGGGAAGAACATGTGAAATCCTCCATAATGGGAATGGAGGCTGGAGAACCCAGAGAAACCCACACACACAGGAGGAGAACATGTGAAATCCTCCATAATGGTAATGGAGGCTGGAGAACCCAGAGAAACTCACACAAACAGGGGAAGAACATGTGAAATCCTCCATAATGGGAATGGAGGCTGGAGAACCCAGAAAAACCCACACAAACAGGGGAAGAACATGTGAAATCCTCCATAATGGGAATGGAGGCTTGAGAACCCAGAGAAACCCACACAAACAGGGGAAGAACATGTGAAATCCTCCATAATGGGAATGGAGACTGGAGAACCCAGAGAAACCCTCACAAACAGGGGAAGAACATGTGAAATCCTCCATAATGGGAATGGAGGCTGGAGAACCCAGAGAAACCCACACAAACAGGGGGAGAACATGTGAAATCCTCCATAATGGGAATGGAGGCTGGAGAACCCAGAGAAACCCACACAAACAGGGGAAGAACATGTGAAATCCTCCATAATGGGAATGGAGGCTGGAGAACCCAGAGAAACCCACACACACAGGAGGAGAACATGTGAAATCCTCCATAATGGTAATGGAGGCTGGAGAACCCAGAGAAACTCACACAAACAGGGGAAGAACATGTGAAATCCTCCATAATGGGAATGGAGGCTGGAGAACCCAGAAAAACCCTCACAAACAGGGGAAGAACATGTGAAATCCTCCATAATGGGAATGGAGGCTTGAGAACCCAGAGAAACCCACACAAACAGGGGAAGAACATGTGAAATCCTCCATAATGGGAATGGAGACTGGAGAACCCAGAGAAACCCTCACAAACAGGGGAAGAACATGTGAAATCCTCCATAATGGGAATGGAGGCTGGAGAACCCAGAGAAACCCACACAAACAGGGGGAGAGCATGTGAAATCCTCCATAATGGGAATGGAGGCTGGAGAACCCAGAGAAACCCACACAAACAGGGGAAGAACATGTGAAATCCTCCATAATTGGAATAGAGGCTGGGCCCTTGTTGCTCTGAGGCCACAGTGCTCACCACTGAACCACCATCAGGCTTACAGTACCTGTTTGTTTCAGCTGGAACTCTTGTGCACTTTCAATTTTCAATCAGGAAATTTAAGAAATAAATGTTTTTACAATATGGAAATATGGATTCAAGTTGTAGAATACTGATTCAGTAACTACATTCAACAGAAAAAATCATAAAATAAAATGTTCAATTAAGAATAAATATTTTTTTAACCACTGATGCTCCTTCATACATACACTTACAGATATATGAAATTACTTCTTTCGATTTCCAGGCCCTTGGGAATAATACTTACTTTTATTTAGTGCCCATTAATATTTTCTGAAGGTGTCTGTGGACTTCTGTTAATGATACAGCTCAGCTTTATTCATGGTACTGTCGGGAGAGCAACCTGCATTTTATGGTTATCTGCCCTGCTCTACTTCCTTTATGGTCATCTGCCATAAGATAAGCTAACAGAGCTGGGGAATGAGAAATGGCTCACAGTCATGAATAGATTTAAGTCAGTCACCACAGTCACCTACTCACCTACTTAAAGTTAAGAGCCATTTTCTCAAGATAACAATCAAAATATTAAAACACCACAGTAAAGATGGTCCATCTACATTTGGGGCTACTGGTGAAAAGTGGAATTGGGCCTGGTACAACCGTCTTTGTTTCTTGGTAAGCCTTATTGTGCCCCACAAATGTAGAATCCTAATCACAGGGGGCCATCACCTCTCTCTCTCTCACCTCTTTCCTCTCTAGGACAAGCAGCAGGGTGTGTGTGTGTGTGTGTGTGTGTGTGTGTTTTGTGGCTATGTATGTATGTGTTTGGATCACAGTACCTTTTTATGCCACACAGATAGTTTGCTGTCATATAAAATGTTTGAAAACTTGAAGATGACAAGAGTGTCCCTCAACATATCACCTAAACTATTAATTTGCAGAATTACCTGTGTTTCTCTGTCTGAACTCTCCTTCCTAAACTCAGATTTATTAATGTTTGGTGTCATTGCGATACATATAATGAGCAGATTGTCAAAAGATAACTTGTCTTTTAACAGGTTTGGCTCATATGTGTAAAAATAAGCCCTGAGTAAACCTTCAGGCACTCCTCCACCAGGTAATTAATTATGTGTGGACCAGGGAGGAGGAGAGAGACCCTTCTTAAGTTGGGCCTTAAACAGGCCTCATTACTCATTTTTACAGCTCAGTTTCTTTCTGTTTTATCCAACAGCTCAGTTCTTTTCACCATCACTCCATTCTCTCCCATGACAATTAAGGTTTTTCCTTTTTGGTGTTTGGTGTTTTGGTGATTCTCTTGTCATTCCTGAAGTGAGACATACAGTCGGTTCTGGTAACTTCCATTATATTCACTTGTTTACTTTGTGATCCATTTGTATTTTTGTTTTGTGTTTGTGTCTTTTATCACTGTCTCTTAGGGCCGTGGACCAGGTCTATAGTGTAGACTCTGAGTTGTGTTTGTTTGTCAAATAAACCTACTTAAAATATTTCCTTTGTAAGTGTACATTTCTGATTAAGGTTGACCCACCAGACTGCTCATCCCAAGCTTGAACTTGGTGATTTAATTAATAGTTCATATTTTTAATAGTAATTATTTAATTAAATCTATTTTATGTTATTGTAAGTGTTGACCAAGTGAAAGGTTTTAGTAGTTAGCGTTGCTTATATGCAGTATTCAGAGTGCCGGACATTAAACGAGGGCACTATTTCCTAGAACCAGCTGGATTCAAGGAACAGTTATTTTTATTTAATTCTCACTTCCTCGACAGCGTTTTATTCTCCCCATAACTATAAACTATTTATGAAAATATAAGTGTCAGGGAGTCCTGAGATCAGGGGTTCGAGTCTCAGTATTGCCATTGCCCGATGAGAGGAGGCCCGCATTAGGTGAGGGACAATTGGTCCAGCATCGATGGGGATGAGCCAGCTATGTTCTTTGGTCTCATCGCTAAAGTGCCCTCTCTGGTCATGCTGGGCGACTGTGGCTGCACAAACCAAGGGCACGCTGACTATGTCATCCTCCGACATCATAGGCAGTGTGTGATTGGTGGTGCAGCTGCTGTGTGAATAGAAGTGAGATTGTTGTCATGTGAACTGGAGGAGTCACGTGTTCGGCCTCTCCCCCTAAAGCCGGCAGAGCGGTGAGGTCAACAAGCTTGGCTGAGTCCGGGTTGGGAAAAAAGGGGTTAAAAATCTCAGTATAAAAAAAGAAAAGAAAATGTCAGTGTCAATCACCTGCATTATGAATGACATAGCAGTACTCACATGGCCTTTCTGCAGTTCCTCACTACTGGTACCAGTCTCTGCTGACCTGCTGCTGAAGTGTTGTATGTCTTCAAGTCAAACTCATCCAGGACCTCCTCTGACATCAGTAACACAAAGGCCAGAGCTGAGCATTGGTGTGGTTCCAGCTCTTTATCAGAACGTCTTTCTGATCTCAGGGAAGTCTGGATTTCCTCCACTAGAGAGCTGTCATTCAGTTCATTCAGACAGTGGAACAGATTGATGGTCCTCTCTGCTGAAGACTCTTCTTCAATCTTTTGCTTAATGTACTGGACTGTTTCCTCAATGCTCTCTGATCTGTTTCCTGTGTGTGTAAATAGTCTCTGAAAGGGCTGTATTTGTGATCTGCTTCCTCTCTGTGTCAGTAGATCTCTTAAGAGACTCTGAGTGGAGTCCAGTGAGAGGCCCAGGAGGAATCGGAGGAAAAGGTCCAGGTGACCATTCTTACTCTGTAAGGCCTGATCCACTGCACTCCTGTGTAACTCAGACAGCTGCATTCTGGGCCATTCAGGTCTTGATTCTTCTGCTCTGAGTGCATTTCTGTTCTCATTTACACATGAATGAAACACAAACAAGGCAGCCAGATACTCCTGAATGCTCAGATGCACAAAGCAGTAGACTTTATCCTGATGCAACCCAGACTCCTCTTTAAAGATTTCTGTGCACACCCCAGAGTACACTGAAGCTTCACTGACATCAATGCCACTCTCTCTCAGGTCCTCTTCATAGAATATCAGATTGCCTTTTTCCAGCTGTACAAAAGCCAGCTTCCCCAGTTTCAGGGTGATTTCTGCATCTGATGCTGAGATCTTCTTTGGGTTTGTCTCATTGATGCCATAAAACTTCTGATTCTTCACATTGGTCTGAATGAGCAGGAAGTGTGTGTACATTTCAGTCAGAGTGTTGGGGAGTTTTCCACTGTCTTCTTTCATCAAAAGTTTCTCCAGAACTGTAGCAGAAATCCAGCAGAAGACTGGAATGTGACACATGATGTAGAGACTCCTGGATGACTTTATGTGTGAGATAATTCTGTTGGCCAGGTTCTCATCTCTGATTCTCTTCCTGAAGTACTCCTCCTTCTGTGGGTCATTGAACCCTCGTATCTCTGTCACCTGGTGGACGCACTCAGGAGGGATCTGATTGGCTGCTGCTGGTCGGGAGGTGATCCAGAGGAGGGCAGAGGGAAGCAGATTCCCCTTAATGAGGTTGGTCAGCAGCACGTCCACTGATGCTGACTCTGTTACATCACAGCAGATCTCATTTTTCTGGAAATCTAGAGGAAGTCGACACTCATCCAGACCATCAAAGATGAACACGACTTTGACTTCACCATGTTCAACACTTTTAATCTCTTTCAATTGAGGAAAGTAGTGCTGAAGAAGTTGCATCAGACTCAATTCTCTCTCCTTCTTCAAATTCAGATCTCGGAAGGGAAGAGTGAAGATGAAATGAATGTCCTGGTTGGTTTTTCCTTCTGCCCAGTCCAGAATGAACTTCTGCACAGAGACAGTTTTCCCAATGCCAGCGATGCCCTTTGTAAGCACAGTTCTAATGTGTTTCTCTTGTCCAAGTAAAGGTTTAAAGATGTCATTGCAGTGGATTGCAGTCTCTTGTGTGGTTTGTCTCTTGGATGCTGCCTCAATCTGTCTGACCTCATGTTCATTATTGACCCCCCCACCTCCTCCCTCTGTGATGTAGAGCTCTGTATAGATCTCATTGAGGAGGGTATGGTGGCCCTGCTGTGCCAAACCTTCAAATATGCTTTCAAACTTCTTCTTCAGATCAGCTTTCAGTCTTTGTCCTGCTGCTATTAAATGCTCACCTGAAAGGAGAAAACATGAGAAATGTCCTGAAAATAATTGTTTAATTAGATAATTCAACTATTATTATTTTATAAAGTGTTTAAAATATGATTCTGAATGCAATCCATAAAGAATTGATAGCAACATGTTTCGAACATTAATATCTTAGTAATATCATTATTGGGAAAAATACATACTCCAGTTTTCTCCACAGTGATCATCAACAGGTTGAGAAATGAAACGTAAATGAGCTTGTTAAAACACTTAAGTAATAGATATAATGTCCTGTTTTTATTTTGGATTCTCCTGATCCCAATTATTACTAGGACCAAATATAATCCAAATCTCATAGTCACAGTTTTGAAATATGAAAACGCACGTAACCAAGATTGCCACTTTTGCCCATTTGATTTCCTTTTTTCTTTTCATATAAAAATGCTCAAACATCATCTGGAAAAGTTCCACAAAGATTCACGATGGGCGGTGTATGGCCCTCCTAATTTAAAATGGAGTTACCGCTTTTTATGTACCTTCCACTAAGTTGTCAAGTGAGAAAGGATTACTGTTTTAATGCATTTTTAGAAGTTTGTTTTTATATCCGTGTACGCTTGCTTGTTTGACGGGCAGATTTGTTTCGTTTTAAATGGTATTTTTGCTTCGACTTTTTTATAATGGGATTGTGTCAGTAATGCTGGTTAGTTTTGTGTGTTTTTGCTTTGTATTTGTAATGTTGTAGTTTCTTTTACTTCAGTTTTGATCAGTTGTTTTTGTGTGTTTTGGTATATTTTCCCCAGTCCATGAGGTTTGTTTTCATTACCCTTTCATGTCTGCCCCACCTTCTTCCTCTTTACCTCATTGCCGATTTGTTTCGACTACCCTGTTGTGCACCTGTGTCTCGTTAGTTCATTAATCTCTGTGTATTTAAACCCTGCTTTGTCTTCTGTTCATCGTGATTTCGTCACAGTACTGTTCTGCTTTCTGAGTATGTGTAGTGGAAGAATCATACAACTGATAAATAAGTTATGATTGAAATGATAAGAACCAATATAATTATTGATGATTTATGTTTTCAGTTAACAAAATAAGACCGCCATAAGGAGTCTGTGTGTGTTCTCACTCCTGAGAAGTGATGGATCCTCTGCCCATGAGACATTAAACCAACATAAGAGTACTAATTAGATCACCTTAGAGTTATTAGTTGAAATGCGATACCATTTTGGATTGGAAAACTTACTGGCACAGTTGGCCTTGTATGGTTTAGAATGGAATTTATAATGCAATACACAAGTGGCACCAGTAGGTGCCACTAAATTTCATTGTGAGAAGAAGCTGAATCTGGAAACAATGGAGGAAAATTGAAGGTAAAGTGGGAAAAAAGAAAAAGGGAGGAACCCATAAATCTAAACTGTGGAATGGGAGGGACCAGCAGACTCCTCATAGTAGCAGAAAAGGATAAAAGGAAAGGTGGCCAAGAGATGCATCAGAACGTGTGTTGGATTGATTGTGGAACTATTGCTCTGCGCAGATCAGCCCGGCTTATTTATATGCTATTCTTGGATTTATATATAATAAGCCTTTTACGTCAGACTCAAAGTGGATTAAATTCTTTTAACTTAGTGGACTACTCACATTATCTTGGGGGTTTTATCAAGAGTGAAGAAGGCACTCGGCCAATTGGCCTTGACCAAGAGTGTATTCCTAAAACTCACTGGAGTTGCATTTTTATTCTTTATGGGAAAAGTTATTAAAGTGTGGCAGATCTCTCAGTTCGACTGGCCCAGGCTGAGATTAATTTCTCCCATATACGCTACAAGCCTTTCTGTTCCTGCCTGATGTTTTTGACATCTGCCTGTTTACCCGTTTACACTCTTGGATTGTGTTTTGTACTTCTGCCAAGTCTCCCTGGTTTTCACCTCTGCCTGATTATCATCTTTGATTTATATCTGTGGACTTTGAACTGGGCTGCAACTTCAGTTTATTTTCACTTTTGTCTGCACTTAAGTCCTTACTGAACCCTGACATTTTGGTGCAAGAAAATATTATCGGAGTTCAAAGGAATTAATTTTTTCTCTTTTTTTGGACTGTTTATGGGCAATTTGTTTTGGAACTTAGTAAGATTTATCAAGCAGTTGGTGGAAAATTACATTGATTTTTTTTCTTTTCAGTTTATCTTGACAATGTCTTTGAAGCGCTACACTAAATATAGAGTTTTTTCACTTTAATGCAAACCCATTTATTTTGTGATAACTTCAGCTCCACTCTGGATGTGGTAGGGACTGATTGTTATACAGTCAAACAGCAGGTTACTTGAAATGAAGCTGCAGAAATGTTTCACAAATACTGTAATGTATGATGCAAGTAACTTTCACTTTCGGGGTATGTCAGAACAACCTGGCTGTTTTTAGCATTTGAGCAGAGTAATTAAAACATTAATTCAACAGTCTAATGGAAACACATGAACACTGAAAGATAACATTTACTCTTCTGCTGATCTCTCTCCAGTGAGTCAGTGAGATCCTTCTGCTTCATGTTCCTCAGGATGTGGAGTGTGATCTTCAGAGACCTCTCACTGCCACAGGTCTCCAGCATCTTCTCAACTATGTGCAGGGCCTCAAGATCCTCCTGTTGTCTCTCAGTGCATTCTGGGTAATACTGACTCAGATGGCCCTGAAACAGCTTCAGTTCATCCTTCTTCAACTTCATCAGAGCTCTCTGGAGAGACTGAAATAAACACATGAAGAGGTTCACCACCACCTTTTTTATGTTTTGCTTCATGAGGAGCAGTCTGTCTTTTGCTGGCACTGTGATTACTGTACACAAGATTCATGGTGTAAGCCACACTTCAGGAGGACAATATTCTGGGAGAAACATTACCAGCAATCCTTTACGTATATCCCTTTGGGGAACATGGGGTACTTTTACTCGCTGTAAGATAAAATAAAAAAGAATCACCGTGCCCCTCATATGTATCCTAAAAAGAGCGTCTCATTGAAATTACCTCATGACAAGTCTCTTATGTGATTATGAAACATTGTTTCCTCTGCAATACAAGCCTTAATATCATTGGTGACTGATAAATCTGATGGCTGCAGTCAACCATTGATTTGCATAATACACCCTAATATATACCCAGTTCGGAGGCTACGCCCATGCTATGTTCAGAATACATCCAAAATGGAGCTTTGTTTTATGGGATTAGAGGTGGCCAAAAATGTAGCAAGGAAAAGGGTGATTGTCTCTCTCAGCAGCACTGGAAATGTCAACTGAACATCAACAGAGGTTGGGATCCTTAACGATAAAGGTTATCATAATGACATCCTGAGGTAATTGATATCAAGTTTCATGATATGATCCTACCATTTATATATTTAGGTAAAGAAAAAATGGCCAGCCTTGAAATTGGCCACGAAAGGAATGGGCCCATTATAACAGAGACTGTAAAAGAGATTAGAATTTTGTATGCCCAACAACAGGTTTTGGGTTATTTGGCATGAAATGAAAAACAAGAAAACCAACAACAGGGAAAAAGACTTTGACCACTGAAGGGGCTTTATTTTCCTTTTTAACACCTTTCAGGAGTCTATAGTTCAAACCACTTCACTACTTTTCTTTGATTCTCATATTCCCTCTCATTCTGGCACCGGTGGCTAAACCAATTGATGAGAGACCAGCATCAATGAGATTCACTCACTTACCCAATGTCCATATACATACACCATTCATGTGTCAATTTAGATGTTCTCTTTTCATTTTTTTCCTTTAATACAAAACATGGAGGAAGCCAGAATGCCCCCAGCTGAGGGAAATGAAGGAGCTGCAGAAACTGGTTCTGTATGTCAGACTCTGACGTAACAGGTGGCAGCTTTGGTCATTAAATGGCACCCTACTTTTCTGGGCAATACTATGAAGAGTCTTGCAGGCTGGAATGATGTTATATGCCTTCTCCTGTTTGTACAGCAGAGAGGAACCTGCCCATGAGTAAGGTGGTGCAGAGCTCACAGTGCACCAAGTGCGTATGTGTGCAATATGAAATCAGCACCCATGCCTGGTTCCAGAGTTTACAAAAGGGTTTATCAAAAATTCCAAGAGGAGATAGCCTTCGTGTGTGTGTGTGTGTGTGTGTACATAGATATATATACACACACAGACACACACAATTAGGTGTGCTAAATTACTTTAACAAACATATGAGAGAGCTTTCAATATCTAATCTTGTTTCTACGGTTATGATTGCCTTTGGAGTCTTACTGTCGTTTGTCAACATGAGGACCAGAGTTTTGCCACTGAGGAATGTCAAGGAAGCCATTATGAGGCAGAGAATCTGTAGACCCCCATTTATACATAGATCATTTAAAATGTAAAATATCTTATTATACCTTCTCGGTGAGGATTAAATCCATGCACTGCTCTCTCTTCTCCAAACTCTTCTCCAGACAGCTGGACTTCACTGACAGCTGGATCCTGCAAAGAGATGAGTGTTGCATCAGAAACCAGTGAGCAGGAGATGGAAATGAAGACAGAACCCCCATTACAAGTGTGTGAAAAACATTTTAAAAAAGCAGTCGCTCAACCAGTTTCCATGCCCTTTGTGTTCTGCGTGGTTTCCACGTGGGCCATAGCAAACAGAGCACATGCATCTGCTACTCTGTGGCACTTTTTTGTAACAAACATGACATTCTTTTTCTGCAGCTCTACTTCACAGAACATGGAGACAGAGCTTCCAGAACATGGAGACAGAGCTTCTTAACCCTAACCCTAACTCCTCCACTGAAATTCACTGGATCCATCATCGAGTTGTCACTCTTCATTGACAGGCAGCTGGGTACAGGTGACCCTGCTCTTTCCTGGTGGATCCTTTTGGTGAATACAAAAAGTACACAATGATAGTACAGATGATTTGGTAAATAGAAGCAAATATACTCAATGAGTTCAAGCTGCCATCACCTGTTGCTGACTTAAACCAAGGAAACTCTCCGATTGATCTAACTCACAGCACATGGAGACAGAACTTCCAGTTAACCTCATCCTCTTACTGCAGCTCTAACTCACAGTACATGGAGACAGAGCCTCCAGTTAACCTCATCCTCTTACTGCAGCTCTAACTCACAGCACAGGGAGACAGAGCTTCCAGTAAACCTCATCCTCTTACTGCAGCTCTAACTCACAGCACATGTAGAAAGACCTGCCAGTTAACCTCATCCTTTTACTGACACTCTAACTCACAGTACATGAAGACAGAGTTTCCAGTTAGCCATATCTTAATGTTCACTATGGGACTTATTACAAATATCAACACCCGAATGTGAGACGGTACACCTCTCCTACATCTGAACGTAGCCAGTGACAGTTCAACATATATATAGTACAGTATAAATATGAACCTGTTCATTTACCTTGGATCAACTTTAACTCCTCCACTGAAATTGACTGGATCCATCATCGAGTTGTCACTCTTCATTGACAGGCAGCTGGGTACAGGTGACCCTGCTCTTTCCTGGTGGATCCTGTAAGAGAATATTAAAAGTACACATTGATAGTCCAGATGATTTGGTAAATGGTAGCAAATATACTCAATGAATTCAAGCTGCCATCCCCTCTTGCTGACTTAAACCAAGGAATGCCCCCCATGGTAAAACTAAAAACATTCCTTTTTACACAATTACCTTGGATGAGGGCGAAACCGCTACATTGGTAAACATGGAAAAAGCATTTTTCCTCAGAGGATTTAAAATTGGGAATATTAGTTTGGGTTCGACGTCATCAAACCCATAGCACATGGACACAGAGCGTCATGTTAACCTTATCATTTTACCGTTGCTCTAACTCAAAGGACATGTAGACAGAGCTTCCGGTTAACCTCTTCCTTTTACTCCAGCTGTACCTCACAGAAGATGGGGATAGAGTTACCAGTTAAACTTATTCTCTTACAACAACTCTTTCTCACACCACAAGGAGACAGAGCTTCCAGTTAACCTCATCCTCTTACTGCAGCTCTAACTCACAGAACATGTAGACAGAGCTTCCAGTTAAACGTATTCTCTTACTACAGCTCTAATTCGCAGCACATGGAGACAGAGCTTCCAGTCAACCTCATCCTCTTACTGCAGCTCTAACTCAAAGTACATGGAGACAGAGCTTCCAATTAACCTCAACTTTTTACTGCAGCTCTAACTCACAGTACATGGAGACAGAGCTTCCAGTTAACCTCATCGTCATACTGCAGCTCTAACTCACAGCACATGTAGACAGAGCTGCCAGTTAACCTCATCCTCTTACTGCCGCTCTAACTCACAGTACATGACGACAGAGCTTCCAGTTAACCTCATCCTCTTACTGCAGCTCTAACTCACAGCACATGGAGACAGAGCCTCCAGTTAACCTCAACTTTTTACTGCAGCTCTAAACCCACAGCACATGGAGACAGAGCTTCCAGTAAACCTCATCCTCTTACTGCAGCTCTAACTCACAGCACATGTAGAAAGACCTGCCAGTTAACCTCATCCTTTTACTGCAGCTCTAACTCACAGCACATGTAGAAAGACCTGCCAGTTAACCTCATCCTTTTACTGACACTCTAACTCACAGTACATGAAGACAGAGTTTCCAGTTAGCCATATCTTAATGTTCACTATGGGACTTATTACAAATATCAACACCCGAATGTGAGACGGTACACCTCTCCTACATCTGAACGTAGCCAGTGACAGTTCAACATATATATAGTACAGTATAAATATGAACCTGTTCATTTACCTTGGATCAACTTTAACTCCTCCACTGAAATTGACTGGATCCATCATCGAGTTATCACTCTTCATTGACAGGCAGCTGGGTACAGGTGACCCTGCTCTTTCCTGGTGGATCCTGTAAGAGAATATTAAAAGTACACATTGATAGTCCAGATGATTTGGTAAATGGTAGCAAATATACTCAATGAATTCAAGCTGCCATCCCCTCTTGCTGACTTAAACCAAGGAATGCCCCCCATGGTAAAACTAAAAACATTCCTTTTTACACAATTACCTTGGATGAGGGCGAAACCGCTACATTGGTAAACATGGAAAAAGCATTTTTCCTCAGAGGATTTAAAATTGGGAATATTAGTTTGGGTTCGACGTCATCAAACCCATAGCACATGGACACAGAGCGTCATGTTAACCTTATCCTTTTACCGTTGCTCTAACTCAAAGGACATGTAGACAGAGCTTCCGGTTAACCTCTTCCTTTTACTCCAGCTGTACCTCACAGAAGATGGGGATAGAGTTACCAGTTAAACTTATTCTCTTACAACAACTCTTTCTCACACCACAAGGAGACAGAGCTTCCAGTTAACCTCATCCTCTTACTGCAGCTCTAACTCACAGAACATGTAGACAGAGCTTCCAGTTAAACGTATTCTCTTACTACAGCTCTAATTCGCAGCACATGGAGACAGAGCTTCCAGTCAACCTCATCCTCTTACTGCAGCTCTAACTCAAAGTACATGGAGACAGAGCTTCCAATTAACCTCAACTTTTTACTGCAGCTCTAACTCACAGTACATGGAGACAGAGCTTCCAGTTAACCTCATCGTCATACTGCAGCTCTAACTCACAGCACATGTAGACAGAGCTGCCAGTTAACCTCATCCTCTTACTGCCGCTCTAACTCACAGTACATGAAGACAGAGTTTCAGGTTAGCCATATTTCTATGTGTACTATGAGACTTATTACGAATACCTACTCCCGAATGTGAGACGGTACACCTCTCCTACATCTGAACGTGGCCAGTGACAGTTCAACATATATATAGTACAATATAAAAATGAACCTGTTCACTTACCTTGGATCAACTTCAACTCTTCCACTGAAATTGACTGGATCCATCATCGAGTTGTCACTCTTCATTGACAGGCAGCTGGGTACAGGTGACCCTGCTCTTTCCTGGTGGATCCTTTTGGTGAATACAAAAAGTACACAATGATAGTACAGATGATTTGGTAAATGGTAGCAAATATACTCAATGAGTTCAAGCTGCCATCACCTGTTGCTGACTTAAACCAAGGAAACTCTCCGATTGATCTAACTCACAGCACATGGAGACAGAGCTTCCAGTTAACCTCATCCTCTTACTGCAGCTCTAACTCACAGCACATGGAGACAGAGCTTCCAGTTAACCTCATCCTCTTACTGCAGCTCTAACTCACAGCACATGGAGACAGAGCTTCCAGTTAACCTCATCCTCTTACTGCAGCTCCAACTCACAGCACATGGAGACAGAGCTTCCAGTTAACCTCATCCTCTTACTGCAGCTCTAACTCACAGCACATGGAGACAGAGCTTCCAGTTAACCTCATCCTCTTACTGCAGCTCTAACTCACAGCACATGGACACAGAGCTTCCAGTTAACCTCATCATCTTACTGCAGCTCAAACTCACAGCACATGGAGACAGAGCTTCCAGTTAACCTCATCCTCTTACTGCAGCTCTAACTCACAGCACATGGAGACAGAGCTTCCAGTTAACCTCATCCTCTTACTGCAGCTCTAACTCACAGCACATGGAGACAGAGCTTCCAGTTAACCTAATCCTCTTACTGCAGCTCGAACTCACAGCACATGGAGACAGAGCCTCCAGTTAACCTCATCCTCTTACTGCAGCTCTAACTCACAGCACATGGAGACAGAGCTTCCAGTTAACCTCAACTTTTTACTGCAGCTCTAAACCCACAGCACATGGAGACAGAGCTTCCAGTAAACCTCATCCTCTTACTGCAGCTCTAACTCACAGCACATGTAGAAAGACCTGCCAGTTAACCTCATCCTTTTACTGACACTCTAACTCACAGTACATGAAGACAGAGTTTCCAGTTAGCCATATCTTAATGTTCACTATGGGACTTATTACAAATATCAACACCCGAATGTGAGACGGTACACCTCTCCTACATCTGAACGTAGCCAGTGACAGTTCAACATATATATAGTACAGTATAAATATGAACCTGTTCATTTACCTTGGATCAACTTTAACTCCTCCACTGAAATTGACTGGATCCATCATCGAGTTGTCACTCTTCATTGACAGGCAGCTGGGTACAGGTGACCCTGCTCTTTCCTGGTGGATCCTGTAAGAGAATATTAAAAGTACACATTGATAGTCCAGATGATTTGGTAAATGGTAGCAAATATACTCAATGAATTCAAGCTGCCATCCCCTCTTGCTGACTTAAACCAAGGAATGCCCCCCATGGTAAAACTAAAAACATTCCTTTTTACACAATTACCTTGGATGAGGGCGAAACCGCTACATTGGTAAACATGGAAAAAGCATTTTTCCTCAGAGGATTTAAAATTGGGAATATTAGTTTGGGTTCGACGTCATCAAACCCATAGCACATGGACACAGAGCGTCATGTTAACCTTATCATTTTACCGTTGCTCTAACTCAAAGGACATGTAGACAGAGCTTCCGGTTAACCTCTTCCTTTTACTCCAGCTGTACCTCACAGAAGATGGGGATAGAGTTACCAGTTAAACTTATTCTCTTACAACAACTCTTTCTCACACCACAAGGAGACAGAGCTTCCAGTTAACCTCATCCTCTTACTGCAGCTCTAACTCACAGAACATGTAGACAGAGCTTCCAGTTAAACGTATTCTCTTACTACAGCTCTAATTCGCAGCACATGGAGACAGAGCTTCCAGTCAACCTCATCCTCTTACTGCAGCTCTAACTCAAAGTACATGGAGACAGAGCTTCCAATTAACCTCAACTTTTTACTGCAGCTCTAACTCACAGTACATGGAGACAGAGCTTCCAGTTAACCTCATCGTCATACTGCAGCTCTAACTCACAGCACATGTAGACAGAGCTGCCAGTTAACCTCATCCTCTTACTGCCGCTCTAACTCACAGTACATGAAGACAGAGTTTCAGGTTAGCCATATTTCTATGTGTACTATGAGACTTATTACGAATACCTACTCCCGAATGTGAGACGGTACACCTCTCCTACATCTGAACGTGGCCAGTGACAGTTCAACATATATATAGTACAATATAAAAATGAACCTGTTCACTTACCTTGGATCAACTTCAACTCTTCCACTGAAATTGACTGGATCCATCATCGAGTTGTCACTCTTCATTGACAGGCAGCTGGGTACAGGTGACCCTGCTCTTTCCTGGTGGATCCTTTTGGTGAATACAAAAAGTACACAATGATAGTACAGATGATTTGGTAAATGGTAGCAAATATACTCAATGAGTTCAAGCTGCCATCACCTGTTGCTGACTTAAACCAAGGAAACTCTCCGATTGATCTAACTCACAGCACATGGAGACAGAGCTTCCAGTTAACCTCATCCTCTTACTGCAGCTCTAACTCACAGCACATGGAGACAGAGCTTCCAGTTAACCTCATCCTCTTACTGCAGCTCTAACTCACAGCACATGGAGACAGAGCTTCCAGTTAACCTCATCCTCTTACTGCAGCTCCAACTCACAGCACATGGAGACAGAGCTTCCAGTTAACCTCATCCTCTTACTGCAGCTCTAACTCACAGCACATGGAGACAGAGCTTCCAGTTAACCTCATCCTCTTACTGCAGCTCTAACTCACAGCACATGGACACAGAGCTTCCAGTTAACCTCATCCTCTTACTGCAGCTCTAACTCACAGCACATGGAGACAGAGCTTCCAGTTAACCTCATCCTCTTACTGCAGCTCTAACTCACAGCACATGGAGACAGAGCTTCCAGTTAACCTCATCCTCTTACTGCAGCTCTAACTCACAGCACATGGAGACAGAGCTTCCAGTTAACCTCATCCTCTTACTGCAGCTCGAACTCACAGCACATGGAGACAGAGCCTCCAGTTAACCTCATCCTCTTACTGCAGCTCTAACTCACAGCACATGGAGACAGAGCTTCCAGTTAACCTCAACTTTTTACTGCAGCTCTAAACCCACAGCACATGGAGACAGAGCTTCCAGTAAACCTCATCCTCTTACTGCAGCTCTAACTCACAGCACATGTAGAAAGACCTGCCAGTTAACCTCATCCTTTTACTGACACTCTAACTCACAGTACATGAAGACAGAGTTTCCAGTTAGCCATATCTTAATGTTCACTATGGGACTTATTACAAATATCAACACCCGAATGTGAGACGGTACACCTCTCCTACATCTGAACGTAGCCAGTGACAGTTCAACATATATATAGTACAGTATAAATATGAACCTGTTCATTTACCTTGGATCAACTTTAACTCCTCCACTGAAATTGACTGGATCCATCATCGAGTTATCACTCTTCATTGACAGGCAGCTGGGTACAGGTGACCCTGCTCTTTCCTGGTGGATCCTGTAAGAGAATATTAAAAGTACACATTGATAGTCCAGATGATTTGGTAAATGGTAGCAAATATACTCAATGAATTCAAGCTGCCATCCCCTCTTGCTGACTTAAACCAAGGAATGTCCCCCATGGTAAAACTAAAAACATTCCTTTTTACACAATTACCTTGGATGAGGGCGAAACCGCTACATTGGTAAACATGGAAAAAGCATTTTTCCTCAGAGGATTTAAAATTGGGAATATTAGTTTGGGTTCGACGTCATCAAACCCATAGCACATGGACACAGAGCGTCATGTTAACCTTATCATTTTACCGTTGCTCTAACTCAAAGGACATGTAGACAGAGCTTCCGGTTAACCTCTTCCTTTTACTCCAGCTGTACCTCACAGAAGATGGGGATAGAGTTACCAGTTAAACTTATTCTCTTACAACAACTCTTTCTAACAAGACATAAAGACAGAGCTTCCCTTTAACTTCATCTACTTTCTGCAGCTGTAACCCACAGCACATATGGACAAAGCTGCCAGTTAACGTCATCCTCTTACTGCAGCTATAACTCATAGCACATGGAGACAGAGCTTCCAGTTAACCTCATCCTCTTCCTGCAGCTCTAATTCATAGCACATGGAGGCATAAATACCAGTTAACCTCATCCTCTTACTGCAGCTCTAACTCACAGCACATGGAGACAGAACTTCCAGTTAACCTCATCCTTTTTCTGCAGATTTAACTCACAGTACATGTAGAAGGACCTGCCAGTCAACCTCATCCTCTTCCTGCAGCTCTAACTCAGCAAATGAAGATAGAGCTTCCAGCTAACCATATCTTTATTTTTACTTTGAGACTTATTACACATACCAACACCCGAATGTGACATGGTACACCTCTCGTACATCTGAATGTGGCCAGTGACAGTTCAACGTATTGATAAAACAGTATAAATATGAACCTGTTCACTTACCTTGGATCACCTTTAAATTCTCCACTGAAATTGACTGGATCCATCATCGAGTTGTCACTCTTCATTGACAGGCAGCTGGGTACAGGTGACCCTACTCTTTCCTGGTGGATCCTTTTGGTGAATACAAAAAGTACACATTGATAGTCCAGATGATTTGGTAAATGGTAGCAAATATACTCAATGGGTTCGAGCTGCCATCACCTGTTGCTGACTTAAACCAAGGACACTCTCCCATGGTCAAACAAAAAACATTCCTTTTTACATAATTACCTTGGATACGGGTGAGACCGCTACATTGGTAAACATGGGAAAAGCATTTTTCATCAGAGGATTTAAAATTGGGAAAATGAGTTTGGGTTCGCCAACATCAAACCCATAGCACATGGACACAGAGCTTCATGTTAACCTTATCCTTTTACTGTTGCTCTAACTGACATGTAGGAAATGTCAGGACATCTAAGGACATGTAGATAGAGCTTCCAGTTAACCTCATCCTCTTACTGCAGCTCTAACTCACAGCCCACGGAGACAGAGCTTCCAGTTAACCTCATCCTCATATTGCAACTTTAACTCATAGCACATCTTCCTTTATTTGAATGTGACATGGTACACCCCAAATACACCTGAATGTGAGCAGTTACTAGTCTACATATCGTTAATACAGCAAATTAACTTGTTCACTTTCTGTCTAGGCATAATTGCATACATTCTATTCACTCAAATAGGCTTGATTATTTCATGTACAAACACCTTAATTCACCTTAATTATATTCAATCTACGCAATGCAATTAGTTGGGAGAAGCCAGATATTAATGAACTCAGGGGGTTGCTTTAGTGTTTTGAGTTCATATGACACATGTACATTGTTTTTCTATGTGTATATGATATACTTGTTTGCATTGTACTTAAATTCACATCAATGAAAAACAACTTAATTCAATGATTTTGAATCATCAAGTTAATTTTAAGTGAAAATTCTTAACATGCCTTGGGTGTGACGATTGTGGATTGTATTGATTAATTTGGACGACCAACTAAGATTTTATACATTTTCAGTACTGCTGGAGGTCACCAAGAATGAGGAGTGTTGCCATTAAAAGAACGTGCCTGGTTCATGCAAAGTATTTTTGGGTTGGCTCAGAATGGTTATTCTAGAAAAACAGTTCTTGCTCATTCCACTCGACCACTCTTGAAACAAATATTTTAAAGTTCAGAATGCATAATTCACATACATTGGTTGAACATAATTTTATTGATATAAGTGCACAGAACTTATCGTTACAGTTAAGTCTGTGTCTTAATATTTTGTTATAATATAAATATAATAATAATTCTGTGAAATTTATACATTTTCAAATGTATCAGTGTCAAGACCACACATGGACAACATAGATTACGTCCACTGAGAGTTTACGATATACTCATCAAATCAAATGACAAATATTGTTGGAATCTTGTGTTAAATATCTGGTATTTGATTGCTTTGAAATAAATCAAATAATTGGAAATGGGTTATTTTAAAATAAAAAAATAAACAAAATACTTTTAATTGAAAGGCCATGAAATATTTGAAATACGTATTCTGATCAACATCACAAGCAATGTCGGTTCACTAGCGAGCAGGAGCAGTCACATTTTCAGTAGCTCCCTTCACTCAATAACCCTTTAACAAAATTATGAAACATAAAATTATGAAACACCTGCTGGTGACATATGCGTCCACCAGGAAAATCTTTGGATGCTTTCATTGACACTATTAACACTCCTGTCAGACTTGCTCCAAACCAAGGCTAGTTTAGCCTTGCCTGTTACTTTCTTTAGGTTACTAGATTAACATCACTGTTATTTCACAAGAGTAACAAGCAGCTGTAGGCTACACAAATAATGTTAGGTGGCAGACTGTACTACTACACATGTCAAACTTTTCCACTAATGTGTGTATGGTGATACAACTGCATATTGTTAACTGTTTAAGGAAACTGAGATCCTGTTTTTGTTATTTGAGTGGAGGGGGCTGTGACAGTGGTTTGGTTAATGCTAAAGGTACCTTGGAGCTTCGCCCAGCAGTTCCACAGTGCTTATGAGGGATTATATATCCTGCTTTGTTTGGGGAAGTGGGGTTGGGGATGGGGGGGGGGGGGGTGTTGGGGATTGTTTTTATGTGTTTCATGTGTTATGTTTATTCTCCACTTTTCCACACTTTTCTTGCTACCGCTGCTGCTGTTACAATGTTGCTCCTTTTTGCACACAGTGGTACTTCATTATAAATGTTGTGAGGTGGTACTATTACCATGGCTACCTAGAACATCTGCAGAATAGAAAATCAAGTAAAGGGAGGCCAAGTATTTTTGTACTTGAAATCAATTTCCTCCGATATAATACTCTGAATACTGAAAAGTATTACCTGAGGTGTCACTGGGTTACGCAGATGTTTCAGTCAAATTCTCATCTAGAGCCAGGGGGGGTGGCTGTTCCATAAAACTATCCCCTTTAGTCACTTTCCACCGTGAGTGATCCAAACGGACCTTATATACTGATCACCAGGTTATCTACTCTGTTCACTATACCTTTATTAACCTATACACACCATATTTTGGTGATCTGGGTTTCCTCAGAAAACTTTTCAAACTCCTCCCAGACCTGTCAAACACTCATATTATTGTAACCACGGATTTTAATTATGTACTGGACCTGTATTGACACATATTATCCTCTTGTCCAGCCTCTCATCTCAACTCCTCTGCTACCTTAAATAATATGATTGATTTAATGAACCTAGTCGATATTTGGAGATTACAACATCCTACAGAGAAAGATTACTCCTTTTTCTCGAAAATGCATAATTCGTATTCAAGAATAGATCATTTTCTCATTGACTCTAAGCTTCTCATTGACTCCATTCCCTCCACTAAATACCAAAACATCACAATATCAGATCACTCCACAGTTACTCTCTCCTTAGATACTATGATTGATTGAAACTACATTTTGGTTCTGAATCAGGAGTTTGGACTGGGGGTTCTGTTAACTTTGTGGTCCAGGATGTTGAACTTACACCCAACTGTGCCAGTCCTGACTAACTCAGACCGGACAGCGTAGGACTTGCCAGGGGTGCTCCCTCATGCCACTGCTATAGAATCCTTTATCATTGCCATAAGAGGCCACCCTGCAATGTCAGTTATTAATATTGTATAAGAGATCCACTCCCTGTCCCTCTATGCAGATTATGTAATTATCCTCCTTTCAGATCCAGTATCATCAATTCCACCTTTGCTTGAACTCATCATAACCTTTGGGAGGGTATGTGAGTTCATGCCTGTCATTAACTTCTCTACAAAGACTGCCTTTCAAAGTCACTGTCAATCATATTACAGTTTTTTCCACTTACACACTATTCCTGGGCTATTAACTGAACATACAAAACCATAACACCATTTACTAAAAGACAGACCCATTTCCCTGGGTTTGAGCCATGATGGGTTGAATTGATACTGAAAGCCAGGGCTTTGTAAATGAGCACATGGTGCAGCCAATGATATATGAAGGGATTTATGTGTAGTTTTTCACAAATCTGGATCATGTGTGAAAACAGTGCAGTGTTGGGTTTTGGGAAATGGGTCTGTCTTTAGGAAAATGGTGTTATGATTTGGGATATTTAGTTAATAGGCCCAGTTATAGAATGTAAGCAATTGAGAAAAACTGTAAAAGCCAAACTGACATTGACACGTACGTATTAGCTCATCTCCTACACCATGTCTTTGAGGCACTAGTAATATCGAGCCTTCAAACAACCACTAACTGGTCACCACAGGAACAAGGTAGACGAAGGGCAGAGAAGCTATCATCATTAAACCTAACACTAGGTTCTCAGGACTAAACAAAGTTAAAACCTCTACCGCAAAGTTTGTCAGGCAAGGAGCTAAATTCTTTCAAGGCTCCAGTACACTGAATGGCCAGCGCAAACTTTTACTAACCAAGGGACCGGTACAAGGAACAACTTGAGAAAGAAAGATTTTTTCTAACCTTAGCCTAACCCTGACCCTCACATGACCCAATCACATGACCCAATTCTAACCACAGTACAGGTGAGGCTCAGCCAGCACGAACACACCAGAACTTATTTATAATGTCAGGCACCCATTTTACGGAACAACTATAACAGTCCATTCAACCCAACTGGGTTTGTCATTGAATGGTCCATGTTTCAGCATTGAGTGAATTAAGTTTCTTACTGAAATTATACCTCTATATTCACTTCCCTCCTCACAGACCTCTTTAGCTTCTCACAAATCCCCATCACACTCCACAGCACTTACTGTGATATTTTATTCCATTTTGGTCCTTCCTTTACTCCCTTCTCCTCACTCATCGGTCCGTGAAATGGTGTTTGAGTAACTTTCAATTTCATGATCTTGGGTAGCACAATCAGTTTATTGCTTTGTTGATTTAGTGAGCAGTCCTCAAGTGAACTTCATAACCAACTGTATGTTGAATCAGACATATCATTTTTAATTGCTCTTATTTTTTTTACCACGTTTTCAGAAATTAATTTGTTTGTTTGTTTTGAATGAAGAAATGCAGCAATAGTGTTTTTCATTTATAAACATTTGATTAAAAATCATTCCACTTTCACCACCGACAGACCAACAAAATCATCTCTGCTTACTAAAGAAACAATAACCTCAAAGGCTATCTGATAAGAAGCAAACTACCTGGCCCAGTATTTTACAAACACACCACAACAGTAAAGAGCAATGATACAACAGAACCATACCTAATTAAACAAACACTTGGTTGACACAAAAGCTACATATATGTCATAAAGTGTAATCAAGTGTAAGTGACATAATACATATAGGTGAGGCAGGGAACACATTTAGAATAACATGGATGTATCAGAGGGACATGGATACACATCTAAAAGCTCACTTCTTTCACCATGGACTTGTGTGACACTGCCACAAAGTTATTAAGGCTTGTTGTTTTTATGTTTCTGCCCAAACAAAAAAATTAATGATTTTTTTAATGAAATCCTTGCAAGGTGAACCTTTCAAAATGGGTGGGGAGATTTGAGGGATTGTTTTGCTTTTCTTGTGCCACACTGAGGAAATGTTTCATAATTAACCAGTTAAAAAACAAAGGCTGCTTCTTGTATAGGCCGTTGCCGCTTTAAGAGGCAGCCTGATGGTAGAGGCAGGGTTTTACTTCCTGTGCAGAGAGGAAGAAGAGGACAAAAAAAGGAGGGAAAAGAGGTTTTGGGGTGTGTGATAAGGGTGGACTTTCCTTGGATGCACCAGCCAGCTCCTGCCAGTGGACTAAGGGGACTACAAGGGTGATAATTACCTATTCAGACCCTATTCAGCGGTGCTGGGCAGTGTGGAATAAAAAAAAAGAAACAAAAAACTAAAGAATAACTGCACACCAGCCAAAAAAGGAAAAAGAAGGTAAGCTCACTCGGGACATATACCCTAATGGACAGGGCCCACAGTTGTGGAGGCTTCTGAATTGTGGGTGAGATCCACTCCATTAATTGACTCTCTTTTGTTTTGGGTTGTTGGTTTTCTGAAGGCCTGCTCTTGAGGACTGTGATTTGTGTGTGAGTTTGTGTGGCCATTGTAAATATTGTAAATATGTGTTATGTGTATGGATTGGGAATGTGGGGTGCACATACATCGGTTCCTTGGGTTACAAAAATAAAATGTGTGTTTGTTGTTTTGTTTACCTCCCGGATAAATACAGTGCTAGTCCTGTTTAATGTAACACTGATTGGGGAACATCCAATTAGATTTTTATACTTGAAGCAATAGAAATATCAGGCCGTCAAATAAATGTTAACTAGACAGCAGAGGACAGACACACAGCAGAAAAACACAGTGTTGTAAAACCAAGCACTATGTTCCTAGCAGATGAAACAAACCCATAAAATCCAACACAAGAGGGACCACAGTCTTTCCGCTTGAAGGCTCCACACTGAATGGCCACAGCGAACTTTTATTTCTCTGGGGAAATTCATAATTGGGCAGCATGGGAAAGAAAAATTTTCCCTTCTCCTGAAAGAACTTCACCTTAATGCTAAACCTGGCCTTCTCCCCAACACTAACCCCAGTACGGGTGAAGCCAAGGCAGCATGAACACACCATTACTTATTCATAATGGGGGGCAGCCATGAGGAAATACTGAATCATTAAGAGAGATAAGAGTATGTAGCCGAAATGTAGACTTTAGCCAAAACATGTACTCAAAATCACCCTGGGACACTAACATTATGAAGCAGGATTATTAAATATTTCATTAGATGAAGGTGAAAATCAACACTGTATCACAAACACACTGACTAATGGGCTTTTCTAAATACTGAACAATTAGGAGACAAGGAAGTCTTTAACCACATAATCAAACAAAATCAGCTGTTATTCAGCCTAAATGTCCATTTACATAAGAACATATAATAACTATAACAGGCCATTCAGCCCTATTAGGCTCACCATTTTATAGCTGATGTTCCATCTGTTTGTGATTCACGCGTCTTGCTGTGGTTATACCTCTATTCACTCTATTCTTCTATACTCCCATTTCTCCTCACAGCACTCTTTAGCTTCTCTCAAATCCTCAACACACTTCACAGTACTTACTTTGATATTACAATTTTTTCAGCCATTTTAAAACTCAGACAACTTTTGAAATAATTGAAATAACTTCTGGATAACAGACACATGTAGAAGCATCACCCTTTGTTGCATTATCTGTTTGCGAATGCCATTTTTTCAACCTTTAGTAAAACTGTATTTTCAATTCACTGGTATGGGTGCTGAATCTCAGCTCAAAGCAGACAGGAAAACTATGGACAACACTACAAAATCGTGAATGCTTATATTACTCAAAATGTACGGGTACATTTTGGTCCCCACATCTCAAATAACAATAATGATAGAATCTTTACCACTTTTGGAGTGCTGTCCATGTTTTCATTAACTTTGTGAACCCAAGAATAATAAATCACAGATATCAAGACGTAGGCCTACCCTATGCCGATGCAGATGTAATCATAAGGTCAAGTAAAACGAACTGAAAGCAAATTAATCATTAATCTCAGATACACAATAAATGATAAAATATGGTATGAAGCAATGTTTATCGTTCAACAATGAGGCATGTAGTAAAACATGTGTAAGTTAAACTTTTTAATTTTGATGAAAGTTGAGAAGCGGGTAGATGGGAGCACCAACGTTATTGTCACCCAGGGGCACTAGGGAGTCTTAATCTGGCCATTCTCCCCACAGCCCTCTTTAGCTTCTTTTTATCTTATCCCCATCACACTCCACAGTACTTACTGTGATATACTATTCCATATAGTCTGTAACATTTCATTTGAGTGCAAAGATTACTCTCAATTTTACAATCTGATCTGGCACAGTTTGTTACTTTGTTGACTTTGTGATCCATCTTTTGTGAGTGTTTATAGCCTACATTATTGCAGTGTATGCAATTTTGAATGTGCTGTTGTTGAACAGACATTAAAAGTATGATTAACCAAGCATTTGTCAAATATTAGATGTCAGCAGATAACATATTTACTGTATATAAATGATAAATTACACTAACAGTACTGTGGCTCTGGAATGAAGATAATTTTGGGACAATGTTAGGATGAAACTCTAAGACAGACTTTCATTGAACATTTATGTTTGCTCTCTTTTTACAAATAATTTAAGCAGCATTTATAGGCTATTACTCAAATGCAAAGTCACTTATAATTGTAGTTATTTATGGTCTGATATTTTGAAATGATGATAATATTTTGCACATATAACATTTTTTTAATATTTAAAGCAAAACCACAAAACTGGGGTACTGAGTCAAAAGACCTTTTTTTTCCAATAAAATGTTTTGTTTTGGAAAAACATTTTGCGTGGACATAAACTTGACTATTTATATTACTGTGAGAAACAAATTTGTTATTTAACCCTTTAGCTGTAAATAGGTAGGGAGAAGAACACAGAGGAAGGTAGTTTGGGGTGGAAGGGTGATTAATACAGTTGTCTGTAGAGAAAGCGTCACCACTGCAACCGTTTTTAACTGCACTTTTTTTTGCCAGGTTTTCAGAAATACAACTGTTCATTAATTTTCAATACCATTCAGAAATTCAGCAATACTGTTTTGAAAGACTATCTGGTAAGGAGCAAACTACAAGGCCCAGCATTTTACAAACATATTGCTCCAGTAAAGAACAATAATACAGAAGAAACATTCCTACTTAAACAAAAAAATTACACATAAAAACTGTACATGGGGCATAAAGTGTAATCACTATGCCATAAACTATGTCAGAGAGACAGGTAACACAATTAAAACTAGATTAGCAGAACACAAATATAACATTAAAAATCACAGGGACATGGACACACTTCTAAAGGCTCACTTTCTTCACTTGAGACACTAGAAATATCAGGCTCTCAAGTAAATGTTAACTGGACAGCAGAGGGCAGACATACAGTAGAAAAACATAGAACTATAAAGCTTAACACTGTATTTGTGGCAGGACTAAACAAGCCCTTATAAAATCCAATGCAAGAGGGACCACGTTCCTGCACGCAGAAACTCCAGAGTATGACCAAACTAAAGACCAAAAAAATACTCTGTTAAAATGCTTTGTAAAAAATGTGAACTTTAGTAAATTATATATACCAATGTTTCAAACATATCTGCAGTATAATAAACAAAACATAAACAATAAAATTCATCCAGAATAAACAGAATTGCACTGAATTACTGTCACTGTCACCAGTATTTGCCCTGCTGAAGTAGGTTGCAATGGTGGTGCTTCCCGCTTGTAGCCACCGCTTATGTTTGGCCGTCTTAATATGATCTTTTATGTCTGAATTTCCACTATGCGCAACTGAAAATGTAGTCTTGCAGTGAGTGCAGAATGCAGAATTTTCATTACTTCACAGATAAAAGAGTAAGCCTTCTGGAGGTCTTTAGAAAAGACCGACTTTCTCTTCGGCATGACAGCTAACCGTTAGCGTACTGACAGATTCTCTCAGACAGAGCCACGCGTGTCATAGCAACATCATTGACAACGACATACTGATCAATTGACACATACAAGCAAAAGAATTTTTTGTTCACACTGACTGTGGTACACTGACTGGCGGTGCAAACTCTTCTTTCCCAAGAGACCTTCATAATGGGCAACATGAGAAAGAAAGATTTCTCCTTCCTACTTCTCCATACCACTAACCCAGAAACTCTCCCCAACACAAACCTCAGTACAGCTGAGGCCCAGGCAACATGAACACACCTTTACTCCTTTATAATGAGTGGCAGCCATTTTACATAAGAACTTATAATGACTATAACAGTCCATTCAGACCAACATGGCATGTCATTTTAGAGTCAATGTTTCACCTGTTAGTGAATTAAGTGCCTTACTGGCTTTATGCCTCTATATTCAGTCCTCCTCACAGCCCTCTCCAATCCCCATCACACTTCACCATACTTACTGTGATATTTTATTCCATTTTGGTCCTTCCTTTACCCTCTCTCCTCTCCCTGCAAAATGGTGTTTGAGTACAAAGATTACTTTCAATTTCATGATCTGGTCTGGCACAATCACTTTATTGCTTGATTGATTTAGTGAGCAGTCCATGAGTGAACTTTGTAGTCGGCATTATGTTGATGTAGGCATATCATTTTTCACCGATGAAATACTTTGCCAGGTTTTCAGAAATGTATCTGTTCATTAGTTTTGAATACCATTCTTAAATGCAGCAATACTGATTTTCAATCATACATATTTGATTAAAAATCATTCCACTCTCACCACCTACAGGACTACAAAATCATCTCTGCTTACAACAGAAACAAGAACCTCAAAGACAATCACTGTGACATAAAATATGTCAGAGAGACAGGGAACACAATAAGAACTATGTCAGATTAGCAGAACACAAATATAACATTAATATAACATTAAAAATCACATCAGGGACATGGACACACTTCTAAAGTCTCACTTCCTTTTCCATGGACCTGATGCACTAGAAATGTCAGATCTTCAAGCAAATGTTATCTGGACAGCAGAGGGCTGACACAAGGTAGAAAAATAAAGGATTATAAAACTTGGTTCTCTGGACTGTGTTCCCAGGAGGACTAAAGACACATAAAACTCAACACAAGTGGGACCAAATTCTTCCTGACTAGTGCACTGACAAGTCGATGCAAACTTTTCTTTCCCGAGGTACCCTCATAATTTTCCTAACTTTATCCTTAAACTAACCCCAACCCTCTCCTCAACACTAACCACCATACAGGTGAAGCCCAGGTAGCATGAACACACCTTTACTCCTTTATAATTCTGTATTACACTCTTACAGTCCATAGCTAAACATCAGTTTGTTAAAAACCTGTGCAAAAGCAACCTGCCAGGATAACTATAATACTACAAATGATAAATGAATATAGCATTGGATGGCGAGACAAATATAAACTGATACCGTAAACACTGACTAAAAGAGTCATTTTAATACTTGTATTGGTTTGATGAAACTGCTACATGAATTCAACTAAAGCATCAAAAATGTGTAAAACATCCATTTTTAAAATAAAATTAAAACAATTCACTCTGTTTTCATTCATATTTGTGTACAGAACATGAGCTCTTTTTTTGATCTAAACTGCCATTTTACATAAGAATGGACAATGACTGCTGCATGTGATTCAGCCTTACTGGGCTCGTCGGTTTAGAGTAGATGTTTCACCTGCTCATGCATTAAATGTCTCACTGAAATTACACCAGTTTATTCCCATTCCTCCTCACCCCCCTCTTTAGCTTCTCTCCAATCTCCATCACATTCCACAGAATTTACTGTGATATTTTATTCCATTTTGGTCCTTTTCTTTGCTGCTCTGTCTGTGAAATGGCAGTTAGGCGCAAGGTTACTTTCAATTTCATGGCAATTAGTTTATTACTTTATTGCTTTGTTGACTTAGTAAGCAGTCCTTGGATGAACTTTGTCAATGTTTCACCTGTTTGTTCACATGAAAGGTGTTCATTATTTTTTCCTTGAGTAAATATTTGACTATCTAACTCAGATTACTTATTAACAGAGGGGAAGATGGTGGAATAGTTGCTGGCACAGGGTTTGGAGCAGGAGAGCGCTAAACATAGGAGATTGGGGAGAAAGTTTCACGAGGTTTAGATGTGCACAGGCATTGTTAGAGAAAGATTTTCACAAGTGCTTTTCCATCAGTTTTATACATTACACCACTGGAAACCACAAATGTGCTCATCTTCTACAAACATGCAACTTTAATCACTTGCATATAGCTGAGCGTTGTGCACATTCGTAATGAGTATGTTTGTGCAGTTTGATGAACATTTTTTTTACAGATGTTTCAAATGATCAGGGAGAATCAGGAAAGAAAGCTTATATATAACATATTTAAAATGAACTGCTGTTTTGTTAAAACCTTGATATTTTTATTAGAGTTGAATACCCATCAGAAATGTGGCAATATTACTTTTCAATAAAACAGAGGCTGATATGCTAACCCCACAAAAAAAAAAAGACTAAATGCATAAATCCAGTCTGCGGTCTGTGGTGAAAAATAATTGTGTCAAACATCTTCAAAATCAACCAGCCTGGGATACTGAAACCTGAATCTGATGATTAATAAATATTGCATAATATGGTGAAGAAAAACATTTTATCACAAAAACACTGACTAAATGTTTTATTTAGCGTTGTTTTAATAAGGGGTCTGGGATTCGAAACCCGGTCTCACCATTGCCGGCTATGTCCCCTTTGGCGAGCCCAGCCTCACCAGGGATGATAGGGGGTAAGCTGGCTAAGTTTGTTGGTCTCATCGCTATAGCGCCCACTCTGGTCATGCTGAGTGCCTGCGGTGGCACAAAATGACAGTACGCTGACTGTATCATCCTCTAACGACAAAAGCAGTGTGAAATTAGTAGTGTGGCTGCAGTGTGAAAAGAAGTGAGGGCGTCGTCACGTGAATCAGAGGTGCAGTGGCCCTGAGAAGACATCTCAGTCTCAGCTCATAAGCCTTAGCTCGTCATTCATCGGTCTCAGTTGTACTTCATCTGTCTTAGCTGTACTGCGTCAGCTTTAGCTCATCATCTGTCAGTCTCAGTTGTACTTCGTCTGTCTTAGCTGTACTGCGTCAGCTTTAGCCCATCATCCGTCAGTCTCAGTTGTACTTCGTCTGTCTTAGCTGTACTGCGTCAGCTTTAGCTCATCATCTGTCAGTCTCAGTTGTACTTCGTCTGTCTTAGCTGTACTGTGTCAGCTTTAGCTCATCATGCGTCAGTCTCAGGTGTACTTTGTCAGCCTTACGGTGAAGACACACTGGCATTCATGCTAGAAAATCAAAAATGTTTGGTACATATCACTAGCTAGCTTGCACAAAATCAGTATGTACATCGCTACTGTACATAGTTTAGTTAAAAGTTGCGTACGTATGACTAGATTGAAGCTTGGAAGTATTTTCATGAGCCAATATCTATATTGATACTGTTACGGCCATAGTCGCCGCTCTGGATCCCGTGTGCACATGTAGGGTTGCCTCCTTAAGTCATGTATTGAGTGTGTTTTAAAATTTGCTATAATTAAAGAGAAATAGTTATTTAGTGGTTAGCTGCAGAATATTTTGGTGATGGTGGATTTTCCTTGGGCTTGAGATGGAGTCATGCAAAGGTGCACCTGTCCCTTTAAGTGTTTGGTTGGGTCTCATGGGAAGGGGGCGGAGTGATTGAGTGCCAGCAGGTATAAAGTTGGTGGAAAATGGTTGTCTCGAGAGAAGCAGAAGAAGAAGAAAAGAGAGAGAACAGAGAGCGCCAGTACTTGTATGCCACCACCTGAAGACCAACTGTGGAGGAAGGACTGCAGCTAACTTTTAGGAAAATCCAAAAGAAACCACAGACTGAGCTGGCCTGTCTAAGTGGAAGACTGCACGCTGGAGTTGGCCAAAGACCTGAGAGATACGTCCCGAGGGGTTTGTGGCGCCTGGACTTGGTAAGCACCTTTGACTTTGTTGGCTGCCATCTCAAGTCCAGGATAAAACTTTGGGGTATATCTATCAGGGGTCTAGGAGAGGTGTGAAGGGAATGTTGGGGCATGGCATGGGAGGTTTACCCCTAGCAAACGGAGGCCTATAACTGCAGTGGGCTTACAGTTGACTTCCTATGCCCGCTCGTAACAATACACAACTGGCAATATATTTTACATACTCCTCGCACAGCCTATATTTTTTCACTTAACTTACATAAATAATGTAGCCTATCACTTCACTGTTCAAGTATATAAACATTAGGTAGTTACTTGCTAGCAAGCTAAATAAACTACAATTGCTAGCTACCGAATTGTTGCTCAGCCATTGGTTACTTGGTTATTTCTTAGTGATAAAATGATATCCTTAAAATCATACTTAGTGTTATATTTTCTTACTCACTGAGTTGAAAATGATGTATGATAGTAATATTTGCCGAACTTTGCACTGTCATAATTGCTACATTAGGTTTATCACTGTACTGTGCATCAGCCTAGCAAGCTAATGTTACCTAGCTGTAATTCGCAACTTCTAGGTAGCCAGTTACCCACCAATGGGTACGCCAGTACCCTTGATAGCTCATGGGCAAACTAAGCAATTAACTTATGTGTATTTCAATGTACGCATGCGCATAACTGTCCACGGTCATATGCCATCATGTGACAGCGTTATAACAAATAAGGGGGTGAAACGTCATATTGCCGTCGGAAATGGAAATAGGGGGTCGCAGGTCATGCAAGGGGCACAAGTCATGCAGTTACACTGGAACTTTTTGCTTGTGACGGCTCCCCCAACCCTGGCTTCTGGTTCCACAGGAGGGGACATTTTCCATTGTCCTCTTGGCTGTGGTGGACTCAGAGTATCTTTTCAGAGTTGTGGATGTCGGAGGATACGGGAGGAACAGTGACGGTGGCACCCCGGCAAAATCCAACTTTGGCAGTGGTCTCCCGGATGGAACACTGGTGTTTGATGCGGCCTCACCCAGGCTCCAACATGCCCAGGGAGAAGAGAATCTTCAGTTATCGCCTCAGCCATACCAGGCTGACAGTGGAGTGTTGTTTTGGGATCCTCTTCTCTCAGTGGTGAATGTATCGCCGTGTCATATATGTGGCCCCTGAGAAAGTGGAGCTGTGTGTGAAGGCAACCTGCATCCTACACAATTTCATAAGGGTGACCATCATGAGAGGGAAATTTATGACCCTACTCTGTCACAACACAGGGACAATGACAGGAAAAACACCACCTGAAAAAAGCAGGTGGCAGAAATTGTCAGCATTTCTGGTGTGTAAATATGTATGAACATGTGTAAATACAATGTACAGTACTATTGACATTTAGATGTCAGAAATATTTTTCCCATAAAGGTATGGTCCTGTCTTCCAATTTATGTTAGTTTCTTGAATGTACAAATATGTTTCCAGGTAAGTGGTACACATTTTAGCTTACAGAATTAGAAGTTAGAATTTTAGAAAATTATAAGTTTGTCAGGATTTGATAATGAGCACAAACGCGGGAAAAAAAAAAAGTTCAAGAAAAACCCCAAGGGCTTTATTAGAGTCCTTGCAGGAACCAGACCGTCAGAGCAGGTAGGGCAACTGTCACAAGTATCAATACATGAATCTACAACATTAAAATTCTCATACTATTCATATCATGAACATCGAAATTGGTAAACCAACTGTGAACCAACCAAAATCAGTAGCTTTTGGTTTCATATTTTTGCCCTTCATTCCTCTGGAGCACATCTGTTCGGCTGTTTGATAAAGCTGTAATTCAGCAAACTCCTTTTACATAACAAAATCAAGCACTGTAATCAGCACAATGAGTAGATGGCAGTGAAAAGCAACTAATGACGCAAAAGGGGGGGAAATGGTTATACTGAGAGTTTTTTAGAGTACATGACAGAAATCTAGAGTACCTGATGGGAAAAATAACGTAAGAAAAATGATAACTTGACACAACATAGAATGAAATCATGAATAAAACTTATGAGAGTAGCAGCTCATTGTTCTGCTCAACATTTCTATTATTTATTAATATTACGTAGAATGGTGGTCTAACAATAGAAAATGGATGGAATATTAACACCGATTTGAATAAGGTTATTACAGTGCAGCTTATACATTGCGCTTGTTCCATTCTCTCACTTTCTGTAGATAGAGATACTCCTGAAAATAAAGCTGCCGTGACATGAACCGCTGTACCTTGCTACAACATTTGTGATTGTTTGTTTTGCATCACAACCTGACATTCGTGGTATATGTGTTTTCTATTTATGAACACTTGTTCTTTGTATCGTTGTATGATGATGTCATGTTTGTGGCTACTTACCCTGCTTTTGTTTTTGTTTCGTGCCATGTGTTTTTGTTTTCATTGTTGAGTGTTCGTGTTCCCCGCCCATTGTTTCCCTGCCTTGTCTGTTTAATTGCTTATCTGTTTCACCTGCCCTGCTGTTCACCTGTGTCTCATTTGCTCGTTAGTCCTGTGCATTTATAGGCTGCGTTCACATACTTTTTCTCGTCTCCTCCTTTCCTACTCTCCTTTCCTACCCCGAAAGTATGCCGGAAATATGTGGAAGAAAGGAGGGGAGGAAACGAGTGGCAGAAAGGAGGAGATGAATCGAAAGTTGGAACAGCTAATCCGATTCGCCCGACATCAAAGTCGACGTCGGCTATTGATGAGTAATAATTTTGAACGACTCGTAGGATACCAAAGCCAATCACGCTTCTCTAACACCACCAGTCCTGTTCCTGCATTAAAATATGAATGTCAGTTTCTCGCATTCTGCTCATGATGTAACATAAGCATTTCTACAAGGAATAAATAAATTTACCGCAACATAAACTCGCTCAATTTTACATGGTAAAATGACCATTTGTATCTGAAAAACACGAATATATCGCAACAAAGTGGTTATGTTCGAAAACGCAAAAGTTTTCTCATTAATGTAAATTGCCCTATTACTGTTTACTGTTCTGGCACTAATATTTAGGTGTTGGTAAATCCCTTGTCATGTGTTAGAACTTTTCGATGGTGAAATATTCTGTGGGATGGTAATTTAATCTGACTGGTTGTGAGGACAGTGATGTCACGCAGAAATGTGAAAAGACTTCCGCGGTAGGATACATCGATGTATCCTCCGTTTGGAGGAGACAAGAAGGGAGGAAAGGAGGAAAGGAGGAGGCGAGATTGCACTTTGGATCAGTGGAGGAAAGGAGGACACATAATCAGCTTCCGGGGCACGGAGGAAAGGAGGGGAGGAAAGGAGGAGACAAATTTGAGTATTGGAACGCAGCCTCTGTCTCTGGACTGTGTTTTGGTACCCTCGCTGTGTCCACCTGGTTCGATTCTGCCTGTCCCCGACTTCGAGTACCTGTTTTCTGGCTGCTTAATAAACGCTGCTTATTATTCATCTGTCTGCGACTGGGTCCCTGCCTGATTCGTAACAGATGGAACAACCCACCTGTAAGTCATGTAACTGTACTGAAGAGACCCGGACGCAAGGACATAGTTAACAGTATCACCACGGCAGACAGGGCATTTTCATTGGGTATGTGGCTCAAGTTCCTCCAGTTGTGGGATTATGCCGTGACTTTGTAACCTGTGCAATATCAGGTCAGTATTTGCTGTTAGGTTGACTGAGAGAGGGTAACTTTCAGACGGCGCAGAATTGACCTCTTGATTTCAGAAGTCGTATAAAAATTCCCTCTCAAAGTGCAAGGTTTAGCAAATTTGACGGAACATTTAATTGGCCTCATTTGCAAAATCTCCACCCTGTTTTAGCGCCTTCACCCCAGGTATACATATGCATGAACAGATTTCACCTCTAATCCCATTTTTATTGCGATTTACCCATTGCGACTAATTCGCACGTAAATAACGAGGCGTTTTAGCGGCTGCTTTTACGCCTGTAATCCTTAAGTAAATCTGTCCGTAAATGATTACCTCGGTCTGCAAGAATATACCCGAATTTCAAATGTGCATTTTTTTTTTGCATAATTTATCTTATACACTATTGGCTTAGAAGGTGTTCTTTTGGCAGCCAGCCATTCATTGCCTTTAAGCCTGAAGTGAAAGCAAAAGTAAACTTAACTCCAATGCCATTTTAAAGACCGATGAGACTGGATAACTCTGTATAAAGAGAATAAAACAGCTGAAAGAAACCTGTAACCAGGCTGTCAGGGAGTGCAGAGGAAACGGGAGAGAATCCAAAGGTAGTTGTGAAAGGAGGAATGGGAATGATTTGGGCTTGTGGGTGCGGTATTTTCATAGAGTATGACTGGATTATTTCTCACGGCAAGAGATGGGAGCAGAGCTGACATAAATCCTGGACGTTCCTGGGAAGAAACATTTTCCAGGACAGTGGATAACTTCACTGCATAAACATACCCAGCCGTTAAATCCCATGTTGAAGGTTTGGTAAGTAATTTTTTTTACTAACCTGGTGGCAGATTTTCTCTCCACATTGTTACAATATAATTTATATAATTCTTTAAAATCCTGGAGGTTTTCAGTCTTCTGAAATACTTCAAATAGCTTGGACACTTTGGATAGGTAGTTTCAGTTATACAAGGTTATTCTGGGGTCTGTTCTTGGCATTGGTTGGAATTTGAACTGTGTCACTAAGTGCAAAAATCATGTAACCATGTGACAGAAGCTCAAGAAGGGAAACACAACGAACTTTTACATTCTGGGTGCATCCCAAAACTAAAAAAGTATCCTTGTTTCCTTAATTACGTCTTGTTTCCAATGCTGGAAGGAAGGGAGGAAATGAGGTGGTAGAGGAGGAAACATTTATCTCAACAGACATTTACTTATAGGAGGTGTCTAGACTTTATCTTGTGATTATCTCTTTCAGAGATGGACTGCATGTCAAAATGTTCATGTGTAATTCTTCTGCTCCTCCATCAGACCTCTGTCTCCAGACCAGGTAAATCTTCACCTGACTGTGTTACACCCAAGAAATACAGACAGAACCCCAGGGGTGTTGCATTGTCGATAAGGCTACATAATATAATGTGAGACAATGGCTGGTGTCCTCTGGTCTCTCATTGTCACCTAATATTACAATCAAGCATTTAATAGTATTCAAGGATTATAAGCAGATATGCCACAACTGCAGTACTGCCAGTGGACACACCTGCACCATCACTGACTGCAGTACTGACAGTGAACACACCTGCACCATCACTGACTGCAGTACTGACAGTGAACACACCTGCACCATCACTGACTGCACTGCTGACAGTGGACACATCTGCACCATCACTGACTGCAGTACTGACCGTGAGTACACCTATACTATCACTGTATTGGCGTCCAATTTAAAATCAAAAATTCCAATCGCCACCATCCAAGATAGATCGAGGAGCAAAAAAAGAAAAAGCAAACTAATATTTATTCTACAATACTTGTTTGACTCAAGCTGTTAGTGGTTTAAAACTGTTTTGGGTCCCCGTGTAACTAGGATTCCAGAAACACAAGAGTAGTGGCGCCTACGAGCTAACTACTGGCAATTTCCCATGTAACATCTCTTTCAGCTGTAAAGGGGGCGGCAATACTGCAGGTGAGGTAAAGTGTTAAAGGTAATTATTTTCAGGTAAAGTCTACAAATCCATAAATCATATAAGCAATAAATCAGGATACATTTTCTTTTCCTTATAACCAAAATACATATGGTTCCAAAAATCACTGACTGCAGTACTGACAGTGAACACACCTGCACTGTCACTGACTGCAGTACTGACAGTGAACACACCTGCACTATCACTGACTGCAGTACTGACAGTGAACACACCTGCACCATCACTGACTGCAGTACTGACAGTGAACACACCTGCACTATCACTGACTGCAGCATTGACAGTGAACACACCTGCACTATCACTGACTGCAGCATTGACAATGAACACACTTGCACTATCACTGACTGCAGTACTGGTATATCCGTGTGCCTGTGTGATATGGTCTATAATGTATAAGGATCGCTTTTGGAGAAATCTGCTTTGTTTCATTCCAGCTATTGCCTCAGTCTGTGCTAGTATTCCATCTCCTGTTGTTGCTCTGACAAGTGTCTGTCTTTCTGTGTTTGTCTACAGAGAGTTTTGAGGTTCTTGGTCCCTCTGAACCCATTGTTACTGTAGCTGGTGAAGACATTGTTCTACCCTGTTACCTCAAACCCAGCATCAGTGCTGAGGACATGCATGTGGAGTGGTCCAGAGTTCCCTCTACAGGGTCAGTTTTGCATAATTACCAGGAGAGACAGATTAGAAATGAGAATCAGATCCCATCTTACAGAGGAAGGACAGCACGTCCCCACTGGGGCTGAAGAGAGGAAACGCTTCACTCAGACTGACAGGAGTACGAGCCTCTGATGAGGGACGATATAAATGTTTTATTCAGTCAAAAAGCTGGTATGATGATGCTTCTGTTCAAGTGCAAGTAAGAGGTCAGTACTCTCTCTCCCCAAAGCATTCTGACATTTCTCACAAATACTTCTCTGATGACAAACCACTGAATCTCACTGAAACAGGCGAGTGAAATTAGGAGTATAAAGGTGGCTAAAGGATAGCAAGTGACAGTTAATGGTAATGATGTAATCTCTGAGTTTGTGCTCCTGCAGGAACTGAGCCAGTAATCTCTATGGAGGTGCCACACAGAGCAGGGTGGGTCAGCCTGCTGTGTGAATCTAAAGGCTGGGCTACACAGCCTGATCTGCTTTGGTTGGACAGTGAGGGACACAGTCTCCCTGCTGCAGCTACAGAGACACACAGAGACAGTGGGGACCTCTACAATGTGAGACGAAGGATCATCATACAGGACAGAGACACCAACACATTCACCTGTAGAGTTCACCTGCAGGAGCTCAACCTGAAGGAGGAGACAGCATTTAACATCACAGGTGAGAAGCATGCTGTAAAATCAGCTCCATAATTAATAACAATAAGAACAAACATTTTACCTGCAACACAAAACAATCACTTAGTGTGTCTATAGACTGTAAATAAATCTACACTTAGATCTTATCTCATAACTTATTATATTTATAATATTATATTTATAATAATTTCATATTTATATGTGCCATGTGTGTTTCAGCTGAGATGTTCCCTGTTCCTCGCTGGAAGGCATCTTTATCTGTGTTTCTCCCTCTGGCTGCTGCTGCAGCTCTTGTTGGATGTGTTCTTGCAACCTTTCACTGCAAAAGACTACACAGAGATCGAGGTAACAGTGACATAGCATTTTAGCAATTTTAGCAATCATCATTACAATTAAACACACCCATCCTTACAACTGGCAGAATGGAGCACCTTACAGTGGTATGGGGACCCACTGTGTTTGTCTTTTTAACCATTTTATTTAAAAAGTGCTTATTTATTTTGAACTTCCAACAAATGGTTTTACTGATTTTTAAAGTACATCCAGAGGTTGTGTACATTTTTATTTTGGTGTTTATTGTTGAGAGCAGGTGGAAGATGTTGAAAAGTTTATCTAGGAGCCAATGCAGAGAGTGAGGGGTGTTGTAAGTACAGGCTGCAAAAGGTACATGGGACATTCTAGAGACTAAGGAAATTATAGGCAGATAGAGGACTTGGGAGAAGAAACAAGGTACACCTATTGAAGACATGAGTATATCTGGTCCTACCGTATGGATGTTAGATGTGGAGGATCACTGAGGATGAGGAAAGAAAGCTGAATGCTTTTCAACACCAGTGTGCCTGAGACAGACACTGAGGATCAGATGGCAGTAAAAGAAATAAGTCAGTGAAAGAGGAGAGATCAGTGATTTTAGCTGTGAGGTTGGGTGTAGGAGGTGGAGCTGGGACACATTAAGGAGTTTTTACAATATTTCTAGTCTTATTTTAAACATCACAGTTTCTCATATGTTCTGTTCCACTCTCTGTATGAACTAAATGTCCGCTTTCTAGTGGAGAAAATCCAGACCTACCTGAGATCCGGAACACTTTGTGATAAACAACTTGAGCCAGAAGATTGCTCAGCTCTGGCCTCTGTGTTACTGATGGAGGAGGTCCTGGATGAGTTTGACCTAAAAAAGTACAACACATCAGCAGCAGGTCAGCAGAGACTGGTACCAGTAGTCAGGAACTGCAGGAGGGCCGTGTGAGTACTGATATGTAACTCCTAAAAGCTTTCAGAAGAGCTTGATTTTAATTTAAAGTGTGTAGAAATGGCAGGGCAGGTCTGAGTTTGAGTCACAGGCTATATGCAGGGCAGGCCTGGTTATGTACAATTGTGGCTAGCATGGCTACAAGAACTCAGTGACCTTGAAAAAAAGGGGGAAAAAACCTTAAAATATTTACTTTCTGTGCAGACTGGACTGCTGTGGTCTTAAAAATAAATCCTGTGCAGTTGTGGCCTCAGCTCTCCAGTCATCAGACTCACCCCTGAGAGAGCTGGACCTCAGCTACAATAACCTGGGAGATACAGGAGTGAAGCTGCTCTGTGCTGGACTGAAGAGTCCAAACTGTAAACTACAGACACTGGGGTGAGTGGTGCTGTGTGCTTTTATGTGACCATTAGAATAGAATTAGTGATTATGGAGCTGTTAAATGGAATGTTAGTTCCTGTCAGTCATAATACTTCTTATTCCCACCAATCATTTCACAGCTGATAAGTGATGTTTACCTTGAAAGCTGCATAAGCTGGTAATACACAGTTAGGTATTTGCTATAGTAAAACAGTTATGTGGCTCTCAGACACAGCTCAGGTAAGCTTCATGCTGTTGATGGGGTCTCTGTGTCTAAATGATGCCCAGTTAGCATGTAAGTTAGCCAGCTACTTATCAGTAGCTGCACTTGTACACACAGTCCATGAGCCCCATGTGCTGTTCAGTCTCTGTCAATAATGCTGTCTGACCTTGTGTGTTCTGTTATCTTGGTTGGGCTGTTTTCGTTTGTTTTGGTTTTTTCGTTCTCTATCCATGTGCCTTTGTTTTCATTCTCCTTTCGTGTTAGCCCCACCTTCCCTGTTACCCATTCTGTTGATTGCTCATCCCTTCAGTATGGCCTCTTTGACTGCAGGGTGCGTTCCAGTTCACATCAAAGATCTGTGACACAGTGAAATGGCAGAGTAATCTAAACTGTTGCAAAACGGCTGAGGGCAATGGACAGTGTCTGAAAAGATTTAATTCGTCAACTTGTTGATTGCTCATTTGTTTCAGTTTCTGCTCTGTTGTTCACTTGAGTCTCGTTTGCTTGTTTTGTGCATTTATACCCGGTTTGTTCTTTGTGAGTTCGTCTCAGTGTTTTTGTACCTGTTGTGCTACAAGCCTTTCTTTTCCTGCCTGTCTGCCTGTTGTTATGATTGTGTTTTCTGGTTTTTGAATTACTGCTCTTTGATTTTGTACTGTCGCTGAGTCTGCCTGTTTTTGACTTTGCATTTTGGATTCTGATTTCGTACTGTTGCCTTGGCTTCCTGGTTTTAGCCCCTCCTCTGTCTTTGACTTTGATTTCATGTTTTTGGCTGCCTCAATAAACTTTGGTTTGTTATTATTTCTGTTTCCGTGCTTGAGTCCTGGCCCTGAGTTCTGACAGTGTCAGTATAGCACAACCTCTCATGTGTTATTGCTTAAATATCTGTGCCCAGAGGATGACAAGTGAAAGATTTAAAAAGACATATTTCCAGTGGGGCCCTTGGTGGAGAATATGTGTGTTCTCTCACAGGCTGGGTTGGTATATATTTACAGCATGTTTATGTCTGTGTCAGGCACTGCAAAAACATTATCAGCTCCACACTTTCTTTTAAAACTCCACAATGTTGTGACGTCTCCGTAGTTTTTATTAACGTTATTGTTACTAGACCAAGCAAATCACCATGATCACTGTTGTCAGCCATTCATCAAAGTTTTCCTGCTTTGTAGCAAGCTGAAACAGCTAAGATACAAAAAAGGAAGACCCGGGCAGAGAACATTACATTATATCATAATTGGTTCTTCTTTGCAGACTGTATGGTGGTAACCTCACACAGGAGTCCTGTGAAACTGTGGCATCAGCTCTCCAGTCACCAAACTCACCCCTGAGAGAGCTGGACCTCAGCTACAATAACCTGGGAGATTCAGGAGTGAAGCTGCTCTGTGCTGGACTGAACAGTCCAAACTGTAAACTACAGAAACTGGGGTAAGTAGTGCTGTGTACTATGTGGCCTTGAGTAAATAGAATTAGTGATTATGGAGATGTGAAATTAAATGTAAAAAGCTCCTTTTTTAGTTTACTCCTCTCTCCCTCAGCCTTCTTTCATTTCCACATTGGTCTAATCCCTCCCTCCTTGGTCCTATATCACAACAAAGCAAACAGGATAACAGGTTCCTGTGGACTCTGCACATTGTCAGGTCATAGATGCTGCCTGAATGCTGAATGTCCATTCAGAATACTAACTCCCTCTGTCCAATCACAGCACTTCATACTGCCACCAATCATTTCACAGCTGATAACTGACGTTCACTTTGAAAGCTGGGCTGCGGTCCAGTCTGTAAAATGATCCGTCCTTGTGCACTTTCATTAGCCACTTCCACTTTGGGGAATCCCTTTTGGAATCTGGAAATTGTTTGTTGGTCAAGTGCGGTCTAATTTGTTATAAATGCAGGGGAAAGAACGCAAGATCAGCCCCTTGATCCTCGATTTAGCTCTAGGGAACGAGTCCACAACGTTTCAGACATGAGGCAGTGAAATTACCCAGAATGCATCACGTCAACCCTTAACTTCCTGTGTTTAAAATGTTCCAGCCCCCATAATTCCGGCTACTGTGGGGATGAAGAGCTCATTTCATAAGTTATATTGCTGAATTGAATTGTGATATTGAATTAGTCAATAAATATAATTGATTTAGCACTGGTGTGTAAATGCTTTAGAATTGATTTCCAGCAAATAATACATCAAATGCGATGTCACAATAATTTTTAGGGTATTACTTGATTGCTAACCTAAGCTAGCTTGCAGCTAATATGTAGAAGCCAGCAAACGAGCTAACAAGTAGTGTAGGAGTGAGCAGAAGTCTATTTTAAAATGCATATTTTCGATTTGAAGATTATTGTCCCACCATTTGGAATTTACCATCTTTTGCAATTTGCCGTAAGCTTTCACACACAGATTTATTCATTGATTTTATTTTAAAGGGTCCAATGAGGAAACTGAATAGCTAGTACTATTATGAGCATAGAACGAGGCTCTGTTCACGGGTAAGAGAAATGCCTTCAAATTGGCATGAGAGTGAGTGTTGCTCATAAGGACTCTTAAGAATTGTTAATTATTTTTGTCTGATTAAATATTGTGCCATTACTCATGCTTAGTAAATGTGATGATATAAAATAAACATTAGAATAACAACATTACTGCAATGGACCATAAATCCATAGTGTTTCTGACGGTGATTAAGGGGTGCTGTTTTTTTTGGTTTTTAATCGACCAGGACAAAGGTTCTGGTCATCATCCCATATGCAATCAGAATGAACTGCAATACGCACACAACACGCAACGACAACATGCGTCTGTGTGTCCATGGTTTCTCTCACTAACTTGCCAGTGGAAGTGTGGTCTGATTAAAAAATATTCCACTCCATCCCTTGCTCCTCCCCCTGAGTTTCGAGTGTCTTCCTGTGTTCTTTTTCTTCTGTTTCACATCCTCCCGAGGGAAGTTTGCATGTGGAAGAGCCTGAGGGCGGATCATTTTACGGATTGAACCACAGCCTAGCATGAGCTGGTAATACACAGTTGGGTATCTGCTGTTCACAGTTAGCTTATCAGTGGTTAGCTGCCACTTCCTGTGTGCTAATGTCACAATATGACTCTCTGCTGCCCCCCTTCTTCAACTGTGCCTTAGCTCTACCTGAGCACTGCCTGCAGCCCCAGTTTCAGTACAGTGTCCTGACTGCCATATAGTGTACAGGTTCATTATACAGCAGGGGTGGAGGGGCCAACTTACAGGGTACCAGAATTGCAGCAACAACCCTGGTGTTTCCAGTAGCAGCTTGATGTGGTTGCACTTGCTGCATAATTTGGTTTCATCCAATGGTAGCGCACCAGTTTTAGGGTGTAATCAGGGGACTCCACATCTAGAACATTCTTACATTACATAATCATTAGCTCTTCTTTGCAGGCTGGTTGGTGGTAATGTCACAATGTTCTATGAAATTGTGGCCTCAGCTCTCCTGTCATCAAACTCGCCCCTGAGAGAGCTGGACCTCAGCTACAATAACTTGGGAAATTCAGGAGTGAAGCAACTCTGTGCTAGACTGAAGAGTCCAGACTGTAAACTACAGACACTGAGGTGAGTAGTGCTGTGTGCTTTTAAGTGACCATTAGAGTAGAATTATTGATTATAGAGCTATAAATGCAACTTTAAAAAGCGTTCTTTCTGTTACTCCCTCTCTCCCTCCCTTCTTTCTTTCTTTCGTTCCCACATTCGACCATTTAGTGTCAGTCACACCACTTCCTATTCCCAGCAATCATTGCACAGCTGATAAGTGATGTTTACCTTGAAAGCTGCATAAGCTGGTAATACACAGTTAGGTATTGCTGTAGTAAAGACTGTGAGCAGTTATGTTGCTCTCAGGCACAGCTCGGGTGAGCTTCATGCTGTCGATGGGGTCTCTGTATCTAAATGAAGCCCAGTTAGCATGTAAGTTAGCCAGCTACTTATCAGTAGCTGCACTTGTACACACAGTCCATGAGCCCCATGTGCTGTTCAGTCTCTGCCAATAATGCTGTCTGATCTTGTGTGTTCTGTTATCTTTCCTCGGCTGTGTTCATTTGTTTTGGTTTTTTCGTTCCCTATCCATGTGCCTTTGCTTTCATTCTCCTTTCGTGTTAGCCCCACCTTCCCTGTTACCCATTCTGTTGATTGCTCATTTGTTTCTGCCCTGTTGTTCATCTGTGTCTCGTTTGCTCGTTAGTCTTGTGCATTTATACCGTTTGTTCTTTGAGTTCGTCTCAGTTTACATGCAGTTTACAGCTAACATGTAAACAATAAATCCTGTTAATAGTTGCTATGAAACTGTTATCCAACTGTCATCTTGTTGCTTTCATGTGGACAGCACGGTTTTTGCACATCCACTATCAGACGACCTGCAATTCTCCATAAGAGTTGTTGGTTTCATGTGGTCTCAGTGCAACTCTGATCTGAGCTGGGCTAAGATACAAAAAAGTAAGACCCAGGCAGAGAACATTACATTATATCATAATTGGTTCTTCTTTGCAGACTGTATGGTGGTAACTTCACACAGAAGTCCTGTGAGTCTGTGGCATCAGCTCTCCAGTCACCAAATTCTCCCCTGAGAGAGCTGGACCTCAGCTACAATAACCTGGGAGATTCAGGAGTGAAGCTGCTCTGTGCTGGACTGAAGAGTCAAAACTGTAAACTACAGAAACTGGGGTAAGTAGTGCTGTGTACTGTGTGACCTTTAGTAAATAGAATTAGTGATTACGGAGATGTGAAATTAAATGTAAAAAGCTCCTTTTTTAGTTTACTCCTCTCTCCCTCAGCCTTCTTTCATTTCCACATTGGTCTAATCCCTCCCTCCTTGGTCCTATATCACAACAAAGCAAACAGGGATAACAGGTTCCTGTGGAGTCTGCACATTGTCAGGTCACAGATGCTGCCTGAATGCTGAATGTCCATTCAGAATATTCATTCCTTCTGTCCAATCACAGCGCTTCATACTGCCACCAATCATTTCACCAGCTGATAAGTGACGTTTACTTTGAAAGCAGCATAACTTCGTCATACATAGTTTGGTATTTGCTATAGTAAAGATCGTGAGCAGTTATGTTGCTCTCAGGCACAGCTCAGGTAAGCAACATGCTGTTGATGGGGTTTCTGTGTCTAAATGATGCCCAGTTAGCATGTAACTTAGCCAGCTGCTTATCAGTAGCTGCACTTGTACACACAGTCCATGAGCCCCATGTGCTGTTCACAGTCACTGTATTAGCGGTTAGCTGCACCCTTCCTGTGTGCTAATGTCACATAATGACTCTGCTGCCCCCCTTCTTCGAATGTGCCTTAGCTCTACCTGAGCACTGCCTGCAGCCCCAGTTTCAGTTCAGTGTCCTGACTGCCATATAGTGTACAGGTTCATTATACACAGCAGGGGTGGATGGGCCAACTTACAGGGTACCAGAATTGCAGCAACAACCCTGGTGTTTCCAGTAACAGCTTGATGTGGCTTCACATGTGGCATAATTTGGTTTCATCCAATGGTAGTGCACCAGTTTTAGGGTCTAATCAGGGGAGAACACATTGTGATGCAGGTTTGTTCATGCTACGTCTGCACCAAACCTGTTACCCTAATGGGGGCGTACCTCAGCTGTCACTGATATCAATCTGAACCCAGACTGAGAGTGCAGAGAATGTTCCTCTTTGTGCTTAAACAGAAACAGGTATATCTGCAGGTATATCCAACATGAGAACATTGGCTCATCAGCTGCAGTTTTTATTTTATTACATTTATTACATTTTCCCAGGAAATATTTAAGCTATTTTAAAAAAAATTCACCCAAATTTTATGAATGTCAAACATAAATGTTTACGTTTTGTATGATAATATTATTATATGTATCAATGTTCCATTAACAAAGCCTCCATTGAAAAATAATGTAATTGGTTAAAATTAAAGTATAATTTTCACCCAGAAATTTGCATTCTTATTTTTATAATCCAATTTCCTTAATGTTTCGGCAATCGCATCTTTCCATGTTTTCTTCTGTTTTTATGCGTTAGCAGGCTACCTTGTCATGCCACCTCTTGTGTTTCAGGGCATCTCTGTGTTATTCCCTGCTGCTAATGAGATCATTCTTCTTGGGAATGGTGTTACATGTTTTGCTAAATAAGTGGCTGATATTGAGACTATGAGAGAGAAAAGCAGCCTAAAGCCACCACTCTACTGCCACTGTGCATCACCACAGATAAGGGGGTACAGTGGAGCTGGTCACTGTCATCAGCCTCACACTGCTGCTCTGATAGTCTCAGTATAGCACAACCTCTCATGTGTTATTATTACTTTAAGTATCTTTACACAGAGTATGACAACTGAAAGATTTAATAACACCTATTTCCAATGTGGTCCTAGGTGGATAATGTGTGTGTGTTCCCTCACAAGATAAGCTGGTATACACAGACGGTCCCAGAGTTACCAGCTGTGACGATAACCACATTAATGCCATACCGTGGTATCAGGTGGTGTACCGCGGTGTTGAGCCCGTCACTGCCATTATCGTCATAACAGCTTTTTTTCCCTTATCTGAGAGTGATACCATCCTCATGTAGCTTTTGGCTTAGTCTGTGGCCTTGTATACACATATCCGGATATTTTCGGAAACTCATTTTGTCTATCAGTTTTGAAAAAGGATCATGTCCACAGTACAAGCGTTTTTAAATTTCTCCACGAGAGACCGATTAAACGATTCTAAAACGTCCAGGGGGGTATTTCAGAAAGGTGGTTTAACAAACCCTGAACTTAAACCTGAACTCTGGGTTGAACAAACCTGAGGTAACACACCCTAATTTTTCAGTTCCAGAACAGCTGATTAGAATTAGTTCAAATACCTCTGACTAAACTGAACCTGATTGAAGTGCGTTCACGGTGAAAGTAAGAAATCATCATAAATGGAGCGCAGATAACAAGATGCACCATGGCAACGAGTCAAAAAATCCCAGAGCTTCGTACACGTATTCCATTACTCCACATTTTAACTCAAGAAATATTAATGTTTTATGTGGACTGCACCAGCCTCGTGTTATTATTGCATAAATATCTGTATGACAGTTGAAAGATTTAAATATGGACATACACCAATGAGCCAAAACATATGACCACACATGAGCGTCGTTACTGGACTGGACAATGTGTGCATTGCGCCCTGCCACACTGCACACATTGGGCTACATTCATCAATATTTTCGTAAAACTGTGTGTAAATTTGTTTCAACGGCTATGAACTAACAAATTCCGCTGGATTTATCAAACATGCGTAAACACAGCATTTGTTCGTATTTCGTGCGTGTTGATAAATACCAATCAATCGTAAATGACAAGCGCGTTCACAAAATTTTTGATTAGCATAAATCGACGCCCCTGAAATACCATATAAGGAGCTTGAAATCCCATTTCTGGCAATGTAAAGAGATGGCAGAGAAAAGGCAGAAGAAAAAAAAACTTCTGAAGCGGCGAATGAAGTTTTGTTAATGGAAACAGAATAAAACAAATTATTTGTTCAGAAGTTTAAGTAGTTTAGTGTTGGGGCCAGGGAAGACCAAAGCCTGGCAAGAAATAACTGTTGCAGTAAATTCGGTGTCAAAAGTTCCGCGTACACTGCAACAGGTTAAAGGAAAATGGTTCAACATGAAACTGGAGGCGAATTATCGGAGAGACGTCTTTAGCTGGAATTACCGTGGAGGGTGAACGCGATCTGTTTTCCCTGGTCTTGGATCAATCACTCTCCAATTCTGAAGGTAAATTTTTGTATACCAGCCTTCCATAATAGTGTGCCCTCCCTTGCACTCTGCAGGCCCTCTCTAACGTCATTTTACCTTGTATAAAAATATCGACAATGATTGTAATATTTAGATTTATTTTTCAAACAAACACAGGAAAAATTTAGATCGCAAATTATACAGTAAATGGCCCAATGAGCTGGCTATATTAGTCAAATCCAACGTATGTTTATAAAATAAGAACGTAAATGTATTATGACAGTCCTATTTCTGCGCTGCTTCTGAGACGTGTTGACTGCCTAAAATGTTCTTAAAACTAATAGAGCGAGGTCAGCCATAGCAATGAAGACCTTCGCAAAGGTTTCTGCTCCTTATTTACAGTAAACGCCGTTAGCGTGTTTTATGGAGTTCATGTAAAATTCCAAACGATAACTAGATATAGAGTTCCAGAAGAAATTGTTTGCTTGCCGAGGGCTTGAAGAATATGTAGGCTACCTACTAGAAGTTTTAATATACTAATTTACTTATTATTAGTATATTAAAACGTTTAGTAGGTACACTAAGAACTGACGTAGTAGCGGCAGGAGTACTAGAAGCAGTCAAAGAACAGTAGAACTTTCTGTTAAAAACCTGAAATTGACATTTAATGAAGATCATTATACCTGACCAGCATTGAAGTGTCATTATATCCAGAAAGTTATTTCAAAATATCAAGTCCGGTAAGGTAGCTAACAGGCAAGCATGCTGTATTCTTTGGATAATTTTTCAACAACCTTAAAATTGCAGCGGCAGTTATAATTGTTGCTTAGTAACGTTAGCCACATTAACATGCTCAACATTCCGCCAATTTGAAGTCAATGGAGGCGTTTTTTAAAGATTTGTAGTTTAAAAAGTATTAATCTATAGCTCAGAAAAATAAAAGCAACCTGGGGCCTCATTTATAAACCGTGTGTACGCACAAAATACGCTCCCAAACGTGCGTACGCCGATTTTCACGCACAATTTGGGAATTATAAAACTTCTACTTGACGTGAGAATGTGCGTACCAGTACGATACGTTTGACCCATGCGTACGCACATTTAGAGCACATATTTGCTCTAAATAGCACACCCTAGAGACCACAAGAAATTTGCACTATAGTTTCCTTTTTCTTGATGATTAATTAGGATCACATTATTATTCGTAACCAATGTTGTTTTGGCCATAAATGATAAATTATCAGATTAAGAGATATGAACAATCAGCAATCACTAATAATCATTATTAGTCAATGTATTTTGTTCACATTAATAGACTTAAAGCGTGTGAGGATAGCAAGACAGCATGACCATGGCTGCCTTTTCAATGAGGATATTGTGAACTGAATGGTGCGACCGAACGTGTCTTCAGGGACTGTTCCGACTTTTTCTTGTTTGCCCACGATGACGACTGGCTTATGAGTCGATTTCGCTTAACATGACTGTACTCTTGGAAATCTGTGCTGATCTGGGGCCGGTGCTGGAGCGCCCTACATGTAGCAACCATTCAATACCTGTCCATCTGAAAATCCTGTCAACTCTGGGGTTCTTGGCCACGGGGAGTGTCCAGCGGGAAATAGCGGACCGGTCGTGTATATCCCAAACTGTCATTCAGTCATGTCATACCATGGATGGTCCCTGGGTTCGATGTATTTCAAATTCCACTATCCAGAGGAAACATCAAAAATCAATTTGCAGCGATGACCGGTTTTCCCGATGTAACCGGTGCAATCGACTGCTCTCACATTGCAATAAGGGCGCAGTCAGTTTATGAATAGGTGTACGTAAATCATAAGAATCTCTAGTTAATAAACGTGCAAGTGATTTGCGATACACAAATAACACCGACATATGTGGTTTCCCGATGGCCAGGGTCACGTTATGATTCGTTCACTCTGATGAGAAGTACAGTTGGAAATCAACTCGATAATCGTAGCCAGCCACTCATCAACGGTGTTCAGTGGTGGCACCCTCCATACCGCCGCCCATTGCCCATATACTTGCAGCTGGGCAAGTAGAAGCCTGTTTGCCTCAAGCTTGATGTCGGACCATCTTTTATTCATTTTGATCTGCGTGCGGCTCTCTATACCTGAGAAATTGACAAACGCGATAACCTCCTGCCATGCAAGGTGTTTTTGTATTTGTTACCTCGGTGCCGTGGACACCTGAAATAAATTTTTTCTAATCTCTGTTTAGGCAACTAAAGCTTCGATTTCGCAGCTTCTTTCGCTGTTTATTTTTCCCCCTGTTCACTGCCATTGTTGCATTTAAAATGTATTGCTCTGTTCTACACATTATTTATAGACCTTACCTAATAGATTTCGACTTCCGGAGCACCATATATGCTTAAATGTGGGTGTTTCAGGGTGTGGTTGTGGCGCGTGTTCACGCACGCACAATTGTAGGATTAGTTGTGATTTATAACAGAGACATGCGTATGTGTTGCGTACGCA